>CM070542.1:46415658-47015658 GCA_036346415.1 Raddia guianensis
TCTTGAAGGTTTAACTCTAATCTCTGTTGAACAAGTCTACAAATATATCCATAAAAACAAATGTCATCAAAAGTCAAAACACTAAACACTCCCGACAAAATCTAAGGAGTACAAAAACAAACCATCTAACAAGGCAGCGCTCAATCCCACGAGTGATTGGTCGCATAAAGGATGGTTCTCTTTGTTGACAAAGCAAGCCAACCTATCAAACAACAATCATTTAAGCATCATATCAGCATCTTATCATTACGACAATATTCACTAGCACTTGACCAAAATACCTCTATCATGGCGATTGCTGCAGGATCATCCAATATTTCTAGGCTATCATCTGCTAGATAGTTCACCTGTGACATTCAAAACATCAGACTCTGAAAGAGTGAAACTCCACATTCCATAAATGTACAAGATAAATGTTATATAGAATCTGTTGTGTTAATTACTATGTGTGTTTCTTGTACGAAATGAAAACAACAGAAGGCTGTGACCTCCCTAATACTATCCTCTGATCATTTATTTTACTTATCATAAGAAATCGAAAATGCCTGGCTTGTCAAAGGAAGAAAATTGTTACCCCAAATTCGGTGTTTACAAAGGATTGGACAAAACCCATTAGTTGAATCTTTGCCCACTTATTGGCTGCATGAGGATTGTCACCTTTAGGCGGATGTCTCCAAGGTGAACCAAAAGGTAATCTGTTTTCTGGTACTTTATCCTCACAAACATCAGAGGCAAACTTTTGCACCATTCTTAATGCTGCCTCCATTGCAGGATTCACCACAGACACCTGGTGTGCAGAAATAAACAACAGCTAGTAGTTTTGCCCTCTTATTTTATCTGCATCCTACAAGTTCTGCATTTTGATATTCAAAACAGAAGAACAGAGCAACCCAGCCATGAAATGATGAACAGCGTGGAGGTTGTTTCTTTTGGTAATTAGTATATTGACAAGCTTTGTTGCTTAATGGATGTTTTAAATGTGCTTCGTTAGAGTGAGTTGGCTAAATGTGCGGTGCAACGTAATGGTTTGTTTATATGTGTGGCTGCAGGACTTCAAGGCTATAGACCGAAGTTTTGGTGTTCTTTGCATCTGTACAAAGTGACAAACAGAGCCCAAATTCAAAGGTAATTAATCGAAAGAATTAGCATTAGATATGTCCCTTGTGATCTATATGCATGCAAACAAAAAAGCGTAGACTAAACATTAACAATCCAAAAAATAATAGAAAAGGTGAATGGTCTAAACTCATCATCTAAAATATATGCCTTGCCTGATACAGGATCATTGTCTTGCACGGAAAAATTGAGATGATCCTATAGAAAAGAAAAATGACATGGAAATGACATGGCATAACTCTTGTCAAATCAAAAAGAAAATAACACAAAGAATTTTGCAATTTTCCATTATCAAAGTGCTTGTGCATGAGAGAAAAAAACATACAAGTCAAAGGAAGCATGCAAATACTAGGGTATAAATGGAATCATGAAAACTATCATATTCCATTGGTATTGTGCAAATGTTATACATACGTTCTAAAATTAATATACCAAATTAAGAAACTGGTAAAATTTGTAGAAGCTAAAATTTTTGTCATTCCATTTGGAAGAAAGACTTCCATATTCTCCTTCCCTATACCAACATATCTTATTGTGCTATGTGCACATTCATGAAATGATGATAAGCCAAAACGATAAAAAAGGAGCTTAACATCACAATTCACAAATCCATATGCTTTATTTTTTTCACCAAACACCACAAATTCAGGTAAATATTCTTGTTGGTTATGCATTTTATTATATTCACAACTCCATTACACATACACATAGGAATCCACACTAGACAACAGCAATAGTAGTTAGCCGTACCTTTTTGTTTAATGTTTAGCTTCAATTCTACAAGGATATAATGGAATTGCAGTTACAACCATTATGAATTGGGTTGTGCTGGAAATTCAACATAGTATCTATCATCTGAGTATGAACTCAAGCTTCAATCACTCAGTTTGTCTGTCATGCATGACAATTCATGCTCGGGCAACCAAATGACCAATCATGACAACATGGAAACAAAGAAACAAGGAATTATCTACCATGGAAATCTGGTAAGCGACATATCTTCCATGGTTTTGTTTGTGGGCAACACCAACAGATAACAAAATTGGCCAGACCAATACTACTACTCCACTGTGTCTCGGCTTTCTTCCATGTATTCTTAATCATGTGATGATTTCTGATGTATCAATGCCCTGTTTATAAGGGGAAATCTGGATATTGCTCTTGCTGACACAGGGGTGGACATAGTTCAATATAAATGGTTAGATCATTACTTATTTATTAATTAATTAATGCTGTGTTTAAGGAACTCTAATGATCAAGCTGAATTTGAAATGTAACAGTATGTCCAGCCATTCTAAAGGAACCCGTTAAAAAACCATTATTATTCTGAAGGAAAGGGCCTGAATGGTCACACTCAACATTTTGTTGTTTTAAATGAAAGCATTTCAATTAGAAACACTCAGCAATCACAATATGGAGCCACAGCATCTATTAGAAAATTCTACTCATGATTAGAAAAATAAACAAACCATGGCCATCAATTACCTCATATATACATGTGATGACCAAGGATCTTACCATAAAAACATGGTACTTGTGGTGTATCATATCTACCCACTGGTTGGACTTTCTGATCACATTTCAGTTATCTGTCACTTGAGTCCTGACAAGTGCTTGCCGTATCTGATCAACAACAATTCTTGCTACGATAGCTGGCGAAAACCTCCCGATCATGTCTTTCCTTGCCTGCTTCGCTTTTCTCCTTGCCTCCGCTTGATTAGAAAAGACATGTCTCATCAAAACCCTCAGATGATCAATTGATGGCTCTGCACAGAGGTGGCCTTTGAACGGCCCTTCTATGACCTCAGCCAGCCTGTCCACGTTCAGTGGATACCCGTTCTCCTCAGTCAGATACTCCGTTGGACCTGACCAATTTGTCACAATCACTGGCAGCTCCATGGACATGGCTTCAACCACCGGTCTACCCCAACCCTCACCACGGGTGGGTAGCACAAATGCATTCACGGACTTGTACAGCCTTGGAAGGGCAGACTGAGGAACATGCTCATCGATCACCCGGACTTCTGCCCATCCTTCTACTGGCTCTTCAATGCTAGAGTTCTTGACAAATCTCAGGATTTTTCCTTGGAACCCTGTGTCAGAGTGGTAGGCATTGATTAGTAGATAGAGTGCAACATCATCGGCTCCTGAAAACTCCTGCAAGAAGGCTTTGAGCAGCACGTCCCAGCCCTTCCTCTGCTCCCATTTGAACACACTAAGAAACACAAAGCCTTTGCCTTTGGAGTTAACAGGATTGAATCTTGAATCATCAGGAACCATGACAGATACACCAATAGAAAGAGGAAGGGCAGTGTGCTTGGCCGGATCAAAGAACGCGACATCGACAGCCTGCACCACCTTGACTACTTTGGAGTGATCAACCCCACTCTTCACAAATGTCGACACATGGAAATCTGTCGGTACCCAGACAGCATCCATCTGGTTGCAGCGCCTGACATGCTCCGGCGAGACACGGTCAGTCTCAAACATTGTCCGGCCAATGACAAATGCTGGCTCTGCGTAACCAGTTGGAGGGCAAGGTAGACTCTCATACATCGGTGGATACCATGCCCCAGGCTCGCTATGGCACACAACCACGGATCGAGACAGCTCACATTGCTTGGTTGCGAGACTGTACGCCAAGTTCTTGGACTGCTCCGGCAAGCCGAGCCAGAACTCGGGTGACTCGACGTCGCCGTGGTGGGCGATTGCGAGCGTGAAGTTCGCGCTGACACCATCGGCAGCATGCGCCTCGAGGGAGGCGACGTAGGACCAGGCCTCGGAGCAGTATCCGCCGCCGGAGGCGAAAGGGGCCATCCACAGAACACATGGTGGGCGCCCAGCGTCGGGCGGGGTACCTCGCACGGGGCCTGGCGCCGGCGGTCGGAGAAGGGAACGCTTTGGCCCGAGGAGCAGGCGAAGGAGGCGGGGAAGGGGGTTGGTGGAGGTGGCGACGAGGACGGCGAGCGCGATCGCGAGGAGAGACGGCACGGAGCGGAGGAAGAGGCGGTGGCGCTTGGGTGTGGGTTTTGGAGGGAGCGTTTGGTTCGGAGGCGAGCCTGGCATGGCAGCCGAGAGAGGCAGCGGTCGGAGCGCGTGGCCGGCTCAGGGGCTCACCGGCGCCGTGAGAGCTCAATCCTCCGCGGCGGCGAGTCGGATCTGTAGGGGAGACCTAGCCTGTAGCCAGTAGGGGTGAAAACGGGTAGGGTACGGATCGGGGAGGAGTCTTTCCATACCCTACTCTATTTATTTTTTTCCGGGTACGAATACGGATACGGGTAGTTAAAGATCGGATGGGATACGGGTACGGATACAGGTATTTACGGACGGGTAGAAAATGGTTTTCAGATATAATATGAACGGTACAATACGGACATCGGATATTTAGCGGGTAGTACACAAATTACGTATAGTCAAAAAATATGATAAAAATTTTTATCATACACACAGTTACACAAAATAATTTTACACATAGGGACTAATTAACATACGAGACATAATCCAATTAACATGCAACACACAGTACAATTAATATATACATAGTCCAATTCCAATTTCTTACAACAAAACGATAGAGCTTCTATGGCATCATTGTACAAAATTTCCTACAACAGTGGACTAGAGCTTCGAGGTCCAGTGAAGGACACAGAACACCAATTAGCAAATTAAGCAAATCCCTCGACGTAGGCAGACGGACCTCGGCGTAGGAAGGGGCGGTGGCGGACGACGGAGGGTGACGGACCTCGGCGACGGACGGCGGCGGGGGGTGCGCGGACGGCGCTGGGAGACGCCGACGGCATTGGCGGACGGCAGCCGAGGGCAGCGCGACAGCGGCGGCGACGGCGCCGTGAGGCGCGACGGCGGCAAGGGACGGCGCCGGAGGAGACGCCATGGGTGGCGGCGGATAAGGCGGCGCGACGGCGCGGGAGAGATGCTGACGGCGGCGCCGGGGAGACGCGCGGGAGGCGTGGATGGCGGCAAGGATCGGACTTGGAGAGGAGTGAGGAGGGGTGAAGTGGTGAACCGTGAAACCCTATTCAGATGGGCTAAATGGCTAATGGGCTCTTGGGTGAACAGTAATTGCTCAAGGGTGCTTTTCGATGGTCGGTACCGTTTTTAAAATAACCCGTACCGTGCATTCGACCCGATAGATCGGTATTTGTCCGTATCGTCCGAACTGTATCCGACCCTTATCCGAACCTCTACTATCCGAGTACTACCTGCACTGCATTCGACAAGAGATTACCCGCACTGCACCGATTTTGCTGGCAAAAAATACATTTCACCCCTAGCCCTGTAGGCGCCGAGGAAGGCAGAGGTGGTCAACGGGGCCAGCCCGGTTTTATACGGGTTGGTTTATTTTAATTAAAAATATCTAAATAAATTTTAAAAAACCACTATATTTCACAAATATACACTATAAATTGCGTAAATACACTATATATCATTAGAAATATATATATAAATGAATATATTTAATTAAATAAATATGCTACAGTGACAAACCAAACCAAGCCAAAACCGAACCGGGCCGGCCCGACGGGCCGAGGCCGAGGCCCAAGTTCGGTTCAGTTCAGCCTTGTTGGTCCGTGAAAGTGCATCTAGGCCCTTATGTGATTTTGGTGATTAATGAGTAACAATTATAGAGCTAATATTTCTATTGGAGAATTATGCACAGATGCTATACAGGTTAATTCCATGAGGTACAAGTTTACATGTGATTATGCACCCCTCAAAATGGATATATTGCAAGAAGGCATCAAGACTAGTATTTATTTGTAAATCTTAATTTATTGAGTCCTATGGATGCCGTACTATAAAGAGGGATGAAATGGAGAAGCTTATAAAGGTTCCTAAGTGCTCAAAATAGGTATCTCGAATTTCGTGTGAGTTTTTCACTCAAAATATACCCTATACAGAACCTATGCCATCAGAACATCCGACGTGGGTCGGAACATCCGATGGTGAGCTAGCTTGCTAGTTTTCAGAGCTATCCAGTAAAGGGTCCATCGGAACTTTCATCGGAACATCCGACGCGGGTCAGAACATCCGACGGGTGATCAGAACATCCAATGCGGGATTAACTGCACAACGGCTAGTTTTTGGGATTCCCTATTTAAAGCCGTCTCTAATACCTTCCAAAGGTTGCTGACACTGTTTACACTCTGTTCACACCTTGATTTGAATCTAATTCTTCCTGTTCATCTTCTCTCAAAGATTTAGCGTTTGTCTCTCTCTTGTTCATCTTGTGAGATCTAGATCTAGAGAGATCAAGGCAACCCAAGTGCTCCACAAATTAGAGTCATCCAATTTTGAGCACTTAGCGATTCCTAATTTCTTCATCACATTTGTTACTCTTGTAGGCTTGAAGGGCTCCTAGATGGCTAGGTGTCGCCGGTGAGTCGCCGATCTTTGTGTGGCGTGCCTCCAGAGTTTGTGAAGGTGCGAATCTACCTCCGCAAGGAAAATGATTCAACTAGTGATCGCCGGTAAGTGCTTTGTGCTTCGCTGGTAAGGGCGATTAGGGTCTTGGTGATCCGGGCTTTGTGCCTTCCCTAACGGTGAGTAGGATCTCCCTTCAAAGATCCGAACATCGGTAAACAAAAATCGCCGTGTTTTTGTCTTGATCTTGTTTTGGTGTCTTTATTACTTGTGTTGGGCTGTTCTGAGTATTCTTGAATAGATCTAACCTTGGTTTTGCGAGAAATCGTTTTTCTCTGAGTTTTCGACAAATTCGAACACCGGATCGGAACATCCGACGGCCATCGGAACATCCGACCCAGGATCAGAACATCCGACGGAGGGTGTACTGTACCACGTCGGAACATCCGACGCTACATCGGAACATCCGACCCACTACTTACTGTTCAAGTTTATTAATTCCGCAATTTCGTTTTAGTCGCTTATTCACCCCCCTCTAGACGGCATAGCGATCCTTTCAATTGGTATCAGAGCCTAACCTCCTGTTTTGAGCTTAACAGCTTGGAGAATCATGCCTAACAATAAAGACGAGATCGAGACTTCAAGTGAAGGCAACAAAAAGGCTACTATTCCTTATGTTTATCCTGATTCAACATCCTCATCTCATGTCTCTGTTCCTACTGGGCGTGCGCCTCACTTCGATGGCACATACTACCCACAATGGAGACATAAGATGAAGATATATCTAATGTCTATTCATCCTTCTATTTGGAGAATTGTAGAAACAGGTTTCAAGCCCAAAGAACCGGAGAACCTCACTGCCGATGAGGAAAGAGACTCCTTCCGCAACTATCAAGCCGTCAATGCATTATTTGGTGCCTTGAGCCCAAGTGAGTTCAATCGGGTTGACGGACTTGAAGAAGTTAAAACAATTTGGGATACCCTCAAAGTTGTTCACGAAGGCACATCAAGTGTGAGGGAAACCAAGATCGAGCTTATCAATGGCAAGCTTGGAAGGTTCATCCTAGAAGAAGGAGAAGACTACAAGACAATGTTTGATCGACTCATGGTATTGGTAAATGAGGCCAAGGGACTTGGATGCAAGTCTCTCACTGATCATGAGGTGGTCAAGATTCTACTCCGGGCTATCACTCCAACCAATCGCCATTTAGTGCAAATGATTCGAGATAGAGACAACTATCACTCAATCACACCGCATGAAGTGCTTGGAAGAATTCTCAGTGATGAGTTGATGGACCAAGAGGCCTCGAACATTAAAGAGATGGCTCAATCAAGCAAGAAGAAGAGCATTGCATTGAAGACGAGCAAAGTGTCAAAGGCTAAGGATGATAGCTCAAGCAGTGATGAAGATGGGCAAATGCACATGGAAGAAATGGCGTTCTTTGTGAGAAGATTCAACAAATTTCTCAAGAAGAATGGCTACAATAGCAAAGGCAAGAAGGATTCCGGCAAATCCAACTCTTCAAGAAGTTCAAGAAGAAAGTGCTATGAATGTGGTGAAACCGGACATTTCATTGCCGATTGTCCACATAAGAAGGATAAGGATAAAGAAGACAAGAAGAAAGAAAAGAGTTACAAGAAGGACAAAGAAAAGAGCAAGAGACACAAGAGAAGTTCAAGAGGTGAAGCTCACATTGGTGAGGAGTGGGACCCCGAATCCGACTCCGAATCCGACTCCGAGTCCGATGATGAGAGTGTAGCATGTCTTGGAATGGCTATTCCAAAAAGGACCTCATCTCTATTTGGCGAATTGACGGATGATGATGAACCATCTATGTGCTTCATGACTAAGGGCCCTAAGATATCATCTAGATCTTCTAAATCTCTAGTCAATTCTTATACTAACAACTCTAGTGATGATGAGGATGACATGAGTCATGCTAGCTTGGTCAAGATAATGAGAAACTTTGATATGGGTAAGTTGACCGAGCTCATGGAAAGGGTTGAGTAACAAGAGGACCTTCTTGAGAAAGGAGAGGACTTGCTCATCCTTGAAAAGGAGAGAAACCTCCAACTTGAGAAGGAACTTGCGTTGAAAAAGAAGAGGGTTGAGGAGATGACCAAAGAATTCTCTAAGGTCACATCTAAAGCAAGCTCTCTTGAGATTAACAATGCTTCACTCAAGGAAGAACTCATTGGTGCAAAGAAAGCACATGAGACTCTTAGGGTGAAGTTTGATGATCTTTTGAAGAGCACCTCTACTATTTCAAATGCAACTTGTGACTCACCTCCTTCCACGAGCAATGGTTGTGCAAGGTGTTACAATGTGGATGTGAATGCTTGTGCAACAAATTTCGCAACCTTGCAAGATCTTGCGAGTGAGAATGAGAAGTTGAAGGGTCTACTTGAAGATGGTATTCAAAAATCTTACAAGTTGAGTAAGGGACTTGATGAGATCCTAGACAAGAGAAGAGGAAACTTCAAGAAGGCTGGACTTGGCTATGTTCCACCGAATGGCAAGAAAGCACATGTTGTGGTGACTCCGGTCACTAAGCCAATTCATTTTGTGAGAGAGCAAAGCTCAAAGGCTCACGTTTCTCACTCTACTTTTAATGCATCCTATATTCTTAGAAAGAATAATTTTGGTAGAGTGCTTACTTATCATGTTGGACTTAAGCGTACTAATGCACATTTGGTGAGATCCATTTGGGTCCCGAAGGCTCTTGTGACTAACCTCAAAAGACCCAATCAAATTTGGGTATCTAAGACTAAAGCTTGAACTTTGTAGGAATATCTCTCCGGTGGCCCTAATTGGGTACTTGACAGCGGTTGCACTCATCATATGACCGGGGAGAAGGAAATGTTCTCTCAAATCAATTGTTATAATCAACCAAGTGAGAGCATTACTTTTGGGGATGACAGTAAAGGTGATGTACTAGGTCTTGGAGTGATGGTTTAATAGCCTTTAAAAGTCATCGAAAGGGAAAACTCTATCTTGTGGATTTTTCTACGGATAGACCTAGCTCTGGGATATGTCTACTGGCTAAATCTAGTATGGGTTGGCTTTGGCATCGCCGACTAGCCCATGTTGGTATGAGAAACCTTCACGAACTCTCGAAAGGGAATCACATCATTGGACTAACAAATGTGAAGTTTGAGAAAGACAGGCCTTGTAGCGCATGTCAAGCGGGAAAACAAGTTGGAGCATCCCATCCTTCGAAGAACGTGATGACCACAACAAGACCTCTACAACTACTACATATGAACCTCTTTGGACCGATTGCATACATAAGTATAGGAGGTAACAAATACGGTCTTGTTATTGTTAATGACTTTTCACGCTTCACATAGGTATTCTTCTTGCATGATAAGACAGAGGCAAAAGGAATTTTAAAGAAGTTTATGAGAAGATCTCAAAATGAGTTTGAATTGAAGATTAAGAAGATTCGAAGTGATAATGGAAAGGAATTCAAAAACACCGATGTTGAAGAATATCTTGATGAGGAAGACATTAAGCACGAGTTCTCGGCCCCCTACTCCCCTCAACAAAACGGGGTGGTCGAGAGAAAGAATCGTACCCTCATCGAGATGGCGAGAACCATGCTGAATGAATACAAGGTTTCGGACATTTATTGGGCGGAAGCTGTGAACACCGTCTGTCATGCTATCAATCGGCTCTATCTACACAAGTTACTCAAGAAAACTTCATATGAGCTTCTTACCGGTAACAAGCCGAATATTTCATACTTCAGAGTCTTTGGCAGTAAGTGTTACATTTTGAATAAGAAATCTAGAAGTTCTAAGTTTGCTCCTAAGGTCGATGAAGGTTTTATGCTTGGTTATGGATTAAATGCCTATGCGTATCGAGTTTTCAACAATACCTCCGGTGTGGTTGAAATCTCGCATGACGTGACATTTGATGAGACTAACGGCTCTCAAGTGGAGCAAGTTGATCAATGTGTACTAGATAAAGAAGAGCCACCTTGTGAAGCGATCAAGAAAATGGCTATCGGTGATGTCAAGCCTCAAGAAGGCGTAGAAGATGAAGATTCACTACCCTTGTCAACTCAAGTTAAACCTCCAACGACTATTCAAGAAGAGGAGGATGATAAGCCAAGTGAAGGTGATGATGAAGATCCTATCCCACCAAATGCACATCCAAGAGTTCGTCAAAGTGTTAAACGAGATCATCCCGTCGAAAGTATCATTGGTGATATAAACAAGGGAGTAACTATTAGATCTCGTCTTTCAAATTTTTGTGTATTTTACTCGTTTGTCTCCTCTCTTGAGCCACTAAATATAGATCAAGTAATCAAGGATCCCGATTGGATTATTGCAATGGAAGAGGAGTTGAACAACTTCACTAGGAATGAAGTATGGGAGTTGGTGGAAAGACCGAAACAGAATATTATCGGTACAAAATGGGTCTTCCGCAACAAACAAGACGAACATGGTATAGTGACAAGAAACAAAGCACGGCTGGTTGCACAAGGCTTCACGCAAATCGAAGGTTTGGATTGTGGTGAGACTTACGCTCCCGTAGCAAGCGTAGATGCTATTAGAATTTTAATTGCTTTTGCTACTCACCATGGTTTTAAGTTGTGGCAAATGGATGTTAAGAGCGCTTTTCTTAACGGTCCACTATCTGAGCTTGTCTACGTTGAGCAACCACCGGGTTTTGAAGACACAAAGTATGCAAATCATGTCTACAAACTCAACAAGGCGCTTTATGGGTTGAAGCAAGCACCTCGTGCATGGTATGAGTGCCTGAAGGACTTTTTGGTGAGAAAAGGTTTTGAAATGGGTAAATCTGATCCTACACTCTTTACTAAGCTAGTAGATGGTGATATCTTTGTATGTCATGTTTATGTTGATGATATCATATTTGGATCAACTAATAAGAGTTTTTGCGAGGAGTTTAGTAGCTTAATGACTAAATAGTTTGAGATGTCTATGATGGGAGAGCTGAAATTCTTCCTTGGACTACAAGTGAAACAAATGAAGGAAGGAACTTTTATTAGCCAATCAAAGTACGTGAAGGATATACTTAAGAAGTTTGATATGAGCGACGCCAAACCAACCAAGACTCCTATGCCAACAAATGGTCACCTTGATTTAAATGTAAATGGTAATGACGTCGATCAAAAGGTATATCGTTCTATCATTGGCTCTCTGCTCTACCTTTGTGCATCTAGGCCTGATATTATGCTTAGTGTGTGCATGTGTGCAAGATTTCAAGCTGCACCCAAGGATTGTCATTTAGTGGCAGCCAAGAGAATCTTGAGATATTTGATACACACTCCCAACTTTGGCCTTTGGTATCCTAGAGGGTCAAACTTTGACCTAATCGGCTATTCGGATGCGGATTATGCCGGTTGTAAAGTGGATAGGAAAAGTACCTCCGGTACTTGCCAATTCCTTGGAAGGTCGCTTGTCTCGTGGGCGTCCAAGAAACAACATTCCGTTGACCTATCCACAGCCGAAGCTGAATACATTGCCGCAGGACATTGTTGTGCTCAACTACTTTGGATAAGGCAAACCTTGAGAGATTATGGCCTTAACCTCAACCACATCCCACTTTTGTGTGACAATGAGAGTGCCATAAAAATAGCCAACAATCCTATTCAACACTCTCGAACCAAACATATCGATATTCGCCACCACTTTCTAAGAGACCATTCAACCAAAGGTGATATCGATATTACCCATGTAAGAACCGAAAACCAACTTGCTGATATTTTCACCAAACCACTTGATGAGAGAAAATTCTGTGAGTTGCGGAGTGAGTTGAATATCCTTGACTCTCGGAATGTTGCTTGACCTATTGCACACATTGTTTGGTGATTGAAAAGGTTTTCTTTATCTTGTTATCTATTTTACTATAGCTATATAGGATTATAATATAAATAAATTGATTGATTTGGTTCTTCGGATATTCATATCCTATTTATTCACGGATGACCTTAGTTTGATTGATTGATATGCTTACGGGTCATCCTTGGGTAAATTCAAGTCTTAGAACTCCCCTCTATCCTCCCGGAGCAATCTTATCTATTCCCAAAGTCTCTGGAGTTCAAATCTTTCATTTCCAGCAAGAGGGGGTCGGATGTTCCGCTCGGCATCGGATGTTCCGGTGGAATCCAGTGAGGGTTCCGTCGGATGTTCCGACCGGCGTCGCGGTCCAGTGAGGGGGGCGTCGGATCTTCCGTCGGATGTTCCGATGCGCCCAGATCTGTGACTTGTCTTTTCTTTTAACCGCGTGGGCCCTGTTTCTCTTTTTGCCCCACGGTTTTTTCTCAGAGTTTTTACCTCTCTCTCTCTTCCTTTGGGCCGCGGCGGCGGCGGAACATCCGGCGGCTTCGGATCTTCCGGCGGCGACGGAACTTCCGGCAGCGGTGGTCCGTACGGCGGCGAAGCCTTTGGCCTGCTGCCTCTCTACCGCCTCCACCTCGTTCCTGCTCGTCTCCCTCCTCCTCCATTGAAGGTAAAAGCTCCAAATCTTGAAACCTCCTAGAACGTGCAATGTGCGTCGTTTTGATTCGATTTCGGGGCCAAATATGCGTCTATATCGTTCATAGAAGCATTTCCCACCTATTGCTGCCTCGGATTCGTCGTTTTGATGCGAGATGTGAAAAATCCCGTTTAGGGGACGTGCTGTGCACCGTCGGATGTTCCGACCCCCGGTCGGATGTTCCGACGGGGTACTCACTGACCTTGTTGGATTTTGCGCATTACCGTTCAAATCTCTTAATTCTTGATTCCATCATATATGTCTTGCAGATGTCTTCTTCCAAGCGGCAAAGAACCTCAAGTTCAACTGCTGCTCGTCCCTCAGCCGAGCCCAATGAAGATCCTTCGATGTTCCATGAGCGTTTGGCTCAGTGGAAGCGGGCCAACGTTCGTGATCCCATTGATCCCTTGATGATTAAGAAGACATCAAGGACATTCCCTCCCTCTGTCACTCCGAAGATCCTCGGCTATTATGTAGCGGATGTTAAAGAGATTCAACTCCGCAGGATTGACGATCCCTTACAGTTTGAGAAGGAAGAAGGGACCGATTATCGTTTTTGGAACTTCTTCCATAAAGATTTCTATGATGTTGCTTTTGTGAAGAAGAAGAAGAATCCTGTGATGCGCATGCAATTCATTGATTGGGAAAGCATGGCGCTGTCAAACAATCCAGTCATCAATGAGGTCATATCTGCTTTTGACACCATGGGATTGACTGACATCTTGAGCTTCCAGCATGATTGGAACGATGAAGTCATTTGCCAATTCTATGCTTCAGTGTACTATGCTGGGGGTGCTCCTGGCGACTTCTTCTGGTTCATATGCGATGGAGTCTGGTACAACTTCTCGAAGAGGAGTTTGTCCAAGACCAAGTTGTCCACTAGAGGCAACATGGAGGAGCTCCATGATGTGGATGCCCTGAAGAACCAAGATTTGAAATTCTTGTATGATGGGCCTATTCCCACCAAGGCAGGAGCTACTGAATCCATGAAGCCATTCTATCAAGTGCTCAACCGCATCCTCCGCAAGACTCTCTGTCCCAAGGAAGGTGACGCTTCTCGTGTTCTCTCCTATTCTCGCAACCTTCTGATGAAGATTGGTCTGCGTGAGCGTCCTTTCGATATTCTGGATTTCATCTGGTGTGAGATCAAGATCAGTGCTGGTGATCCGAAGAGGAGCTGTCCTTATGCTCCTTATCTGATGAGCATGATCATTCGTGTCACTGGTCTCAAGTTTGTGCTAGATGTGAAGCACACTCCCTACCTTGTCACCACCCGTGGACTGGCTTCTCCTGGTGGGACTTCTGTGACACCACCTAGGAGGGGTTCGGCTACTCGTGATAGCGCGGGGCGTTCTTCAGCTCCTCGTGATAGCGCGGGCCCATCGACACTTCGGTCCAAATTTCATCATCTTCGTGGAGGGTCTATCAAAAAGATGCTGAAATCCATTTTCTGCATGTGCCGCAAGACAAATGATGGGGTTCAAGAATCCATTGTGCATCTTCGCGACAATCGAAAGCAGATTCAAGACATCAAGAAGCATCTTGGTATGCCTCTCTCCTTTGATGATTCCGCGTCTCCTATTCCACCATTGACACATATACTCGAGGACTGTTTGGACTTCCTCCTTCCGGTGGCGGCAACAACAACGACGACGATGATGAGGTCACCGGTGGTGGTGGTGGTGCTGGTGATCAGGGTGGCAGCAGCAGCAGCGATCCAGAGTGGATTGAGTGATTCAGTTTGTTTTTCTCTTTGTGGCGTCTTGATGCCAAAGGGGGAGAATTATCTTATTTCTGCTCTTAGTTTCCTATGTTTGAAACTTGAATGCTTAAATGTGTGAAAAACTATGTTTTTAAACTCAATGTTTATGTGGTACGCTGTGGCTGTGGCTGTAAGACTTATTTAAATATTCTGTGATGATGATGTAATGGTGAATTGCTGGTTATTTAAGTTTTTCACATTGTGTGATATATCCTGTCATATTGCATCTAGATTCAATTTGTGCCAAGGATATAGGGGGAGCTCTTGTTGTTATACTTGTCATAGTTTTAGGGGGAGCTTCCGGTTATATTCTTTGTTTAGTTTAATTGTGAGCTATAATTGTTGTCATCAATACACCAAAAAGGGGGAGATTGAAAGTGCATCTAGGCCCTTATGTGATTTTGGTGATTAATGAGTAACAATTATAGAGCTAATATTTCTATTGGAGAATTGTGCACAGATGCTATACAGGTTAATTCCATGAGGTACATGTTTACATGTGATTATGCACCCCTCAAAATGGATATATTGCAAAAAGACATCAAGACTAGTATTTATTTGTAAATCTTAATTTATTGAGTCCTAGGAATGCCGTACTATAAAGAGGGATGAAATGGAGAAGCTTATAAAGGTTCCTAAGTGCTCAAAATAGGTATCTCGAATTTCGTGTGAGTTTTCCACTCAAAATATACCCTATACAGAACCTATGCCATCAGAACATCCGACGTGGGTCGGAACATCCGATGGTGAGCTAGCTGCCGCTTTTGAGCTATCCAAAGAAAGGGTCCATCGGAACTTCCATCGGAACATCCGACGCGGGTCGGAACATCCGACGGGGGATCAGAACATCCGATGCGGGATTAACTGCACAACGGCTAGTTTTTGGGATTCCCTATTTAAAGCCGTCTCTAATACCTTCCAAAGGTTGCTGACACTGTTTACACTCTGTTCAGACCTTGATTTGAATCTAATTCTTCCTGTTCATCTTCTCTCAAAGATTTAGCCTTTGTCTCCCTCTTGTTCATCTTGTGAGATCTAGATCTAGAGAGATCAAGGCAACCCAAGTGCTCCACAAATTAGAGTCATCCAATTTTGAGCACTTAGCGATTCTTAATTTTTTCATCGCATTTGTTACTCTTGGAGGCTTGAAGGGCTCCTAGACGGCTAGGTGTCGCCGGTGAGTAGCCGATCTTTGTGTGGCGTGCCTCCGGAGTTTGTGAAGGTGCGAATCTACCTCCGCAAGGAAAAGGAGTCAACTAGTAATCGCCGGTGAGTGCTTTGTGCTTCGCTGGTAAGGGGGATTAGGGTCTTGGTGATCCGGGCTTTGTGCCTTCCCTAACGGTGAGTAGGATCTCCCTTCAAAGATCCGAACATCGGTAAACAAAAATCACCGTGTTTTTGTCTTGATCTTGTTTTGGTGTCTTTATTACTTGTGTTGGGCTGTTCTGAGTATTCTTGAATAGATCTAACCTTGGTTTTGAGAGAAATCAGTTTTTCTACAGGTTTTCGACAAATTCCAGAACACCCCGGATCGGAACATCCGACGGCCATCGGAACATCCGACCCAGGATCAGAACATCCGACGGAGGGTGTATTGCACCACGCCGAACATCCGACGCCGCATCGAACATCCGACCCATCGCCATCGCTCAAGTTTATTATTTCCGCAATTTCGTTTTATTCGCCTATTCACCCCCCCTCTAGGCGGCATAGCGATCCTTTCAGTCCGGGCCGTTTGGCCACCTCTAGAGGAGGGTGCGGAATTGAATTGAAGGAATATTAACAATTTTTTACCGTCGTTATTACCTTGCTCTTTTTTATGCCACATATCTGTTCAAAATAAAAGGAATTGGAAGGAATATTAAGTTGCGTCGTTATATATCATGTTATATATTATAGTTGACCCCGCGAATGTTATTTTTGACCTTTTAGTCTGTTCAGAATACATGGAAAAATTTAAAACTATGCTCCGGACAGCTTGGCACCACATGTCCTACCCAACCTTTATACCCCTTCGAATCGGCCCAAGCGGACCATGACACAGCTAGTGCCCAACCCCAGATTCCCTACCGAGGTTCGTTGTCATGAGCTTGATCCTTCAACAACTCAATTGTTAAGGAAGTTCATTAACAACGATGCGACCGAGGGTGGTTCGACAAACTTAATTGTGGTAGCATGTGCTCAAGTTGGTCCGCCTCAAAGATAGGCAGATTCCATAGTGTAAGATTCTCGTGATTAAACATAGGGGCAAGTGTCTGCAAACATTTGGGAGGATTTTTTATATGTGTAGGAACAATGTGCAGGTGAGAGCTTGCGCCGCGTTGGCGTCGGACATCTCCTGCGCTGGATCGATAGGCGCCGCTACCGTCTTGTCGAACACCTTGACGAGGTCCTCGACCTTCTTGGCGAGGTCGTCGATCTTTGCCGCCAAGTTGGTGATGGGCGTCGTCAGCTGTGTCGCGCTAGCCTTGGCCTGCTCGGCAGCCCCGCAACTAAACGCCGGACGACGTCGGGCCGGTGCCACCTTCGCGATCCGGACATCTTCCTCGCGCTCTGCCTCACGCGCCAAGTATATGGCGTCAATAAGGTCACGCGGCCGAGCACGACGAACATCTCTTGCCGATGTCGCCGGTAGACCCGCGATGAAGGCATCGATCTCGTCTTCTCTCCTCATCCGCGGTGCGCGGCTAAGCAGCCGCTGGAACTCCCGAGCATAGTCGTTGACGCGGCCTTCACCCTTTTTCAAATCCACGAGGTCACCGATGGATTGCTCCTTATTGAGCCGCTCGTAGTAGAGGTCCGAACCGGGTGGGTCGAAAGCACGCCGCTCGAAGTACCAAGAGTGGAGCGCCATCCCAAATTGATACCAAATTGATACGGCCCTTGACGCGGGCTAGACGAGCTGTTATCGAAGCTAGCGCCTGGGCTGTTATCGGAGCCACCGCCTATGAGATCTATTCTCAATTTTGATTCATTATTTGGATGCCAAAGGAAGATTTATGACCATCCCTTTTATAGGGATTGAAGACTTAGGCTCTAAGAAACTACCTCTAACTAATCTTATCCCCTCCCTAACAAATTGATCTTATCTAATACCATAACTAATCTTATCCCTAGCTATCCCTCGTGAACAGTGTCGCGTGAACAAGACGGGTCCAGCCTTCTAAGAATCGACGTGAACAAAGGTTGCCTTCAAGAGACCACGGGTGTATCAAACTTGCAATTTCTTCATGTGGGAGGATTGACTATGGGATGTATGTGGGAAAAATACAAACGGCACAAGAGGCATCTGTTTGTCGCTGCACTAATGAAGATCCTACAAATATTGATGAGGTGATAGCCATTTTGTTCCAACGCTCTCTCCTTCCCCATCGTCACCACCAACCTCGTGGGGGAACAAGATCGTTAGCTTTGAGTTGATGTTTGTTCGCGGGTTGCACTGTCAAAGTGTGACTTCATTGCCTCTCTGTTTGCACAGTGCGAGCTGGAGGCGATCAACCTTCACCCCAACTCCTTTATCGCCATGGCTATCTTTAGCCACCCGTGCTAGGAATTCCTAAAGATCCTACCTACTGAGGGCTTGTTCTTGCAGTATTACAGCGTCCAGCGGCCGCCGACGAGGCAAGCCTTGTGAAGTCGGATCTCTCGTTCGGACGCGCCGCCTTTCAACTAAGGGCTAACAAGTAACACCCCTTCCTCTACCTGAATATCCCACTCAAAGACTCAATATCCAAACGGGCGAGGAACTGGTTCTACTTTCGGTGACCGGAGGAAAGCTAACTCACATACAGGTTGAGGCCCCCGACAGCCTGAAGCGGTCACTGCGCTTGGACATGACCCCCAGAGACTCGTAAGATCAGTCAAGGTCTAGTTCCCTGCACTAATACTTCGCTCACATAATAGATAGGTCTTTGGACACTTGGACACCATTACGCTTTACTGTCAAAACAGCGCTAACAACCACCAAGCCGGGGTGTTGTTAAAGCAGGTGGGTTAGACAGATATTGCTTTAAGTCTTCAAGAGACTTGTTAGCCTCCTCTATCCACTCAGAGCCATCATGCATGTTTGTGCAAACCCTTGAAGAAAGGTAATCTGCGCTCACCTAACCGGGAAATCAAATGGCTTGAAGTCGACATTCATCTGCTAAGACCCTGCAATTGTTTAACATTAGTTGGGGGCTGCAATTTTTTGATAGCCTCGATCTTTTCAGGATTGGTGCCAATGCTTAAGGGACCCGATCATCTACCCTAGTAGCAGCTCGGATCGTACACCAAAAAGATATGCAGGAATTAATGACAAATTTAATAATGGACCCCTAAAAGTTCGAATGCATGTAATGACTGAATTAAATAAATATATTTTGTTCTAACAAACACCACTCACTTTACCTCTTGTCTTCAGATTTGCATGGCGATTGTTTGCTCTGGGGCTCATGTATCTGTAAAAGACTGAGGAAGTGGTGGTGTTGTCAATTGGCACTTGAAGAAATGAATTCTCCACAATGGTCATAAAAAGCTTCCTTGAAATGCTTATTATTTTGCTCCGGGTGTAGTATTTTTTTTCTTCATATGGACATCATACTATAATCATGATTTCTCCAAAAGCAGCTTTCGAAGCTCTTGTGTCATTATTTCTCCAATAGGAGCCTGCATTAAGCTTGTGTGCATGCCACTTCTTGGTTACCTGCTTGATCGGTCATCTTACAAGTGTTCCAGTTTCTCATAGAAATCAATGCAAGTAAATGAAGTGCATAGCCTTATTTTCAAGGGTTAATTTCATGGGTGCCATTATTAAACAGCCCGTTAGCACGGTTGCCATTTTTCGATTGCCTCAAGCAGAGATGTCATTTTAACAGTTTTCCTCTCCCAAACGTGCCATTATGGGGCTTTACAGGGTAAAATACATGTTAATGCGTAAGAAATACGGGGCTGACAGGTGGGTCCCACCTGTCAGCCCCTCCACCTTCTTCCTCTTGTGCATCTTCTTCCTCCTCTCTCTCTCTCTCTCTCTCTCTCTCTCTCTCTCTCTCTCTCTCTCTCTCTCCGGCAAGGGCCCAAGCAGCGAGCTCCCTCCCCTGCGGCGGGCCAAGGCGTGCGGCGACGGAGGCGCACGGCGACGGAGGCACGGGCGGCAGCGTGGTGGAGGAGGTGGCGAGCGAGCTTGCGCGCGCGCCAAGGCAGAGCTGGCGGCGGCGCTAATGGCAACGGCGACTAGAGGCCAAATTGGCCAAGCAAGCACTAGGGGTAGCTACGGGGAGACCTAGGATGCTCGAGGACACAAGAACTCGGATCAATTGGTTTTGTACGAGCTCGGTTCGTAGTTTTGGCCGTGGTGGCGGATTTGGGGAAAATCGAATTAGAGCTCACCGGTGCTTCTCCGCCAAGACGCTGGCTCGTGGAGGTTTAGGAAGGCACGGCGGAGCTCTAGGAGGTGCTCGCCGGGCGGCGGTGGCGGGGTTCCGGCAGGCGCCGCCGCCCATGAGCTTCGCCTGGTGCCGCTCATCGGGCGATCAAGGCGGCGCCCCGGTGGGCAGCGGCGAGGGGATCCGGCGGGCGGCGCGGCGGGTTTCCGGCGAGGCCGTGTTGGTGCCGCAGGGTCGCCGCCGGCCGGCCGAGCTCGGAGAGAGAGAGAGAAACAGGGAGAAGAGAGAGGAAGAAGAGGAGGGCCGACAGTGGGTCCCACCTGCACCCCGTATTTTTACGTATAACATGTATTTTACCTCAGAAAGCCCCATAATGGCACGCTTGGGAGAGGAAAACTGTTAAAATGGCATCTCTCGCTGAGGCGATCGAAAAATGGCAACCGTGCTAACAGGCTGTTTAATAATGGCACCCATGAAATTAACCCTATTTTCAAATAATCTAATTTCAATATCTTCTTTCTTTGTCTTATTTTTTCAAATATGGTCACTCTCTCTCTCTCTCTCTGCCGAGTTTTGTTTTGTTTAACTAGCTTTAATCTGTAGGAATTACTGAAAAATTTAATAATGGACCCCTAGCAATGCTCTGCACCCTGAAACAGTTAGCCCCAGAGCTCTTCAACGCAACAAAAAAGAAAAATGGGACGGTGCTTGATGTCATCACGATCAGTAATTGGATCATGGACTTCAAGCGGAATCTAACTCCACAAATGATTCCGCGGCTGATTGACCTCCTAAGGCGAATTGCCCATGTAGCCTTAACCCCAAATGAGCCTGACCAGTTCTTTTGGGGCTTCACCGCGAATGGACATTTTTTGGTAAAGTCAGCATACCTGTTGCAGTTTGAGGGCCGCATCTCTGTTCTTGCCTTTCAAAGAGTCTAGAAGCTCTTGGCCCCTTTAACGTGCAAGTTTTTCCTCTAGCTATTGATGCACAAGCATGTCATGACGGTGGACGCACCGCTGCGACGACACCTTCCAAACGACTATTTTTGTCTGTTTTGCAGGCGCAGTTTGGAAACCCCAGAGCACCTTTTCCTCCAGTGTGATTTCAGCTCTTTCATCTAGGCAAGGTCTCCGGCCCTACTCAACGCCCCGCAACTCAACCCTACGGACTGGTCTCTCGTCAACAACTTTTCTATGTGCTGGGTTGAAGATATAATCAGGCATGGCCCCTCACATGCTGCCTGCTCAATCCTCTGTGCCACCATCTGGTACACTTGGCTGGAGCGTAACAACCACATTTTTTTTGGTTAAGAACAGTGTCCTAGACTAGCATTCCCACAACTTCTGCTAGATGAATTGCGTCTCAGGGCAGCTGTAGGAGCTCATTTTGTAGTAAGTTAGATGTTTTCTTTTGGCCCAGGGGGAGGGGCCGATACCCCCCCCCCCCCCAATTGTGTTTCTGTTTAACTTCTTCTTTAACCAATGCAAGACAGCTCTCCTGCCTCTTTGCTAATAAATAAATAAATTAAATAAGTATATTTTGTTCAAACAAACACCACTCGCTTTACCTTATCTTCATATTTGCATGGCGATTGTTGCTCTGAGGGCTCATGTATCTGCAGAAGACCAAGGAAGTGGTGAGATTGTCAATTGGCAAGTGAAGAAATGAATCCTCAACGATGGTTCATACCAAGCTTTCTTGAAATGCTTATTGTTTTGCTCCATGTTACAGAAATTTTTTCCTTCACATGGACAATTGCACATCATACTATAGTGTCATGATTTCTCCAAAAGTGGCTTTCGAAGGTCTTGAAAGTGTCATTATTTCTCCAATAGGAGCCTGCACTCTTGTGTGCATGCCACTTCTTGTTTATCTACACTTGTTCTTTCTGACACCAGATCGGTCGTCTTACAGGTGTTTCAGTTTCTCATAGAAATCAATGCAAGTAAATGAAGTGCACAACCTTATTTTCGGATAATCTAATTTCGATATCTTCTTTTTTTGTCTTTGGTTCTTGAAGTGGTTCTTGAAGTGTTCACGGTTAGAGAATGCTAGACATACGAAACGAGCCTAATGTCTCTGAAAAGGGATGCCACCGCTACTTTCTGGAGCACCTAGGCACCCCCTCCAATCGTGAGCTCTCCTTGGATTGGGAACATCTCGGCTACTTACTCCATGACTTGGATGAACTAGAGCTGCATTTCGAAGAAAAAGAGATAAAGCAAGTTGTTTTTCTAGCCCAATAGATACACTACAGGAAACGAGTTTAATTTCGTTGGCCTGGAACCGACGAAATTAGGGGCTTTACCGACGAAATTACAGTAATTTTGTCGGTTTGCCGACGAAATTGAGCCGACGAAATCTGGGCGACGAAATTACAGACCGTTTAGTGTAATTTCGTCGGTTTTTTCTAGCCGACGAAACTAGTTCAGCTGACGCCAGACCAGGTTAGAAGGTGACGTGGGAGATGACGTGGTAGTGTAATTTCGTCGGCCTAGGCCGATGAAATTATGCTCAGGTAATTACCTAGCCGGCATCTGCTCCAGTAATTTCGTTGGCCCACGCCGACGAAAATACATTTTTTGGTTAAAAAAGTAAAATACTACTAAAAACACAGTAATTGACAGGAAAATCACATTATTTAACAAGAACATCACAGTCACAAATAGATCACATACATAGTCGCATATTATCACAATTAATACATCACATACACAGTCGCATATTATCACAATACATTACATACATCGTCGCATAGTCCGTAGTCACAAAGTTCACCAAACAAACACCCTAAGTTCGAGGAGAGTGAGATCCGCGACCGCTACCTGCTGCATCGCCTCCAGAGTTTATAAATTGACCGATGGAAGGCGTCCCCGAAGCACTAGCTGCGTTGTCTCGAACGGGAGCAGTAGGAGGCGGTGTCGACATGCCCTAAAACATTATAAGGGAAAAAATGTGTGAACCTGAAAATGGATAATTTAACAAATAGAATGCATTACGAGGTAGAAACTAAATTACCGGTTGTGGCGTCTGAAAAAAAAAAGGCCAGGAGGAGGCGGCAGGGGCCGAATATCAGGCATTTCAAAGTTGGCACCAAAATGAGCACGGAACATCGCCTAGAAGAAACAAAATAGTAGAATATATCTATCAATTATAACTTGATAGCAATTTGAGGTCTTAAGAGACATCTAATGGAAGATAGTAAAAAAATTACACAGATAAAGAAGCTAGGTGCACATCTTAGCCATATAAACTTGTTTTCATCCATTCTGAAGATAATAAAACTAATATAGCAATTTTAGTCCTAAAGTAACAAGTGATGCCACTTGTACAAATTTCAGCCATTAAATTGTTTTTAATCAATTTTAGGTTTTAGGTAACAATGATGCAAATAAGGTTTGCAAAATGTACAAACAATAACTTAGCACATCCGATAAGCATGTAATTTACGTCCTATGTACAATCAACAATTTTATAATTTAGGGCATTACGAGTCACACAAAAGAGCAGAGTACTTACTTCGAAGTGTTGTCGCTGGTATGCCTGATAATCCATCATGTATTGTTGAGATTGCCTCATTAGCTCTTGCTGTTGATTCAACTGCTGCTCGAGCGCTGTCTCGCGTGAGGAACGAGAACTGCCAGCAGAGGGCTAAGATGACCTCGCTTTGGCCAAGGCTTCACTTGAATCCACCACCCCGTTAAACATAGGAAACCTACCAGTGGATTGGATGCAAATGGTTTTAATGGTTTGGGCTTGTCTTTGGATGCTTTTGGTCTGGTTGAAATGGGCCTATGCCTCGTACTAGATTGGTTTGGTTTGGGTTTTTAGTGATTTTGGGGTGGTTCGGTTTGGATGGGGTTGAAAAAATTTTGGGCTAAAATGGTCTGCATCCATGGGCCGGAATGGTTTGTATCCATATGGGTTAGAACGGTTTGTAGGAGAACGAGGAATGCTAGGGTTCAAGTCCCGTCGATGGCCGGTGGCCACGTCTACTGCTATAGGTCGCCTCTCCCGATAGAGTCCTCCCGCCGGCATCAAGTCCTTCCCAACTCCCCACGCTTGTCGACATCAGCTTCAAGCGCCGGTACTTGTACGTCGACATCAGCTTCAAGCACTTCAAGGTGGTGATGAAGATGGATGTCGAGGGCGTAGAGTTGACTTGATCCCGATGATGCTCGATGCTGGCACGATGTGCCTTGTCGACGAGCTCTTCCTCGAGTGTCATTGCAACTACTGAGTTCTAGTGACAAGATCTGATAGTGCTTTCAAATTCTTTGTACATTGTACTGAACCCTGGCTATTTCATATTCTCTTTGTAGTTATCGTGGTGCTATCCAATTCTGTCTCTTGTTTTACCCTCTTGTTCCTACTGCTATGCTGCTAGTGACATCAATTTTTGGCATCAATGTTTAAATTGATTCCATGGACATGCTAGCAGCTAGCTATGTGTTCATGACAGGTTGAAATGGTTCCATGATGGTTTGTATCCATTTCATGGAAATTGTTTGGGTTTAAAATTAAACGGATCGGTTTGGGCTAGATGCTAGAAGCCGTGGAGTGGGGTGGTTTGGAATCAAAAGGTGGGATTTAATATAATGGATTGGTTTGGGTTTGGGTTTGGGTTGGATTCAACCCCATTACCAGGCCTTGGCGGGCCACCATTTCCTCCCTATATCGAGCCTGTAATATTTTGTGAATGTTAGTTAATAATTTGAGAACCATTAACTTGAACTCATGTCATTAACTTGAAAATCATTACCAGGTGTTGTGTCGTTGTACAACTACAAAGTTGCTCTGGTTGTGCTGCATTGTCTCCAAAGTGGCCTCAGACATATGTGTCAATATTGTTTGGCGCAACCCCACTTTCAGTCTCCTGCAAATCAAATGGTGATATGTGTTGCTCACAACAGAATTACGACCAAAATACAAATAGCTTAGAAGAGCTAATGAGTGGTCATACCATGCGGCGCGCGAGACGAACGTGTACATCCGCAACGTATCGATGAGTGGTTCTTGGGTCCGTGTTTCTGTTGTTCCTCTTTTGCCTTAACTATTCAACAAAGTTAGGTGATGCCTAGTAGGCACAAAGTGCCTACCAAGCATCAGGGCACTTTCTAAGTCAAGGAATGTCCACCTGAAGGTACTCGTCCGCTCTTAAGTAGATTGAAGAAGCTCCTAACTTTCTGTTCATATCTTCATTTTTGAACCTTTTATAGTACAAGCACACCGCTGAGATACGAGCATTGGACATCATGTCCTTTACCACCTTCTTAGCAGCCTTTTAAAAGACATAGGTGGCATTCGCCTCCAATGTCCTCTTTTGTCCGTCTGGCAAACGATATCTCTCCTAGTAAAAAAAATAAGGTTACAAATTAACAATGAATGCGAAGAAAATAGGTGAGTGTTTATTTTATTACTCTTTTTTGTTATGTCTTTGAAGTCAAAACAGATGCTGACAACTGTTTCCGCAACATTATGCCCTTGATGTATAACATCCACATTGTGCCAATGAATTAGGTGGGTAGCATAAGAGAGGCTCCAAATAAAAGATATGTGAGTCCAATTATGTGTCTCCTTAAACCCTTCAAATCCATCATCCGTGCGGATTAATCTACTTTGCCAATCAACAATCTGGCGCTGTTAAACGCTTCGGTGGACCCTTTGTCATTATGGTGTCCTTACGAAATGCACTTCTCTCCATCCTGAAATGGACCCTTTGTCATAAGTGAACCACCGATGACTGTCAAAAAAACAGAATTTGCCACCATTCTTTAGATGAAATGCATCTGTATCACCCATGCATATTGGACAACATCATCGGCCATGTGTACTCCATCCCGAAAACATCCCGTACACAGGAAAATCATGTATAGACCAAAGATAAGCTGCTCTTAGGGTAAAGTACTCCTTTTTGCTGCCATCATACGTCCTCACCATTCCACAGCTCTTTCAACTCTTCCATCAATAGTTGCATGAAAAAATCTAAATTCTTCCTAGGATGATCAGGACCAGGTATGACAAGGGTTAAAAACACGTACTCGTCTTTCATGCATAATGCAGGAGGAAGATTGTACAAATTGTGAAAACATGCCAACACGAGTACAATGACACATTTGTGTTGAAAGGAGTGAAGCCATCAGTAGCTAACCCAATACGCACATTTCTGGGGTCTTTGGCAAAATCTGCATCGTATCTATCCAGTGCCTTCCATGCATCACCATCGGAAGGATGGCACATCATATCTGGTTTAAGACGAACACCTTCTTTATGCCATCTCATGTGCTTCGCTGTAGACTTAGATAGATATAATCGTTGTAACCTTTCTGTGAGAGGCAAATATCGTAGCACCTTCATCGGTTGGGTTGTTCTCTGCACAGTCCCATCTTCTTTTGTAAACTCCATGTATCTGGACTTACAACAAATTAAGCAATGATCCTCCTTTTCATTTTCCTTCCAAAACAACATGCAATTTTGTACGCACACATCAATCTTCTCGTAACGCATCTCTAGATTGCTCAAAAGCTTCCTAGATTGATTGAAGTTCTTTGGCATCTTATCAGGTTTTGGTAGAATGTCCGATATCAATTTAACAAGATCATTGAAACATGTTACAGAGAAGTTGTACTTTGACCTAATTGCCATTATTCTTGTAACAGCTGCAAGCTGGGTGACATTTGTGGATTCATGCAATGGATCTTGCAAGGCTGACAGAAGGCCAAAAAATTTCTCGACTTTCGGCCCCGGAGCATCTTGAAACTGCTCCATGAAATCATCCATCATATCTCCTATCAAATTCTCTTCATCATCTACAAGATCAATTGGAATTAACGTGTTCTCTTGTCTTGACTCTCCATGCTCGTACCATGTAAGATAATCTGGAATAAACCCGTACTTGCACAGATGATGCTCCATGGTCATCTTGACATGTCATGAGAAGTTACAACACTTGAGCAAGGAACACTTAGCCAAACCACCTCCAGGGTTCGAGGCATAAAAAAGATTCACAAAATCCTGGGTCTTCATCATCCATTCTTTTGACAGTGCCTCGTTGCTTCTCCAACCGTCGTACATCCATCTCCGATCATCTCCCATCTTTGATGGTATTAAATGCATTAATTATTATGAATATGAATATGGGTTTCAAATCCTAACAAGGTTCTAGGCAAGTATAGGTCCTAAACCCACCCACGAATGGACGACCTTTGCGTGGTTTGTATGACATGTCATCGGATCTGAAAAAAAAAATTGGCAACATAACCCTGCTGTTCTCCGAGTGCACATCGAAATGCAGTGCATCGGAGAACAACAGGATTATGCTGACGAAATTTCATTCAGATGCCACAACATGTCATACAAACCACGACTAAGGTCATCCATTCACAGGCTGTCCAAAAAACATGGACAATTCCGGACCGACACGGATCACAATTTAATGTGCCCCGTGTCACTCCCGAACGGGTGACGTATATGATAGGAGATTTATGTTACAATATGCCATATTTGTCACTCATACAAATAACATTTCATATAAATCACAATTCCCTACACCATTGAACATCAATCACTAAATCTACATTCGACATTTCTACTAGTAGCGTTTATTTACATGCAAATCAAAATACTTACCTAAGATGGCGCAATGATAGGGTGAAGGTGAGATGTGCCGATGCAAGTACTGGCAGCGCTGCGGGGACTCGACGGGGTGGCGGCGGCTGAGCGTGGTGGGGATGCAGCGAGGTGGCTGCCGCTGGATGCGGTTGGACGGGGCGGCGGCGCCGGCTGGAAGGGGCAATGAGCGGACGGCCGACCAGCAGCAGACATGGTGGTGACGGCGAGGAGAGGGCGTGGCGAGGAAGCAGCAAGCTAGAAGATCCGCATCGATAGAACGGCGCAGACGGACGGGCGGCGGGCGGCGCTGACAGGCGGTGGCCGTGGCGCTGATGTGATGGGCAGACGGGCGGCGGCGGCCGATGATGGCGGCGGTCGGCGCGGCACACAAGTGGGCGGCTAACGCCGGCATGGCGGCGGCGGCAGAGACAGCTAGGGCGGCAGCACGCGCGGGCGTGGTTTACAATTCCCCTTTTCCCCGATATAGGTTTTTTTTTATTAATTTCATCGGCCAAAGCCGACGAAATTACCAAAAAAATATTTTTTTTATATTCATCGGTCCAAGCCGACGAAAATACAAAAAAAATATTTTTAATTTATTTTCATCGGCCTAGGCCGACGAAAATAATCTGTGGAATATTTCCGGCGTGCGGGTCCCGGACACTTTTGTCGGCCCGCTGTTGCCGACGAAATTAGTATTTTAATTTCATCGATTGTTATAAGCCGATGAAAATATTATTTTAATTTCATCTTTTTTCAGGCCGACGAAATTGTTTCGGGGCGACGAAAAAACTGAAGTTCCTGTAGTGATAAGGCACCTGGCTTGGATGGCTTTTCTGGCCCATTTTTTCGTGTTTGTTGGGACACGATTAAAGAGGACATCATCAATGCCTTCCACCACTTTTACGATCAAAACTTAGCCTCGTTAAATCTCCTCAACACAGCCAACATCGTCTTCCTGCAAAAGAAGGAACTCGGCCTGCAGCTGACAGACTTTCGCCCGATCAATCTAATCCACATCTTTAACAAACTTCTATCCAAACTCCTGGCCAACAGATTGGCCCCTCATTTGGATAGCCTAGTCTCACGAAGCCAAAGTGCCTTCATCAAAGGTCGTACCATTCAAGACAACTTTCTTCACATTCAGAACGTCATTCAAGATCACCAACGCAGAAAGACCTCGGCTATCTTCCTCAAAATTGACTTCTCCAAGGCTTTCGACTCAATTAATTGAGGCTATCTATTAGAGGTTCTGCAGCACCTGGGCTTTGGCCAACGGTGGCGTAATTGGATCTCCTCCCTTCTAGGTCGGCCTCCTCCTGCATCCTTCTCAATCGCACTCTAGGTCCCCTCTTTTTCATGCAAGAGGGGTCAGACAAGGGGATCCTATATCTCGCCCATGCTATTCATTTTGGCCATTGGTCATATCCAACGGCTCTTTCTTCGAGCGCAAGAAAAAAATGTTCTCTCTGCTATCAACTCGTGGATGATCGCTATGCGAACATCCCTCTACGTTGATGACGCGGCCATACTTATAAATCTCGTGCGCAGTGAAATTGAGGCGGCTATGAATATACTCGAAGGTTTTGGGAAGGCCTCCGGATTACACACAAATCTTGCCAAGAGTGCTACCTACCCGATTCACTGTAGGCCAGAACAATTAGACGACATCTTAATGTACTTCTCCAATAGGAGAGATTCCTTCCCCTGCACGTATCTCGGCCTTCCTCTTCACCAACAAAAGTTCAAAAAGGTTCACTTTCTTCCCCTAATCGAGAAAGTGCAAAAACGGCTTCAAGGTTGGAAGGGAAGCCTCTTGACCAAGGCTGGTCGGCTTACGCTCGCCAAGTCCTCTCAGCTCTACCAACCTACTTCCTTTCGACTTTTCCAATACCCAAGTGGGTTTCGAATAGGCTGGACAAAATCCGTCGAGCCTTTCTATGGTGGGGAGAGGAGGCATCCAGTGGAGGACACTCACTTGTCAACTGGCCAACTGTGTGTCGACCAAAGAAGATGGATGGCCTTGGCTCCTTGGATCTTCAGAAATTTGGTACAACTCTTCATTTTTTTGTGGTTATGGATCGACTGGACTGACTCGGGTAGACCATGGAATGGCTCTCCGGTGCCCTATAGTGATCCTAACAAAGCGTTCTTTTGCGCGGCCACACACATCACTGTCCAGAATGGCCAGAAGGCTAACGTTTGGCTCCACAATTGGCTGCAAGGGTAGACACCGTACAACATCGCGCCCCACCTCTTCAACATTGCAATAGGAAAGGATCATACCGTCGCAGATTTGCTTCCTAATGATTGGTGGATAGGCATGGTACGACACCTCAACACGGTGGAACAGCCTCAGGACTACCTTCACCTTTGGAGCCAACTTCGCGGTATCACGCTCACAGATGCAGGTGATGAGATCATTTGAACCCCAAGCTCGGATAGTCGGTTCTCTACTAGGTCGGCCTATCATCTACAATTTTTAGGTAGCACGGTTTGGTCCCTTGGAGACACCATCTGGAAAGAACAAACAGAAAACAAATGCAAATTCTTTGTCTGGTCTCTCGCCCATGGACGCATACATAGGGCTGACGTCCTGACTCGAAAAGGATGGCCAGACCAGCGCATCTGCCCTTTATGCCAAAATAGTTAGAAAACCATCAACCACATGACTTTTCATTGTTCGTACTCCGAAGGAGTTTGGAATGAGGTTCTCAATCAATACCCTCAAATGCCTAGATGGACAGACAACATGAACTTCTGCGATTAGTGGATAACAGTCTCTTCCCACACAGTCGGCAAAGCGGCTAAGAGGGTCCTAAATGGTCTCATAATATACACTATTTGGAATCTTTGAATGGAAAAGAATAGACACATTTTTGAGCGTAAGAATCTTCCAGGGCGCTGGTTTATACAATTTTGGAGGAGGTGAGTGGGTGGAGTATTGAGGCTTCTTGCTGCTCCTTTGTAATTCCTTTTTGTTTTCCTGGAAATGGGTAGGTACTTGTACAGTGTACAGTTCTTTTCTTCTTAATAAAAATGGCAGGCAAAAAAGATTATAGTATTAAACTATTAATTCTTGGGCAGGCAAAAAAGCCGAGCCAAGAAGGTTGTTATGATGAGTGTTCTCTACGGGGTTCCATTCCAAAAATAGGTGAATGATGGAGAACAAATGCGCTGACCAAGTGCTGTTCTGATTAAAAAAAATGTTATGGCAATATGACATTTTCCTTCTTAAACACACCACCGCAGTTAGCAATGCAGCCAACAGTTAGGTGTCTTTGTTTTACACAAGAACTATATTTACACTCTTAGCAGGCGAAAATGTTTTTGCTGATTACTTCAGTGGTTGAATTTACATGTTGTTGTGCAAAGTATGCGCTTCACAATAGATCAGCTTTCGCATCTTCTTTGCAGCATTTTTTGTCTGCATAATACAGAATGAAACCTTCTATTTTTCATGCTCAATATACCATTGGTGATTCAAACTTTTAAGATATGTAATGTTCCTTTATATACGCCAGTATTTATCCGAGCCCTTCATATACCAGCGCCTAATATAAAATTTAGACATGGATCTTAAAGCATTACTGTTGGAGTGCAATCGAAAAGGCTAAAGAAATTGAAATGGTATGGATTCATTTGTAATTTACCAGCAGAGATATTGCTTTTAGATTTTATTATGTTTCCCTCAAATAATGTTTCTACACAACACTGGGTGTAACTGATTTCTTGTATAAGGATGTACCCACAGGTCCACGATAAACTAGTAAAGAAGAGAATGAAATTAACCAAGTGACTTTTGAGCTCTCATTTTGTGGCGGTTAAACTCTGGTCATGACAAGACCTTTCGTATATATTCCATCTGTGTTATCAATTCGGACATGAACTGAAGCTTCAGGCTTTATTCACCGGCCGGGGCCATGCATACAAGCAATCAGTTGATAGCAAGGGGAGGGGCGGCCATACGAGCCCAAAATTACAAGTGCATTCAGACATTCAGTGATACAAGTGCATTGGTTAATTCAGGCAACCGATGGGGTGGGAGGATGGTAGCTGGGGCAGTTCTGCTTGCACTCATCCTGCGTGGCGAAGCATGGCCTGTCGTTGGGTCCCCTGGGGCAGCAGTAGCACAGCGTGCATGGCCCGATCGGCTGCATTTCGCACGGGGCTATCACCAGGTCCGATCTGCGCCCTTCATCACCTGCACCTGCAGATCAAACATTATCATCAGATTAATCACAAACCCTTCGCATATATTTATATTTATATACATTTATATCATAATGCGTACATGGTACAGTTCATATTTGCAGGGCTAGCTGAGAAACAAAGCTGTCAGGACAGGAATCAAAGCCAAAAAAACATATACGTCGCATAGTTAAATCCAAAGTTACTCCTTACACTGGGCATGAGTGGCAACGCATCCAGAAGGGCAAAGAAAAGCAGAATTGCCTGGCCGGCATACTTCATGTTGTGTGCCATTCGGACGGGGAGATTGAGAAAAGGTGGGTGATGTTCAGAGGATGCCGAGTTCGTGGGTGATGTTCAGAGGATGCCGAGTTCTTGGCTACAGGCAGGAGGATGCTGGGCTCCGTTGCTCCTTGTTTCATATATATAGGGAACAAATTGAAACATTACCGCCCATAATAATTAATTTGATTGCGTCCATGTTGATAAGGACGTACATTTTACATGCCATTTCACCAGATGAAAGTCATAAATGCTGATTGAAAATTGAAAATATATCCTTCCGAATTCACCAACGGAAAGTCATAAATGCTGATTGAAAATTGAAAATATGTCCTCCCGAATTCCTAGCCAAACATTATTAATCCTCGCTCCATGATCCTTGGTTCATATATATGCAAAAATATGGTGATCGTGATTTGATTGTGTCCGTCAGTTACCATATATAACAGAATAGACTACGTGTGTTGATAATATTGTAGATTACACACAAATTTATAAATGGAAGTCATAATGTCATGATTGAATTGAAAATATATCCTTCATTCCTTCCATATTTCTAAGCATGGCGATCATGATATGATTGCGCCCGGCTATTAACTTGCAAGAGAATAGATTGCGTCCAGGTTGATAATTGCTAACATTCCAATGCTAACGGAATAATATAGAGGGAATGAGGGTTCTTACCTATATAAAATAATTAGTCACAAGGAGACATAGAGATGTGAGAGGAGAAATATTGAGTGTATCGATTCTTTATTAATTTATTATATACGTGTAACAGGAGACCGCTTTTATATAGCTTAATCTAGGGTTTGGTAATACGGGCCACATGAACCTCCAAGGCCCACTCGGGTTTTCTTGGCTACAGGCAAGAGTATGCTGGGCCCTATTGCTCCTTGGTTCATATATATAGGGAACAAATTAAAACATTTACCGGCCATAGTTAATTTGATTATATTGCGCCCATGTTGACAAGGGCGTACATTTCACACACCATTTCACCAACGGAAAGTCATAAATGCTGATTGAAAATTGAAAAATGAAAATATGTCTTTCCGAATTCCTAGCCAAACAAAATTAATCCTCGGCTCCATGATCCTTGGTTCATATATAAGCAAAAACATGCCGATCGTGATATGATTGTGTCCGTCTGTTACCATATAGAAGAAAATAGATTACGTGTGTTGATAAGATTGTATACATAACACACAAATTTATAAATGGAAAGTCATAATGTCCTGATTGAATTGAAAATAGAAAATGTCTTCTAACATTTCAAGATGCAAAATCCTCATCAATTTGTTAAGCCTCAAATTTCAGTTTCTACACTAATGAAAGAAAGAAACAATTAGTCATCTCAAGCCTTAAATTTGATCTATACACTCACAAGTCCCGATGGGAGGGAAAGGGAGAGTTAGGAGAGTACCTCCCAGTCCTAGACGCAATCCACCATGGAATGAGCAGCTCCACGATATCCTTGATGGTGGAAAAGGAGAAGAAAACAACCGCGATAGGACCGAACACGATACTGTCGACCACGATTCCGAAAGGGGCGAACTTCCGAAGGCGGTGCACAAGGGTAGAGGCGGTTGTGACCTGCGAGCAGCGATGGCGCATTTGCGAATTGCGATCGATGTCTATTGAATGGTTTCCGTCGTCTGTCGATTTGGTTCATATATATGGGTCTCAATGGTTTCGTGACTTCCGTCTGTTCGGCTTCATAAACGGCCGAATGAAACCTAGTAATCGCATGAAAAAGTAGTGCTATGTTGCGTGCCTGCGCAATCATGGAGGTGGGGCCCTTGGGCCTAGGGGGCCAGGGCGGCGGCTCCGCTCGCCCCCCTCAAACACGACCTTATGTATATGCCCCAAAACTCCATAAAAACCAAGTAGAAAAAACTTGAAGAAAGAGTACATGGCATTCGTTTGCTGCATTACACTAATTGGCTTGTAAAAAACCTTACGTGAGAAACTTTCATGAAAACTCATTTAGGGAAAAAAAAAACGTACAATTCATACTAATTTCAACTAACCTTCAAGATTAACATTGGATACTTGAAGTTCATTTTCAAGATTGTTTTAGGTGTATATGAAGAATCTCCCCCTAAAAAATGTACCTCTCTAAGTCTCATCATCCAATTCCGCAAAACACATCTTTCAAATGTAGAAGCGGGTCATAACTTAGTGAACAAATCTACAAGATTCACATATGACTTAGCGTGAAAAACTTTAACGTTATTCATATTATGCATTTCATGAGCATATAAGAACTTGGGGTTTATATCACATAGTCTATTTGCACTTGTGCAACACAACCTGCATTATCTTTATAATTGATAGTGGATGTTTCATTCAAACTCATATGATTTTATTAGGATATCCTTAACATCTTTCAATAAGATCCATTACCTTACCAATAAATTTATGACAAATACAATGCACAGTCTTATGCTGTCCGTGAGATATATGAGTGCTTCAAAATTGCACTTTAGTATAAACTTTTACTCCTAGAATTCCTCCCCCTCTTCTCTAGGTCTATGCTTCATCTAATATTTTTGCTTTTAGGATCTAATGACCATTGAGAGTTCGGTGAAATATTCCTTTCAAATCTGAAAGATACATTTTAACAGATTTACTATAGTTCCTTAGAGGATATGGTTTAGCTGCAAGCTAAGGCAAGATTGAATTTCCAAATATTTCATTTTGAATTTAGATTTCGAGTATGAGTTTCCTTTGTTTCTTCCTCCATCTCTTGCAGGGAGGGTGGCTTCAAGCAACCATTCAAGATTCTTCTTTATTAATTCAATCCTTTTGGATCGAATTCTGCCTTGAAGTACAAACTTAGTTCTTCTATTTTTTTCTTTTGTCTAGATGATGTTCAGATCATACATGATTCATTCATCAAATTCAATAGTAGTGATAATTTACTTTTCTTATTTTGTAATGTTCATGTTGACAATCCCTATTGCTCAATTAAAAGATTCACATGTTGCATACAATTGCGAGCATCTCCTAGATTTAATCAAGGAAAGGAGGAGTCTTAACTTTCACTTTAATTAGTGTGTTCCTAGTTATTAGTTTCCTAGTGGCACATGGAGGGTGCACAAGAATCTTCATGATTTGAACTATTTTTTACACTAATACAATGGCATTGCGAGTTAATTGCTCCTCATTATTTCAAAATAGGGTGACAATTCTTTACTTCCGTATATGAAAAAGATTAGAGCTTCTTAAATGCATTCTATAGGGAAGCGTACACTTCATGTGCACATCTCTAGTGTAATGGAGCCTAGATACGAACAGAGAAAAGTTTCTAATGTATTTTTCTCACATATAACATTCTTTATTCATGGTTTATCGTGAAACTAATTTGTATGGATGTCTTGCAACTTGAGTGCAAATGAAAGTTCTCTCGTATGAGCATGCTTCTTCAAGTGATGATATATAGACCCTATAGGCAATACAATTACATCTCTTTCCATGCATACAAGAGTAGCAACTTGAGATGTGCCAAGATGGTATTTGTTGTGCCACTATTGATGATGCAAAAAATCCTCCATAGGGTTCTATACAATTCTATAAAGTATATAATAATTGCAATCAGTAAGTGGAATTCACACATAGCATTGCATACAAATACTAGAAAATTGCGTAACCAACCATGTAAAGTAACGTGCAAGTATCAATCTTTATAGATATTATAGATCAATTAATCAAATTGTTTTCAAATCTTCAAATAGTTCAAAGAAGTGCATGCAAGAACTTAAATGGAATCAGGAAGGAAAGCTTCAGTTTTCATCTCTACTTCAGTTGTAGTGGTTTTTTATTCTTCCACCAAGATTTTGACAGCTCACATGAGATTCAAGGGGTGGAAGAGGACGTTGATGGCAAGGTGTCTACCTCCATGGCTTCAGTGTAGCCCTCCATGGCGAAGTGTGCCTCAGCCTTTTGCTTCCCCTTCTCTTTCTTCTTCTTTGCTTGGAAAGCTTTAACCATGTTCTTAGGCTCTTGGCATATCTTGGACCAATGTCCCCATACACCACATTTGTAGCATGTTTGGTCTTGTTCACCATACGGTTTGTCTTGTGGTCTGCCAGTCTTCTTTTCATGGGCGTTGGACTATGTTGTAACGACTAGTTTGTTGCCCGCATCTCCACCTTTCTTACCCCTCTTTTGATGAGTGGGCTTTCTTATCTTGTATGACCTGACATTGACTTCTATGCCAACGCCTTTGCCAATCAGTTGAGAGGTGAAGTTCCTTTTGAGAACCTCATCATGTGGCTCGACAACTTGCATTATGTCGATCAGATCAATGTACTACGCGTGTGCGTTCTGTCGCGTGTTGCGAGCACTCTGAATGACACTTGGGTGAAAAGTGCATAGGGTCTTCTAGATCGTTTCCTCGCCTGTGATATTCTTACCACAAAGAGTCATATTGGTACAAATCCAGTGTAGTACGAAATTGTATTCGGCCATAATCTTAAAGTCAGCATATCTCAAACGTGTCCAATCCTGTTGTGCCTAGGGTAGGATGGCATATTTTAGCTTCTCAAACCACTTCTTAAGTATGGTCTAGAGTGCTATAGCATCTCTCTTTGTCATATATTCATTTTTCAATGTTGGTGAAAGATTATGTCTACAAAAATGTAGAGTCTGATCATTTTGTTCATCGGTAGGTTTTTCGTCCATCAAGGACCCATGCCATTGGCCACTCGGAGCTTCTTGTTCCCAAGGACGATCTGCAAATCAAAAGTCCATGTATAATAGTTCTGATCGTGGAAAGGCAATTCCTTAAACTCACGGTTCATAATGCTTGTCATATGCATGTGACAGATTCTAGCATTATATTGCTGCGTGACAGATAAATGCACAGAAAATAACATGATTATCAGTATAGAAAATGCAATGAATGCAAATAGATACTGCGATTATTCAGAAATATACTAGAGAATACAAATAACATATAAAATATGCTTCAAATGCAAAATCAATATCAAAATTTGGTACGATGAGGCCCTTTTAGACTAGAAAAGTTGTTTTATACGATTTCAGCAGTTTGAGGGGCCTTTCAATAACTTTTAGTATTGGTCGATCTATCACTCATACATGAAGGCCTTGGCCACATCCCGTGTAAAATTATTGCGTGTAATTTCAAAAATTTTATGGCCTTATTTACAAATTTCCCACTGATCGGTCCAATTTCTCATTTCCTTTTTTTCAATCGCCTGGTCCACTTCGGCCCATCTCCCACTTTTGGTATTGTAATCACTTTGTATAATAACCTAGGAAATAAAGTGTGGATATTGAGACAATTATGAAAACATTTAGTTTATCTTTGGGAGAAATAATTTATGATATATATTATTAGAAATGGGTCACCCACCCACAGTATGGTTGGTGGATTTAATTATTAATCATGTGAGGGATTGTTTAGTTAGTGGTAACTTAATTATCTCAATATCTAATATTTGGGTGATGGATGCAATAATTGACATGATTGGATAATTCTAGACATCCCGTTCAATTTGATGGATATTTCAAAAGACGATGTGACCCAAGTTGAGATGCAAGAATTATTCTCGGTGGAGACTATGATTGAATCTTAGGATGGTCCTCATCACTGTTGTGGTATTAGGATATGAAGTAGATGATCTTAATTTGAAGATGATGGTTAGTTGAGAAATACCAAGTATATATAAGGTGGCGGTGCATATTTACGTAACGGTTTGAATCATGTTGTGAGACACCTAATGACATGTATAATATGGTCATGAAAGATATGATTGGGTTGATATAAACTATGAGAAGATATCGATTACAATAGTATGTGGCCTTACAGTTATTTGTGGATTTCATAGAAGATCGTGATAATTTTGAATTAGAAATGAATTATTAGTCAGCATGTGAAGTCATTGCTTGATAAGCCCATATTGATGGGCGCTTGCTTAGGGAATGTAATGGGCATTTGGAGTTTTAAAGTAGCATACCATGGTGATTGATAATTATATCCTAAAGTAGGTAGACAGCATAGTGGGATAGAGCAACAACGAACGAGTCAAGGAGGCAAGGTGCTGGAGCGATGATCGGAGTAATGAGCTGAGGCGGCTAGTTAGGGTGGCGAGGTGGGCAGAGTGGTGAACCGAGGTGGCACGGCGATGGGTGGAGCGGTGAGCCAAGGTGGGATAGCGTGTTTGGTAGAGGGGCACGACGAGCTCGAATCTGAAGAAAGGGCACGACCACAAAAGTGCTCACCAGATCGCTGCCATATATTGAACTCACGGGAGTGAAGCTAGGAGGAGCAAGTCAAGGAGGAGCTTGCCAGATGACGGTGTTAGGGAAAGGCGTGGGGGTGATGCCGGTTTGGTGGTCAAGAGGAAGAGAGAGGGAGAGGGAGGATGAGCAAGATGGAGTAGCAATTTAACATAATTAGATAATAGAGATGGAGAAATCTATGTAGTTTTAAAAATATAATGTTAAAAATACGAAAAGTGGGATATTGGTGCTCGGAGAGCATTATTTATCAAATAAACACAGTTTTCTAATGGCACCTATTGCAATATGAAAGGAAGAGTGGCAAATCTCAAATAAAGATGTTGTGCAGTGGCATCTCTCCAATCAACCATATTTTATTTGGTGCATATGAACCATTTTTTGGAGAAAATTTAACCATTCATACCTTACAATTTAACAAATCAGATTGATTTCTATTTTTATATTAGTATAGGTACTACAGTGCTATTATATATTTTGTGTGGAAAGATATCTTAATGGATGGTTATATCTAAATTATACTACCACCCTAATATATTTGCAAATGTGGTTATATGTATTTTTTAATAGTAGCATTGCTTCGTTGACATACGTACGCACATTTATGGTTCATTAATGGGTAAATTGGATATATGCCATTACAAAGTGTCCGTTATTAAAATATGTCATTACAAGAAAAATTATCTGCTTCATGCCATTATAAAGTCACAAAAGTTTGATTGATGCTACTCCCTCCATCCCTAAATACAGGGCGCAACTGCTACGGACACAAAGACCAAGGAAGCCAGCGTGAAGCTTCGTTTCGCCCACCGCACGTCGCGCATACAATTTTTGCGCGCAGTTTTTGCGCCTCGCGTTGCTCGCCGCGCAGCCCGCAGGTTTGCATGCAGCTCATGGCATGCAGCTCATTTGCCAGCGACGCGAGACGGTTTGCATGCAGCCCGCAGGTTTGCATGCAGCTCATTAATGCACTTGATGTTTGCGTGTGCATGCAGGAGATGGCGCCTTGTATTACAGGAAGCTGAAGAAAAATGGTTGCGCCCTGTATTTAGGGATGGAGGGAGTATTATGATCAAATTTGGACCAAATTGACCCCAGCCCTTCTTCCTCTCTTCTCTTCTTTTCTTCAACACCGGTGACCTAGCAGCTGTGTTGGAACGCCCCAGAGCCCCACCCTCCGCCAACTTCCACCCCTTTCCCCTGCTTCCCCTCTCTTCCCCGATGAACTCCTCCTTCCCGTCCTCTCCTCGTGCCTTCACAAAGTTGTTGGACGCCGTCGCTGACGCGCTGTTTCAACCTCCACAGTGGGAATGTTTCACCAGAGATGAAGCGTCCCGGTGGGAAAGGCTCGGCGGAGATGGTACTGAAGCTCGTTGGAGATGGCGAGCGGAGAAGCCCCACCACCACACACGAGCCTCTCCAACGGGTCGCCGATCATCATGGGGAGCTCCACGTACGATGGGAAAGGCTTGCCAAAGATGGTGTTGTAGATCACCGGAGATGGCGTGATCTAGGCGAAGGAGCACGCCGTGGAGGAGTAGCGGTAGAGGAGCTCGCCTAGGAGGAGCAACCGTGGAGGAGAGCCATAGAGCAACTTGCCGTGGAGGAGAAGCAGGGAGGAGCTCACTGTGGAGAAGCAGCCATGGAGAAGCTCCAGTAGAGATGAGGAAACAGGGGAAGGGCTAGAGGTTGAAGAAACAGAGAGAGGCAATTTGGTCCAAAGTCTTCATAATGGCATATCTTGAAGAATTGTCGCTAAATAATGCATCATTCGTTTCTGCTAATCATCAGACGACTGATTTTTAAATAAGTCAAAATTGATTTTTTCACATGTCTAGATATTACGTTTGGATCTTTTATATGCTATATGAAAACGGAAAGGCTATCGTCGGACGGACGTCCGTGCCATGAAGGCCAAGACGGATGCCCGCACAATCATCAAGGAAATCGGGAGAGGAGGCAACAGTACACATGCAAGGTGGGTCCCACTCAGATATTTTCTTTTGAATGGCCATATTTTTTGACTGGGTGCTCCAATCCACAAACCGCTTTATGCCAACGTATTCCTCGTATTTTTTCGAACAAAACAAGATATATGTTGACATATAACTCCTCAAACTTATTTGGTGAAACTTAGGGTTCGCCTACTGAAACTTGGGTTTCGCCTACTGAAACTTGGGTTTCATACTCGTAAAACTTTGCCGAACTGTCAAGTTTCATCGGGTTTCATCCAAGTTTTTTCAAGTTTCACCAAGTTTTATCAGGTCAATTCAAGTTTCATCAAGTTTCAACAGGTTTCATCCAAGTTTCATCAGGTTACATCGAAGTTTCATCAGGTTTCATCAGAACACGGCCAAGTTCCATTAGAACACGATCAAGTTTTCGCTAGTGTAGATGTAAGTTTCATAAGTGCCTTCTTCTAGTTCACATCAAAAAAATTGAAAAAGTAAAAAATTCAAAAAGTATTTAAAATGGGTTGCTCTTGATTTTAGAAGAATTATAAAATTTATTTCACGCATTTTGAACACTGTTTGAATTTTGCACAAAAATCAGAAGTTTATTTGGAGGTAAAATGAAACGACGACCAGATAACTCGCTGCGCATGGAACGAGCGCGCGCGAAACGTGGGGCGCATGCAGCTCGTCGGATCGGCGCGGTGGCGGAGATCCGACGGCGCTGGAGCGTCCGGACCGAGCGCCAGCGCTGCCCATATGAAAATGTTTGATCTAGGTCTAAAAAATTGATCTGATATCAAGCCGATCCCATATCATTCGTTTTTATAATGGCATATCTAAGAAATGGACACTTTATAACGACATATATCCAATTTCCCTTCATTAATTATCCATGCATGCATCGTCTAAACATGGCATCAGCAAATCAAACCGACTTTAACCTTTACATAATTGACAGATCACATACGTACAGTACAGTGCTTACTTCTACAACACTAATTTCACGTATCCAAAACCGAAGTATGAGATACGTACGGTTCGTCCCAGCTCCGTCGAGAAACCGGACGCACGTAGGACATCCTTGGTGCATGACATATGGTATGCACGTACGTGAATATATATCCTTGGTGTAGTATATATATATATGTACGTAGATATGCGTGTATATATACCGCGCGCTCTCTGTGGTACGTCGTACGCTCGTGCCTATGCCATCATGTAGTCGGCGAGGCCGTTCATGGGGCGGCCGACGTAGGGATGGCGGTGCTGCTTGTACCAGCAGCGGCGGTTGAAGACGAGCAGCATCTTCTGGCACTCCTGCACCGGCAGGTCGCCGAGGAGGCGGCCGCGGCCGCCGCGCGCGCGCTCGACGACGAACATCTCGCTGCCGTCGAAGAGGACGACGCAGCCGCCGCCGCGGCGGCGGCACGCCCCCGACCACGCCTCCCGCCACGCGCTGCTGAAGAGGACGACGCCGCGCATGTAGTTGCCGTCGCAGGCCCACTTGCAGACCACCCGCGCCCGGGGCGCCGCCTGCAGGAACGGCAGCTGCACCTCCCGCCCCTGGTCCGCCCGGAAGCTGTGGTAGAACTCGCTCTGCCCCCCGCCGCCGCCCTGCACCGCGTAGCAGCTCAGGTGCATCGTCGCCGCCATCCGGTTCTCCACGAACAGCAGGTAGTCGTCGTCGGAGCGCGACTCCCAGCTCGACATGCCCGCCTCCGCCGCGCCAGCCGCCGCCGCCGCCAGCAGCGCCGCCATGCCCACCACCGCGTCCTGCAGTGCTCGCCGGCCGGCCATCGATCTCCGGGTGGGTGACGGTTGGTGGTGGAGCATCCCGAGGAATGGATGACGCAAGGAAAGGATATCATTCGTTTTCATCGCTGCTTTTTTAGGGCTTGCTTATAATAGAGTGCATGTGAATATTGAACCATTCTGGAGTGGTCTGCCTTTATTTTGTGGTTAAAACTTGGAACCACAATTCAGCACGTGCGACACTTTCTTTTTACCAATTAAAGAAAAGGCATTTTTCACTTTTTATTTGGGATGGTCGAGAAGGTAGCTACAAAACAGCGTATACAGAGATATCTGGGTTATCATTGTGTTTACTCACTGCCTATTTGAAAACCAATAGTGTAGTTAGTTTGTAGCCAGCATCCAGAGTTGCAGTAGTGTCTCCCCAGCACTCCCTCTTCTACTCTTCTTCCTTATCATTTGCATCCTTTCCCATGCACGAACTTAGCTCTAATGGTCATGTCAACCCAGCTTCAGCTCTAAAAACTATACCCCGATTGCACCTTTGACCCTGCATAGTGTTCTATGGACAACCTTTTCCTCGCACGAATTTGGCTCTAATGATCATGTCAACCCAGTTTCAGCTCCAAACTATACGGCGATTGCACCTTTGACCCTGCATAGTGTTTGGGTTGCGCACCAGTGGATTACTCTCCTTCGCACGAACTTGGCTCTAACGGCCATGTCAACCAGGCTTCAGCTCCAAACTGTGCCCCGATTGCACCTTTTGACCCTGCATAGTGTTTGGCCTATCCATTGGTGGATATTATTCCCTTGCACGAACTTGGCTATAATGGTCATCACAATCCAGCTTTAGCTCCAAACTATACCCCAATGGCAACTTTGACCCTGCATAATGTTCGGGCTGCCCATCAATGGACTATTTTCCCTCGCATGAACTTGGCTCTAATGGCCATGTCAACCCAGTTTCAATTCCAAATTGGACTTCCGGCTACCCATCGTGGATTAAAACCCTACCGTTTTCAGCAAGGTTTTCTCTGTGAGCAGTTAATGATATACATATTATTATTGTCGATTCGTTAAATGAACCAATAGGGATACAGGGAATATCAATATCAGTTCGTGACATAAACCAGTAGTGATAGGTACATATCACTTATGGTTTTTAAACTGTCAGCAATAAGGTGTCTCATCATTGCCACTAATTCATTGTCTATAACATAATCGACAGTGAAGCCCGTTCTAAGCCAATAGCGAATGAGTATCCTATAGTACTGATAGAAACCTGTGGCATTTCTCATAGCATTGACGATGAATCTAAACCAACGTACGCTAGCAGTGGGGCAACTTTGTAGACACAACGTGGAGCAGGAGGATGCGAGCTGCGGCTTGCGAGGGGGGCTGGGATGGCGCAGGACGCCAGGAGTGGGCAAGAGAAGGAAACTTGGGAGGGGGTAATATGCAAACTTAGACCATGTATTTCAAAGTTATTTGGATGGATCGGATATATAGCACATCCTTTCGAGCGCATATATATTACCATTCTCACTATTTTTTTTCAATGGGAGTGACTATGAGTCCCCCCAGAAGAATTGCCAATTTGCCCTGAAGTTGATGAGCCTTTGTTAATTTGTCCAAAGTTGAGTAACCTTTAATGTTTTGCCCTAAGTGATCTAACTGTTAACAAAATTTACAAAGAAATTTACAAACCAGCACACGGATCCCTCTTCTCTTTCTCTGCTCACCTGCAACCACCTCCCGGGGCGGAACCAAGGTCGCCCCAACGGCAGTCTCGCGCGTGGAGGGAGGGGCAGCAGCCTCGCGTGTGGAGGAGAGGGGCGGCGGCCTCACCCAGCTATGTGGAGGAGAAGCAGAGGGGGTAGCGGCATCGCCCGTCTGCATGGAGAAGGAGAAGGCCGGCAACCTTGCACGAGGAGGAGAAGGGCGACGGCCTCGCCTCGCGCGTGGAGAAGCAGAGGGGCGGCGGCCTTGCTACACGCGTGGAGGAGAAGTAGAGGGGTGACGGCCTCGCCTCGCGCATGGAGGAGAAGGAGAGGGACGGCGGCCTCGCCCAGCCGCGTGGAGAAGGAGAGGGGCGGCGGCACCCAAGCCTAGGACCGGGGGAAGGGGGGATCCTGCGCGCGAAGGTTTCTCGTGCCTAGACCTTGTCCAGGGACTGGTTTGTAAGCGTTTGTTAACATTTAGATTCATTCAGGGGCTGCTCAAATTTGGGCAAATTAGCATAGGCTCATCAACCCAGACAGGGGCAAGGATATGTCTATAAAAATTTTGGAGTTGTTCAAATAAGAATAACTTTTTGTATCAAAAGGATCAAATAGCATATTTTTACTATTTTAAACTATATATCTCTATGAATCAAGACATTTTTTGAACCTTTTCATTATTACACTTCCAAATCCGTTCAAATTCAAGAAATTTTAAGACATTTTCACTATTTTAAACATAAAATCCTTGTGAGTAAAAGTTTTTTAAAAAACTTTTCGCCATTTTAACATGTGAATTCATGCAAATTTAGAAATTTTAGGTCATTTTAACTATTTCGACAAGCAAATTCATTTCACATCGAAAATCTGGCAACTTTCGGGGAAAAACTTTAAAAGGGGGTAAATTGACGATTAACCCATCAACTATGGGGCGTATTGGCAATTACAATATATAGAAGGACAAGTTAGCAACGAAACCTCAACTATGAGGCATATTGACTCTTCTCTAACTTATCTACGTTTTGAAAAGGTATATGCTTTAGGTTTTTTTAGTCCATTTTTTCATTGTTTCAAAGGTGAGTACTAACGCTTTAAAAGGCAAGTCAAATGAAATGAATCCAAAACTCAAAACTATCTCGAGAAGCTCTCGAAATTCAGTTATTTCAGCCGTTCAAATCAAGCTCAAAATAACAGAACCTTAGTGTCACTGGTGTGGATTTATACGAATATTGTGGGTATCTCTCAAAAAAAAAATATAGTGGGTAAATTTAATGACTGAAGAAGAATATCATAGAATGGCTACACGGTGGACAAAATCTATGGGATGGTAAATCGTTGTAAAGATGTTCATGCCAGCGCTCCATGTAACGGTGGGCACTAGGCAGTTGTTACCAAGGTACAGTACTAGCTATGCTAGATATCGTTCTGGTCATAGAGCCATGAAATTTGCAGAATTTAACCCTGAAAAAATATCATGAATCGATATGAATCGAAGCACACTGTTAAGAACTATCATGTATGAGCTAAAATGGCACGTCGCGCATCATTACATCCTTATTTGCTCATTCTACTAAGCGGAGAAATACAGTATTATTATGAGCATACGACTACCTCAGAACAAACTGGTGCGTACTGTGGTCATGTTGAAACACAAAAAAACAATGACAAATCACCAAAAAGAAAATGAAAATTGACACTCATAGTTTCTGCGGTTATCGGATCATCCGCCAAGTAACGGCCTTCTCGTCAACTTCTGTTAATACATTGCAACTGACTTGCTTGGAACATCAACAGTGGCAATCCTCATCCAAAATGGTGCATAAATAAAGTGTAAAACAACTATGTTGCCGCTAACATTGTTCTCTTTGTTAGCATTGGGTAGTCCAGCGCGATGCAAAATTCCTAAAACAGCGATTAAACAGTTCAAGATTACAGTGTTGACCTGATATTGTGCATATTTCTAAGCCAGGAGCACAAATAAGGTCACCAATGCCTTGCCTCTTTTACGAGCATAAGCAATGATTCATTCAGCACTAGATGAGCAACGGATTTTAAGGAATAGGTAAATGATGATACTTGCTGAAATATGCAACTAGGAACTACTTGAAGGATACGGATGTAAAAAGTTTTTTTTTAAGGAAGGATGTAAAAATTGTGTTGCTGAGGATCTCAGTTCAATAGGAGTAAAAGGTAAAGTTTATATAAGAGAAGGAGTGACATAGAACAAGATCATCAGGTGGTTTCCAATATTCTCCTCAGAAAACTAAAGCAGGGTCTTGTTCTGAGTATTCTTTGTCCATGCTATGCGACTAGCACTTGAGATTAGAATTTTTTCGACAGGATACATAATAAACTTTCATATAGCACCAATAAGGAGAATGACACAGAGGCACCAAAGTTAATTTTCTAATTAAAAATTCCTCATAAGTGCAGATAAATTATGCTTCAAAGTTGTGCATTTATTCAATCACCTCAAATTGACATGAGTTTGTGACCTTGAAACCATTACCTGCTAGAAGGATAAAGCATGGCATAGGTATTTGCTACTATTTTTTATTTCTTAATTTCATTTGAGGCTATTGTAATGCATAAGTAAACTCTTTCTTCTCTCCTCTCTCTTACCCCATTGCCCTGACCAGCAGTCAGCCTCCCCCAACTCACCACTAGCCTGCCCTGCGACGCGCCACGAATTGCCCCGACTTACCACTGGACCGCATGTCATCAATGTGTCCCCCCAAGAACGTTGTGCCACCCTGGTCTCCCCACACCAAGCCAACCCTAGGTGCTCTATATCACGGCAACCCTAGGTTGCCCTCTCACGCATGCCGTCATCGAGCCGCATCGCACCGCCTCCACACTGCGCACGGCCGCACGCTGCATTGCATTGGGCTCTTCTCCACCTGCATGCTCTGTGCCGCCTCGATCGGCTGCTAACCGCCGTCAGACCAACCTGTGATGGCGGCAATGGCATGACGGTGGTAGCGTCAATTAGGACTTTGGAGAGAGAGAAAAGAGGTACTTTTTCTAAATACCAAGTCTACCCTAAGGTGGTACCTTTAGGTACCTTTCCAAGGATGGTACAATCCCTCTAGAACTAAATAATCTACATTGTTTCATTCCTACTGACATATTGGAACTAAATAATCCACATTGATTAATTCCTACTGACTGGTTGAAAGAAAAATAGCAAATTATTATGACTGATCGGCAAGGGTATCACTTAAAAGTGAATGTGTGTGGTCACAGAATCATATGCTTCAAATATTCTTATGGATGCTAGATTTAGTTCGTTAAACATCAAAATTGAAATTTCTGATCATTTTGAATCACTTCTTGTCATAAGGATATGTACACAGAAATAACCAGAAGGACAAATGAAGCATAAGACCTCCACTGAAAAGTGACTTGAGATGGAAAATTGGAAACGTCCCATGCACCTCTTTACTTGTAGCCGACTTCTTTCATTAAGTGCCGATAGCTTCGGCCACGTATAACACGTTGCCATAAGTATGCTATTGACTCTTGAAGGTTTAACTCTAATCTCTGTTGAACAAGCCTATACATATATCCATAAAAACAAATGTCATCAAAAGTCAAAACACTAAACACTCCCGACAAAATCTAAAGAGTACAAAAACAAACCATCTAACAAGGCAGCGCTCAATCCCACGAGTGATCGGTCGCATAAAGGATGGTTCTCTTTGTTGATAAAGCAAGCCAACCTAGCAAACAACAATCATTTAAGCATCATATCAGCATCTTATCATTACGACAATATTCACTAGCACTTGACCAAAATACCTCTATCATGGCGATTGCTGCAGGATCATCCAATATTTCTAGGCTATCATCTGCTAGGTAGTTCACCTGTGACATTCAAAACATCAGACTCTGAAAGAGTGAAACTCTGACATTCCATAAATGTACGAGATAAATGTTATATAGAATCTGCAAGGTTTTTTAATATAAATTGTTGTGTTATTTACTATGTGTGTTTCTCGTACGAAATGAAAACAACAGAAGGCTGTGACCTCCCTAATACTATCCTCTGATCATTTATTTTACTTATCATAAGAAATCGAAAATGTCTGGCTTGTCAAAGGAAGAAAATCATTACCCCGAATTCGGTGTTTACAAAGGATTGGACAAAATCCATTAGTTGAATCTTTGCCCACTTATTGGCTGCATGAGGATTGTCACCTTTAGGTGGATGTCTCCAAGGTGAACCAAAAGGCAATCTGTTTTCTGGTACTTTACCCTCACGGACATCAGAGGCAAACTTTTGCACCATTCTTAATGCTGCCTCCATTGCAGGATTCACCACAGACACCTGGTGTGCAGAAATAAACAACAGTTAGTAGTTTTGCCCTCGTATTTTATCTACATCCTCCAAGTTCTGCGTTCTGATATTCAAAACAGAAGAACAGAGCAACCCGACCATGAAAGAACAGATTAGAAAAGAGGGATCTAGCTACATTTTCCATGTTCAGGTGAGTGTAATTTCAAATAGCAAGTGTACCCAAGCTCTGATTGAACCTTTACTTACTTGAAGGTGTGCCAGGTATGTATCAATAATTTCTTCAATATTCTTGTCATGCAAAATCCTGTAATGCATTGAAGATTAAATAATGATAACAGTAATATACATTATAAAGCATGGCACAGATAAAAATAATTAGATGGATGCTCATCAGCTCACGTATGCTTGAAAACCTTAGATATGATGAACATAAACAACCCATGAGACTACAAAGCATAGATCTGCTGGCGACTATATATTGAAAGAAATTACAATTGCTTTAAAAACTAAGAAAAATTTCAAAACAAAAAAATAAGACATAATTAAAGAGGCCTGAAAAATTTATTGACTTTTTCCATTGTGACTTGTGAGGTATAATGAACAGTACAGACAAATATACATGTGCAACACATGAAATCAAAAAGAAATATGAGTATCAGACTGAAACTATTAAATATAAAGAATTCATCGCAAAAGTTAAATCAATCAAAACTTGTTCAATTTGCTCTCTTTCTGTGATTACAAGAAAAAGCCAAAGAGGAATGCAAGCAACAAGTAGGGGCTAATTCTTTTGTTCGTTAATCACAGCCGAACAGGAGAAAAATTAGAAACCCCCCCGTCCAACCAACACCCAAAAAAAAATGCTGCTGAAATAATCTCAGCCTCGGAGAAAACAAACAAAAGATCAATGACAAACAAAGCAAGTATGCAGCATGGTACTTACTCTGGGCTATTTGCCTTTTGCTTCAGCATGTATATCTCAGATAACTGCCGTGAGTTTGTTCCAAGAACCTCGTCTATAACTTTCCACTACAACTTCAATAAACATCAGGAAGAAATTATGCTAAGAATTTGCACAAGAAATAAAAAATAAAGGCAGCAGGTCTAAATATTACTACCTCCTGTTCACTAAAGAATTCAGGGACCATATGCAGCTTAGCTTCTTGTGGTGTCCAACCGAATGTCTGTGTCATACAGCTATTTGTTGAAAGACAAAAAAAAAAAGGCAAACTAAAATAGGAATGGAAATCCAAAGGTAAATTAAGCATACCTCACGAGAAATGAAGATATTATGAAAACCAAAATCAACAAATGCTTGAGAAGAATAGTAGCTGCAACAATTTGAAACAAACAGGGATTCATCAGTTTCCACAAGGTGCAAAGTTCTGGTAGCAGTGCATGCAGCACAATTATTTATTTTGAAGAAATGATTCCACAAACCCAAAGCATGCCAAGAAAAAATTATTGGAGTTATAGCTCACAAGAAATAATAGGGGACTAAACAAAACCATATTCAAATAGTTCTGGGTTGCCTACCTGACATTCTTCGCAGCACAACCATTAGTTCATGAGAGAAAATCATGAATACACACAGAGTTAAAAATTAACAGATTTTAGAATGTTAGGTGATGAAAATGCAAAAGGGAAATTCCATATTATTCTTACAAATTATTCAACATAATTGGTTATTTCATTATAAGTTCACCCTTTCTAAACAAAGCTCGATTGACCATTCCCAGCTAACCATTCTTATGACAACGCTCACGCAAAGCCATGCTTTCTTGAATTATTAACCTTATTACATTTTATTGATACAAAGTGTACTTTCTTATGCTGGACACCTTATGAAAGTTTTTAGGAATCCCCTATTTGAAACATCTTGGAGGCAGCGGCATATTTCCCCTCCAAGATGGCAAAAGGCTCTATGATACTTGTCCACCATAAAATGAAATGTGTAGATTACCCAAAAAAATCACTCAGGTGCAACAGAAATGGAAGAAGCAGTAATATATCAATCTACATACAATTCAATGCAGAGGTACTAAATAGCATGACCGATGTGTAATGGTAATGGACAAATGGACAGCATCTATTCCATGGGCCAGAATGGCTGCGATATATACATGTACAAGAACAAAGGAAAATATGCACAGAAGCTCTACTTTGACACGATGAAATGAAATGGTCAAGGCATGGATCAAACAAAATTGTGCTTTGGAATGTACATTGCTTGCATTGCATTGCATGTGATGTCATGCACAATACGTTCCCTTTCAAAAAGCCCCACTTCATTCCCTAAGAAAAAAGGTTCACTTCTTTTGCTAATGCTAGATAATGCAACTTTTATAGTCTATTATCCTCAAATAGGTAAATCAACCAATTAAACATATCTTGGTAGTTTGGGCATGCTAGGATCAACAGGACACAATTTGACGAATGTAAAACAAGTTCAATTGCAAGTATTTTCTCAATCATCACAATTCACAAGATCTTTGCTTCAATTGTGTAATCATGTCAACAATGCCTTCAGTTCTTATATATGATGATATGAACACAATTGCCCCTAAAGTGCTCCCAATTAGGGCATGCCTTTTGCTACTGTGGTTCTGACGTTCTGATACTTTAGCACCTAAAACCACTAGAAAAGAGAACAATAAAGAGCATGCAAAAATACAGACACAGACCCTTACCCATCTGAGGTTGACATAAATACTGGCAGGCACCGTTCATTAGCACCAAGTGCTATCACCCTCCAGATGAAACTGTCATGGTACATTGCCGCAGGCACCATGGTTTCATCCTCGCAAGTAGCCTTCCTCAGTGCATCCACATTGCTCAGCACCAGCTTCGGCTGCACATCCACAGTGCTGTCACCAACACATTATATCAACCCTGTACTAATGGATCATCACACCAAACCAAAATAAGTATACCAGGAAGAAATCCTCTTCGGCTGCGCCCGACAGCACATCCATCAGGAGGCATGGCCAGTCTGTGGCCGAATTGGCCAAAGGCCGTGAGAATTGGCCTGTCCTATTCATGAACCGTATCGCCTCCTTCCTCCACCCCTCCTGCATCCCAAGCACCTCCTTGGCCACACGCAGCGCCGCCATCGCCTCCTGCATGTAAGCTCTCTCCTCCATGGAGCAATTGGTCGCCTCCCCCTCACCAATGCGGAACGTGGGGTCGTCCCCACGGGCTGAGGAGGACGCAGCAAAGACGGCCCTCGCCCAGAGCGCCGGCACTGCGGTACTGCCGCCAACGCCTGCGCGGCGGGCGGCGGGGCCCGCGAGGCGGGAGAGCGCGGTGTGAAGTCCGTGTGAGCGGGAAAGTGCGGCGAGCACGTCCTTCGAGCCGACGGCGCCGTGGAGCACGGCGGCGCGTGCGAGTCCCTCTAGAGCGGACTCGAGCCGGAACCGGAGGTCGGGGAGCGAGGCGGCCTGGTCGGCGAGGAGGGACCAGGGCGCGGCGGTGGCGGTGGCGGTGGCGTGTGCAGGGGAGGTGGGGGCGGGATGGAGGAATTCGACGAAGGCTGTGGAGTGCGGAGCCTCGGACCACTGCGGGAGGAGACGGTGGAGGAGGAGCGTGGTCTTGCCGACGCCGCGGGGCCCGTGGAGGAGCAGCGGCTGTGGCACGCGCGGGTGAAGCGCGTGGTTGTGGAGGACCGACTCGAGGACCGGCCGCGGGATCACGCGCCACTGGCGGCCGCCTCCCCCGCCGGCGGCCATGGCGGGCGGCGGCGGTAGGGTTTTGTGGGTTTTGGGTTGGCGACGAACCGACGACACGACTCAAGAGCTGAGTGGTCAGTGGATGGAGGAGGAGGAGCGATGCGCCGGCGAACAGTAAGCACGACGGGAGTGGCGAAAGTGGGCTCTGGGCTGTGGACAAGGCTAGTTGCGGGCCGCGCCACGATTTACATCACAAAATTAGAACAGGCCCAGATTGAGTTACTAATTGGGCCTCTAGTTCCTTCTCTTTTTTTAAAAAAAATCTTGGTATACCGTCCCAAAATCAAAGTTTTAAAATACATCAGTATATTACTGTCTCATTCCAGGTGGAAACTATGTCTATTATAGCAGCGTGGTATATTTCAAAGATTTTGATCCTCAAAGAAACAATCGATAGCTTCTACAAGAAACAATCTAACAAGCTTCTCCTTTGGTCATGTTAGAACAAGATAATAGTAAGATCAATGTACCAAATTGCATGCAAGTCTATCCATTGCCATCTGAAAAACAAGATCTTGTGAAAAATCGTTTCTCCAACAACATGCTATCAAATTGCAAGAGACAATTAAGAATCCGAGCATTCCGTTCTTGGCACTTTCGCTTCTAGATTACTCTATTCGGTCATCGCGCAATTGACTTTAAAAGAAAAAAGTCAGCATGCGTGCAGTAAAGTTTCCTTGAACCAAGAACATGTTGGATAAGAATCGCTAGAATTTATAAAGTAAATTTCAAGACATTTGCAAAGAAATACCCTCAAGTATATCTTTTTTTTCTTTTTTCCCTTCGGCACCGGGACTTTATGAAAATTCTTCGAATGGTACACAGGAATTGCAGGCATTCCACGCTTATGTCTAACTAGACCTGACTACTTTTCATCTCTATTGTTAGGATTACATCAATGCAAGATTACGAATGACATCAACAGACACGACGTTTGGTAACACAGTTCGGCTTTCGCCTACATCTGCGGATAGGGCTGCTAATGGGTTTAAAACCCAACCCATATCCACCCCACTCCATTTTAATAAAACTATTTTTTTCTACCCACCCACACCCTATTTTTATTTGGACCCATCTCACCCCACCCTATTTCTTATATAAATCCAAACCAATCTAACACACCTCTCATATGGGTTCAACCTAGGCCTGATCATTGGCCGAGCCGGGCCGGGTTTCAGGCCGGGCTTGGAAAAGCCCTGTCCCGTGGGACCAAGCCTGAGCTCGGCCCGGCCCGACGCTTCAGGTCTTTGTTTTAGGCCCGAACCCGGCTCGATGCCCGAAAGCCCGGTCCGAAACCAGGAAGCCCGGCCCAGCCATGGCTTACCGCGCGTTCTTCCCGAGCCTGGCCCGATGCACCGGTCAGGCCAGGTCAGGTTGGGCTTTTTTGGGACGGGCTACCCATGAACAGGTCTAGTTCAACCCCATTTCTCAACCCAATTTTATATGAAGATTAGATTTTATAAAGAAAAACACCTTAGTTTTTTTCTTAAACCTCGCATTCACACTATATAAAATCATTGAAATTGTTTGAATTTTTTGTCATGACTCTACACATCTGGACGCAACTTTGTGTAGATTTGCATGGCAAACAGAATAGATAGGGCCCATATGTAAAATTTGGTACTTTTCGATAAAGTTGATTTGTCCAAAGGTCTGCCGGGTTTCGGGCCGGACTGGAAAAAGCTGATTCCACGGGACTAGCCCGAGCCTAGTCTGGTCTGACGTCTTTTCCCAGTGTCGGGCTTGAGCCCAACTCGAAGCCCAGCCCAACCCAAAGCCCAGCCCGATCTAGCGCTATTTCATGTTTTCTTTAGACCTGGTCCCAGCCCAACGAGCAGGGTCTAGATCGAAGCCCAAGCGGCCAAGTCGGCCTGGTGTACTCCTTAGGTTGGCCCGGCGAGGGCTGCTCATGGCTAGGTCTATTTAAAACAGTTTAGTTTTTTTAAAAAAACCTCGTATTCACACCATAAAAATCATCAAAATCATTTTTTTTATAACTCTACATATCCAAAAGTAACTTTGTGTAAATTGGCATGTCAAACTGAATAGGTGAGTCCGCATGTAAAAATTTATGATATATTATAGTACCATATGAATTCATTCAATACAAACCCGTGGGTTGAACCCAAACCTTTCCAAACCCACACCAATCCATTTCAACTTAAACCCACCCCACCCCAACCCATTAGCAACGTCAACATTATTTCCACCCATCCAAAGCAACCCATACTAAAACCCAACCCATTCCACCCCAACCCATTATTGCACCCCTATCTGTGGGGCTCTAACTATGGGCGCTTCTGCTCAATCCATAATATCGCAACATACCAGTTGCATAGGTCAAGACCACATGCCGGCTGCTGACCCCCTCAGACCTATGCTAGTATTATGAAGTCGTTTACCTGGTTATATCAGGGCTGCCTCTTTTTTATATAGTGAAGGTCATATTAGGGTCTGACTCCAACTCTAAATCAACCATACCTATCACAACACAGAGTAAATGTAACCTACTTGTACACATATTTGACACAAAACCTGACAAACTCTACCTTGGAGAATATGGTCTTCTCCACCTTGAATTCGTTCTAGCGTATTGCGCGAATCCTTGTACCCGAACTTTGGTTGCCCCTCAAGCAGTCTTCCCAGCCCGCCACCGCGCACCACGTCGTCCATGCAAGGTAAAACATGCCGCACCCTGGCCTTCCATATCCACTTCACAGCTTCACCTCCAGTGTCGTGATGCAGTGCTTCCCGTGCAAACCGTGGCCAACAAGATGATGATGGCGAAAGGATTGACTAGACGTGTCGTTCGGGCTGACAACGTAGCTAAATCCTAACATCTATTATTGAAAATGTCATACAGTGATGGTACGTTATACAATAATTTCAAAATCAAAACCAACATGTTATTAGTCTCTCGTCAGCTGATCTAATATTTTTTAGCATGATCTAATCCTGTTATTTTGGCATTTGTTTTGGTTATGACCCCATTCATTGGTTGGACACGTTCCTGCTCTCCCATGCAACCTGAAGCCTAAGACAAGGTTGTTGCCTAATAGGAATAGCAATGAATTCCAATAACAAATACCGAACAAATACAGGTACGCGTAAGTTTGATGCTTAAGGAAGCCGAATAAAAGTCAAGTTAATTCAGCACAAACTCAGGATAGCACAATCAAAGAGATACGCTGACAACCGAAAACGAGACCTAAAGTTTACGAAAGGAAACTTTGTGTATTTGAAGGTGTCCCCATTTAAAGCATGCAAGGTATATTGGCCCTTTCAAGGTCCTTGTCAGAAGAGGTGAAGTTGCTGAGCATCCCAATAGTACCTCTATCCCACCCTAATGTTTTAGAGGGGGTATAGAGGGGCTATTGAGGATACTTTACCAATTTGAATTACCTAAATAGCTGGTAGATGTGCATAGCGTGTTCCATGTTTTCCAACTAAAAAAATGCCTCCGAATCCTCGAAGATTAGATGCCACCGAAAGACCTAGAGCCGAACTTGACCTACAAAGAGTGTACCCTTTCAAGATTACGTGGAGCAAGTCTACCTAGTTCTGTCGAGTTCGGTTGTAGCCGCTTAGGAATGTGAGGAAGATATAAATGCAGAATTTCTCGAAATTTTTTTTTCCAGTATTTGGAATCTTGAGGATTAGATTCTCCTTAGGAGGAGGTTTGTAACATCCCAATTTTTTAACCTAATAAATTCACAATGTTTTAATATTTTTAATTTGCAAAGCATGATTAAGTGAAAATCCTTTTAGTTCGAAGTATTTAAGAACAAGGGTTTTACCTTTTAGAAATTCCTTTATTGTTAATGGAGGTTTTAATACCGTGATATATAGGATTAACATTTCTTTCGTATTTTTTTTAGATTTTGAGTTGTAAAATGAAATTTTCGGTTCATTTATTTTAACATTTTAGCCTATTCAATTTATTGTAATCAATGGCCTTAGCCCATCTCCTTGGCTCATCCATTCTAGCCTTGTTGTCGCTCACCGTCGTACGCCTTGTGTTCGCCAAAGTACGCTGCTCGTTCATTGCCAGTCCGCACACGCGTGCATGCTACAATGTCATGTGAATCCGTGCGCGTTGCGATAAGATGCGCTTACCGTTGCCGCTCAAGCGCCCCTCTTTGCCGTATCGTACCACTTGGACACCTCGCCATCCCTCTGCCCTCTTGCTCTTCACTGAGATACAAACATTGCTTCATAAATCTCTACTACAGATTTGTTGTCGCCACCACCTTGAGGAAGCCACTGCTTGGCTACCCTACATTAGTGACCAACGTGCTCTCGACACAGACCCATTGTTGTGAAACCCCCTTCCATTATTTGCTTCAACTGACTATAGAGCCCATCCTTTGCCAAAACTTTGGCTCGTTTCACAACCGAGCTACACAAGGTGAACTAAGTCGAGACTAAATGATATCAATCTTAAGAAGTAGAGAGCTGCTTGTTCTACTTTTCCGGTCCCAGTAGAAATAGGAGTAGATAGGTTCGGTAGAAAGACTTGTTTATATCTTATTTACTAATCTACTTATTTTCGATTCTGAAATACAAACACTTTAATTTTTTGAGTTTTTTTATCATGAAGCATCTCAAATCTCTAAAAGAAATAAGTGAAACGGAATTGAACTCACATTTTGTTTTTTTTGTTAATGCCCATAAACATACTTGTTTTTCCCTAAAATTTGATATTGATATAGAAAATAAGCTATAAAAACACCCTCTCATCCGAAAATGCTTATAAAAGACGATGAAAGCAACTAATCAATTCTCTGTGAAAAAGACATGATTTTTGTGGAATGCCCATGAGTTGTGAATTATTTATTGGTTTTGGTGCACTTCAATCTAATCGTAAAATGTCATATCTCATAGACTCACACTATAGCACATAGTACGCCTAGAAATTTGAGGCACGTAGGTTCCTCGCTAGCCTGAGTGATGCCTTCTTTGCAATTCTGTGTGCACTTCCACTCTAGCCATACCACTCAATTAAAATTTGTCACAACACCTGGTGGATAGTTTGCAGGTATAGTTTTGGTATCATATGTCTTTGGGGTCTTCTCTCAATCTCTCCATCCACCACAAATCCACTATGATTCCTTTCCTTCCTCTTTTTCCTCTCGTCTCTCCTCGAATGGGTGGAACGATGCCTCTAACACTGTAAAAAATTTAAAGAATATCATGATACGTGTCCTCTCTCAATCCTCACCGTCCGCCACAAATCCAAGAGACATCCGTGTCTTCCCCTCTCTCTCTCCATTCTCATATGGGTGATCTATGTAGGGCTGTAGGTCCTATCTTTTTGTCATCTTTTTGTTCTATTTTTATCGGGTTTGGCCAATGAATGTTTGACGGATTTTTGCAGTGACCGTCCAATATCCCAAATTCCTCCTCCACCCTTGCCTTCCTGTCTGTCCCTATGTTTTCATATGGTTGGGATTACACACTCTGGCACCATAAGATAAAAGGATGCCAGTACCAGAAGTGTGTTGTATGGCCACAATCCATGTAGGCCCCATGAAATCCTCCACTCCACAGCGCAAACCGCGCCAGAATCTGGAAATCGCTCATGCCCAGCGTGTGTGCCTCCTCATCTGCCTGAAGAGGCAGCATTGTTTCGGACATGCAGGCCTGCGATTAGCGAAGTAAACTATAGGAGGTTGATTAGCATCTGCCTTGTGTTGATTGGCGTTATACGGATGGTTGGTAGCTACTAGCTAGCTCCCACCGGCCACTGCTGGGAACGAAGAAGCTCGCGACTGAGGAAACGAGCTGAAAATGTGATTTGTTGTGGACCTGTGGTGAAGCGTGCGTACTACCTCTTTAAACTTTAATGGACAATAATAAGCATCTAGCAATGGGAACAACATCCATGGTTGTTGGAAATATTAGAAATTTTCTCAATATTTTAATCCACAAAATTATGTAAATCATAATTAGACAATTGCCAGTTTCCAGTTCAAGACCAAAGATACTAGATATAAAAATATCTATCTCATACGCAAGGGCTAATGAACAGGAAAACAAAAAGGCAAAGACACGGTATAAACAAATATACCCTTGAGTGGAGCGCAGCCCACTACAGCGCAGAGAGCAAGGCCAAGTGAGGAATGACTTGCACATTCTCAGCCGCCATGACGGTTGATGTAGTCGATCACAAGTTGGTGCAGAGATGCCTTAGATGCAGTGGAGATGTCGGTACAGTCGAACGTCGGTGCAGTGTAGATGTACAGGTGCCTCCTTGCAACGATCCAGGGACGAAGAACTCGAACAGTCGCGTGAGAACGCTCCCCAAAAACCTTATCGGCCTTCTATTCCGAGCAGGATCTCGAGAAGGACGAGGTTCCGGAGGCCTGCTCCCTCCGCTCCTTGTGCACGCAAGGAAACAGAGACGGGAACGCAAAACGGCAGCGCTACAGATGGAAGTATGGAATGTGCGGGAGAGAGAGAGCTCTTGAGGGCGAGAGCTCTTCTCACAGGGCGAGGTGCTCATGCTTTTATATGCGTCAGGAAGAGAAGGTTCGTCGAACCTAGACGCCATCAAGCACTAATAACGGACGTCATTACATCTGGCCATTAAGTCGTCCGTTACGTAACGGACGCCATTACACCACCATTAAGTCGCCGACACGGGAGAGGTCGCCTGTGTTAAGGGTGAGGTCGCCTGCTGCGAGGAGAGCTCGCCCGAGGAGAGGTCGCCTGCTCGGGAGAGCTCGCCCATGCTCGAGGTGAGGTCGCTTTGTCTTGGGGAGAGCTCGCCCATGCTCGGGTGAGGTCGCCTGCTCGAGAGAGCTCGCCCATGCTCGACACGCCACGCCAAGCCACGCCTTTCTCTTTTCTCTCTTTTCTTAATTGGGAGAACCACAATCCAACTATTTAAGTTGAGATATTCTCCTCCCAATTTCCCGAACGGTTTAGTATTAAATGGGCCTCTTGGAATTTCAATTAAAATAATTAAATGAGCCAACCCCATAATTATTCTAACAATCCCCACCAAATTTCATAGGCACATTTGAAATACTCTCGCCCATCAGAGTTTGATATACCAGTGTTTCGATGAAGACTGTTAAGTTGAACTTCCACCTAGAACAAAGGTTACACTCATCCACAACTGAACAATGGACTAAGCCTTGAATTGACAGTTTTGTGCGAATGAGTTTCACCAAGATCCTTTACTGATACTAGGCTGCTAAATGCATCCCCTCGGTTTGGAGCGTATAAGTCATACTCCCGTGTCTTTCATGAGCCTCTAGAGATCACCCAATCTCATAGACTGTGACTAGCAGTCGAGCTCATATAGGTGTATTCCTCATAAGATGTTCTGTAGGATAACATCTCTGCTTTATTAAAACCACTCGGAACACATTAAGGTATAACCAACCTGCCATACAGAATAGGAGAGTAGTGCATCTCAAACGGAGTGGGTTAAGTACAAAAGTACTCTCCTCTCAGCCAGTCACTAGCTTGTCTCAACATCCTAATTCACGGGATCTCCGATCAAATAGGATGAGTTACCATTAAGACATGACTTTCATGTGGGTCTCAAGCCCATCTCCCTTGATGCTTCATCTATCACATTCCGTGATAGTCCCTTTGTAAAGGGATCTGCCAGGTTTTTAGCCTTTTGGACATAGTCCAATGTTATAACTCCGGAGTTTCTCATCTTCCTGACAGACTTCAATCGCCTTTTAACGTGTCTTAATGACTTCATGTTATCCTTTGAACTGTTCACCTTGGCAATCACCGTCTGATTGTCACAGTTCACAAGGATAGCAGGCACCGGTTTTTCAACCACCGGTAAGTCCATCACAAGCTCACGCAGCCAATCGGCTTCCATAGTGGCAGTGTCCAATGCTGTGAGTTCTGCTTCCATTGTAGACCTCGTTAAGATGGTCTGCTTGCAAGACTTCCAGGAAACAGCTCCACACCCAATGTGAATACAAATCCACTTGTGGCTTTTATCTCATCAGCATCGGATATACAGTTTGAATCACTATAACCCTCTAGTACCCTTGGGTACCCGGTGTAGTGAATACCATAACTTGATGTCCCCTTTAGATAGCGCATCACTCTCTCAAGAGCATGCCAATGATCATCTCCGGATTTGAAACAAACCGCTAAGTTTGCTCACAAAGAAACGAGATATCGTGTCTTGTTGCACTAGCTAAATACATCAGTGAACCAATGATTTGGGAATATCTCAATTGATCCTTTGCTATACGTTGGTTCTTTCGTAATAGCACACTTGGATCATATGACGTTGGAGCAGGTTTACAATCGCTAAAACCAAAGCGACTCAACACCTTTTCCACATAATGGGACTGCTCAAGAGTTATCCCACCATCATCTTCTCTTAACAACTTAATGTTTAAGATGACATCCGCTACTCCCAAATCTTTCATTTCAAAATTCGCGGACAAAAAGTCCTTGACTTCTTTAATCACATTAAGGTTCGTCCCGAAGATCAGTATGTCATCAACATACGTATACGTAATCACTCCTTCACCCCCACCATAGCGGTAATACACACATTTGTCAGCTTCATTCACAACAAAGCCGGCAGATGTTAAAGTTCTGTCGAACTTCTCGTGCCACTGCTTAGGTGCTTGCTTAAGGCCATACAAAGACTTCAATAATCTACACACTTTTCCTTCATGACCCTTTACTACAAATCCATCTGGCTGATCCATATAGGTTTCCTCTTCCAACTCTCCATTAAGGAAAGCCGTCTTTACGTCCATCTGATGAACGATCAGACCATAGGAGGCAGCCATGGATAGTAGTACTCTAATAGTGATCAATCTGACAACAGGTGAGTAAGTATCAAAGAAGTCCTCGCCTTCTTTCTGGGTATAACCCTTGGCCACAAGTCTTGCCTTGTACTTTTCAATTGTACCATCAGGGCCTCGACTTCTTCTTGAACACCCACTTACATCCTCATGTGTTTACACCCATATGGACGATCAATAACTTCCCAAGTTCCATTGCTCAGATGGAATCCATCTCACTCTGACCGCTTCCTTCCAATAGTCGCGTCTTGAGATGAATAAGCCTCCTCAATGGTTCTTGGAGTATCATCCACTAGATATACAATGAAGTCATCACCAAAAGACTTTGCGGTCTTTTGTCTCTTACTTTTTCGAGTTACTTCATTGTCTTCATCTATTGGATTTTCCTCAAAAGTGGGTTCAATTTGTATAGGAGTGAAAGGTTTAGGAGAGAAGATAGATTCTTGGCCAGATGAGCTAAGTGTCTTTCATAGGGAATATGTCCTCAAAGAATGTGGCATCAATGGACTCTAAGATTGTACCTTCATACATATCAGGTACTCCAGATTTCACTATTAAGAACCTATATCCAACACTGTGAAAAGCATAACCAATGAAGACACAATCAACAGTTTTTGGTCCAAGTTTACGCTTCTTTGGGACAGGCACATTAGCCTTAGCCAAACAGCCCCAAGTACGTAAATAAGTGAGATTTAATCTTTTTCTCTCCCATTCCTCGAATGGTGTGATTTCTTTATTCTTTGTAGGAACCCTATTTAGGACATGACAAGCGGTCAATATAGCCTCACCCCACCATTCCTTGAAAGTCCCGATGTTTGTAACATGGCGTTAACCATATCGCTTAGAGTACGGTTCTTTCTTTCGCAACCCCGCTTGATCGGGGAGAATAGGAGGCGTCCTCTCATGGATTATTCAAGTTCCTCGCAGAATTTATTAAAATCACTAGAAAAATATTCTCCACAACGATCTGACCTAACCCGTTTGATTTTCCTATCAAGTTGGTTCTCAGCTTCAGCTTTATAGATCTTAAAATAGTGAAAAGCCTCATCTTTAGACTTTAATAAATACACGTAGCAAAATCTAGTAGAATCATCAATCAAAGTCATGAAATACCTCTTACCACCCTTCGTCAACTCTCCGTTCATCTCGCACAAATCGGTATGAAATAGTTCTAATGGTGACAAGTTTCTCGCCTCTGCTGCTTTGTGAGGCTTGCGAGGTTGCTTAGATTGCACACACACTTGACACTTAGAACTTTTGACTTGGGTAAATTTTGGGATTAAATCCATACCGGCCATCCGCATCATACAACCAAGATTAACATGACAAAGTCGTGAATGCCAAACATTAGTCTCATGATCACAAACGTGATTAATCTCATTATTCATTTCCATCAAAGATAAGCGGAACAAGCCTCCGCTCTCATAGCCTTTTCCAATAAAATTTTCAAACTTGGAAATAACACATTTATTGGATTCAAAAACTAGCTTAAAACCATCTCTACATAATAGAGATCCGCTGACAAGGTTCTTATTTATCGCGGGCACATGTTGTACGTTCCTCGATCGACGACCTTGCACTCAAGTAAACTTCAAGTCAACAAAGGCCGACTCCACGCACAAATGCTCGCGACCGATCCCCATCAACACGGAGGCAGCCCTGCGACCGGTAAGAAGAAAATAGGATGTATCAAGACAAACATGTATATTGGCCCTGTGTCAATCCACCAATCGGTGAATGGCATCTTGAAAAAACGAGAGGTACCGTTACATACCCAGATGTTCCTTCCTCAGTATTGCCAATAACAACGTTATGGACTTTTTTCGCTTGTCTTTACGATCAGGGCAATCCGTAGCCCAGTGATCAATCCCATTACGCATAAAGCGCTTCCCTTCCCTTTATTCTTCTTCTTCTTGAAGCTAGTAGTTTGATTGGCTTTGTTCTTGTTGTCAGGCTTTTCAGACTTGTTTTTATTCTTGTTGAATTGAAAGGTTTTCTTTTGTACCACATTGGCACTAGAACTTTGTCGACGGTTGAGATATCGATCTCAAGTCGCTAAGGTTCTTTAAGATTGAGATAGGAGACACGCCAAACAATGCGAACAAAGAACGAGCAGAGACAGGGTTTTATCCCGGTTCAGCCTCTCGAGAGAGATAATAGCCTTACGCCCAAATTTCTTATATATCAAAGATGAATACAAGAGATGGCTCGGCGAGACGAACAAGTCTCGGCGAGATTATGGTGTCTGAGGAAGCAATAATGCGAAGATCAAGTGCCAGGAGCCCCTCTACACGCCGTAGGGGCCTTGTTTATATAGTGCAGAGCAAACCGACCTACCGAGGGAATATCGGGCCGGGCTAACTATGAGATCGCAACGAACTCATACATGCCAAATATATCCCGAGGCAGATAAGGCATACTCCTAGTCTTGAGGATCACGACTCCTAATCCAATCCGAAACCAACGTCCGGGTCTTCACGTAGCCGTCAGTAACTCTTGTTCGAGTAAGACTCAAACACGAATCCTATGCCGTTACGCACCGCGTCCGACCAAGAGGCTATTCGGCAGATGCACACGGCTGATAGAACCTTCCAGGAGCCGGGCCCTAGTAGGTCGCTTCGATTGGGCCGTCGGGGAGTGGGCCATGGCAATGGGCCGTAATCTAATCCCGACAGCTAGCCCCGAGACTCAAGTGGAAGGACTCACTAGAGTGGGGTCATCCTCTTGAGACTCTAAGTCACGAAGAGGGTATTTTTCCTGCTACAAAGACATGTAACGATCGATCAACATGTTAAGTTTCAACCGAACAAGACACGCTCGGGTCGAACAAACTCGCCAAGATCGAAAGCAACTCTATTGCGTCGAACAGGAACGACATCTGTCCGAAAGCAGAGCACTCACCTTCAAGGCGGACCTTTGAAAAAAATAGCCGTTAGCGAACTCCACGGTAACTTCTGTCGTCATTGCGGTGAAACAGTGACCGCTTTACCTAGCCGTTGTAGTAAAAACTAGTTGTTTTGGGACTAAACCGCTGCAGAGCTGCTTATACGGGACTATAAAGCACCCAAGCCGCCACGGCCACCACTACTGTTTCACGCCTTTCCTCTCTAAGCCCTAATTCCAACCGCCAAAGATCAAGCACCCAAGCTCCACCACCAACCTTGCTCGTCCGGTCTGGAAACGTTATGGCCAAGTTCACGGCACTAGCTCGACCGAGGAGGACTCAAGGTCCGGGAGGAAGAGGGCCACATTGACACCCAGAATGGAGGTCGCCGGAGAGGAGGATACTCCGGAGCACTGGAGAGAGAGTTCGTTAACCCGAGCGATTCGCCTTGCTCGGGTTGCGATCTCCCGAAAGCGACTTCGTTGAGGCCTTCTTAAACATTAGCGGATTGGAGGTGGCGAACCTCAATCCGAACAGCATCCTCCAGATGGCCGTCTTCGCACACCTGTGCGAGGGCTATCTGGGCATCGATCCACCGGTGGGGCTGTTCCTCCACTATTACACATGGACGAGGCGGCTCGCCGCTTCGCCGCTGGGTGCTACTACCTCAAGCTCGGCTACGCCGACGACGCCCAGATCCTCGCCCACCCCCGCCGACTCGATGGGCGCGTGGTGGGTGAGGTGGTTCTCAAAGAAGCGGGCGGCGACAACAAACTTCGTCTTCACCGGAAGGCGCCGCGAAGGAACCTCAATGCCTCGGCCGAGATGTCCGCCGGATTGGTACTGACAAGGAAGATCGCCTCCTCGTGAGCCTCGCTCACGCGCGGAGATCATCCGGGACTTCACAACAATGAATCATCCGTGCGGAGAAGGTCCTATCCTTCTACAAGATAGAGGATGGGAAGACATCACAAGGGAGAGCACGGGTAAGTGCCTTTAAGACTCAACCTCTTCATTGATCGTTTTCTCCGAACAGGAATTTAACGATTCCATCTGCTCGGGCAGAGAAGCCAACCGACGCATGGGTGACCGAGCGGGTCGACGCCATGCTGAAGGCGGCGAAGAAAGACAGCGAGGTCACCGACGAGGTGGCCTACACTTGTCCGAGGAACGTGCTCGTCCGCACAGACGAGGCAAATTACTTACACCCAGTCTGTGTTGCTAGATTTGCAATGTTATTTAGTGCTAAAGCTCACTTCTGACAACGTGCAGGAGGACCAGCTGATCCTTGGAGGGATCGTAGAGGATCTCTCCGGGTCTGAGAAGGAGAAGGTGAAGAAGGGCAAGACCAAGGCGGTTGCAAAGCCCAAGGTGGCGGCCGAGCCGACGCGGAGCTCGCCGCGACACGGCGGCCGCCAAATTGTCGAAGAGACCAACAAGGGCGACGAGCTGCAGGCGTGCAAGCGAATAAGCGGTAGCGGTCACCCAATGAGGAAGAGACTAAGCCCTCCCTCTCGCCGAGCAAAGCGACGAAGAGGTAAAGAACATGACCCTCGGCTTAGGCGTTACTCGCAGACTCACCCGGCCATTTGGCGCGGCTCGAGCAGTCGCCGAGCGCAGAGGAGGCTCGAAGAGGAAGTCGCAAGGAAAAACTTCTTCTTGCGCTTGCATGAGAGGAGTGCTCACCACTCAGGAGCCGAGCTCATCGCCGAACGCCTAAGGGCCAAAGCGAGAAGCCGCCAAGGAGCCCCCGAGAAAAGGCGGAAAGTTCGGGCGAGGAAGATCAGATCAAGCCCTCACGGCGGTATGTAGAAATCGATCTTTTAATCTTTCCACGTTCTGACCGTATTAGACTTAATGATCAACTCTCGTTCATCAGCTGCCCAAGAAGAGACCGCCGCAGACGACGTTGAGGAGGCGCTCGAGCGGTCGCTGCTGCCCGAGCATCTGCACGGCGCGTCACGGGAAGTGAGGTCGGCGAGCCTCAAGGACAAGCCGGCGGCGTGGAGCTCTTGCCGCCGAGCTCCATGAAGATTCGACGCTACTCAAAGACGCGGTGGAGCGGCCGAGGCAAAAGTAGCGCGGTGGCGCCACGGACTTCGTGGCCAAGGCGATGGCTCGGAAGCGCCAGCGGGACCGAGCGGCCGTTTCGCTGCACTTCGCGCAGGGCAGCTCACCCCGAGGCGACGGATTCTCCGGCGGGTGGTGAAATCCTGCCGCCAGGAGCAAGAAGAAGCCCCGAGCGGTCGAAAGGTCGTCCCGCCGGTGGAAACAAAGGCGCCACCGAGCGGAGTGGCTCGGCCTCGCCAAGACGTTCGGGCGGAAGAGGAAGAGGAAGAGGAGAAGGAGCGCGAGACAAAGCGCCGCCCGTCGCCCCGCTCCCGAAAGCGATACGCTCCCGCAAGAAGAAGGAGCGAACAAGGCGGCGACAGTAAGGACGCCGCCTCGCCCCCCGCATGAGCGGGCTTCGTGGCGCATGGCCTCAAGGACCGCTGCGTCGCGGATCAAGCGCCGACTTGGCAAGGTAAACACCAAGACCAAATTTTGCTCGGTTTGAATGTGTTGTCGCAAAGTGTTACGAGTAGATCTTCTCCTCGTGTCTTTAGGGATACCATGGCGAACTCGAGGATGGGGTTACCATCAAGCAGGCGCCGATCTTGGCGTCCTCCGGAGCATCTCCCGACGGGGACCCCGGCAGAAGCGCTTCTGCTGCCCAAAGCCGAGCCTACCAAGGCGAAGCGAAGAGGCTCAAGGCCAAGCCGACCAAGGAGAGGCATTCTCTGAGGCTCTCCTAAAGGAAGCCGAGGAGCTTGCAAGAAGCCGTGAAGGCGAAGCACCGCGGAGGAGAAGTCGGGCCGCACGAAGTGGCTTGAAGAGCAGCTTTGTCGACGATTCCATCGGCGGAACCAGCTCATGGAGGAAGCCAAGAAGCTAAAAGCCCACTCGCCAAGGAGGAGCAGACATCCGCGACTCGGTGTTAAGATCTCAACCCCATGGGCTTCACAGAAGAGATCGAGGAGATGCGTGGGATGACGGTGAGGGCGATCTCCATGAAAAAAAGGGTCAAGGAGCCGGACGAGCAGCTCAAGACGGCCGAAAGCAATGAGTCACCAGAGCGAGGCTCTGAACGATCACCAGGCGCCAAGACCGAGGAGGTCGAGGCCATCCGGCAGAGCTCGCGGCGCGAGCCAAGCCAGGAGCAAGGAGGAGATCGAACGCCCGAGCTGAAGCCCGGAAGGAATCAAGGCTCGAGGCGAAGTCGTGCGCCTCAAGTTAGAAATTGAGGAGTCAAGGAGCGACTTGCTCCTAAGTAGCACCATGTTGTAGCCCGAAAGGGCCTTGTACTGAGACTTTTGAGTAATGCAATAAAGTATTTTACCTTTTTTCTGCAAAAAGAGCAAAGAAAAGACAAGAACGAATGAAACTAAGAGAAAAGCAACAAATAGGAAGTTTAAGAAAACCGATAGAGCGCTTAGCCTAGCTCCCACCCACAGTGCATCTGCTCGAAACCTGAGTTTATAACCCAACAGTGCACAAGAGAAAGAGCGACACCCTAGCCCCGATGCGACGATGCTCGAGAACCTAAGCTTGCGAACTCGAGCACGTCGTAGAGAGAAAGAGCGACACCAACCTTGCTCGATTTGTTCCGGATCGCTCGTTGACGTAAGTTAGGCGATTCGAGAGTAACCGAACAAGGAAAGTGCCTCTGCCATGGGGCTTACGAGAGCAGGCTTTGCCAAGTGGTCGCGCCAAGCAGTAAGTGCCTCTGCCGCGGAGGGCTTACGAGAGCAGACTTAGCCGCAAGGTGGAAAGGCCGTGTTACGCAACCCTGAGTTTAGAAACCTATCGAGACTAGACACGGGTAGGGAAAAATTCTTAAGATTGCGGAGCCAAGAGTTCGCAAGACCGGGCAGCCATCAAGTGTTACTAGAGAGAAAGTAGTCTGAGTAGACAAACAGTGAAAAGGGCACAGAGGCCGCGAGGATTCACTGTATAATTGGATTGAACTTTACATGGTGCCCGAGAGACTTGGACGAACAAAGGCGCGAAGTTTACAAAAAGCGCAAAGCTAAGCAAACACAGAAAAGACCTACACAAAGAACTTACGAAGCTGGTCGATGTTCCAAGTGCTGGTCAGCTCTCTCCCGTCCTCCATAGCCAGGCGAACAACCCCCGGGCGAGCAAAAGAAACGACCGTGAACGGGCCCTCCCAACGAGGAGTTAACTTGTTGGCATTGGACAAGTTCTGGACACGGCATGTAACGAGGTCGCCGCCTTCAAAGCCCTAGGTCGAATCGACTTGGCGGCTGCGTTTGCCAAGATCTTCTTTGGTAGCGTGCCATTCTGACTTGTGCCCGGTCGTGTGTGCCTTCGAGGAGATCGAGATCGAGGAGGCGCTCTTGCTCGTCGTCAACTAAGTTGACCGAGCTCGTGCGGGGCGAACCGAGTACGATTTCGGCGGGCAGGATGGCTTCTGCACCATTGACCAATTGGAAAGGAGTTTCCCCGGCCGCCCGGCTGGCCGTAGTGCGAACTGCCCAGAGGACGAAAGGAACTTCGTCAACCCAGGCCTTGCTGTGCTCGCTGAGAGCAGCAAATACCCGCCGCTTAATACCACGGACTATCTGTCCGTTAGCTCGCCGATCGCTCCATTGCTCGTGGATGTGCCACGAGGCTAAATGAACCTTGGTACCTAGTCGCTCGCAGATTGCCGAATAGCTCGCTCGAATCTGGTACCGTTATCGTGATCGCCTTATGGGGAATCCCAAAGCGGCGTGACCACGTTGCTTTTGAAAAGCGAACACCGCTTTGGCGTGAAGAGACGACAGAGCTCGCCTCAATCCACTTTGTAAAAGTGTCTATGACGACGAGCGGTGTGTATAGCCCATGTACCCTTAGGGAATGGGCCGAGCGATCCAGCCCCATGTGGAAAAAGGCCAAGATGGGGATCGTTTGGAGCTCTTAGGCGGGCTTGTGTGCCATCCGGCGTGAAATTGGCAAGCCTTGCACTTAGTCACGATGTCCCGGCATCTTGTAACGCAGATGGGCCAATAATAGCCCATGCGAAACGCCTTGCCGACTGAGTTCGAAGGGCGTGGTTGCCTGAGCACCCTCGTATGTCCCTAAGAAGGAACACACCTCCCGCCGCGAGTTGCACTTGGAAAGAACTCCCGAGCACCTTGACGGTAAAGGATGCCGCCCACAAGCTTGTATGGAGCAGCCGCGCCAGAAGCCGGAACGCTCGGCTTCGTCGTCGGCGTGGTCCCATCTGCAAGGTACCGGACAAATGGCGTTGTCCATCCGTAGCTCGCTCGATAACGGAGACAAGACCACCGTCTCGCTTGCCTCGTCCGGAGACGTGATTGAGGGCTTGTGAAGGTGCTCGGCAAGCACCCTGCGGGCGAGTTCGCGTGAGGATCCATACTTGATAGCTGGTCGGCGAAAGTTGTCCTTCCCGGCACGAAGAGCACTTTGAAAAATCGAAAATGCCGCTCCAACTTCCTCACTTCAACCGTATCGCACCATTGAGTCATCGCAGACCGATACTCCTTGTTAACTCGATTGATGACCACCGTGAATCTCCTTCACGATCGGCCGTTGGACACCAAGCGACTTGCACGCTTAGTCCGGCGAGAGAGGGCCTCGTACTCTGCAGCGTTGTTAGTCGCCGCAAAGTGTAGTTGGATAGAATATCGAGTTGCTCTCCTTGAGGAGATGAGAACAAAACCAGCCCCGAGTTTCCAAAGTCGCGAGCCATCGAAAAACATGGTCCGAAGGGTTCATCAAAGTTGCTCGGGGAGCTTCACGATTTGGTAGGCGAGTCCATTCAGCGACAAAGTCAGCTAGGACCTGTGACTTAATAGCGGTTCGGGAAGCAAATAACAGATCAAACTCTGCCAGTTCCATTGCCCACTTCGCTATACGTCCGCTAGATTCCTTGTTCCGTAGGATTTCTCCCAGAGGGAACGTGGTCGGGACCAGTATTTGGTGCGCCTGGAAGTAGTGGCGAAGCTTTCTGGAGGACATGAGCAAGGCGTAGAGTAGCTTCTGAACCTCAGGGTAACGCTACTTTGATCCGTGAAGTACCTCGCTCACGTAATAGATTGGTCGCTGTATGCTTTCCCTTTCGACCGTCAAGACCGCGCTCACCGCTTGTGGCGTGCAACCTAGGTACAACAGGAGCTGCTCGCCATGCCGCGGGGTAGTCAAGACGGGAGGATTGGACAGGTATCGCTTCAGATCCTGGAAGGATCTATCGGCTTCTTCCATCCACTCGAAACCATTGTGCTTGCGCAGGGCCTTAAAGAAGGGCAGCCCGCGTTCACCTTGACGGAAAATAAACCTGCTTAGAGCAGCCATCCGCCCAGTGAGGCTTTGTACTTCCTTTACGATAGTTGGAGCCTGCATATTTTCAATGGCCTCGATTTTTTCAGGGTTGGCAGAAATACCTTGCGAGCCAATGACATAACCGAGCAACATTCCAGATCGAACACCAAAGGTACACTTCTCTGGATTTAATTTTATTCGATGCCTGGTGAGATTACGAAAAGTCTCTGCCAGGTCTTTTACATGATTTGGAGCATACTTGCTCTTTACAACTATGTCGTCGATATAGACCTCCGTGTTTTTCCATACTGCTCGGGAAGGTCTTTTCCATTAAAGCTACCGAACGTGGCACCAAAGATTGCGCAGACCGAAAGACATGGTCGTATAGCATAAAGTGCCGAAAGGGGTGATGAAGGCAGTCTTCTCTTCATCCTCGGGGGAGATGCTTATTTGGTGGTAACCGGAGTAAGCATCTAAAAACTCAAAGTCAAGCGTCCGATCGCATCGACCACCGATCAATACGAGGCGCGAAATTGTCCTTAGGACAAGCAATGTTGAGATCTGTGTGATCGACACACATCCTCCACTTGCCGCCTTTCTTCTTTACAATGACAGGTTGGCTAACCACTCGGTGTGATCAACCTCGCGGATGAACCCAGCGGCGCGCAGTTTGCCAAGCTGATCTTTGATGATCCCCTGTTTGAATTCCGAAAAGCGACGAAGCTTCTGGCGAATAGGCTTTTTGTCCGGTCGGACAGCCAGTTTGTGCTCGATCACCTCCTTGGGACTCGGGCATGTCGATGATTCCTGGCGAATACATCTGCATTAGCTCGGAGGAAGGCAATGAGCTCGCTTTCCTATTTGGGGTCTAGATTGGCCCCAGTGAACTATCTTGGAAGTATCGCTGTTTACAATGAACTTCCTTGGTTTCTCCCCTGGTGAAGGGAGACCCTAGGGTGTCGACTTGGTCTGCGGAACTTGAGATCATGGCGGAAGTTGGTCGACGAGCGCGGGATCGCCGTCGTCGCAATCCAAAGGCAGCTTTGTAGTTGCCCTTGACCGTGATCACACCGTTAGGACCGGTATCTTCACGCAATGGTAAGCGTGGTGGGATACGACCATAAACTTACCGAGATGGCTCGCCCAAGATTGCGTTGTACGCCGACGGAAGTCGACCACGCCGAATGTGATCAACTTTGTCCGGAAGTTGCTTGGGTTGCGAAGGTGACAGGCGGGACAACACGCCTAACGGCTTGATGCCTTCTCCGGAACAATTCCGTAGAAGGGCATAGCGATTTCCTTCACTTGGAACGAGGAATTTGCATCTCGTCCAAGACTTTAGCGTAAAGCAAGTCCAAAGCGCCCCGCCGCCTACTAAGACACGGCCAACTCTCGCGTTCGATGGTCGGGCGACCACCGATGGAGTGCCGCCGAGGCTTGGTCATCCCAATGGGCAATCCTCCCGAGAGAATGAGATGGGGACCTCGGTCCACTTCATCGATTCAGCCGAGGTTTTGCCTTTTCGACGCTAGGACCTCCCGGCGGCTTCCTTGAGGTCGCGCCGAGAGGTGTAAGCCGAGGAGCCGCCGAAAATGACGGCGATATGGTTCACGGGCTCTTGATATTCATCATCATCTTCCGATCACCATCGCCGGTTTGGCGCTTAGCCTTACCGCATCACCTTGTTCGGCGGGGTGGGCATTGGGCCCTTGCCGTTGTAGAAATCTTCGAGCTTTGCAGCCCAAGTTCTACAATGGCGATATCGTGCCTGTAGTCTTTGGTGGAACTTGCAAAATCGGTCGCTCGGACCTTTCTTGCCTTGTCCGCCTCCCGAAAGCGTGCTTTTTTCCCTTGTAGTTATTGTTGGGCTTCTTCGCCAGCTTGGGAGGAGGTGCGCGATCCATACCGCGACGGTATTGTTCGCATCACCTTTGTTCTTCTTCTTCGGGACTTCTTGTCACCAGAACATTGTTCTTTGCTCTTCTTCTTCTCATCCACACCAGTCAAGGGCGGCTCGCCCTTGTCGAACGCTTTTTGTCTTGAACGCGCTCTGCGGCGTTGGCATATAGCGATCACCGCCTTGAACAGTCGTTAGCGGTCCAGTCTCATTGATTTCAAGATCTGGGTGAGCAGCTCGTCGCGGACTCCGCTTTTGAAGGCGCGGACAATGATTCATCCGAGATGTTCGGGATCGTGTTGCGGATCTTAATGAAACGCTTCACGGTTGCGGAGGGTCTCCCGCTCATCCGGATCATCCGGTGCAGATCATCCTCCTTGCCCGACGCACGTAATGCTCTCCGAAATTAGCGATCGAGCGTCACAAAGCTGGTTCCATGAGTGATGGAACCTCTTGCCGATTGAACATCCACGTCCGAGCAAAGACCCTCAAGGACGATCGGAGGTAATTAGCCATAACAAGCTCGTCACCCCGCCGCCATGATGGCCGTAGCGTAGATGGAAAGGAATTCCTCCGGGTTACGAGTCCCATTGTACCTCTCCATGTGACCGGCTTGAATTTTGAGGGCCACCGGACAGCCCGGCTTCGTCGGAGAAAGCCCCGCAGCCGAGCATATGACCGCTACCTTCCCCGACGAACCTAGTCTTGAGAAGACGTTGGTCTTGTTGCGGGGGAACTCTGCTGAACGGGATGACTCGGCCGAGAAACTCTCTCGGGACAATCCACCACGCCTTCCTCGTGGTGGCGACGACGCCTCACGAGGGGACCGTCCGTGATCATCGCGTCGCGCTTGCCCCCGTGGTCGCGATGACTACGAGGACTTGGCGGCGACGGCGACCACGGGTAGCTCGCTCATGGGCGGTGATCGCCGATGGTGGCGGGGTCACGCGATTGATCGAGCTGTCCGAATCATTCCGGCAGCTTGGTCACTTGTTGCTGGAGGAGTTGTTGACTTCTCCTAGAGACTTTAGGCCTTCAGCCAGTCGCTCTAGGTTAGTCGCAACAGCATCACCCATGCGGGCGAGATCAGCTTGATTGGTGGATCTAAGGACCGTTGCTATAGCTTCGAGCCGTTCCCGACTTTGATCTATGGGTCCTGGGATCCCTGAACCATCCGCGTTACGCCTTACCGAGTCCGGCCACGCGGAAATTGACCCGAACAGGAAGCTTCCGCCGGGAGACTTAGCGCCGGCACGCGAGGTGGGTCGCGACGCTGTCGCTTACACCGGTCGCGAAACCGTGCTAAGGTCTGATTGATGGAATCGTCGAGGCTGCGGCGAATGACGTCTTGCTCGCGAGCAGCCTGCGCAGCCTCGTCTTGATGCCGAGCAGAGTTAATCTGCCCGACCTCAACAGCCGCCACAGCCCGTGCAGGATCCTCAGAGGTTCCTACATCGGCCATGTTAACGCTGCGAGGGCCATGCGAAGGTATGCTAGACGGTGTCATCGCTGTGTCTCCACAGGTGGAATCTACCGACATAGCCTTGGAATCTGACAAATCTAAACCGTCGTAAAGATCATCAGTTCCGTAGTCGTCGTCGATGACGGGAGTGCGATCTGAGGCTATCTCTGCCATGTAAGCGGAGACATCTGCCTCGGATGCGAAAGCGTTCGAGACCGAACACTCGATCTGAATCGGCGAGGATGAGACATCCGCCCTTCCGAGTCGTAGCCCTCGTGAAATATCTACAGATCGGCGACGGAGTTCGACATGCTCGATCTGCGTGTCCCCACGGACGGGCCAAATTCGACGGTTGAGATATCGATCTCAAGTCGCTAAGGTTCTTTAAGATTGAGATAGGAGACACGCCAAACAATGCGAACGACAAGAGCGAGAGATGTGGTTTTTATCTGGTTCGGCCTCTCGAGAGATAATAGCCTTACGTCCAAATTTTCTTATATATCAAAGATGAATACAAGAGATGGCTCGGCGAGACGAACAAGTCTCGGCGGGATTATAGTGTCTGAGGAAGCAATAATCACGAAGATCAAGTGCAGAGCCCCTCTACACGCCGTAGGGCCTTGTTTATATAGTGCGAGCAAACCGACCTCCGAGGAATATCGGGCGGGCTAACTATGAGATCGCAACGAACTCATACATGCCAAATATATCCCGAGGCGTATAAGGCATACTCCTAGTCTTGAGGATCACGACTCCTAATCCAATCCGAAACCAACGTCCGGGTCTTCACGTAGCCGTCAGTAACTCTTGTTCGAGTAAGACTCAAACACGAATCCTAGGCCGTTCACGCACCGTGTCGACCAAGAGGCTATTCGGCGGATGCACACGGCTGATAGAACCTTCCAGTGAGCTGGGCCCTAGTAGGCTGTTCGATTGGGCCGTCAGGGAGTGGGCCATGGCAATGGGCCGTAATCTAATCCCCGACAAACTTCCTTTCCCACTTGTATCTTTTGCCCTCGCCTTCTCCTCAACATCTAGAGACCCAATGAGAACAGCAACACTGAACTCTTGTCTCTTGTGTTTTAGAGTATTGGCAAAATCCCTCCAAGAAGATGGCAGCTTTGTAATAATGCATCCCGCCACAAACTTGTCGGGCAATGCACATTTAAAATTCTCAAGATCTTTTGCAAGAGCTTGCACCTCATGAGCTTGTTCTACTACAGAATGGTCATCGACCATCTTGTAGTCATGAAACTGCTCCATGACATAGAGCTCGCTACCCGCGTCAGAAACTCCAAATTTTGCCTCAAGTGCATCCCACATTTCTTTATCACTCGGCAAAATCATATACACATCAATAAGATTTTCTCCCAAAACGCTAATCACGGCGCCTCTAAACAAGTTATCCGCAGCCGCGAAGACACTCTCCTGCTCAGGAGAGAGCCCTCCTTCCAGCTGTGGCTTGCCTTGCGCAACGTGATACACGTTCATGGCAGTCAACCATAAAATCATCTTGGCGCGCCAACGCTTGTAATTTGCGCCGTTAAATACTGTTGGCTTAAGTGCGGCAGCGAAACCAGTAGTTGTAAAATTCTTAGGATAAGGTTTTTGGATTGTTGGAAATATTAGGAATTTTCTCAATATTTTAATCCACAAAATTATGTAAATCATAATTAGACATTGTCAGTTTCCAGTTCAAGACCAAAGGTACTAGATATAAAAATATCTATCTCATACGCAAGGGCTAATGAACAGGAAAACAAAAAGGCAAAGACACGGTATAAACAAATATACCCTTGAGCCGAGTCAGCATACCACTACTGCGCAGGTATTTGGCGGAGAATGACTTGCACATTCTCAGTCGCCATGACGGTTGATGTAGTCGATCACAAGTTAGTGCAGAGATGCCTTAGATGCAGTGGAGATGTCGGTGCGATCGAGCGTCGGTGCGATGTAGATGTCTGTGTGCCTCTTCCAACGATCGAGGACGAAGAACTCGGCGATCGCGTGAACGCTCCCAAAAACCTTATCGGCCTTCTATCCCGGCGGATCTCGAGAAGGACGAGGTTCCGAAGGCTCGCTTCCCTCCGCTCCTTGTGCACGCAAGGAAACAGAGACGGAACGCAAAACGGCAAATACATCTGGATGGAAGTATGGAATGTGCGGGAGAGAGAGCTCTTGAGGCGAGAGCTCTTCTCACGAGGCGAGGTGCTCATGCTTTTATAGGCGCCAGAAGAGAAGGTTCGTCGAACACATGCGCCATCAAGCACTAGTAACAGACGTCATTACATCGGCCATTAAGTCGTCTGCTTCGTAACGGACGCCATTACACCACCCATTAAGTTGTCGATTACGGGAGAGGTCGCCTGTGTTCGGGAGGTCGCCGTGCTCGAGGAGAGCTCGCCGAGGAGAGGTCGCCTGCTCGAGGTCGCCCGACTCGGGAGAGCTTCGCCCATGCTCGACACGCCACGCCAAGCCCACGCCTTCTCTTTTCTCTCTTTTCTTAATTGGGAGAACCACAATCCAACTATTTAAGTTGAGATATTATCCTCCCAATTTCGAAACAGTTTAGTATTAAATGATAAACGCTTGGAATTTCTATTAAAATAATTAAATGGGCCAACCCCATAATTATTCTAACAATGGTTAGAGTATTGGACGTGTTTGGTTCACTGTCCTTACTTACCTTGAAGTGCTGTGTATGTGAATTTTGACGCCGTTTGGTTTGTGACCTTCAAAACACGTGCCGTTGAAAATCTGTCATCCGCCTGCATGCGTAGTTTCTACACACAAAAAAAAAATGTGTCTCCTCAGGCCCAACCTTCGTGCCAATGCAACTACACGACAAGCGAAGGCGGCCATCCAAACAAATACGTTGTAGCACGGTGAATTTCACTGCAAATCCAAATCCCACCAACCATATGAAAGATGTACTCGATTGCTACAGGAAAAAAGGGAATGCATGTTTTATAAATTTAATATATTTTGTCACGTTTTTTGATTTAATGTTAATTAATTAGAGGGGAATAAAGAAAAGCAAAAAGAAGTTGCGTCGAAACCCTCGCTTTGAAATTCTCAGTGATGATCCGACTTTAATACGAGAAAACTTGCATATCAGAGTTGTCTTTTATATTATTTTTAAGAGCTTTTAGAGGTGGCTTCATGTTTAAAAAAATTGGTTAAAAAGCTAAATTTGTTTCCAGACAAATAATTTTAAATCACTTTGAACATGCTATTAAAAATCATCGATTCAGCCGTATCTGATTTGATCTAGCCCATAAACAAGCTGTCATGCACAACTATTTTTAACTTCTTTTGCTATGAGCCATCACATCTTTTTCCGTGGCCACTAAGCCTTTGTTTGTTCGAGCTAAAAGTTGATGAAAACTTTAATCTAAAAAAGTTATGACCACTCGAAATACGTTTTAAAGAGTTTTAAAAATTTTAAAAAATTATTTTACAAGCTTTAAAATAAACTATTTAAAACCAATAAATTGATTATAAAATATTACATCATTTAGTTTATAAAAAATAACATATTTTTATTTAATTTAATTTATGGCGAAACAAACAAGGTCCTGGATGCCGCTTCATATCTTCTTCTCGCACTAGACCCACGGTCATGACAACTTTGGAGCATTGCTGCATAGTCACGATCACCAATTCATGATGCAAAAGGGGGTGGGCTCTCACTGCACAATCACACACCACCAGAATGAAAAGAAAAAACAACGTAAATATTTCTGTTTTACTTTTCAGGCGATGGCAACCTTCTCTGAATGCATTATCCGAAGGATTGGAACTACAAAAATCAATTGGCAACCTTCTCTGAATGCATTATCCGAAGGATTGGAACTACAAAAATCAATTGGAGAAATGCGAGAATAGGGAAAAAACCCGTCTATGGTGTCCACATGTTGGACCCTGCATAGCTGAAATTAACATTAAATGGTCTAAAACGATCCTACACCTTAAATAAGATTTTTTTTTCTTTTTTCTTTTTTCATTTTAAAATTTTTTTTCTTATTCTTTTGGATTAATCCACCTAGTATACTCCTTAAATTTTGAATCAAGGAGGCTCATCTATAGATGGCCAAAAGGGCCGACACGAGGCACGTCATTTTGGCTCGGCCTAAAGCACGGCACATGTCGGGCCAGGCCCGGTCAGGTGTGCCGTGCCTGGTCCGAAGGCCAGGCACGCCAGTCCGAGCAACTCGGCACGATTATTTTTTTTGATTTTTTTGCTTGGCAATATATAACATGACACAACTAGGTGGGACAATAGAGTTTTGGATGTCAAGAGGTTCTAGGTTCAATACCTCCTATTTTCTCTATTTAGTATAGATAGCCTAACTGGCCCGTTAGTGTCTCGGGCCGGCCCAGCACGACACGGCCTCCCTTCGGGTTGTGCCTGGGCCTTTGCCTTGGCTCGTGGGCCGGCACGGCCTGGCCCGCCATTTTCCTCGGGCCGTGCCGGGCCCGGTCTAAATCAAGCCGTGCCTTACTCGGCCCGGGCTGTGCCGGGCCGGGCCGCCCGTTCGGCCATCTATAGGCTCATCCAATAGGTTCAAGTAGTGAGCGACGTCGTCAGTTATTTGAAACTAATTGCACAACTTAAGGATATGTAGGGTGAAAACTATTTAATTAGACACTAACTGTGATAGCCCGTTGGGCTCCACCCAGGCCCAGCCCAACCAAGGAACTTAAAGGCTACGTGGGGGGAGGGAGAGACGACGGTTTCCCAAGGAAAACCCAGCCGCTGCCTCCGTGTTGCCTTCCGTTATAACACGCCGCCGTCAGCCGATGTCAGCCGCCGATGGTTGCGCCATGCCGCCGCCGCCCATGGCAGCATGCCGCCGCCACAATGCAATCCCCTCCAAAGGCTGCCCCGCCGCCGTCGGTGGCCATTCGGCACCTAGCAGAAGAGGTGGTGGCCCGGTGAGGTGGAGCGGGAAGGGAGCTGCGATGGGAAGGGGGAGAAGAGGAAGAGCAAGGTGAGAGAGCCAGCTAGGAGGAAGGAGAAGGAGTTAGGGTTTGGTGCAAACCCTAGGGTAACGATTTCTTGTCCACTCTTCATGAATCCTTCATTCTTTGTATTCGTTGAGTCCCGATCTATGAGGATTAGCCACAGTTGCGATTGGGTTTTAGGCGTGTTCATGTGGAGTCCAATGCAGCGAGCTTTAGGTCGATTTTGGGTTAATTCCGTGAGGAATTGGTGCCCAATCCTGTGAGCAAGAACGTCGGCGTCGTTCTCATCTTTCCATAGAGCCCAAGAACGCGAATTTCGGCCCAACGGTTTGGGATTTATGCCCAAAACAGTAGCGCTGTCCGGTTTCGGACGTGACCGGAATAGATGGCAAATGATGGAGGAATGGTGGAATGTACTTTTATAATCAAGGGATATTAGGAGTTAGGGTTCTCGACCTTGATATATTTTCAGGTTACAAATATGATGCCAGTTCTTTCGTTGTTTCGTTGTTCTTGTGGGGATGTTTTGGTTTTGTCGATTAGAGAGTGGATGCATTGGATGGGTTAGGCTATAGGGGTCTAATCGATGCCGAAAATAGATGCTTAATAAGTAGTAGAGTTATGTATTGCTTAGCAACATGGGTTGCATGAGATGCTGAAGTTGCACTATTTCGCTTTGTTGGTAAAAGAGGCAAGTAAAACGAATAGCGTATGTGATTGTTGATATAGTGCTATGTTCTTAACTTTGATTTGCGGATGGATGGTTTTAATACTATATGTTGATTAAATTGGGTAGTTAATATTTTTTTGAGATGTTGGAAGTGTGTGATGATCGTATGAAAGAAGAGCATGTTGCATCATGTGCATATGAGGCAGGTCGGTGAGAAAGTCACTTTTGACTAGTCCGATGAGGTCGGTGAGAAAGTCAAAAGTGACTAGTCCGGAGTGCTCTGAAGTCCTACTTGGTAGGCACTCCACGGGAGTGGAGTAATTGGTCCCCGCCTGAAAAGGACGGGCAAGGTGTGGCATCGACGGGTGCGCACCTAGCTATACCGGTATGAGCTCACAGTACAGACGTGACGGCATGTTCTTCACCGAACCACCAGCAAATCACACTCCTATCAGACTTCCGATCGGCTAGCCGACCAGCCTGAGTTCTGTACGATTCGAGCATCGGGCATGACGAAGGAGCGACTCGCAGAGATTACCCAGATTCAGACCCCCTGACGGGTAATAGTCCTACTCCTGCCGAGCCTTATCTCTTTTCTTGTTGTGGTTATAAGTAAGAATGGTTACAAAATGTGTGTCCCCCTCTCCTTTCTCTCTCACCTCCTTATATACAAGCCACAGGCTGGCGGAGAGAGCAAAAGGGGTGGTACAGTGCACTGAGTACACCGATAAGACTTGAGAGACAAGACCGGAGAGACAAAACGTCTTGCTCTCGCTTATTGGGCGGCGCCGCCACCACGCGTCTTCGCGTAAGTGGCCTCTGACTCGTGTGGACACACCGGCGAAGAGGTAGGCGGGGCCCAACTTGCGTCGCCTGACGCGGGCGGCCAGTCTGATGACGGCAAACCCTCTCTCTGTCAGTCAATTCCGCAGAGCCACAGTGACAGTTGAGCAGACCTGCAGAGGTCACTGCGGCGGTAATCATCTCTTCCTCGGTCCATCCGCACATGATGTCGCATTTAATGCGCCTGTCCTTCACAGTAGAGAGGAGCCTTCGCCCAGAAGACTCCTCGACGGCGCTTCGCCACGCTGGCCCCACTGCCAGTGGAGGGCCTCTCGCATGCCGTGGAGTGCTCGCCACGCCAGAGGCTCGTCGCCGCCTCGACGTGTGGGGCCCTCGCCTTCTGTGTTGAGAGCTCGCCACGCCAGAGGGCTGATCGCCCACTTTGACGCGTGGGGCCCTCGCCTTGTTTAGGGCTCTTGGTACCCCGGTATTTATTGTACCGACATAAATTGGGTAGTTGATATTTTTTGAGATGTTGGAAGTGTGTGATGATCGTATGAAAGAAGACCATGTTGCATCATGTGGATATGAGTCAGGTCGGTTGGAAAGTCACTTTTGACTAGTCCGAAGAGGTCGTGAGAAAGTCAAAAGTGACTAGTCCGGAGTGCTCTGAAGTCCTACTTGGTAGGCACTCCACGGAAGTGGAGTAATTGGTCCCCGCCTGAAAAGGACGGGTAAGGTGTGGCATCGACGGGTGTGCACCTAGCTATACTGGTATGAGCTCACAGTACAGACGCATGTGCATTGTATATACTCTTAAAACAACAGAGCGATAAGCTCCTTCCAAAATGCCGTTGCTTCTTTTAAGAGTATTTTTTAAAAAATAACATTAAGGTCGCGATTTTTTGGGCAATGTGGCCGTAACCGTGTTTCTGAAACGCATTCTCGTGTTTGAACTGAGTTGGCACATTCACTTGCGGAGCCCAAAAATAGCTAGCAACGTGGCGCGCCACCGCACCACTGAAAAAATGGAGCCTAAGTAGCTTGAATTTTATACAACTTTTTTTTTTCTAAACACTTAAAATCCGGATTATTAACGCCAGCGGGGAGAGCCGTCCATAATGGAATGTTAGATTCTCTCTCTTTTATGTTAAAAAAAAATGGTTTATTAATTCCAACGGGGAGAGCGCTATATACAGGGAAGTAAAGGTAGCTGTATAATATAATATGAAAAAGTTGTGTGCCTTTTACAGAAGGTTTGGATAAGTCGAAAATTATTATAAACTGGCTTAGAGTCTTTGAGAAAAATCACTAAAAGTCTTATAAAAATGGCTATAAAATGTGATCGCATTTGGTTTGTAAAAGTAGCAAATTCTAACCGTAGATGTCATCCAATTTTTGTCTGAATTCATTTTCATCATTCTGAAAATTGTCCAATCCATCATTTTCACCTGCCACTCCCAAGGCCACCTAAAGTTGAAACCAAAAAAAAAAAGAAAAGAAAAAAAAAACCGAGTGCTAATTTATCAGGCTAAGGCAAGTTGCTTCGACAGCATGAAAGGCCGTGGCCCGGGCGCGCGAGGGGTTAAAGAAGGGGACAGGGTTTTTGGCGTCTACCTCCGGAGGTTGCTGCTCGCCTCGTCCCGCACTGCAGTGACTGCACTCCTCTGCTCCAGCCTCCAGCTCCCGGGTCTCCCTCCCCGTCCCTCCGCTTCGCCGCGAGATGCGGGGCCTCGCCGTCGCGAGCCCCCTCCCGCCCGCCTCCGCTCGCCGCCGCCCGCGCGCGCCCGCCGCCGGCAGCAGGTTCGGTGCCCCTCTCCACATTCCCTCCCCCCACAGCCCCACTCCTCGCCCTCCGAGCCCACTCCTAGTCCCAGCTAGAACGGAGGCGCGGGCGTACGGGGCTGCGCCCGCGTGGTTTCGCGGTCGCATTGCGCACCGGCCCCGCGATCCGTGGTCCCGGTGCGGCCGCCGGCTCGATCGCGTTGGTTTGCTGGCCCGTCGAGGGCTGCTGCGGGAGGTCAGCGGGCAGCGGTGAGCCGCGGTGGCCGTAGGCTGGATCAGGATGCAGTGGTCTGGACTTCGGGAGGGGTGTGGGTTAGGTGCCAAAATGGCCTGATAAGTTGGTCGGTTTTCTTTTTTTCTTTTTCTTTTTTTGATGGTGTATGGCCACCCAGCGGCTGACGCTGAGATTGCCTTACCAATGTTTTCGAAAAGGATCGTTTGACGTTCACACCGATGGGTAATGCTAAAAGGTATTAACAAATTGCTGAGGCAACAGGGAAATTTGTGGTGTGCTAATCCATCTAAAGTTGCAGTTTTTGCATGTCTTTTTCTCTCTAAACACAACAAACTGTGCAGCCCAAATTATTTTACATGTGGTATCAGAATTGTAGACAGTAAACCTGGCCAGGATATAAATGCTCTGTTTGGTTTGCGGTTCTGGTTCTGGTTCGTTTTGTAAAATTTGTCATTTTTGTACAGGCCATTCACTGTAATATTTTGTCATAGTTTTTTGAGGCTTTGTAGGGTTTTTCTCAAAGATCATAAAAATATTTTGAAATGATTTTTTTAGTTTTTTCGAGTCTCTTTTAAAATGCCCTCAAATTTTCCAACTACAACCAAAATTAAACCACAACCGCGAATCAAAGAGGGCAAAAACTTATGTCAGTAAAAAATGGCAAAAAAAGAGTACGAAATAGACCTTTTTAAATTCATAATTAAGGAATAGATGGCGAACTTGTTTGGGGTTCATCACTCATGCAAAAAAAGGGAGCTCGGTAACAAATACAGATTAATAAGTGGCCATTTCAAATTCTTTAGATCCTTCTATAAAAAACCAGGAGAATACAAACAAAAATGTGAAATTTGTGTGTCATAGAGCCGATCTCCATAAGTCGTGAAACACATGGATGATTAATGATGCATTTTCAATTAATCACATGATCGTTAGCTTTGATGGCTGTTAGATTAGCCAACGCCAATTTTACTTTCCATGTTATATGTTATAGATTACACACTCTGCATTGTTATTGGCGTATTGCTATTTAACCCCCCTGAGATTAAACAGGTTTTCAATGTTCTATATGTATGTTTTAACAGAATTCTTTCCATTTGTCTACAAGTCGCATTAATGTTATGCTGTGATTAATCTTTAGGGAAACGATTCTGCAAAGTTGGGCATGTGCGATAAATCAGGACCAACCTTGGGGAGGCTCAGGTTCTCTAAGGTACCGTTTTGTGCACTGAATGCTGTTATTAATCAATCAAGTACCTTCCCACTGGAAATGATCCGCCCTATGCATTTCTCAGTCCAAAATAGCAACAGACAATGATCATGCTATATCTTTGATATTTCATTCAATCTACTTGGCATTTCCACTTTCCAGCTTAAGCTGAATGCTGAGTGCTCATTGCTCAATGCCATTGTTCCTAGAAGTCTTATGTTATCCTTTTTGCTTTAGGTTCCAGAAGTATTAGATAACTTCATCAGTTCTACTATCCAAATTTCTGTTTTTTTAGCAAATTTCTGGTTTGTTATGCCTGACCAAATTTCAATTAATATTCTCTGTTGTTCTGTTACTATCTTTTACAGGATAGGTCACTCTCAAGGAAGTTTGCAAAGACTCTGTTCCAAGAATTTGCTAACACCAGCAGCTGGTAATTTCTTATCCTTCAAATCTTGTAAACTACCACTACTTTACCTCTTATCGAAATATTGTAAAATCATTTAATTGATAAACAATAACCATGAAAACCACTTTTCCTTTTCCTTTTTCTTTTTTTAGAATTTACATTATTGATTTCTCGAAAACTATAATTTGGCCTTCTTTTTTTTTTTTTTCTTACTGGACTAGTTGAATATGTCTGTTGTGTCCAAACCTGTTCGAAGTTTTGGCTTAAGATGGCATTGGGCTGGGCTGAGTTCAGGCCTCAAAGGACTTGGCCTGGCCTAACCTACCTGGAGCCCAAGCTTGGAGAAGTAATTTTTTCTGTATTTTTATGCAATGGGATGTTAGTCTACATTATATCAATGAGAAATTGAACAACTATATTTGAATATATAATACTCTTAATAACGGTTTCTGGTATTTTACCAGCTCCGGTGTATGGGAATCAATTTCCTAGCCCATCCAGGTTCACACCCTGGCTGTGCTGGGCTCAGAATAAACAGATCCGGCTCTATAACTTGCTTTAGCTTCCACTTGCTACTTCTTTGGAACTGTTCATTTCAATCACTCTGTTACAATTGCAACACCACAATATCAGTGTTAGTGTTAGATGCTATACATACTATCATAACCTTTTTTGGAATTATATATGTAACCATCTTACATCTGTTGCTTTTCTTTGCATACATGCTTTTTTGCTTGCAGCTGCTATTTCAGTAGAGCAAGATGAGGTTAGTACTTGCCTTCCAAAAGGTGATATGTGGTCTGTGCACAAGTTTGGCGGGACTTGTATGGGAACACCCGAAAGAATTCAAAATGTTGCTGATATAGTTCTCGGTGACTATTCTGAGAGGAAGCTGATAATTGTTTCTGCGATGTCCAAAGTCACTGACATGATGTACAGTCTTGTGCATAAGGCTCAGTCAAGAGATGATTCTTACATTATAGCATTGGATGGCGTATTTGAGAAGCATATGGCTGCAGCGAAGGATCTTCTTGATGGAGAAGACCTTGCAAGATTCTTGTCTCAGTTGCACTCGGACATCAGTAACCTTAGAGCAATGCTCCATGCTATTTACATAGGTTTGAGCTACAAATTGTTCATATCTTATGTTTATTTTTTGAGAGATAAATCTTGTCTGTTAGGCCTGAAATTATACTGTCTGAATACTTGAATGCTTTGTTTTATGTTATTATTGCTACCTTGGAAAGTTTGTTAATGACTGTCAGATGCTGAGTCCATCACACTTTGATATTTGCACGAGAAGCACCGTCTTCTTGTCAGCATTTATTTACTATATAAGTTTATATTTGTTTTGGGCTTATGTATTTGTTTGAGCCATCATATTTTATCCACCGTTCCCCATTCCCCACTGTCCCTCCCCACGTGTGCTTCCCTTGTAATTAAAGTATGAACACAAAGCAGTTGAAGGCAGGTGGGCTGCCTTAATCCATTAGTAACTGCCAGATGGGTAATCATGTACTGAACGCAGGACAATTCGTTAATGTATTAGTATTTCAATTCTGTTGTTTCACCTTTAGTTGTACCTCATTTTAGCAAAAACATTGAATGTTGTGTTGCAGCTCTTGTTTTGGGGCATACACAATCTAAATCAGGTATGGCTTCTGTTGAGCCACATATATTCTACGAATGACCGATTGACTAGCATATGCTGTTTCTCGTGATCCATCATGCTAATGGGCTGGTTGACTTACCTGCTGTTGTTTTACTAAAAAATGCGATAACCTGAACTTAATAATTTTTCAGATTTGTAATACCTTTGTTTTACTTATATCTTTGTAGCGGGTCATGCAACAGAATCTTTCTCTGATTTTGTTGTTGGGCATGGAGAGCTGTGGTCAGCTCAGATGCTTTCGTATGCTATAAAAAAGGTATGCATGAAAAATGATTTAAACATTCTACAGTTTTGTCTAACAATCTGTGGATGCTGCATAAAATTTATGCATTCTGACATTGCAGAACTGGCAGATGCCTCAGTTTTTTTTTCTGCCTCAGTTTTTTTTTTCTGCTACTTGAGTTGTATTTTCTTGGGCAATTGGCCAACTAAACCACAACAGTGCAATGGCTTTTCACGTATACCAATACTCCCCCTCTCTCTGAATGAACAATACACCTGAGGAAAAAAAAAGTCACTGAGCATGTGAGCTTCAAGTTTTGCTGGGACTGAAGTCTCTCTTTATAGTTTTGCTGGAGTTCTTACTTTTATACATAAGGCTTAGGCCTTGTTCTTTTCAGCGTTACGTACCGCATTTTTTGTTATTTTATATAGCCTATATGTTGTGATAATTTGTAACGATTTTTTGTGGCTTTTAGTAGTCCTTACAGAGATCCTAAAACTATTTTTTAATTTTTAATCTTTAATCTTTAGACCTCTTTTCGAGGGCTCTAAAAAATTTGCTATAGTAATACGCCAACGCAACGAATACGCTGAAAAGAACAAGGCTTTAATCCCTAGAAAGTCATTCATTGTGTGCAGCAAGTAACGTATGCTGTCATAGACTTGTTGTTCAGTCCTTATGTTAAAGTACCTTATACGATGTGTGACCATTGTAATATGTTGCTGTAGTTCAATATCATTACTGAAATGTCACAAATTCATTTTGACTGAATTTAATAGAATCAGTGGCTTCATGGTTGGTTCTTTCTTCTATTTTCGTATTGCCAAAATTTACATGTAGTAAGTAGCAAAGTAGTTTTAACTATTGTAGGTAAATATTTCCTTCTTAAACAGTGACATATCTTCCATGACAATTGAAGAAAATCTTTCTTTTCCCTTGCCATGGAATCCAGATATTTTGACCTAGTGCTTTACCTTTCTAAACGAACTGACCTGTACTGCCCCATCCAAATTATGCAGTCTGGGGTACCTTGCAGTTGGATGGATACACGAGAAGTTCTAGTTGTAAAACCCAGTGGTTCTAATCAGGTAGACCCTGATTATGTGGAATCTGAGAAACGACTTCAGAAATGGTTTTCACGACAACCTGCAGAGATAATAGTTGCTACTGGGTTCATTGCAACTACGGCTGAAAACATTCCTACTACTCTGAAAAGGGATGGAAGTGATTTTTCAGCAGCAATAATTGGTTCCCTTCTTAGGGCACGTCAGGTCACAATCTGGACTGATGTTGATGGGGTATTTAGTGCAGATCCCAGAAAAGGTTTGTTCGACATTGGTCTTGTTATGTTTTCCAGCTCAAAATTGGTCTGATTTCAGAATCATCTAAATAATGCAGTTAGTGAAGCAGTGATCTTAAGCACATTATCATATCAGGAGGCATGGGAAATGGTAATTTCTCTCTTCTTGGGACATGTGTTCTCTACTGTCACTCATTTTTTTCACCTTTGGTTGAGCGCTGATGCACAACAGTCCATGGGAAGCTGCATGGTACAAGAGGGGCTCTTCCTTTAAGATCTCCTTGTCACATTATTTTATCTTCCCACCTACAAAGTTAAAGATAAGAAGATAAGGCAAAAAGAAGGGCACCAAAAAGTTCATTTCATACTTTCATCACTTTGAGGTCTTTGATGGAGATAGAGTTGCTTGCTGGGCACGGGAACCCAGAAATAGTGGTCACCTTATGTACCAAATACCAATACCATGCTGTTCTTGCATTCCAAGCTATTAGATTTCTTGCCACATGAAACCTCATTTCTAAGTTTGGTTCAAATAAACCTCATTGCTAACTTGGCTTTGTTCTGTGCAGTCATATTTTGGGGCAAATGTGTTGCATCCACGTACCATTATACCTGTGATGCAAGAAAATATACCCATTATCATTAGGAACATGTTCAATCTCTCTGCACCTGGAACAATGATTTGCAAGCAGCCTGCCAATGAAAATGGTGATTTAGATGCTTGTGTCAAATCATTTGCTACTATAGATAAATTGGCCCTGGTTAATGTTGAAGGGTAAGTTAACATCATTTCTTATTCTGAAGCCCTCAAAATGCTGTTTTGTGCTGACATAGCAGGGTTAAAACATGAGAATAAAACCATTAATGTTACATGCAAGGCGGCCTAACTTTTTTTAATTATTAAAACTGAATGTGTTTCCATATCTTCAATACAGAACTGGAATGGCTGGTGTCCCAGGTACAGCAAGTGCCATATTCAGAGCTGTCAAAGATGTAGAAGCTAATGTTATCATGATATCTCAGGTATGCCCTTTCATATTTTGTTTCCTCTCTCTATAATCCATATGATTCATTAATAATGTTCATCACTGCAAGATGTTCAGGCTAGCAGCGAACACTCGGTATGCTTTGCTGTTCCAGAAAAGGAAGTTGCAGCAGTCTCGGCGGCTTTGCATGTTAGGTTTCGTGAGGCATTAGCAGCAGGAAGGCTATCCAAGGTATTCTAGTCTTGATTTTGTTTTGAACTTTATTTGATACAAAATTCACCAAATGATATTGTCTTCAATATACTACAATCTCTCTACTACAAATGTACTCCCTTTTTTTACATATATATTGCCGTGGGATCAGCACTGCTAACATTTAAAACCACTGTTAATATATGTATTATGTAAAAGTACACATATCAACTGCTCGAAAATATGGTGCTGTATTTATTTTGCAACTTAATTTCCTAATTTGATTAAAATAAAAAAATCAGTTTTTTTTTTTTTTTTGCATGAGTGACTGGAAATATAAAAATTGACATATATTTGTCGACATGAGTAGTATTAAATTATTCATATGAGCAAATATGACTAGGAGAACAGACACTTCTAGGCAAAGTTAACTCTTCAATAGCAATAGCATCACCCATATGATGTAATGAACTATTTATGGCACCAAAGGTTAAGAGTTTTAGAAGTCACCATTGTACATGCAAATGCGTAACAATGTCCTCATTTTATTGATTTGATCACTTCCACCATACTACGTAGTACATATCATGCAAATAATTCTTTTCAGGTTGAAATCATTCATGGTTGCAGCATTCTTGCTGCTGTTGGGCTGAGGATGGCCAGCACTCCTGGTGTCAGTGCAATCCTTTTTGACGCACTAGCTAAGGTACTTGCAGTTTTGGTGCAAAATTGGGATTTCTATTGATATGGAGATTGATCTACTCTGTACTAATGTGGCAGGCAAACATTAATGTACGAGCCATAGCTCAAGGTTGCAGTGAGTACAATATCACTGTTGTATTGAAGCAAGAAGATTGTGTCAGGGCCCTGAGAGCTGCCCACTCGAGGTTCTTCCTATCCAAAACTACACTTGCTGTTGGGATTATTGGACCTGGTTTGATTGGTAGGACACTGCTTAAACAGTTGAGGGATCAGGTATCTTCAGTCTGTTACCCTCATCTATCATAAATACTATTCAACCATTTTATTTGGAGTTGTCACATGTCATGATTAGGATTATAAAATGTGTACCCATAATATACATTAATTTTTTTTATGGATAATTCGAAAGTCCCATTAGTGGAATACCTATTTCTTGCTTTAAGAAAAAGATAAGAGAATGTGCCACTTAATTTAAAGACCAACAAAAATGAGAAATTGAATGTGCACTTACTTTAAAAACTAACAAAAATGAGAAATTTCTGAATAATGACAAGGGAAATGACGAATGTTAACAATTAAAGAAGAAAAGGATACTAAGGCACTCCAAGACTATGCCATCTTTTTGTTCAGAATTTTCCATGTTGATTGGCACCCAAAGAGAAACTGGCATATTACAATGTAAAGGCAGATAGCACTTGATACTCTGGCAGCTGATAGTCGTATACCATGCAAAGGAATATGTAGAAAAAGGGAGAAGTGCAGTTATTAGGTTTTTAAAGCTAACTGTTGGTTTTGGAGCGAGCAGTATTTGTATACTGTTGGTGGCCTTGGACAGTTTATACACTTTGTGGTTAAATAACATTAATAACTTGACCAGAATGGAAAGAAACATTAAGATATGCATAACTAACATGGGAAAGCAAGCAATACAAGAATATATTATATAGTAATTTATTTTGAATCTTACATGACCAGAAAAAGTAAGCCATTTATGTTATGTCACAAGCCTACCATAAAATTAATTCTGGCCTTGGCTTTACAGGAGGGTTATTTGAAGCTGAAATTTAGAGCATTTCTACAATCTACACTTTTACTGATTCAATTTTTTCTGCAGGCTGCCGTGCTTAAGGAAAACATGAACATTGATGTACGCGTCATCGGAATAACTGGCTTGAGCACAATGCTTTTGAGTGACATGTATGTAGGCCCTACCCCCCTTTTCTTTTTTGTAGTAATTATTCCTTTGTTGTGCATGCTGCAAACAATTTACCTTACATCCTTAACACTGTCAGAACTCCATAAAATGTTTCTGTTTTCTTGATATGCCCTCTTATATAATTGACAAAAGTGGTGATGTACCATGAATTTATCCGTTGGTCTCTGGCCATTTCTTGTGGCTGTCAATGGCATCATGTTACTGCTTGCCAGGTTGCCCATCAGAACACCGATGGCTCCCTCATTGTGCTGCCTAATAATGATTAACAGTTGTTGATAATACCTTCTTGTACATCAGCACTGTGATGTGGTAATACAGCTGATGAATACATGTGGACCGCAACAATATTAGCTGCAAATTAGATATATTAATAATTAGTTTCCTTTTGTTGGTTGGGTGTTTTTTCTTTCTACTTTGTAAGTAACAGAAACGAAAGAAACGACTGTAGTTGTGGAGTCAGTTTAACAGATAATTCCTCATTTCATTTTCATGCAATACTGTGCATGGTTCCTAAGTGATATATTCCATTAGAGACATTTCTGTAGGGGCAGACATTTTCTAATTTATCCATGCAAAAGGAATATGATGTATCCATTTTATGTTAGTACAGTGACGAATTAGTCGTTTCTCTCCCAACGTTATCTCATCCCAGTCTATGTATATCCTTTTCTAGAAATCCTGATCTTCAAGCCATGCTACCGGGCCATCTTCCACACAGTATACTGGATGTGAAGTTGAGAACCAAGGTTTACACCATAAAATGTCAGTTGCTTCTGTTTGATCATGTGCATTTCCAGGATCATCTACATATTTAGCTAGGCAGGACCTTGATAGATTTTGTGTTACAAACTGGATGTGTTTTTTTTTTCTTGCCACAAAAAATGTTTTACTAACCTAATAGTTTGGTGGTTGCTTCTTTTTTGTTGCAAGTATATTACATTTCCCTGCATCTGCATTATTCCATAATATTTTTTTTGGGTTTCTTTGTATAGAGGAGTAGACTTAACCCAGTGGAAAGACCTCCTACAAAAGGAAGCAAAACCAGCTGATCTTGCTAATTTTGTTCATCATTTGTCTGAGAATCATGTATTTCCAAACAAAGTTTTGGTGGACTGCACAGCAGATACAAATGTGGCATCCCACTATTATGATTGGTTGAAGAAGGGTATCCATGTCATCACGCCAAATAAGAAAGCAAATTCTGGGCCACTTGATCGGGTAACTATACATAAACATACTTCTCTGTCTTTTTGTCAGTTTTGAAATATTTTTGTTCTTAGCTTTTAAAAGATCATGGACTATCACTATGTACATCATCAAACTCCAAACTTTAAATGGATGAAGTCCATATTGGTACATATTTTGCAAGTATAGAATGAAAAAAGCACACTAATAGTTGATTCTACTTTGCCAAGAATGGTCAAGTCTGGCTAATGTTAGTGGTATATCAGGACTTAGGGTGCGTTTGGATCCTTGGCTACTGGAGTTTTTGCCTCGCCAGGCTAGGCTAGCTGTTTGCTAGTGGTAGAAAAATGCTAGCTTTTGTAGGCAAGTTAGCTCGACCTGGCTAGAAAAAGCTTGCCCAGCCGGGAGAGCCAAATCGGCTCTCCTCCAACGGCAAACTTTCAGAGCTAGCTAAAATTTAGAGCTACCAAACTGACATCTACGGCAAGACAAGCAAAACTGATCTCATCTGACCTAGCCTAGCTCGGCTAGAGCTGAGCTAGCCAAGCATCCAAACGCACCCTTATTAGGAGTCCTTATATCCTATTAGGATAGATTAGATCCTTTGCCTTTATCCGGGCTTTCGGTGCCTTATCTAGACTTCCCATGTACACTACATATATGGGCCTTTAGCCTATAGAACAATATACATCTTATATTCATAACACAAGAAACCAACCAATAGACCAGTAAATTGCAGATAATTAGCCTGTTACGTAATGCCCAGCCACCAATAATTGTCACTGATTGCCAGATTGCAAATCATGGCCAGTCCATTAATCCATTTTCCATAGTCCTAAGCACTGTAACTTAAACCATGTTGCTCCCATCAATGTGCATGCCCTACCCTATGCTTACGAACTTGCACCATTGCATGCCACATCATTGTGCATGCCCTGTGTTTACGAAGTTGCACTTTTGCATGTCACGTTTTATGCTGCTGGATTGCTGGAATGTTTATCAACTAAGAAATTGTTTTTATTCTTTGCATACAGTATCTGAAACTAAGGACTCTACAACGTGCATCATATACCCATTATTTTTATGAAGCAACTGTTGGTGCTGGCCTCCCAATCATTAGCACTCTGCGAGGTCTTCTAGAGACAGGTGACAAGATATTGCGTATCGAGGGAATTTTCAGGTCTGTGTTTATGCACCAGGAACACAACTACCTTGACACTACTTTTGGTAAACCACACAGAGACCTTAGTATGATGCTATCTGATAAAATATTTGTTAACTGGTCAATTGCAGTGGAACTTTGAGTTATATTTTCAACAGTTTTGAAGGAACAAGGACCTTCAGTGATGTTGTTGCTGAAGCAAAAGAGGCTGGATACACTGAACCTGATCCAAGAGATGATCTATCTGGAACTGACGTTGCCAGAAAGGTAGAGCTTGGTTCCTTTCATAATAAACAGTGAAAAAAAGGCCTATGTATTCTTTAATATTGGGCACTTTACTTGGAGTTTTGGACTAATGAACTTAGCTAACTCATTTTTTTATTCCCATACCCACGTCATGACGGATCTTCATCAGATTTTAAGCTTGTCCCTATTAATGCTTAGGGCCTATTTAGGGTGACATTTATATATAGGGTTCCAGACATTATGCCCTCTGAAACCTTTATCCAAGGACTCACATTCCCTTTTGAATTGTTTCTTTGGTAGGCTTAACTGCAAGCTTTATATTAGCCATGTGCATCCGAAAATGTATTTACCCTTGATTTCCTTTGGTTAGAATTTCAATCCCTCTCAAGCTTGTGCTTGCAATTGCTTCTTGAGCCTAACTTTTGTCTCACCGTGAATTTTCTTATCCCGGTTTACATAAAGGATTGTATATCAGTGAGCAGATTTGCAGCTCTACCTAATGTTGTGTTCTTTGTTGATTTTGATAAAAAGTAAAAAGAAAAATAGACATGTTTTTAAGCTAATGTTCTTGTTTTCCTCCTCTCTCTGTTGGTACTTACCATTAATTGTTTTTTTGGTCAGGTTATTATCCTTGCAAGGGAGTCTGGTTTGAGGCTTGAGCTTTCTGATATTCCTGTGAAGAACCTTGTGCCAGAGGCACTTAGGGTAAGGTTATTCTAGTAGTCTTGACAGAGGATGGTTTGTTATGTATCCACGCCTCCTAACTGATTCTGTTATGCAGTCATGCCCGACCGCAGATGAATTCATGCAAAATCTGCCATCCTTCGATCAGGACTGGGCCAGGCAGCGCAAAGATGCCGAAGCTGCTGGCGAAGTGAGTAGACCTCTTTCGAGCTCTTGATTCCCCCACGTTGCACACCTATTCAGTTCAGTCACTTGAGCATGTCTTTTTTTTTTGACCTGAAGGTCCTGCGGTACGTGGGAGCCGTGGATGTGACGAACAGGAAGGGTACCGTGGAGCTGCGGAGGTACAAGAGGGAGCATCCGTTCGCGCAGCTGTCGGGGTCCGACAACATGATCGCCTTCACCACCTCGAGGTACAAGGAGCAGCCGCTGATGGTGCGAGGGCCGGGCGCTGGCGCGGAGGTGACGGCCGGGGGCGTCTTCTGCGACATCCTGCGGCTGGCGTCCTACCTCGGCGCCCCCTCCTAGCCAGGCCGTGTATTGGCCCACTTTGTTCGCTCAGAAAATACTAATAAGGTTATTGTGTGTAGTGGCCGCCACTGTGCTGATGTTCCTTGGTAGGCAGCAGGGGTTGGTCCTTGGATGTACAATAATGGCTTCCCTCATCTATCTGGGGGCGATTTAGATTAGTGCGCCATGTGCTATTAGCGAAGTACTTCTACTATCCTTTTCTTCGGCATGAACGAACTGATTGGCCATATTGCTCCTCTTCGTACCGAAACGCCGGACTCGACGAATCTCTCGTCTATCAAAACCCAACTTAATTTAATTTATCCTTTGAATCTCTTCCTCGCCCTCCCGGTCCCTGCCCTTTGTCACGAACTACGAACGCGGGTTATAGCATGCTGGCATCAGAGGAAGCAGGAAGATTGCCTGACGATGCCGCGTGTGAAGCATCAGTGGAAGGAGAGGCATCAGTGGAAGAAGGATCAGTGATGTCCGGTCCCTACCGGCCTTCGAGCGCGGCAGGGACGGGAGGGACGATATGTCCAGCAGCGCGTCGGTGCTGCCCACAGCGGCTGCGGGCGTCGGAGGAAGCAGCAGCAGTAGCGGGGAGAGGGTAGTGGAAGGAGAGACATGGGAGGAGAGGGAGAATTACTGTAGCTTTTCAAACGGGTACATCCCGACAAGCAGCAGCGCCTGCTCCTTTCACTTTTGCTTTTAAGCCGAGTACGACCGTGTAATGGATCATGTAATTTGGTATCATAAGAGGAAACTCCTACCCTCCTATCTACTTTCACTCTCATTCTCTCCTGTTCTCCATAATTCTCACCCTATTTCCTCTTGCAATCTGTTCCAAACATGCTGTTATTTCTAATCTTTGTCGAAGCTGTGACAAGTTGGTATCAAAACTATCGATTCTTGGCCTGGTGGTGGTGCAGATCACTTGGTAAGGGTTGAAAGGAGTGTCCTTTCGTTAAAATTCTTAAGCCACTGTTTTGTTTCTATCCAGTGTTCTGAGGCAAGGGAATGAAATTAAGGTTGCAAAGTTCATCGCTTTGTTGTAATATTCTTTGAATCTTTCTCCTTCCCTGCAATCCGAGGTCAATCAAGTGAGGGTTGGGGTCCAGGCCCTTGTAAAATCCCTAAGCCTCGATACTGACAGATTTGCACGTGCAAGCCTTCCTCAAGATGACAAGGCAAGGCAAAGAGACTGTGGAAGAAGAAGGTGAAGTTGTGTATGCAACTATTATGGAGCTGAATGAACTACGAGTTGGTGTTGACCAGATTCAGAAGGCCCAAGAAGATCAAGTTAAACAGATCAACTAGCTCCTGACTGCCTTGAATACCCTGTTGTTCAGGACATCAAAACACCTATCTGATCATGCATCTAGCCACCATGCCAATTATATTCACACTAGCTCTCCCATACCTTTTGGACTGACACCCCTAGCCCACAGAAATGTTCCTGAAATCTCCCTAAACCCTACTATTACAAGCATGGCCATTCCTACCAGCCACCCACTGGAACCCAGTGCACCTACTGCTAGAACCGTAAATCCAGTTCTCCTGAGCACCCAAGTACCACCACTCTTATCCAATCCCTTCACGGTAGCTATGCCATGCACTATCAGCAACCCAACCATCTCTTGGGCAAGGCCAAGTGGTGCCTCTTCAGTCAGTGAACCTCAACACCACATACCTAGGTTAAGGTCTTACAGTAGGTTCATTCAGGACGATAGCAATTATCAAAGGTCATTTGCCAAAGGTCCTAAGCTACAATTTCTAGAATTTGAAGGTGATGAGGTAGATTTCTGGATAAAAAAGGCTGAATTTTTTTTTTAAATAACTCAAATTCAACCATGGCAGAGGATTTGCCTCATTATATTTCAAGGGGAGAGAGCAGATGTGTCGGTGTAATAAATACCGGGGTACAAAGAGTCCTGAGAAGACAAAGAGGGCCCACGCGTCAGGCGGGCGAGCGAGGCCCCAGCGCGTAGGTGAGCCCCTCAGCGCTCAAAGAGGGCCCCACGCGTCAGGCGGGCGATCAGCCCCAGCCACAGAGTGGCGAGCCCTCAACAAGACAAGGCGGGCCCCACGATCGTGCAAAGCAAGCAAGGCCCCACACAGAGGCGAGCCCCTCAACAAGACAAGGCGGGCCCCATCGTCGGCGGGCGAAGCGAGGCCCCAGGCGTGGCGAGCCTCTCAGAGGCCAAGAGGGTCCCACGCGTCGGGAGGCGATCAGGCCCAGTGGCGTGGCGAGCCCTCTTGGGACTAGGCGAGGCCCCACGCCCGGGCGGGTGCGTGGGCGAGCCCCTCTCAAGACCAAAGCGAGGGCCCCACGCGAGTGCGGGCGCGTGGGCGAGCCCTTCAAGACCAGCGAGGTCCCACGCGTCAGGTGGGGCCCGCGCGGCAGGGAACGTTGCCGAAGGAGTCTTCAGGACGAAGGCTCCCCCTGCTGCGAAGGACGAAGCGCATTTAATGCGACATCACGCGCGGATGGACAGCTGAAGAAATGATTACCGCTCTGATGACCTGGCGGTCTGGCGGTATCATCGTGGGCGCAGAAGAATCGACCGGCAGAGAGAAGGTTTGTTTGAGGAGGCCGCCCGCGTCAGGAGGAGCAGGCTGGGCCCCACCCGCAGCTTCACCGGTGTGGATCAGGCGGGTGGGTGGCCACCGGCGGCACGCGAGGCGGCGCCCATGCTGGCGTGGGGCACGCGTTTTAAATCTTTCTGTCGTGTCTTGTCGATGTATCGAGAGTCTTGTCTTGCCTACCCCTCGGCTCTCTCCGCCAGCCCAAAGCTTGTATAAAAGGAGAGGAGAGAGAGGGAAGAGGGTACGTTGCACAAGCATAGGTTCCGAACACACGCAGTTCACAAGCACCCTGTAAACACATTCCCATTCAACCACAATCAGAAAAGAGCTAAGGCTCAGCAGGAGTAGGACTATTACCCGCGAGGGGGTCCGAGCCTGGGTAAATCTGCGAGTCGCTCCTTGTTGTGCCCGACGCTCAAATCGAACCGAGCTTGATCGAGTTGGCTAGCAGACTAAAAATCTGAGCAGGGGTGTGATCCGCAGTGGTTGAGCGGAGAACACACCGTCAAGATGCTTTGCCCAACAACAGTGGTGTCAATACTCACACCATTTCTTGGGAAAGTTTCTCCAAGCTCCTGACAAAAAGATTTGAAGACCAATCTGAATGTGATAAGATAGCATCATTCCATGCTATCAGGTAATATGGCACTATATCTTAATATATTGATTCCTTTGAAAGTCTAATGGGAGTGGTCAAAAAGACATATTCTGGGCTATCTGAAGACTATTTCTTACATAGCTTTATGGGTGGTCTGCAAGAATACAACAAGTATCATCTCCAAAGACTAAAGCAAATTGTCCTGGATACTGCATATTGGATGGCAAGAAATCTAGAACAATCTAATCCATTCAAGAGAACTATTTTTAACTCCAACCGAGGAGTTAAGATGACTGGCCCAAAGAACTTGAATTTTCCCAAGGTGACCCATAAAGAGACCAGCCCACTTCCTGATAACAAAGGGCAGGAATCAGTTCACAAATCAACCAATTAAGGTAACAAGTGCTACAAATGCCAAGAACCTTGGTTTCCGGGACACAAATTGCAATGCAAAATGAACAAAAAATTAAAGTCCACGGAAGTGCTTATGGATAATTAGGAATAGGAAGCCATCTTCCAAGAACAAATGGAAACAACATTGCTAGAAAGTGAGCAACTAGCTCAAAACACAGAGGAAATTACCACCATGGTATCAGCTCATGCCATTGGCACTCTTCCACACAGGGGTACTTTCACATTAAAAGTTAAAATAGGTCCCTTTCTGGGTACAACACTTATTGACATTGGTAGAACATTATCTTTCTTGGATTCAAAATTTGCTACAAAATGCAAAGCTACCATTCAAGCTACACACCCTATTGAGGTCATTGTTGCAAATGGAGAAACACTACACAATCAAGCCAAATTCACCAACATATCTTATGAGTAGTATCCAAGGGCACCAATTCTAAGATCAGTTTCACCTTCTGAAACTAATGGGCTATGACATTATTTTGGGGGCTGATTGGATATCTAAATATAGTCTAATCCAATTAAATTTCAAGACCAGACAAATCTCTATTGAAGCCAATGGTCACACAATCAACCTTTATGACGAAGCTCTCCCACAAAAAAATGACTTGATATCAATGCAGAAGGCACAAAAGATCCTAGATAAGGGAGCTATTGGTGCTATAATCTATACTCCCTCCATTCGGATTTGTAAGGCGTATTAATTTTTGCGCTGATACCAGGGCAGCCTGGCTCCGAACTTTTTATTCCCATGCAGCCCCTGTTATCTGGTGAAGAGTAATTACTCCGCGACGTGTGATGCAGACCCTTCCGCGCCTGTTACGCGCTAATTGCGCCCCTTCCGCATGTTGCATGATTCTTCTGCTGTTCTCCCGCGCGTGCTGCTTCTGTTGTTCGCGCTCGCGCGCTCGCAAATGTTGCTTCTGCTGTTCGTGCTCGTGCGCCCGTAGCCAATTCTCTGAGGCGAAATTTTTCTGGTAAATTTTGAATAAATCATGGAGGGAACTGGTCAAGTATTTGGGCATCATATCTATAAAACGGGTAAGACTACATGGGCAGCATACTTCCATGGTGGAATTTGATCTAAACCAAACAATAACATGGGATGATTTTATAGACGAAGGTGTGATGTTGCCCTTAATCTTTTCTTTAATCTCATAGCTTTCTTTGTTAGTCTAATGGTGATTTGGTTTTCATTTCTTAGATCAACCTGAAGAGGAAAACCCACATGGCGACCACGATGGACACGGCCAGGTTCACGGCGAGTACGTTCATGACGGTGCAGACAGTACAAGTACGTGATTTTCGATCTGTACTAAAAATTTTGTATTAGTACATGTCCGTTAAATAATCTAGGATTAATATTTGTAGATCAAGCTACTCATGTTGTGAAGAGGAAGCAATACACCCTTGAAGAACAACAAACCATATATGCAATGCTGTTAGAAAGGACTTCTTTTGGCACATTGAAACATGGAGTAACCAAAGCTGTTTCTACTGAAACAGGTGTGCCTCTAAGAGTAGTGCAGCGTATATGGCGGGCTGGACAACAAGGTGGCGGGGTAAACGTTGTATTTAGCAATAGTTCAGGCTGTCCGCCGCTGCACTTAGGGCGTCGGCCGCCACGCGTAGGCCATCGAGTGCCGAATCGTGGACAGATGCCTCGACTGCAACGCCATGCAGGTCCGCGGCCGTCACACCATGCCCATCTCTTGCCGTCGTCGCGCTCAAGGCGTCGGCAGCGTCGCACAAGCCAATCGCCGCCACGCGCATGCCTTTCGACGCCAGGCTCCTGCCGCCATGCAGACGGTTCCCCACAGCGACCAGGGCGGCCGCCGCCACGCGCAAGCCTCCAAGACCACCGGACACCTGCGTTGCCTGCTCATCCGCCATCACCTGCCTCACCCCTACTTCATCTGCGTTCGCTCGCAATTTGTAGACCTGCCTGCATGATGAATGGAAGGAAAGGGCGCTGGAAAACCGTGATTTGCATAACTCAACAAATGGAAACTATGCTATTTGCTTGAGCAATTCACGCAGGGGTATTACGGCCCAAAGGCCACCTAATTAGCAGCTATGCCCTTCATTACCGAACAACGAAATTTTTTTTTGGCGCCCTACAAATATGAATGGAGGGAGTAATATTCAACCTAGTTCAACTAATGACAGTATTCCACTCTTGAATTCTGATATCAATTCAGTACTTCATGATTATGCTGCTCTCTTTGATGAACCTAAAGACCTACCACCAAAGAGAAGTTGTGATCACCAAATTCCACTTATGGACGAACACAAAATAGTAAACAAAAGGCCATACAGAATTGCTCACAAGCAAAAAGATGTTATGGAAGCACAAATCAGTGACCTTCTCAAGAGCAACATCATCAAACCAAGCATGAGTCCTTACTCTTCACCAGCAACACTAGCAAGGAAAAAAGATGGCACACGGAGGCTCTGTGTCGACTATAGATAGCTAAACAAAAATACAATAAAAACCAAATAACCTATTCCTATCATTGAGTACCTGTCGACGGTTGGGATATTGACCAAGGTCAACCAAGGTTCTTCAAAGAGGAGATAGGAGACGCGCCGAACAACCACGAACAGCAACGAACAGGAGACATGGGTTTTTATCCTGGTTCAGGCCTCTCGGGAGAGATAATAGCCCTACGTCCAGCCTTTCTTTATATCAAAGAGAATACAAAGAGGGAACTCAGCGAGATCAGCAGGTCTCGACGAGTAGTATGCGAAAATCTAAAGTCCAGGGATCTAAGCTAGATGATGAGATGTAAAACTCAATGCCAGGGATCCTCTACATGCCGTAGGGGCCCTGTTTATATAGTGCGGATCAAACCGACCTACCGAGGAATATCGGGCCGAGCTAACTACGAGATCATAACGAACTCAGTACATGCCAAATATAACCTACGGTAGATAAGGTAACATCCTAATCTTGGGGATCACGACTCCTAATCCAATCCGGGAAACCAACGTCCGGGTCTTCACGTAGCTGTACAGAACTCTGTTCGAGTCGGACTCAAACAGAAAGCCTTGGCCATTACGCATCTCGCCAGCCAGGAAGCTGTTTGGCAGGATGCATATGGGCCTGATAGAACCTTCCAGGGAGCCGGGCCCTGGTAGGCTGTTCGATTGGGCCGTCAGGGAGTGGGCCATGTTAATGGGCCGTAATTTAATCCCCGACAGCTAGCCCCCGAGACTCAGGTGGAAGGACTCACTAGAGTGGGGTCTTCCTCTTGAGACTCTAAGCCACGAAGAGGGAAATTTAGCTGCTACAAAGGCATGTAACGATCGATCGAACAGGTTAAGTTTCAAACGAACAAGACGTGCTCGGGTCCGGACAAACCTATTCAGTGCCGAGTAGCTCCGTTGCGTCGAACAGGGAATAACATCTATCCGAGCAGAGCACTCAGCCTTCAGTGCAGACACTGGAAAAACTAGCCGTTGGCAGACTCCAACGGTAACTTCCCATCGCTGCGCAGTGAAAACAGGCGACCGTTTTACCTATCCGTTGCGGTAAAAACTAGCCGTTCTGGGACTAAACCGTTGCAGAGCCGCTTATTCGGGACTATAAAAGCACCCAAGCTGCCCGCGGCCAGCCACTTCTGCTCTCACGCCTTTCCTCTCTAAGCCCTAGTTCCATCCGCGCTCAGCATCAAGTACCCAAACTCCACCACCAACCCTGCCTGTCTAGCCCTGGGAACTGCCATGGCCAAATTCACCGGCACTAGCTTGACCGAGGAGGATCTGAAGGTCTGGGAGGAGGAGGGCCACATCGACACCGTAGGCGGAGGTCGCCGGAGAGGAGGATACTCCGGAGCCGCCGAGGAGAGTTCGTCGACTTGAGCAGCTTCGCCTGCTCGGGTTGAGGTCTCCTGAGAGCGACTTCGTCGAGGCCTTCTTGAACATCAGCGGATTGGAGGTGGCAAACCTCAATCCGAACTCCATCCTCCAGATGGCTGTCTTCGTACACCTGTGCGAAGGCTATTTGGGCATCGATCCACCGGTGGGGCTGTTCCTCCACTATTACACAGTGACGAGGAGCAGCTCCGCCGCTTCGACGCTGGGGTGCTACTACCTCAAGCTCCGGGCCACCGCCGACGACGCGCCGTACCCTCGCCCACCGCTGCTTGACTAGATGGGCGCGTGGTGGGTGAGGTGGTTCTACAGCAAGCGGAGCGGCGACAGCAAACTCGTCTTCACCGGGAAGGCACCGGTAAAGGGGACGCCAATGCCTCAGCCGGAGATGTCCGCCGAGGATTGGTACTTGACAAGGAAGATCGCCTCTCTCGTGAGCCTCGGGCTCACGGGCAGGGAGATCATTCGGGACTTCACAAATGACAGGATCTCGTCTGGCATGGAGGAGGTCCTATCCCTTCTACAAGATAGAGGGATGGGAGGACATCACAAGGGAGAGCACGGGTAAGTGCCTTTAAGACTCAACCTCTTCATTGGTCATTTTCTCCGAACAGGAATTAACGACTCCATCTGTCCGGGCAGAGAAGCCAACCGACGCGTGGGTGACCGAGCGGGTCGACGCCATGCTGAAGGCGGCGAAGAAGGACGGCGAGGTCACCGGCGAGGTAGCCTATACCTGTCCGAGAAACGTGCTCGTCCGCACAGACGAGCTAAATCACTTATACCCAATCTGTGTTGCTAGACTTGCACCGTGGTTTTAATGCTAATGTTCGCTTCTCAAAACATGCAGGAGGACCAGCTGATCCTCGGAGGGATCGTAGAGGAGCTCTCCGGGTCCGAGAAGGAGAAGGCGAAGAAGGGCAGGGCAAAGATAGCCACTAAGCCCAAGGTGGCGGCTGAGCCGACGCGGAGCTCACCGCGACACGGCGGCCGCCAGCCGTCGAAAAGACCATCTGCGGCGACGGAACGTACCGAGCAGACAAAGCGGGCGCGCGGTCAGCCCAGTGGGAAGAGACCAAGCCCCTCCCTCCTCGCCGAGCAAAGCGACGAAGAGGTAAAGACCATGGCCCTCTGGCTTAGGCGTTACACGCAAGCTCACCCTGGCCGCATGGACCGGCTGCAACAGGTCGCCGAGCAGAGGAGGCTCGAAGAAAAAGTCGCACGCAAGGAGAAACTTCTTGCGCCAAGCGAGAGGCCTTCACTCACCAGGAGCTGAGCTCATCGCCGCGAACGCCCAAGGGCCAAGGCGAGGAAGCCGCCAAGGAGCCCCCGAGGAAGAGGCGGAAAGTTCCGGCGAAGAAGATCAGGATCAAGTCCTCCACGGTAGGTACGTAGGAATCGATCTTTTAGATCTCTCAACCTTCTGACCGCGTCAGACTTAACGACCATCTCTTTTTCATCAGCTGCCCAAGAAGAGATCGCCACAGACGACGTTGAGGAGGCGCTCGAGCGGTCGCTGCTGCCCGAGCATCTACACGGCGCATCGTGGGCGGTGAGGCTGGCATGCCTTAAGGACAAACTGGCGGCGTGGAGCTGCTCCGCCGAGCCAGTCAGCCGAGCAACTCGACGCTACCAAAGGCGCGGTGGAGCGGCTGGAGGCAGGAGAAGCGGCGCGCGGCGCCACGGAAAGCGGAGCCAAGACGACGGCTCCGGGAGTTGCCCAGGGTGGGACCGAGCAGCCGGTCCTACCAGGCACTTCGTCGCAGGGGCAGCTCACCCCCGAGGCGACGGGATTCTCCGGCGAGCAGGGTGAAACCCCAGTCGCCAGGGAACAAGAAGAAGCCCCCGAGCAGGTCGCGCAAGTCGTCCTGCCCACGGGGACAACGGCGCCACCCAGCAGAGTGGCTCCGGCCTCGCCCGAAGAAGTTCGGGCGGAAGAGGAAAAGGAAGAGGAGAGGGAGCGCGGAGACGAAAGCGCTTCGCCCGTCGCTCCCGCTCCCGAGCAGGTGCGCTCCCGCAAGAAGAAAGAGCGATCAAGGCGGCGACGGCAAGAACGCGCCCGTCTCATCCCGCACGAGCGGGGCTTCGTGACGCATGGCCTCGAGGACCGCCTGCGCCGCGGACTGAAACGCCGACTTGGCAAGGTAAGCACCAGGACCAAATCTTGCTCAGCTTAGCTACATCATCGCAAAGCGGTTAACTTGTTCTTCCCTCTCAGGTCTTCAGGGACACCATGGAGGAGCTCGAGGACGGAGTCACCATCGAGCGGAGCGCCGTACTGGCGTCCCTCCGGGAGCACCTCCGGACGAAGGAGTCCGAGGCGGGGCCCTCTGCACCAGCCCAAAGTCGAAGCCGGCTAAAGGCGAAGGTGAAGAGGCTCAAAGTCCAACTGGCCGAAGAGAGGCATTCCTGCGAGTCTCTCCTAGGAGAGGCCGAGGAGCTTCGCGCGCAAGCCATTAAGGCGAGCACTGCGGAGGAGAAGCCGGGCCGCTCGAAGTGGCTCGAAGAGCAGCTCGCTGACGTTTCCCAACGGCGGGACCAGCTCGCGGCGGAGGCCAAGAGACTCAAGGCCCAGCTTGCCAAGGAAGAGCAGACTTCCGCGGGTCTCCAAGCAAAAATCTCGACCCTGTGGGCTTCACAGGAAGAGATCGAGGAGATGCGCGGGATGACGGTGAGGGCGATCACCGCAGAGAAGAAGGTCAAGGAGCTGGACGAGCAGCTCAAGACAGCCGAGCAGCGAGTCAGCCATAGCGAGGCTCTGACCGATCAGCTGCGCGTCAAGACCGAGGAGGTCGAGGCCATCCGGGCAGAGGCTGCGGCGCAAGCCAAGCGGAGCAAGGAGGAGATCGAACGCCTCCGAGCTGAAGCCCGGGAAGGAATCAAGGCTCAGGGCGAAGTCGTGCGCCTCAAGTTAGAAGTTGAGGAGTTGAAGGAGCAGCTTGCTCCTAAGTAGCACCGCGACTGTAACCCGAAAGGGCCTTGTACCTGAAACTTTTGAGTAAATGTAATAAAGTACTTACCTTCTTTCCTGCAAAAAAGAGCAGCAAAAAGACAAGAACGAACAGAAACTAAGAGAAAAGCGAACAACGCTAGGAAGTTTAAGAAAACCGGTAGAGCGCTCTGCCTAACTCCCAGCCCCCGTTGTGCATCTGCTCGGAAACCTGAGTTTGCGAACCCGAGCAGGTGCACAAGAGAAAGAGCGACACCCTAGCCCTCGGTACGAACGATGCTCGAGAACCTAAGCTTGCGACCTCGAGCACGTGCGTAGAGAGACAGAGCGACACCCGAACCTTGCTCGATCTGTTCCATAGACTGCTCGTTAACTTAAGTTAGGCGATTCCGATAGTAACCGAACAAGGAAAGTGCCTCTGCCGCGGGGGGCTTACGAGAGCAGACTTTACCGAGTGGTCGCGCCAAGCAGTAAGTGCCTCTGCCGCGGAGGGTTTACGAGAGCAGACTTAACCGTAAGGTGGAAAGGCCGTGTTACGCAACCCTGAGTTTAGGAATTTGTCGAAACTCGATACGGGCAGGGAAAGATCCTGAAAAGCACGGAGCCAAGAGTTCGCAAGGCCGGGCAGCCATCAAGTGTTACCAGAAGAAAGTAGTCTGAGAAGACAAGCAGTGAAAAGGGGCACAGAGGCCGCGAGGGTTCACTGAGAATTGAATTGAACTTTACATGGTGCCCGAGGGACTTGGACGAACTAAGGCGCGAAGTTTACAAAAAGCGCAGGCTAAGAAAGCGAAAAGACCTACACAAAGAACTTACGGTCGGGTCGATGTTCCAAGTGCTGGTCAGCTCTCTCCCGTCCTCCATAGCCAGGCGAACAGCCCTCGGGCGAGCAGAAGAAACGACCGTGAATGGGCCCTCCCAGCGTGGAGTTAGCTTGTTGGCATTGGACAAGTTCTGGATTCGGCGCAGAACAAGGTCGCCCGCCTTCAAAGCCCTTGGTCGAACTGACTTGGCAGCGTGCCGGCGAAGATCTTGCTGGTAGCGTGCCATTCTGACTTGTGCCCGGTCGTGTGTGCCTTCGAGGAGATCGAGATCGAGGAGGCGCTCTTGCTCATCGTCAACTAAGTTGACCGAGCTCGTCTTGAGGCGAACCGAGTCTGATTTCGTGGCGTGATGGCTTCTGCACCATAGACCAATTGGAAGGGAGTTTCCCCGGTCGCCCGGCTGGCCGTAGTGCGAACTGCCCAGAGGACGGAAGGGACTTCGTCAACCCAGGCCTTGTTGTGCTCGTTGAGAGCAGCAAATACCATTGTTTAATACCTGGACTATCTGTCCGTTAGCTCGCCGATTGCTCCATTGCTCGTGGATGTGCTCTGGCTAAACAGACCTTGGTGCCCACTGTCGCATATTCTGTAGTAGCTCGCTTCGGAACTGGGTACCGTTATCCGTGATCAGCTTATGGGGAATCCCAAAGCGCGTGACCACGCTGCTTTTGAAGAAGCGCACAACCGTTTTGGCATGAAGAGATTTACACGTGCTCGCCTCAATCCACTTTGTTAAAGTGTCTATGGCGACGAGCAGGTGTGTATAGCCCTTGTACCCTTAGGAATGGGCCGAGCAGATCCAGATCCCATGTGGAAAAAGGCCAAGATGGGGATTGTTTGGAGCTCTTGGCGGGCTTGTGTGCCTTCCGGCGTGAAATTGGCAAGCCTTGCACTTAGTCACGATGTCCGGGCATCTTGTAACGCATGGGCCAATAATAGCCCATGCGAAACGCTTTGCCGACCGAGTTCAAGGAGGCGTGGTTGCCACAGCACCCTCGTGTATGTCCCTAAAAGGAACACACCTCCTGCTATGAGATGCACTTGGAGAGAACTCCCGAACACCTTGATGGTAAAGGGTGCCATCCACAAGCTTGTATGGAGCAAAGACTCCTTGTAAGCCGGAACGCTTCGGCCGTTGTCGGCGAGGTCCCATCTGCAAGGTACCGGACAAATGGCGTTGTCCATCCGCGCACCGCCGATAACGGAGACAAGACCACCACCTCTCTGCTGCCTCGTCCGGAGACGTGATTGAGGGCTTGTGAAGGTGCTCGACGAGCACCCTGCGGAGCAGATTCTCGTGAGGATCCATACTTGATAGTGGTCGGCCAGAAGTTGTCCTTCCCGGGCACGAAGAGCATTTCAAGAATCAAAATGCCGCTCCAACTTCCTCACTTCAACCGGTATCACGCCATTGAGTCATCGCAAGACCGATACTCCTTGTTAACTCGATTGATGACCACCGTGAATCTCCTTCACGCTTAGCCGTTGGACACCAAGCGACTTGCACGCTCTTAGTCCGGCGAGGAGGGCCTCGTACTCTGCAGCGTTGTTAGTCGTCGCAAAGTGTAGTTGGATAGAATACTGGAGTTGCTCTCCTTGAGGGGAGATGAGAACAAAACCAGCCCCCGAGTTTCCAGTGCGCGAGCCATCGAAAAACATGGTCCAAGAGGGTTCATCAGGTTGCTCGGGAGCTTCCTGGGATTTTGGCGGGCAAGTCCATTCAGCGACAAAGTCAGCTAGGACCTGTGACTTAATAGCAGTTCGGGCAGCAAATAACAGATCAAACTCTGCTAGTTCCATTGCCCACTTAGCTATCGTCCGCTAGATTCCTTGTTCGTAGGATTTCTCCCGGGGAACGTGGTCGGGACCAGATTTGATGCTTTGGAAGTAGTGGCGAAGCTTCTGGAGGACATGAGCAAGGCGTAGAGTAGCCGGACCTCGTGGTAACGCTCATTTGATCCGTGAAGTACCTCGCTCACGTAATAGATTGGTCATCAGATGCCTTCCCTTTCGACCGTCAAGACCAAGGCCACCGCTTGTGGCGTGCAACCTAGGTACAATGCAGAGCTGCCGCCATGCCGCGGGGTAGTCAAGACGGAGGATTGGACAGTATCGCTTGAGATCTGGAAGGATCTATCGGCTTCTTCCGTCCACTCGAAACCATTGTGCTTGCGCAGGCCTTAAAGAAGGGCAGCCCGTTACGCTTTGACGGAAATAAACACGCTTAGAGCAACCATCCGCCCGATGAGGCTCTGACTTCCTTTATGGTAGTTGGAGCTGCATATTTTCAATGGCCTCGATTTTTTCAGGGTTGGCAGAAATACCTTGCGAACCAATAACATAACCGAGCAACATTCCAGATTGAACACCAAAGGTACACTTCTCTGGATTTAGTTTTATTCGATGCCTGGTGAGATTACGAAAAGTCTCTGCCAGGTCTTTTACATGATCTGGAGCATACTTGCTCTTTACAACTATGTCGTCGACATAGACCTCTAGGTTTTTTCGCGCTGTTCTGGGAAGGTCTTCTCCATTAAGCGCTGGAACGTGGCACCAGCATTACGCAGACCGAAAGACATGGTCGTATAGCAGAAAGTGCCGAAGGGGGTGATGAAGGTAGTCTTCTCTTCATCGTCGGGGGAGATGCTTATTTGGTGGTAACCGGAGTAAGCATCTAAAAACTCAGAGTTGGCGTCCGCATGATCGCATCGACCACCGGTCAATCGAGATAATGGAAATTGTCCTTAGGACAAGCAAACATTCAGATCGTGTGATCGACACATCCTCCACTTGCCGCCTTTCTTCTTTACAATGACAGGGTTGGCTAACCACTCGGTGTGATCAACCTCGCGGATGAACCCGCGTGAGCGGTTGCTGTCGATCTTTGATGATCCCTGTTTGAATTCAAAAGCGACGAAGCTTCGGCGAATGGCTTTTGTCGGTCGGACACCCGTTTGTGCTCGATGACCTCCTTAGGACTCGGGCATGTCGATGGCTCCTGAGCAAACACATCTGCGTTAAGCGCGGAGGAAGGCAATGAGCTTGCTTTCTATTTGGGGTCCAGATTGGCCCCAAGTGAACTATCTTGGAAGTATCGTCAGCGGCAATGAACTTCCTTGGTTTCTCCCCGGTGAAGGGAGACCCTAGGGCGTCTGAGACTTGGTCTGCGGAACTTCGAGACATGGCGCGGAAGCTGGTCGACTAGGGCAAGGGATCGCTCGTCGCAATCCGAGCGACTTTGTAGTTGCCCTTGACCGTAATCACACCGTTAGGACTGGTATCTTCACGCAATGGTAAGTGGTGGGACACGACCATAAACTTACCGAGATGGCTCGCCCAAGATCGCGTTATCTGCGGATGGGAAGTCGACCACATCGAAGTGATCAACTCGTCCGGAAGTTGCTCGGGTTGCGAAGGTAACCGGCGGGATAACTCGCCTAACGGCTTGATGCCTTCTCCGGAACAATCCGTAGAAGGGCATTGCGACTTCCTTGACTTGGACGAGGAATCGCATCTCGTCCAAGACTTTAGCAGAAAGTAAGTCTAAAGCGCTCCCGCCGTCTACGAGTACACGACCAACTCTTGCGTTGCTGATGGTCGGGGCGACCACCAGTGGGAGCCCCTGAGGCTTAGTCATCCCAGTGGGGCAATCCTCCTGAGAGAAGGAGATGGGGACCTTGGTCCACTTCATCGACTCAAGCTGAGGTTTTGCCTTTTCAACGTTGTGGACCTCTCGAGCAGCTTCCTTGAGGCTGCGTCGAGAGGTGTAAGCCGAGGAGCCGCCGAAGATGACGGCGACATGGTTCACGGGTTCTTGATACTCATCATCATCTTCTCGATCACCATCGTCGGTTTGGCGCTTGGCCTTACCGGGATCACCTTGTTCGGGCAGGGTGGGCATTGGGCCCTTGCCGTTGTAGAAATCTTCGAGCTTTGCGGCCCAAGTTCTGCAATGGCGTATGTCATGCCCGTAGTGCTGGTGGAACTTGCAAAATCGGTCGCTTGGACCTTTCTTGCCTTGTCCGCCTCCCTGAGCAGGCTTTTTGCCCTTGTAGTTATTGTTGGGCTTCTTCTGCCCATCCTTGGGAGGAGGTGCGCGATCCATACCTGCGACGGTATTGTTCGCATCACCTTTATTCTTCTTCTTCTGGGACTTCTTGTCACCAGGGTTGTCTTTGCTCTTCTTCTTATCGTCCACACCAGTCGGGCGGCGCTTCGCCTTGTCGAACGCCTTTTTGTCTTGAGCAACGCTCTGCGCAAGTTGGCATAGCGATCACCGCCTTGAATAGGTCGTTGGCGGTCCAGTCTCATTGATCTCGAGATCCTGGGTGAGCCGCTCGTCGCGGACTCCGTTTTTGAAGGCGCGGACAATGATTCATCCGAGATGTTCGGGATCGTGTTGCGGATCTTAATGAAACACTTCACGAAGTTGCGGAGGGTCTCCCGTTCATCCGGATCATCCGTGCAGATCATCCTCCTTGCCCGAGCACGCACGTAATGCTCGGAAATTAGCGATTAGGCGTCACAAAGCCGGGTTCCATGAGTGATGGAACCCTCCTGCCGATTGAATGACCACGTCCGAAGCGGCACCCTCAAGGACAGTCGGGAGGTAATTAGCCATAACGAGCTCGTCACCCCCGGCCGCCATGATGGCCGTAGCGTAGATGGAAAGGAATTCCTCTGGGTTCTGAGTCCCATTGTACCTCTCCATGTGACCGGGCTTGAATTTTGAGGGCCACCGGACAGCCCGAAGCTCGTCGGAGAAAGCCCTGCAGCCCAAAGCATACGACCGGCCACCTTCCCCGGCAGAACCTAGTCTTGAGAAGACGTTGGTCCTGTTGCGCGGAGGAACTCCTGCTGAACGGGATGATTCGGCCTGGAGAAACTCTCTCCGGGACAATCCACCACGCTCCTTCCTCGTGGTCGCGACGATCGCTCCTCACGAGGGATCATCCGTGATCATCGCGCGCTTGCCCCGTGGTCGCGATGACTACGAGGACTCGGCGAGCGACGGCGACCACGGTAGCTCGCTCATGGGCGATGATCCTTCGATGGTGACGAGGGTCACGCGATCGATCGGAGCTGTCCGAACCATTCCGGCGGTTTGGTGCTTGCCGCTGGAGGAGTTGTTGACTTCTCCTGGAGACTTTAGGCCTTCAGCCAGTCGCTCTAGGTTAGACGCAACAGCATCGCCCATGCGGGCGAGGTCGGCCTGGTTGGTAGATCTAATCACCGAAGCCATGGCCGCGAGTCGTTCCCGACTCTGCTCTAGGGGTTCAGGGACCCCTGAGGCATCCGCGTTCTGCCCGACCGGAGTCCGGTTGCGCGGGGAACTAATCCGGACAGGAGAAACTTCTGCCGGGAGACTTGGCGAGGGCACGCGAGGTGGGTCGCGACGCGGTCGCTTGCACCGATCGTGGAACCGTGCCACAGTCTGATTGATGGAATCGTCGAGGTTGCGGCGAATGAGGTCTTGCTCGTGAGCAGCCAGCCCAGCCTCGTCTTGATGCCGAGCAGAGTTAATCTGCCCGACCTCGCCAGCCGCCACGGCCCGTGCAGGATCCTCAGAGGTTCCTACATCGGCCATGTTAATGCTGCGGGGGCCATGCGAAGGTACGCTAGACGGTGTCATCGCTGTGTCTCCACAGGTAGAGTCTACCGACATAGCCTTGGAATCCGATAGATCTAAACCGTCGTAAAGATCATCGGTTCCGTAGTCATCGTCAATGACGGGAGTGCGATCTGCGGCTATCTCTGCCATATAGGCAGAGACCTCCGTCCCAGATACGGAAAGTGTTCGAGACCGAACAGATTGATCTGAACTGACAGGGGATGAAATGTCCTGTCCTTCTGAGTCGTAGCCCTCAGGAAGTATCTCTGTATCGCTGACGGAGTTCGACATGTTCGATCTGCGTATCCCCACGGACGGCGCCAGCTGTCGACGGTTGGGATATTGACCCAAGTCAACCAAGGTTCTTCAAAGAGGAGATAGGAGACACGCCGAACAACCACGAACAGCAACGCGAGCAGGAGACGGGGTTTTATCTGGTTCGGGCCTCTCGGGAGAGATAATAGCCCTCGCCCAAATTTCTTTATATCAAAGAGAATACAAAGAGGGAACTCGGCGAGGTCGGCAGGTCTCGACGAGTAGTATCTGAAAATCTAAAGTCCGAGGATCTAAGCTAGATCTTTGAGATGTAAAACTCAATGCCGGGGATCCTCTACACCGTAGGGGCCCTGCTTATATAGTCTTGAACAAACCGACCTACCGAGGAATATCGGGCCGAGCTAACTACGAGATCGTAACGAACTCAGTACATGCCAAATATAACCTACGGTAGATAAGGTAACATCCTAATCTTGGGGATCACGACTCCTAATCCAATCCGGGAAACCAACGTCCGGGTCTTCACGTAGCCGTACAGAACTCTGTTCGAGTCGACTCAAACAGGAAGCCTTGGCCATTACGCATCTCGCCAGCCAGGAAGCTGTTCGGCAGGATGCATATGGGCCTGATAGAACCTTCCAGGGAGCCGGGCCCTGGTAGGCTGTTCGATTGGGCCGTCAGGGAGTGGGCCATGTTAATGGGCCGTAATTTAATCCCCGACAGTACCTTTTGGATGAATTACATGGCTCAGTAATATTCTCCAAAATAGATTTGAGATCAGGCTATCATCAAGTGAGAATAGATAAAAGACATCTTCAAAACTGCACTCTCCACTCACATTGAAGTCTTGGAATATCTGGTGATGCATTTTGGCTTACCAAATGTCCCTGGTACATTTCAAGCACTCATGAATGAGATTTTGGCTCCATTTTTGAGGAAATTTGTCTTATTTTTTTAATGAGATCTTGATATACAGTAAAAACTAAAAGATCATCAATTATTTGCTAGGCAATCAAAATGCACTTTTGCCAAGCAACAATTTAACTATTTGGGTCATGTGATCAATGCTCAAGGTGTTTCCACAGAATAGACCAAGATCAAGGACATCCTCTCTTGGCCCATACCAACAAATTCAACTCAGCTCAAAGGAATTTTAGGACTACCTATATATTACAGAAGTTTTATACAACATTATGGCATCATATATGCAAGCCATTATTTCTAGCCCTCAAGAAGGATGGGTTCACATGGGGTCCTTCTCAACAACAAGCATTCAACACCCTTAAGCAAGTAATGACAAAGCCTCCTGTTCTAGCCCTACCTGATTTTTCCAAACCCTTTATTTTGGAAGCTGATGCAAGTGGACAAGGAATTGGAGCTGTTCTTATGCAGTAGGGCAGAGCTATTGCGTACTTTAGTAAAGCACTAAGCCCAACAACCCAGGCTTACTCAACTTATGATAAAGAAGCTTTAGCTATTATTGAGGCGGTAAAAAAATGGAAGCATTATCTCCTGGGATCAGAATTAATCATCAAGACTTATCACCAAAGCCTCAAATACTTGCAAGATCAAAAACTAGCGGATAGATACAACACAAGCTACTGGTTAAACAATTGGGATACAACTACAAAATAGAATACAAGAAGGGCAAAGAGAACACAGCTGCTGATGCCTTATCTAGACTTCCACACAATGACCACTTGATGCCTATTACATCTTGATGGGGAACGCGCAGGCTACGCTAGCCGAAAATCAAAATTTTCGCGCACACCCAGGATCAACATGTAAGTAGGGGACCATGAATCGTTACCCTCGACGCGCGGATGCAGCGGAAGAAGACTCGCGCACGTAGAGGAAGTTGTCGAACACGCCCCGATCAGTACGCCGACTGCTCGCCGAGGGGTCGCCGGAGCTCGCCGAGGGGTCGCCCGTGCTTGGGGTGAGGTCGCCCGGCTCGCCGAGGGGTCGCCCGTGCTCGCCGAGAGGTCGCCCGTGACGGGGAGAGGTCGCCCGTGCTTGGGGAGAGGTCGCCCGAGCTTGTGGAGAGGTCGCCGATCAGCAAGCACGTCCGCGAAAGCGGCAGCGCCTCTAAGGTATCCACACGTCCAGGAGTGGAACGTCGCGCGCCGGCGTGCTAACACCACGTCGCGCGGCTAGGGTTTCCTCAGGAGCGGGAGGGGCGCGGCGGCTAGGGTTTGGGTGGAGTACATCTAACTCTTACTCACGCCGCCCCTGGCCTCCAACTTATATAGACGTGCTAACGGGCTTCTACACTAGAAGGCCCGTTAGGACTCTATCTCTTACGCAGATCCATATCCACGCGCCGAAACCCATTAACAGAAGTGAATCCGTTAAGCATGTTCCAAACCGTTAAGTGTGTGACCCATTAGGTTCATGCGCAAGTCGGCCGCGGACCCGGAAACCCGTTTCCAGTCCACAGATCAATAGCGGTATCTAGCAACACATATTGACCCCCGAATGAATGCACAGAATGATCTCATCGGCTGAACCTTGATACACGCGTACATACCGATCCCTTTGCCACGCGACACCAGTCAAGCTCAAGGCAAGATGCGTGCCACCCTTGTGATAGCTCGACCCATTTACTCGTTCCGTGTAATGGATATAAGATGTGACTAACGATTAGTCACCTTGGCACGGCCGCGCACTTTCCATATCCATCCACACCGAGGGGCCCAGAGGTATCTCTCCCGTTATCGAGGAGGGGCAAATTCCATCTTGATCTATCACACCCCTACGCCATGTTTCGTGGCATACCCGTAAGTTACCTTTATAACTACCCGATTCACGAGTAGCGTTTGATAACCCCAAAGTATACAACTTCGTATCTTTGGGACTCTATGATGATCTCAAGTCTAAGGACCATATAGGTGTACCACTCGAGACAACAATCTGATGGCACTATTAAGATAACAATCTCAGCAGTGTCTCGGAGTAGGTCAATCCAACCATCCGTGTTCTCTAACACGTGTCCACATTATTGATTCGATATCCACAATATCTATGGTATGTGAAACAATACCATCAATCAATACATGTGCCGATCAATCATTACTGCTCCTCATAATGATTCTGGATCAGGGATCAGTTTAGAATAATGTCATACAAACAATGTGTCTCACAACCAAGTCATACTTGATGAACAAAGTTATGACCAATATTCATGGAAGCTGATAAGCTAGTTATTGAAAAGTACATGAACAAAGACGTATTACACAATCATCTCATGATTGATCTAGGGCATATTCCCTTCACATCTACCATCCCTACTTGGGTCAAAGAAGTCTTGAATAGTTACAAAGAAGATGAATGGTGCAAGACTTTAATAAAAAAAACTTGTCTTCGATGCAAAAGTCATCAAAAATTTCTCTGCTAATGGAGGCCTCCTTAGGTACAAGGGTAATATAGTTATTGGCAATGACAAAAGCCTCAGATCAAAATTATTTCAAGAATACCACAATTTTGCTTTGGGTGGTCACTCTGGAAAAAAACTTTATGGGTTGCTATCTCTATATTTTGTGATTTTTCAAAAAAATCAACTCCAACAATTGATCCTATCTTAACAAAAATCACTAAAAAAGTTTGGGGCTCTGAGAGAAGTAGCTAAACATGGCAACTCAACTATCAAGCCCTAAATTTGGTTTCCCTATGTTTTAGGAGCAATAAATGGACATGTTAGTTTGATATGTTTTAGGGATGATTGTTGGAGTTGATATAATTTTTGAGGTCCTAAAACATTTTATGGAGTACCTATATACAACATAGGGCTTCAATTTTGCTATCACTCTTGGAGATGCTCTAAATTGTATAAACATTAGGGGAAAAACCTAAAAATCATAGTGTTCTCAAATATATAGAATAGTTCTATCGACGGTTGAGATATCAATCTCAAGTCGCTAAGGTTCTTTAAGATTGAGATAGGAGACACGCCGAACAACCACGAACAACAGCGAACAGGGAGACAGAGTTTTTATCCTGGTTCAGGCCTCTCGGGAGAGATAATAGCCCTACGTCCAGCCTTTCTTATATATCAGGGATGAATACAAGAGGTGGCTCGACGAGACGAACAAGTCTCGGCGAGATTATGCGAGTACAAGTGAGTAGTATGCGACAAAGTAATCTTAGATGCCAGATGCGTCTAAGTCCTCTCAGATCGGCCCCTCAACACGTCATGGGGGTCCTGTTTATATAGTGTTGAACAACCGACCTACCAATGGATAATCGGGCCGGGCTGACCACGAGTCCGTAACGAACTCAGTACATGCCAAATACATCCCGAGGTAGATAAGGTATACTCCAATTCTTGGGGATCACGACTCCTAATCCAATCCGGGAAACCACGTCCGGGTCTTCTCGTAGCCGTGCAGAACTCTTGTTCGAGATGGACTCAAACACGATTCCTTGGCCACTACGCACCACGCCAGCCAGGAAGTTGTTCGGCAGGATGCATATGGGCCAGATAGAACCTTCCAAGGAGCTGGGCCCTGGTAGGCTGTTCGATTGGGCCGTCAGGGAGTGGGCCATGGCAATGGGCCGTGATCTAATCCCCGACAAGTTCCCATTTATATTTTGATATTTTTATAAAAATTATTTAAGTTACACTTAAAAGTGTTTCAGCGTGAGACATCAATCTTAACAAGTAAGTATATTAAAATTGTTACATACAACTCTATGTTTTGATTTTATAGATTTTGTAATGCTTACATAATTTTTTAAAAATATTTTTGATGAAATATATAATAGTCAATAGTTGAGCAATTGCGGGTGTGAATCACTAAGTGAAGGGTTAGGATTAGGATTTTTCCGAACAACACATGATGACCTTTTTAGAGAATCTCCACTATTAAAAGATAGTCATCTCCACTGTCCATAAACATCCCATGCTTCATATACCTCCGTCGATGCGAGGAACTAGGCCCCTGTCTTAGCTTATTGTGCAAACCATACTCTTCCCTTCAAAAGCTTGACATTCAGGATGGTCAACACAGAAAACAGAGGGGACAATGATTTTACACTAGTTCAGGACCTTTTTGGAGAGTAATAGCACTATGCCCAACCTTTTTTGACTGTATTGATGACAAATATAAAGGAAGATCACAACCCGAACTCTAAGTGAGGCGTCAAGATAAAGGTGTGTGTCTAACTTAGATGAGGGAAGATCTCGCCGGATATATATTGCGTGCTTCGTCTTATTGTTACAAGGAGCGATACATTGTGTATTATTTATAATGTATAACACGGTGGCTATCAAACCCTAGGCCGGTGGAGTCCTCATCGAACATGTTTTGGACTTGATCTCCAAGACGGCTTGGAACCTTCCAAAACAAAGCATTCTTGTCTTGGGTACCGTTTCGAGGATGCAGTTAATCCTCGTACCCTACATTAAAATGTAGAGATTACCCAAATTAGAAAATACTATGCAATCATACGAGGCCTAGAAGGTTCAGATCTCATGCGAAGCATTGCCCCCAGGCAAAAGCCAGCAAGGGACCCTAGGGCCATAAGCTAAATGTAGTTTTGGCCTGGAAAAATCAAACCCAATTACTCATGAGTTTAGGCCCACTAGGGGAGGTCAGATGATGTCACTAAGGCGTAATTCAATCCCCAACAGCTAGTCCGTGAGGCTTAAGTGAGATAAATCATCTCCTTGAGGCTAAAATCATCATCAAGGGTTGGTTTTAGCCTTTTAGGCATGACATCGTTTCCAAGCCCTCGGTCAAAGGAGCTTTGACCGTCGGTTGATAAACCAACGAGTGTCCATCATCCAATTGTTTAGGAAATTGGGACATGAAAGGCTCTTTGCGCAGGAAGGCAACTAAAATGCTCACGCCGGTTGCGTTGCCGGTTTGGGTTCTCGAGCAGTGTGAACTCTCAGTTCATGCGTGAGAACGGAGCGTGAGAATGGAAGAGATAAAGGATCGGAAGAACTCGTCCAGGTCATTTAGTCATCAATGTCCTCTTCTTCCTCTGGCTCCTCCCACGCCTCCTACTATGACAGCGACGATGCCGTGGACGCAGCGATGAAGAGGGGTCAGCGCCGGGAATACGAGCAACTGTAGTCTCTAACCGATAGACATTGACGCTGCCCTGGCCAAAGCTTGGGCAGAGGAGATCACGCCGCCGAGGAGCTTGGGCATTCTTCATCATCACCCTACAACACAAGTATTGATTGTGGAGATTGTATTATAGTTAAGGAAGTCTATTATGCATGAGAATCAAAATTGGCTCTAGCGGTCAACTAATTTCAGGACAACACACTTGATCTAAAATAAAAAAAAAAATCACGACAACACACTGTGACACTGTACTTGTTGTTGGCCGTAGTTTTAGCATCCAAGCAATCAATCTAGGAGTGCTAAGATATGATTAAAACTAAAATTAAACAGGGTAGGGTCCTTACTAAGCAACTAGAATTAGATTAAGGTCTGTAACTTTGGTCATGTCCTTGTATAGCTGATAACTTCGTTATTATTAAAGGCTTCATCTGTGGAAATTGATTTTTTTTGCTGAGATGGATAGTTCTAAAATAGCTTACGTGTTTTTCAAGCGTGCAAAGAGAGGAGAGAGTGGTGGCGGTTGCTCCTCACCGTTTTCAGTTGCTGTCTGGCTTAAATCTTAGATCATTGTACAAGTGTTTGAGGTAATGCCTAAACCATATCCAAATTCAAAAGCATGGTTGCTAGCTCTCTCATTTGCTCCAACCACAGTTTGGGAGTTCCCTTTATTTCAGGGATAAGAGTTTTTAGGTGAACACATCAAGTTGCTCGTAATGCTCATAAGTCATAACATGAAAATGTCGTTTACATACACGGTGAGAGTTCCTCTCTTTTTTACAACTGGGTTACTGCTTAATTTTCTTTTGTGGTTAAGCTCACTTAGTGCCTTCAAAATTTAATCTTTCAACGCTTCCAAATGTTGACTATAGTTATTCCCTTTTCGTATGGTTAACACCAAACACATCATTTTGTTTAATTCATTCTACATTGGTTTAGATAAGCGGCTGATTGAATATAATTGTATTTCTCATCTCCACACAAATAAAGACAATCACTTTTCCACCACATTTTGAGTCGGCCGAGTAGTTTATTCTTTATTATTGTTAAGGTCATCAGTCTTATTGTGAGGTACAACGCTAGCATATCATCCAAATGTTTTCCTACAGAATTGAAGTGGATGTCTCCAGTCCAGAGTCCCGGCTACACCTTGAATTTGTGATTCCTTTAAAAGAGAGCACTCAGTTGCGGTTGCGTTGCGTTGCATTTCTCTTATCGTAAAAAAGTTGCAGACGCCATATCTGTATCTTTGCATGGTCAATCCGTTTTCATAGGAGCTGCAATATTTTGCTTCTCTTTTATTAATCTGAACTTTGTTTGTCTGTAAGATTTGACAGAGCGCAACAGGTAACTACTCCTCTAGTTTGCTATATCCTGTAGACGACGCCAGATACTAACCATAAATCGCGGATTAAATGCTCTCAGCGAGACTCAGCGTAGATTCGAGCTTAATTCTTATGAGAGGGCACATGTAGATTAATGTGGGATGTACAAGCTCCTTTGATTTATTTTTCTTACTATTAGTTGTTACTGTACTAGCTAGATATGGACATCCATATCTTAACATTTTCCATGGCTTCTCTTGCGCCCGCGCCCTTGCTGCAATCCTTGAACTTACTACTGCTATCCCTCAATGATTTGTGTCCCAAAACATGAATGATCTTATGTTGACAAAGTTGATCAATAGTTGTTTTGAGAAAATCGTAAAATTGATATGGCATCACTGCATGGTGGCACATGCAATTTTGAATTTTCCCATCTCTTATATACACTTTGAGCCAATCAAATGGCCCATTTTGAGTGCGTGCAAATCTAGGCGCTGGAAAGGCCGTTTCCTGGAGAAAAAAGAACAGCGGCGGCGGTGGAGAAAAAATAGAGTTCGGAGGTCAGCGCCGGGAGTTTCTAGTCCCCTCACCCATCTAACTCCAACGATCTCATCGGAGTTGGGGAGGTGATGGGGACCCTCTTCTCGTCTTGAAATTTTAGATTTTTATCCGACATGTTTTCTAGGGTTAGGGTTTGGTGTTTGTCTTGTTCTATAGGACAACAATTTCAATTTTTAATAAGTTCTTTGAAGATTACGGCTGCGTGATGTTTGCCTTCGGCAATTTCCTCGACGGTGTATTTGGTAGGATTGGTACCCATGGTACTCGATCTATTCACTGGCTATCGGGGTTTATGTCCCCTTGTGATGGGAATTTTGTGCCGGGTTGTCGGGTAGATTTACTCTACACAGCGATGTTGGATGTTTTTGTCGGTCTGCTGTTGCGGTCGATGGAAGCAGATCAGAGAAGAATGGCGAAGGAGTTTAATTGGGATGTTCGTACCTCATCTCTGGCAAGAAAGAAGTATGCCCGAAAGGATGTACAAAAAATTCCTAGTATGCAAGCACCATATCACGCATGCTATATATACTTGATCTAGGCGAGAGAAATGCAAGTTAATCTCAATACTACTTCTAGTAGGTGTTGGGTCAATAGGTGGTGTTGCGTTGTAATAGTTTTTCAAATGATTAATTGTAACCTTTGGTGGTGAATGATTAATGGAAATTCTATTTTTCTCAAACAAATGGCCCATTTTGGTTTATCACCTTTGCTTGTGATTCATCTTGTGCCATATACTTCTTTTTCGTTACTTCTAATGCCATTGAAGTATAAAAATGAACCGTTTGACACATGGCTTGCCCGGCCTTGCACAGTTAATAAGCAAGATATCATGCACAGTTTTGTAGGAAGCTAGTAGATTCAAGTGTTACATTTGCTAGATAGGCGATGCCCATCCTAAGGCTAACAAGGTTCCTAGAGTAATGCTACTCTAGGCCTTGTTTTTTCCAGCGTTACGTATCGTTGCGTATTACTATAACAAATTTTGTTATTTTTATATAACATATATGTTACGATAATTTGTAACGATTGTTTTATGGTTTTTAATAGTCTTTACAAAGAACCTCAAACTATTTTTAATTATTTTTTATAATCTTTAGATTTTTTTCTAGTGTTCTCAAATTTGCTATGGTAATACGCCAACGCAACGATACCGTATTTAAAATGGGTTGCTCTCGATTTTATAAGAATTATGAAATTTATTCCACGAATTTTGAACACTGTTTGAATTTTGTACAAAAATCAGAAGTTAAATTGGAAATTTGATCTAATGCATTGCCAGTTATCTAGTCGCTGCACCGCTGCACTGTTTATCTAGTCGCTGGGAGCTGAGACGTGGGCGCGCGACATCGTAGGGATTGGCTCGGTAGCGGTGATCCGACGACGCGGGCTGGTCCGGACGAAGCGCCAGGCGTCGGACGCTGCCCTAGGCTACCAAAGAATCTACGTTGTTTCATTTCTACCATTATACTTGCCATTTTTTTTAGATTTTATTGCAACACACAAACACCCAACTAGTAGTAAAAGGTTATATGAATACATATGGCAAATGAACCGTCTGGTTTCGAGAGAATGAAGCTGAAAAATTGCACCTATCCTCACAAATTCATCTCCGACAAAATCGATGCTCTCTGAACTCACTAACTACAATGGAAATGAGAACATAAGACAACCAAATCATCAGGATCCATGAAAGATTATAATAGCCCATACTATATTAGTACTTCGCTGATCACATGCAGTTCACAACGTCACAGCAAGTTACTGGAATTCCAAAACTGATGGATGACTTTTGTACCAAGACAACCAAATCATCAGGTTCCATGTAATATTAGCTACTAGAATAGTACTTCGCAGATCATATGCAGTTCACAAAGTGAGTCTCCGGAATTCTAGGACTGATATACGGATTTTTCCTATTAATATTTTTCACCACCTTCCACAGATGCGTAGCAAAACCTGAACATCAGCCTATGTTCATACAAAATATTCTGTTTTAAGGCTTTTTCTTGGCTGATAATTAGTGCACATGCTCTATGGCACACCAATCGCGGGGTAGGCTGCTGGTTTAACCATAGATAACATTCTATGGTGTAGTGTACAGTAATTCTGCTCGAACAGAACAAAAGATTAGGTATACCATCACCTAATGTCATATGCAGCTAGACAAAAAACATGCAGAAGCCGGAGATGTGATTTTGGCTTATCGAACTTTCACCAACTCAACTTCATAGATGACTGTTGAATTTTTGGGTACTTCTCCCACCGCTTTATCACCATAGCTACAGAACAAATATGATCCAAAACAGAATGAGGTTTTTGCAAAGAGAAGTGTATATATAACTGAAAGTTGCAACATATGCCAAATGCATACCACATGGATGGTGGGATGGTGAGCCTCCTTTTCTCCCCAACTCGCATACCTATAATTGACAATCATAAAACTATAGATCAAACCCCAGAAAATGATTTTGAAATGTAAGAAATAAGCTCTGAAATGATTACCGCAAATACCGATATCCCATCCACGAATTACTTTCCCAGAACCTTTAGTCAGCATGACATGCATTGTAAGTATTTTTACTAAGAATTCAAAACAGAATATATGAAAGTGAATATGTTTGGCATAATTTTACCAAGCTTGAACTTGCAAGGCTTTTCATTGACATTAGACTCGACAATTTTTCCACCCTGTAGTTTGCCAACATATTTCATATAAACCTGCACAGGTGAAGTTTGGTTTATATCACTTTGTTTTGGGCAAGGTAGCTTGATCCTTAAGAGGAAAATTCAATGTACTGACAGCAATGCATGTATGACAAATAAAAAATTGCCAGGAGCACTGTTAGTAGAAATCTGGTTGCTCGTCAAAAGATGATCACAAAGAAATGGTACTTTGCCAGGCAAATTATTATGAAATGTACAATTACAGGGATACAAAACAGAAAGCTAAGTAAAGAAACCTAGAGGCTACCTTACAACCATTAGAAGCCATTTTTGCATCTAGGTTTCCTGGTGACAAATCTTCTATGATCAGCCCATCTTCCAATGTTCTTATCTTGTCGGAAAGTTTTCCATCTTCTCCCTCTAATTGATTTCTCTTCTTCTTTGATTTCTTTTTTGTTTCAGCTTGCGATGATCCATCTGCACCTGTTATATCCCTGCTCATGACATTTATCAATGTACATTTGAGTAGTCATTATAGGAATATGTAATAAGTGCTAAGTATGAAAGCAAGAGATATACACTGGCGATCCAGAATCCTGATTGATGGCATCACTTTTTCTCTTCCTGACATCATTACTCTCTTTTCTGGTCTCATCTTTTGCCTGAACGATAGGTTTGACTTCATTGGAAACATTAGCAATACTTTTATTAGCCAAAGAAACAGATATAGGCACACTATCTTCATCTTCACTGCCACTATCAAATATTGATGGACCATTGCGCCTGACAGCAGGCTTGAGTGGAGAATCATCACCCATGTCAGTAACGATGTCAACTTGGTGTTTCTTCTTTAAGCGTCGCCGTCTTTCAACCTTACTACCAATTGGCTTTTCAGAATCTATGGCATCAAGATTATAAATTTGTTCCATATAAGTAGGATAGAAGGATGAGCAGCATGTTGAATTCAACTTCACAAAATAACATAAATCCAGAAGCAAACAAAAAATATCATTAAGTGATTGATCCTAGATAAAGTTGGACAATTATAATAATGTCACATGCAATGATGCAAATACATGGAACCAATAAATTTCAAAGAATATTGCCACTTACAGCCTTTTAGGCTTATAGCTATGCAGCATTATGCAAATGAAAAATAATGACACAAATTAATATGGTTGAGATAGCTACAAGTAATCTCCATGGCCCTAAAATGAAAATAACCTAAAGCTCTCCTGTGAAACAAACCAGTTACCAGTGCAAGATTAATTTGCTCACTATTTTTTCATTCTCTGTTAGCTCTGAATATGATGGCATTATGAAAAAGGCCATTTCATTACAAGTTAATTTACTCAGCTTAAAAAAATTGTTAGAAGTAATATATTGTGGCGACAACCAGGGTTAACAAAACCGGCGGAGTTCTCCGAGCCGGCAATGGCGCGGAGCCGGTTAACCACGGTTAACCGCGGTTTACCGGCGGTTCCGTACGATTTTTGCCCTAAATTCAAAAGTCCGTCTCCCCGGTTTTGTTCGCGGTCAGCCGCGTTTTTTGGCGGTTAACCGGCGGTTTCTCGCGGTTAGCCGCGGTTTGTGACGAAAAAAATGTCAAAATCAATGAAAATGACTAAAATTCATTAAAATACACATTAAAAATTTGAATTTTAAAATTTTATTTAAGACAAAATGCTTAGAATGATTTATAGTATTTTTAGGAATTTTATGTATATTTTATATTCAAAATTTATTTAAACGAATTTTGACCAAACCCCTAAACCCTAAACCGCCGGTTTACCGAGCTGACCCCCGCGGAGGCGCGGTTAGCCACGGTTAACCGCGGTTAACCGGCGGTTTTTGAAACCGTGGCGACAACATGCTAGATAACTCAGTGCCACGGAACACAATACTGTACCTTCTTTTTCGTGGTGTTCAGGGTTGGAGTACAGGCCACCATCATTGATATAATCAGATCTGTACTTGTCCTCAGATACTGCAGGGTCGCCATCATCAATAAAATCTGATTCATAGCTGTCCTCACTCACACCATATTCCTCATCGGTATCAGACTCTCCAATATCCTCCCCATAAGATTCTCTAGTTAGATGTTAAGCGCAAACTCGAAGTGTCAAACCGGACAAGTAAAAAAAAAAAGAGATAGGCATATGAACAAGGATACGATTCATCGTCTCCTGCCTGACCTCTGCTGCTAGAACGGATATAATATCCCGAGAGATGAATGGAGCTATGACCTAGGACTGAAAACACCACCTCATCGTCCTCCTCCAACTCAACCTCCAGATGGCACATCTCAGCCAATCTAGGATTCAAGCTACAAAGTATGATGGGTGTCTTGTTACCAACGTTACACTGCACCACTGTCCTAGCATCACCATCACATCTGCCCAGTGTAGCCTAAAAAAGTAAAAAACATTTAAGGAAAAGTATATCATGCCCTTAGGACCTGCTGAAATAGGCTGTGATGCTTAGAAGCAAACATTGGACCACTCAAAGTAATTTTGTAAAGACCCAGAAAACAAGTAACATGGAAACAGCTAAGCACATGAGAAATCGAGAACGTTTCATCCAAATGAAAAAGCAGGATACATCAACTTAATTTTCTTTTTTAAGTGCCCGTGATGGTAGACGAACAGATGAAACATCACATCGTACAGTAAGATAGATTTACTGGTCAACGTTTACAACGCACACAAAAAATAAATCAAAATGCTAGCAATCGTAAGCAACCACTGACAATCAAATTACGATATTGCTTTCAAGAACAATTTGAGAAGCGAGCGTATTGATGATCAGGAGAGGTAAATGTCAGCACGAACATCTACCAAGTGGCAACAGAACCACAGCATTTAGAAGGGCAAAATGGGAAAGCCCGACGAGGCAGGGAGCCCTGAACCTGGCAAATGCGGAGGCGGCCGTGGGAGGGGTGGTAGCTGTGGGTGTAGGGCTTCCCAGGCTTCACCTCCACGCCTGCATAGACCACGTAGTCAGCAGCAGCAGCAAGCATCAACAAGAACAGCAGCAACGAAGCAACCAAGAAGTGCGATGGGGTAAGCACAGCAAAGAACCAAGCTTTACCCCAGAATGCCATAGAGGACGATGACGACGGGGAAGCGCAACGCAGCGCAGAGGAACCTGTCGCCGGCGGCGACGCTGGTGCGCCCGATGACGAGCTACCGAGGAGTGGACGGCGGCGCGCGTGGCGGCTCCCTCCCCCCTGCCTCTGTCCCTTTGCGAGAGCCGAGTGGGGATGAGAGTTTAAGCGCGGCGGCTGGGGTAAGAAGGCGAAGGGTTGGGGGCTGGGGCCATGAGGGAGAGAGTTAGGGCTTAAGAGGAGATGGGCTGGGCCTCCTGGGCTTGGCCTGCTTGCAGTAGGACTTTCATTTCTTCCGAGGAATGCGGTTAAGGACTTGAGGTAGCTGGCAAGCTTTAATGGCATGTGATAATCCATACTAAGAGCATCCCCAGCAGGGCCGGTGTCACCGGCCTGAGCTTAGTTCAAAAATTGGCAAAGGGAAGTCAAGCGGGAGCATGCAGGAGGCAAGCATTGGCAAAGATGCATGCAGGGTGCCGCATGCTGAAGGCAAGCAAGTGGGCGAAGGGGGGAAAGGCGGGAAGCGGCAAAGACAAAGAAGTTCAAAATTTTGCATGGCAGGCAAAGGGATTACTGTAGCATTCAAAAAATTTTGAAATACATGCCAATTTGAAGATGTTGTTGTGGATGCTCTAATACTACTCGGTAAACACACATGGTTTTGCTTTTCTTCAAAATGAGGATCACCTCGGCCTTTCGGCCACTGCTTACCGGTTTAGAAGTTCGTGATGAGACCTTTCAAACGTGTATGCTAGCTTTTTTCGCCACACTAACCCTTCTCGCTCACCCCTCCACAGTACACGCGTTGCGTTATGATTGAAAGGGTTAACCATTATTGTGGACATTATCCATGACCCTACTCTTGGAAACCCATCAAGCATAAGTAGCCTCTTGTAGCCCAACGATCCTAACATGCACAAATAGTCAACCAAGTTGAGAACCATGTATAATATACTACTCCCTCCATCCTGAAATAGTTGTCGTTTTAGACATGTCCTAAGTCAATGTTTTAAAATTTTATCTATAAAATACTTCTAAACCATTTAGATTTGAAGCATAAAATTCATATAGATGAATTCGTTTCGAATAGAACTTTCATAAAAGTATAATTTTAATGCATGTTAAAATTAAATTACAATAGTTTTTTGTGGTTAAAGTTGCATTTTGGAGACCGTGTCAATGTCCAAAACGACAATCATAACGGAGGGAGTATACTTATTGCAAACGATTCGCTATTTAACACGGCAGTCATAGATGAAATGTCGGCTTTAAGAGATATATTATAAATAGGTCCCAATATAAAATTGACATTTGATTTATGGAAAAATCGTACGCTATTCTAAACATAACCAAATTGTTTTGAACATATACAAGGTGTTGCTGGAACGTATATATACATTAATACCACTGAAACATTTGGTTGTGATTGTTTGAACATGATGTTTTGTTGATAGAACATGCAATATAAAGTCATCGAAAAAGCAAACCAACTAGTGGAACATGTCATTGAAAATGCTGGAACATGTAAAAAGGCCAATAGAGAACATGACAAAAAAACTTATTGGACATGTTTGAAAACATCATGTTATACAATGAATCGTCAACTCCAATTCATAGATAGATGCTCTGTCAGAACAAAAGCGATGTTTCAATATGCAAACTAAAATGTTCTATATGTGCAATTGTGATGTTCCAAGGGCGAAAATCATCGCACACGATCTCTTCACCATCTTCTTTCTCAAATCCGGCAAGCCCCTGTTATGCTCGCCAGATCCGGCCTCCTAGCTCGTCAGATAGGAGGTAGATAGGGGGAGAGAGAGAGAGAGAGAGAGAGAGAGAGAGAGAGAGAGAGAGAGAGAGGGATTAGGAGGAGGTGGCGCCGGTGGGTTCGGTGACCTGATGATCCGCAGTGGCGATAGCACAGCACCGGCTAGCTACCTCCATTCAAAGCCCGCGCAAGCACCAATGTTCGGTGATGTTGTAGATGGAGAGTAGTTTGGGAGTGTGGAGGGACAGGCATTAAGCGTGCGAACGTGAATCGAAAACTGTTAGAGTATATTGGGTCTTATGGGTAAGGTCCATCTCTTTTTGTATATATACTATTCCAACATCAATACACTACCCATCTATTCCACGATCCTCTTTCTTCCAACATGTTATCAGAGCCTTACTCGAAACCCTAACCGCACCGTCATCCCTCTTCACGCCGCCATGGGCGATCTCTTCACATTGATGTCCGACATCGGTTCCGGCCCGTGGTTCCTCTAACCACGGTCGCCTATCTGACGGCGTCGTCGTCGTCATCCATGTCCAAGGATCCGCCGGCGTCGATCCCCTCTACCCCGCTGTCCGCTGCTCAGCCCATGGACACTACCATCCTCGTTCTTCCCTGCCGCCGCCACAAGCTGCAAGTTCAAAACAGGTTCTCGTTCGCATCTGATGCTATCGTACGCACGATGTGAAGTAATTCCGATTACATAGACATGTTTGTGTATCATATATTTTTTTCGTTTCATTCTTAATTTGAACATTGTTGTGTGAACCATTATGAAATCATGCTTCGCCATAAAAAGCGTATCCCATTAGGTTTTTATTTGGGAAAAAATACACTTCCAAACCGTCAAAACAAATTTGTTCCATAAATTAAATACCATCCAAAAAATAAAACCGTTCCAAACCTTAGCACTGTATTAAGTCTTTCGCTGGAGCTTGTGAAGAGCACCATGACGAGTGCACATGTAGGGTGGCCCCGGAGCTGGTGATGAAGCGATGCTGTCGAAGCCAGTGATGGGGTGGAGGCGTGGAGCGGATGGGGCAGAAGCAGGGGTGGCGCCGTGAGCAGAAAGCAGGGGAGGTGCCACCGGAGCTGATGAAGGGGCGCAACGACGGATCGACCAGTGAGCAGAAGGCGATCCGTCGTAGATCAGTCCCGGGGAAGCGGTGGCGGAACCATCTTGAAGTGGCGGTGGCGGATTGACCCATGGGTGACGGGGTGGATCGATCCATAGGACGACGGCTGCAATCGACCGACGATGGTGACATTTGCATTGTCGAGCAGGAGAAGCCAGGGCGAGGTCGACGGTGCTCGGGCTGAGAGGAGGAGGCGAGGTTGCCGAAGAAAGGCGGCGATATCGACTGCTCGCCGCTTCCGCCATATCTACCGTCATCTGCCGCAAGGGGGAGTTAAGAGAGAGAGAGAGAGGCAGAAAGGAAGAGAGTGACAGAGAGATTCAGAGAACAGAAGAAGATGATCTAATGGCATTTTTTTAAAAATTTGGTGAAGGCATAGGGTAGAGCATTTTTTACCCAACTTAAGCAGTTCTGGTAGCCAAATGTGACAGAATGAAAATTTGGTGATATTTTATTGGACAAAGTATTTTATGATAATATGGCGTTGCGCGATATGGCGTTGTGTAGCGTGCGGATTCAAAATTCCACCGTTGCGCGCGCGCTCGCGACGCTACACAACGCTACGGCACGCTCAAACGCACGCGGCCTATATTTTAAAAGTGGCGATATGAAACAAATTTTTACTTATTTGTATTCATGAGCCTTTCCATCGTCACATTTCGCCATTTCGATGGTCAATTTCACTGTTTCGACGTACCGGATCTAATCTGTTTTGGGCTGGGCTTTTTTTAAAAAAAAAAAAGAAGAGAAGAAAGGTAGTTAGCGGGAGAAAAGGCATTCTCACGTAGAAACGAAGAACAAATCAATTGATAATTTTTTAACCCCGTACTTAATCTATAAACAATATTTTTGATACAAAATACGTCCAACATTAATTTTGCGTATGCGTGAATATAATTTTGGGATTTCACCAGAACGAGGGAGTTAGCTTAAATAATCTTAAACAGCATCGTGAAATAGTGTTTAACACCCGATGACAATTTTTTTTTTTTTTTTGTGTATGTTCGCTACGGAGATATAGGGTGTGTTTGGTTCATGGCCAATGTCTGTCAATGCTTGCCATGCCAATTGTTGGTAGTTTTGACTAAATTTGACTTGTGTTTGGATTACAACCATTGAATGGTAAGATCCCCTCCTCCCATTGGCAACTTTTGCCATCCTAGTTTATTTTTGTGCCATTGGCCAGCCAATTCATTGGCAAAGAAATTGTTAGCCTTTGAATGGTCATGCCATTAAATGACATAGCAAGTTGGGGGCAAATTTGGTGATAAACCAAACACAGCCAATATTATTTCGAGGGAAATTATCTGAGAACCCTGTGTTTTAAGCCCTTTATCGCTGGACCCCATGCAACTCGATTTGTATCTACCAATCTCCTATAATCACTAATGGTGGACTTTCAATCCTTGAGGCTAGTTTCATATTCACATGTGCGCCACGTCGGTGCCACCTAGTGGACTGAGTCTATGGAGAGCATTCGTGAGGTAGGAGTTCTAAGGAGAGCGGGCGGAGCTAGCCATGTATGATGTTTCTTTTCCTTCGCATGCGCTGGGAAGAAGGCGACGACCACGACAATTGTGCAGCAGAGCTAGGGCTCACCAACAAAGGTGACAACCTGGTCGAGGATCGTCGACGAGCGGAGCTATCTATGCGCAAGCGGTCCATCTCTCTGTTCACGCTAGGCAAGAGCAGGCGACGACGACTGTGATGGAGCTAGGGCACACCGAAGACACAATGACAAGCTTGAGGGTCATCACTAATATCGAGGAGTATAGATGGCCATCTCGCTAGAAGAGAATCCGAGAGCCTTTGGTTGAAATCTTTCCCTCGATTGAGATCCATCTTTGGTAGTTTGTTCTTAGTTCAAAGTTAAGATCAAAGATTAGTTTTTTTAGCATATATAGTCGGATCTTGCCCTCGATTTGAGTCCCTTTTTGGTAGTTTGTTCATGTTTTTTTGTCACTAGTTTTTCTAATTTGATTATAATTTAGGATGATTCTTTTTTGCTTGCTTGTAAGGAGATAATTGGCTTGAGTTAATTTTTGGAGTGGAGACCATTTTTATGGTGGTTAACGTGGTTATTGTGAAGGTAGTTGTTTGACAACATGGATCGACAGAGATTTGATGTCATATCTTGAGCTAGCTGGGCTGTTGAAAGATCACTCATGCCACGAAGATGGAGATCACATTTACTATCTAATACCTGATAGGACAACACCATCTAGTTAGTGTTTGTGTATAATAACAAACAAGCTATGCAATTATTGGAACATCATGAAGACCAAAAGTCATACAACATATGTGTTGTCCTTGGAGATGAGGACAATCAAGGAAATTTTGAAGACCTTATTGCTGATTGTGGTTCAAAGGATGATGAAGCCAATGAATTTCAATTTTGTTTCAGAGGATGATGATGGATATTACAGTGAGGGTGGTTCTAAAGAAGATTTGTCTATGAATAGACAAGGTTTAGACTGGTCCAATCCAACTAGTAAACGAGCAAGATAATGTACAAGCAAAGAAGAGTAGTAAAAGAAAGAGGCATGTTAATAAGGACATTAGTTATTTGAGTGAAGAGACAGAAACTAAGGCCAAGTTCTTTTCAGCTTAACGGCTTAACAGCTTAACAACTTATCTACGTTTTAAAAAGACATATGCTTTTAGTTTTTTGAATTCGTTTTTTCGCTATTTTGAAGGTGGGTCCTAACGCTTCAAAAAGCAAGTCAAATGAAATGGATCCGAATCTCGAGACTATCTCGAGAAACTCTTGAAGTTCGGTCATTTCAACCGCTCAGCTGTTCAGCTGTTCAGATCAGCTCAAAAGGCCTAAATTCATGGCAAAGCATCCAGAAGGTGATGAATATGTACTTGTCCATAGATAAAAAAGGTAGGTCATGTAAGGTTTAATTCATCATCAATGAAGAATCATCACATTGAAGTTGGCATGACGTTCTTCGGCTATGAAGAATTTAGGACAGCAGTGAAGAACCTCATAATCAAGGATTGAAGAAACTTCCTTTTTGAAGAATGAGGCCAAGGGGGTGCCTGCTAAATACAAGGGCCATGGTTTTATTTAGTACATATATGGATCTTTTGTCCTAGGGGAGAGCACAATTATGGCTAGGACATTTCAAAAGGAACATAATTGTGGGATCGCTACAAAGGTCAAGCAGGTAGACAAAAAATGGTTGGCAAAAACTTATATGGAGTACTTTAGAAGCGACAAACAGTGGAATGTAAAGGCTTTCACTAACCGTGTAAGGAGAGATTTGTTTAGTTGAGATACCTCCTCCTACGGCATATAGGGCAAGGCATCTAGCAAATAAGACCATATCTGAAGGGGAACACGCATGCTACGCTAGCATGAATTTTTTAAAATTTCTACATGGTTACCTAGGACAATCATGTAAGTAGGGGGCCACAGATCGTTACCCTTGACATGCAGAGGCAGCAAAATAATAGTTGGAGAAGTCGGTTCTCACGTCACTCACATTGAGGTACAGGAAGTAGTCGTTCATGTCCCAATCAACGCCGAATAGATAACAACCTAGGTCGGGGACGATCTTCGCGTGGTCAATGAAGCTCAGGGAGAGTCGGTGAAGCTCCGGGAGGCTCGACAATGGTTGGTGAAGCTCGGCAAGGCTTGACGAACCTCGGGGTTGATCTCCACTAGCTTGGGGTCCACCGATCAGCGCGTCTGCAGGAGCAACTGTGCCTCTAAGGTATCTACACGTCTAGGGGTGGAACGTCGTGCGTAGGTGTGCCACCTTATCACGCGATTAGGGTTTTTTTGGGAGAAGGAGGGTGCGGTAGCTAGGGTTTGGGTGGTGCTCAATTGGCTTAGCCGCGCACCCCAAGCCTCCTCCTTATATAGATGTGCTAATGGGCTTCTACGTTAGCAGCCCACTAGGGCTCTAAATCCTACACGTATTCGCGTGCAAAACCCACTAACGGATAAATCCATTGGGCATGTTTCAACACGATAAGTGTGTGACCCATTAGGTTCATGTGACATACCCAAAATTTATCCAAATTTAGCATAAAAGTTTTCACAAAAATCATTTTTAAGCCCCTAGAAATATTCCCCAATTTTCAGAGAATTTCCATAAATCAAATTCTCATTTTATCCATTAAGGAAAAATCCTTCTCCATTTATCCAGAGACATTTATCATATAAAATATTGGCTTTTATTCTACCGTTAGGTTCTCCTCATTTTTCTGGATTTTAGAATCCTATCTCACATTTTTTTGGAGCCTCCTACAATTTCTTATGAATTTCCAAAGCCGTATCCAATTTTCTAGAAATTCTTTCCTTTTTCTTAAACCGATTATCATTTCTGAAAATTCCTGGTAGATACCTTCTATTTCGGGAATACGCCAACGACGTCATTTTTTTCGGGTGCACTTTAGTGGCAATCAACAATCATAATTCACTCTAACAGATCCGACGTCCGAGAAGTAGCCATGTCACTCAAAACCTCTTATCAGTTTAGTTATGAGGATCCAGCGACCCCGCCTTAACGTAGCTTCGATCCAACGGCTGCGCAACGTTGTCTCCGGCGAGACATCACTGTCGCCACCCGAATCTGCCTGCGCCGCTGTTTTTGTCGCCGCGCCCATAGGAAATCACCGTTGCTGCCATTTCCGAACTTATCCGGCCACGTCACTAACCTCTTGGGCATCGCCACGCCGTCGTTGAGCTTATCCACCACCTCACCGCCCCTAGTTTGCCATTGTCCTACCGATATTTCTTGTTGTTGTTTTGGCATCCAATCCGGACATGCCTCCGGCCGCTGTCGCGGCCCTCCGTCTATAAATAAGCCTTCCCGGTGCATCCCCACCCCTAGCCAATCCTCCTCCTCCCTCTACTTCCACCGGCGTTCACTAGAGCGCCGCCACCACCGACCTCTTCCTCCAGCCACCCTGGTAAGCATCCCATCGTGCCGAATAACCTTCCCCGAGCACCACCACCTGGCCTCCGGCAAATTACCCCTCCCTGCCGGATCCTTTTTCCCTTCCTCTCGCTGACAACCAGACCCCACCAGTCAGTTTCTCCCCTTCCACTACCAGATGGGCCCCGCAAGTCAGCCGAACCAGTTGTGCGCGCTGCCCTCGTTTTGGGCCGGCCCAGTTCCCAGCCTAGTCCTAGTCCTAGCCTATTCTTTTCCTTTTTCTATTTTCCAGAAATGCTTTCTCGTTTTTAATTCAATAGTAAAACCCTTTCAAAAATTTTGCTAAAATTCTCAAAAATCTAGAATTCATTATAGTATTTTATAAAATATAAAGTCCCCCCTTTTTAGCATTAAATTCATAAATAAATGTTGTTCCTCCTCCTTTATATAGGAAAATACTCTTAAAATTTATTTCCATTTTACAAAAATCCAAAATGAAATTATTCCTTTTAAAAATTATATTTAGAATTTCCACCCTTTATCTTCAATTTTTTCCATTTCAGGAACGGATTACCGTTAAGCCCGATCTCTGGAAATTCGAAACTCGCATAAAATATCACGAACAACATCCATCCTTTCCATCCGAAGATCTATCAAAACAATGCCAGAATTAATCCACCTTCCCATGTCATTCTATCTAGAGTAATTCCCCTTTACCCTTTTATTTATATAAAATTTCCTCGGAGATATTCAAAATCATACAGTCCATCACCATCCTAACTCCAATCCTTTTCCCAAAATATCTTCATGCATTCATACTCGATGCTTTTTCCATTTAAATTTTTTATTAAATCCCCTCCCTTTCCCCTTTTTCCAACGTGTAGAAAACGAACTAATCACCTCTGGATCAGCCGAGTATGAGTACTCAGATTTTCACCCAGGCGTCGAAGATCTAGCCAAACCAGGAGGGTTTCTTGTTCCCTAATATTATATTATGCATTTATTCTTTAGTTCATTAATTTTCATCAATCTATTTCAAAAGGTATTTATGATTGCATGTAGCCATAATCTCATCTGTCGGTGTATTCTACACCAAGGTGTACCCCCAAGCTTCCCATGGACGAGCACATATTTTCTCGGATCTGGTGCATTCAATGCGACGGAACCGGTATGACGGAGTGGAAGGGGGTCTGACGAAATGATTGCCTCGCTACTCCATGGTGTTAGCTATGCAGTATTTTTTACAAGCGTGTGTGACGAGGTGTAGTGATAGGGGAGCGGGGGTAAGCGCCCGCCCTGTCTCCTCCTTCATGTCCTCTGACTTTGTGGGAGCGCTGCAGGGTGGCGACCTCGACGTGCGATTCGTGACAGGACAACTATAGAGGCGAGGATCATATAATGTATACTGTTTAGTACTTTGTTACCCAGGCCAACCCAGGTATATAAGGGCTGAGGGGTGTATCTGTAAAGGGGGTTGGTTGATCATCTTCTGGATCGATCGCCCGAAGCTAGCCAGTACTCACATTGCAAGGAGCTTAAGCAGGACTAGAGCCATTACCCGATTAGGGGGCCTGAACCTGGGTAAACTTGGTGCTTGATCTTTTATTCTTACGCGGGAGAGAAGAGAGGAGTGAGGTAACCACGCACACCCCCACTGCCAAACAGCTGGAGTAGTACACGAAAAATCTGTCAGCTGAAATACGCCGATAAAGGCGCACCAGGTAGGGGTAGTAGTTGGTTCACCCATAGGTTTCTCCTCCTTCCGTCTCTTTTTTTCAGATCGTCTTCGGATCTTTGGAGGCCGACGATGTCGAGGCGCGACTCAGAGGATGGAGGCCCGAATCGTCGTGTCCCTAGGAGGTTACTCCTCCTGCTACGAACGTGCCTCCGGTGTAGTGGCGGTTGGCCCTAGAGGAGGCATCCCCGTCCTAGAACTTGCATGCTATAAGCATGCTGCTGGAGCACCCGCCGGTGGAGCCGGTGGCAGATTCCCCAGCCAAGCCATGGTTTTGGGACATCGTGTGTCTCATGGACGCGGCCCATCACTGGGTTGAGGTCTCTAGGCGCTCGGGCGCTACTGGTGGAGCGCCCCGATTGAAGTTGCGGGCCCCACACACGTAGGCTTCAAGCCACCCGAGGTAAAGGCTCTCTGGCGATGGTCGCCGGGACAAGGGGAAGGAGGTCCAGGGTGCAGTCCCCACCCATGCGGGGACCCGTGCACCAGCATAGGCCCCATCCCAGGCGCTCCCCCGAGAGGTTGGCGATAAGAAAATTTTTGGAGCCGCTTGGAGGAGCAGCGTCGTCGGGTGCGAGCGAGAGGCCAGGCCCCGACGGCACATCGCCGTCGTGGAGGCCATACGAGCGAAGACGAACAGGTCTCCGGGTTCTCCGAGTCGAGTAGGAACTCTAACGGGCGACGTCAGGTTCCTTACGGTGTAGGATGTCGGACCTTCACGCATGGACTGTGCTACGTCCAGTGGCTTGAGAAGTTTTTCCCAACGTCCATTGAGAAGTACGATGGCTTGGCCAACATGGAGGAGTTCCTGCAGATCTACAACACCATGGTGCAAGCTGTGGGAGACTCCTAGAAGGTCATAGCAAACTACTTCCCCACAGTCTTGATGGTGTCCGCCCGTTCTTTGCTGCTTAACCTCCCACGGTCGTCCATCGGCTCATGAGGGAACTGAGTGACCAGTTTGTCACCAATTTTCAGGGTTCTTATACCCAGCCTGGCGTGGAGGATGATCTCATCGCGCTGGAGCAGAAGGAGGGGCAGACGTTGATGCGGTTCATTCGACGTTTCAGCAACGTCCGCAACATTATCCCTTGAGTCTCCAGCCACACCGTCAAACATTGCCTCCTGCCGGGGGGTTAAAGATGAGAGGATGGTCGAGAAGATGGCGAACCGCCATTTCTCCTCCACCACCGAGCTATCCTCTCTGGCGCACAAGTGCGCTCGAGCGGCCGAGGCCCAGGCACTCGTGTCCGGGTCCGAGAAAATGAACAGCGGTGGGGGAGCGGAGGCCTGGACTTCCAAAGGTCCCGACTCCAAGGGCCACAAGGACAAGAACAAGAAGAAGCGCAAGGCATCTGAGGCCGGACAGGTCTTGGGAGCTGAGCGTGATCAGAAGGAGGATAAGCCGCGGCGGGACAACCGCCGTGATCGGTGTGACGGTCAGGGCGATTAGCGCGACAGAGGCCGCGACCAGCGGAATGATCGCTCACAAGACGGAGGGGGGTAGACTCTACTGTTCCATCCACAAGTCTAATGCACATGACTTGGCGGATTGCTAGGTCGTGTCGAAACTAGTGGAGAAGCGGCTAAAGGAGCGCCGTTCTCCCAAAGACAATGAAAACGAAGGCCCGGCTCTATTGGGTTTTCAACGGGCAGAGCATGCGGTGGCGTACTACACCTCCAACTATCAGTACAAGCTGCTGATGCGCGAGGTATGCGCTTTCATGCCAAGCCCCAGGGCAAGCAGGCAACTGAAGTGGTCGGAGGAGCCGATCACCTTCAGGCAGGCCGACCACCCCGAGAACACTGCCGGCCTAGGGAACCATCCGATCGTGGCTTCACCCACGGTTCGGAACGTGAAGCTCGGGCGAGTGCTGGTGGACGTGGGGAGTGCCATAAACCTATTGTCTACCAAGGCATTCCGGACCCTTCAGGTACTGGAGCGCGAGCTGGTCCCGACTCTCCCCTTCTACGGGATAGCCCCGGGGGTGGAGACGGTGCCCTTGGGAAGAGCCAACCTCCCCGTGACGTTTGGGGAGGAGGAAAACTGCCATATACAGGTGGTCGACTTTGAGGTCACCGATTTTGAACTTCCGTACAACACTTTGCTTGGCCACCTGCGTTGGCCATGTTTATGATTGCCACCCATTATGCTTATATGGTGCTCAAGATGATGGGCCCTCATGGCCCAATCGTCACCAAGGTGGATAGGCCGAAGTCTCTTCGGTGTGACAGGATGGCCCTCAACCTCGTCGGCGCTATCAACGTTCAACTGTCTGGTGCGATGAATCAAGGCCCCCTCAGGCAAAGGCCTGAGCCACGCCTGGTTCGTCCGGTGAGGTCAAGGTGGTCTCCCTTAGCGAGGACCAGCCCGATAGGACCGTGAGGGTTGGCGGCAACCTCGACCCCAAATAGGAAGGCGTGCTCGTCACCTTCCTCCGGGAAAACTCGGATATGTTTGCATGGCAACCATCCGACATGACCAGGGTCCCCAGGGAGGTGATTGAGCATGGGTTGGCGGTGCTTCTGGGAGTTCGCTCAGTCCGGCAGAAGGTCCGGAGGCAGGCATCAGAGCGCCAAGAGGCCATCCGAGAAGAAGTAAAGAAGATGCTGGGTGTGGGACTGTGAGGGAGGCCACTCATCCCGAGTGTCTTGCCAACCCCGCGGTTGTGAAGAGGTCCAACGGGAAGTGGTGGATGTGTGTCGATTTCACCGACCTCAACAAGGCCTGCCCGAAGGATCCTTACCCTCAACCACGCATAGATTTACTTGTACACTCCACCGCAGGGTGCGAGCTCTTAAGCTTTCTAGACGCGTACTACGGGTACCACCAAATTAGCATGGGGGAGGGGGATGAGGAGAAGTCTGCTTTTGTAATTCCTATGGGCGTGAACTATTATATTAGAATGTCTTTTGGATTGAAAAATGTTGTCCCCACTTGACAGCGCGCTATGCATTCTTATTTCTAGAGCCAGATCAGGAGAATCCTAGAAGTCTACGTGCACAACCTGGTGGTAATGACCAAGAGGAGCGAAGGATTGCTCGCCGACTTGGAAGAGACCTTCGCCAACCTGAGGAAGCACCACATCAAGCTCAATTGCAAGAAGTTCGCGTGCGGTGTGCCCTCAGGGAAGCTGTTGGGGTTTCTCATGTCCTGTTGGGGCATAGAAGCTAACCCTGATAAGATCGCAAGCATTGAGCGCATGCAACCTCCCACTCGCCTGAAGCATGTGCAGTGCATCACGGGCTGCCTCACGTCCCTCTAGCGATTCATAGCTCGTCTAGGAGAATGTTCAAGCTACTCAAAAAGACAAACGATTTCAAGTGGACCCAGGAAGCACAACAGGCCTTCAATGAGTTGAAGAAGTATCTGTCTTTGCCCCTCGGTGCTGGTCGCTCCCAAGACTTGTGAGCCGTTCCTCCTTTATGTGGCGGCCACTTCGGCGGCGGTGAGCGCGGTGTTGGTGGCGGAAAGGGGAGGCGTCCATCATCCGGTTTATTACGTTAGCAAGGTGCTGCAGGATACGGAGACCCGATAACCACATGCCCAGAGGATGCTATACGTTGTAGTAGTGGCATCCCGAAAGCTGTGGCTTTATTTTCAAGTCAGTGAGATCACGATGGTCACGTCTTTCCCCTCCGGGAGATCCTTCTCAATCGAGAAGCACAAGGCATGGTAGCCAAGTGGGCGGTGGAGCTGGGGGGATTTGGCTTGTAGTTTGTTCCTCGGACCGCCATCAAGAGCCAGGCGCTGGCAGACTTTATTTTGGAGAGGTCGCCGGCTGCTCTAGATGCAGAAGTGGAGCCCGAGCCCCCCGCCTGGACACTTTTCTTCGACGGGTCTTTCCGGCTAAAACGCACGGGGCCTAGGGCGGTCCTGGTCTTTCTGACCGGGGGCGCACTACAGTACTTGGTGATGCTGAATTTCAAGGTCACCAACAACATCACTGAGTACGAGGGTCTTCTCATAGGGTTGCGCGATGCAGCCTCACTGGGCATCTGATGCCTGCGCGTCAAGGGTGTCTCGTTGCTGGTCGTCAATCAAGTACGGAATGACTTCCAGTGCTCCGATCCTACTATGGCGGCGTACTTGGGTGAGGTCGAGAAGATGGAGAATCGCTTCGATGGTATGGAGTACATTCATGTCCCATGGTGCGACAACCACTTGGCCGACAAGCTCTCACAGCTCGCTTTCTCTAGAATTCCTGCTCCGGTTGGGGTCTTTGAACAAAGACTTACGCAGCTGTATGTCGCAACATCCGGTTTTGGCAGGGACGACAGTGCGTCAGCTTTAGCTTCTGCATCAGGGGGGGACCTGATGCCACTCTTAGCAGAGCATCAGAGGAAACGTCTGGCCAGGCGGAGTATTCAGGTGATCGCCCTGTGGTCGCCGCACTTGATCAGGAAGAATGATGGATGGATCCGATCCTGGCTTTCCTGCGTGATCAGGTGATTCCCGACGATGATGCGTCAACAGAGAGATGCGTCAGTGGAGTAATAGCGCTCAAGGCCAGGCGCTACACCCTGGTAGGTGGGGACCTATATCGCCAGGGTGAAAACGGAGTTCTCATGAACTGTAACGCTCGGGAAGAGGGGAACATTAGGCGAGTTTGGGAGCCACATGTCTAGTCGTATATTGGTGGGTAAGATGTACTGTGAGCTAGTGAGGAGATGCGAACGTGCCAGTTTCATGCGAACCAAAGCCACCAACCAGCCCAGGGCTGCAGGCCATCCCGCTCTCTTGGTTGTTCGCAGTCTGGGGTTTGGATATCTTGGGCCCATTTCCACGAGCTACGGAGGCTACACCCATCTATTCGTGGCCTTCAACAATTTCATGAAGTGGGTCGAAGCCGAGGCAGCGCGCACGATCATGGCATCTGCAGCCATCAAATTCATGCGGGGAATCTTCATGCGGTTTGGAGTCGCCAACCGCATCATCACCGACAATGACACTTAGTTCGCCAGTGCCGCCTTTCAGGGCTTTTGCGAGGACATGGTACCAAAGTGTTTCGCCTCAGTGGCCCACCCGCGGAGTAACGGCCAGGCGGAGCGCGCTAATGCGTTGGTGTTGAAGGGGCACAAAACGAGGGCGTTTGATCGACTCCACAAGCGCGGGAAGCACTGGGCAAAGAAGTTCCAACGGTCCTTTGGCCGCTCCGTACTTCGCCAAGCCGGACAACCAATGAAACGCCTTTCTTCCTGGTGTATGGTGCGGAGGCGGTTTTGCCATTTGAGGCCCGATGGCAGGATGAAGTCAACTTCCTGGAGAAAGTTTGTGACCGGGCGGCTCATCTTGCAAAGTGTGCAGATGCAAGCGGGTCGTGATAAGATGTCTCCCCAGTGGGAGTGCCCTTTCAAAGTGGTCTTAGTCTCTCGTCCGGGATTGGTAAAGTTGGCCATGGAGGACGGGCGCGAGCTAGTCAATTTGTGGAATATAGAGCAGCTTCACAAGTTTTACCCTTAAAAACTATAAGTCCTCTGTGTTTTTTTAGCCCAGCTGGTGGGTAGTGTTCGCTACCCACTAGCTTGCTGGGGGCTAAAGTGTATAGTTCTTGTGTGTTGTTCTTAAGGAAAGAAAGTTCTGTGAGATGTCTGTGCCTATGAGGGGTTTTCCCCAGTCTCTGTTTCATGTAGTCACCCCGAGTATCTGTAACCTTAATGGTACCTTGTCGGTAAATGTGGGCGTCCGGTGTCCGCGTCGGGCGAGGAAGGGGTGATTGGAGGGTGCGTTTTAGCACGGCGTTTGCACGACCTAGGCTCCTTGTGTCATCGTGGGCGTCGCTGGTTTATGACCACCTCTAACCACCTACTACCTTAGCCACGCGACTCTGTGATCTAACCTCAAGAGATCGCAAGTAGTCAGCTAGAAAAGGCATTGGGAAAACGGCGACTAGGCGCATTCACTGTTAGTTCGGCTGTAGGCACATAGTTTAAACTTGCGCGAACTGCCAATTCTGAAATTTAACTTTTACTTTGGTCACTGTCCGACTGCGAGTGGAATTCGATCGGAGTACAGAACACGTCGCGGAAGGCTAAGAAACGCTTGGGGGCTTGGCTGAGCCGGCGACCACCATGGCGCGACCAGTCTGAGTACGAGCAAAAGAAGACAAGGTTAGGCACCCAGGGGCATGACCTGATCATGATCGCTGCGGCGTGATCATTCGGTTGTTGTCGCTCTAAGGGGCCGAAGTGAAAGCAAGCAGAAGATCGAAGGTTAAAGCCGGACTAATGGCCAGACGAATAGAGTTCTTTATTTACAAGGTTTGAGGCAAAAGAACGATAAGCAAAAAAAAAAAGAAGAAAGATAACTTGGCACCGAGGAAACCTTCATTTGTCATCCTCGACGAAGATGGCCTCGTCGGTGGTGGCTATGCCGCGGCTCCGCGTGTCGTCCTCTGTATCTCTGAAAGCCTCCGACGGAGGAGGCCCCACCTGCAAAGTCTCGGCGACGAGGTCGACGGCGTCCCACACGCAGAGGCGTGCTAGGTCACTGGTGTTGCCATCAGCCCTTTTCACGACGGCGCGTGCGTCAAAGTTGGGGTTGTTGTTAGCGCAGCAGGCCAGCACGTACTCCACGGTGGCTCGAATGGCTCGAATAAGTGTTCTCCAGGGGGGCCGCTCATGCGCACGACAAACAGCTCGAGGCGGCGGCACAAGCGGCGGAAGGAGAGCTAGAGCTTGGCAGGGATGTTGTGCAGCTCGCGGCGGTGCTCTGCCCGGAGTGCTTCCGTCGCCTCCTCTCCCACGCCATCTCCAACTGAAGTGCCGCCACCGACCGGGCCTGCTCGGCGGTGGCAGCATGGCTTGTGTCCTATATGCCGGCGATAGTCTGCATGAAGCGGGCCACCTCGGCCAAAGAAACATCGGGGCAGGTGTGGAAGGCCATCATCGACGCAGAGCTGCTCCCGGCGCCGGCCCCGGTGTGCGCATGCGGAGGCGCTAGATAGGGCGACGGCAAGCTCCCGACGGCAGCGGTATGTGTCTGGGGGCTGCATGGGAGCGGAGCGTGTTGTGAAAAGTTAAGGCAAAAACTACTGCGACTAAGGAAACAAGTAAGCGAGACAGAGCCTTACCTGTCGTAGCGTGAGGCGACGTAGGGCCGGCTGACGGGCACAGTTAGGCCGCCAGCGCCCGACAACAGTGGGTTGGCCGCGGCGGTTCGAGGCGCTGTGTGCGCTGTTAGGGCAGGCTGCGGCGCGACGGCTGGTGGAGATGTTGCGGCGCCCAGAGCAGTGCTCGGTGTCGCGGCGGGTGCGGTTGGCTTGGCGGTGGCGGCACCTCCCTCTCCCATGGTCGGTGCGGCGGTGGAGGAGTCCGCAGTACGCGCCCGTTTGGCGATGGGGGCGTCGCCATCCACCGGCCTTTTCCTAGCGGCGCGCGCCTCTGTGGTGCGAGCGCTGGAGTCGAGGTCGGTGGCGATGGGTTGGTCTTGGCTGGATCCCCCTTCAGTGGGCTGGTCTCGGATCACCGGGGGGCCTGGTGCGGGGTGACGGCCACGCCGATGTAGTCCATGGCGGGTAGGGAGCGCACAATCTGGGTGCGCTCCAAAGGAACGATCTCGCAGAGGGGCTAGGCTCCGACCGGGAACAACCGACGCTCTGGTGGCTAACCCCTAGGATATCAAACATTTTTCTCAGCTCGGTGGCGCTTAGGTCGCCGGCATCAGAAGGAGAAGGCAAAGAAGGAAATGTGTGGCGAAGCACGAGCAAGTTAGAAAAATAGGCATGTTTGAGGTATCGGCGTACCATGGGGCAAGTGCGGGTAATGTTGGAGGAGCCGTTGTACAGGAAGGCAGGGCGGTCATGCCAGCAGGATGGGCTGATCCAACGGGTAAGGTAGTACAGGACTACCGAGGCCCTAGACAGCTTGGGGGTCGTGCAGCCGCTCAACGCGTGCCACCATCATCCGAAGCTTTGCCGTGTCGTCCGCTAGCACGGTCCAGCTGTCCATGGCGACCGCTCTCTCCTTAGGGCATCAATGCCGTTGTCGTCGGCAATGTACACCCAATCGGCCCTCCAGTTCTGCCAGTTGGACCTCAGCGGCAAGGGGGATGTACTGGCCGCTGAGGTTGTTGCGGAGCCTTACGTGGCAGCTTCTGGCCATGTGCGTGTCCTGGTTGGGGCGAATGGAGAAGTAGCAGAAGAGCGGAAGGTTTTGTGCCACCCTCACGAACATCTCACAAAGATGAGCGAAGGCAGCAATGCAGATGACGGAGTCAGGGGTGAGGTGAAGAGTGTGGAGGTTGTAGAAATGGAGGATGGAGAGAAAGAACTCGGAGTAGGCGGGATAAGGCCCGCCAAGATTGCCCACATAAAGGTCACGATCTCGCCTCCCCGGGGCTACGGTGTGAGGGAGCCGCAGGGCATGATCAGCTTGATCTTTCCCTCGCGCTCACCGTCGATGTTGGAGCTGGGAAGGATAGGCATGGCGATGGCGGCGAAGTGGTTGCTGCGGCGGCGAGAAGGCCGAATGAAAGCTAAGTGGGGGGATCCTTACTCGCAGAAGGGAGGTGGCGGCGCAAGAGCTGTCAAAGGCTAGTGTGGGAGAGTCATGAGGCCAAGTCCCGCAATTTATTGGTGAGGCCATGGCACGTCAGCTCCTCGTGGGCCGCAACACTTTGATTCACCGGAGGTGGCGGTAGTGGAGCCGTTTTCGGCGGGTGCATTATAGCGCCGCATCACAATCCCCACGACCGCCAGCTCCCGAGAATGCAGAGGCAGCGGCGCGAGGATCCACCATGCTGGCTGCGCAAAGAAAGTGATGGGACCCCCCGTATTCTCGACGCTTCCCAATGCGATAGTTTGGTCACCCTAGGCAGAGAAGCTCTGCGACTCCAGGTGGTCCCGAGGGCTACTGTCGGTGTATTATACACCGGGATGTACCCCCGTGCCGCTGTCGTGTGGGACAAATAGTCCATCCGGGAGTGTCCCATACTCAGCAACATCGATCCCAAGCAGATCAACGCCTGGTTCCTAGTAAAGTTAGTTGAGTTGTCTACTTTGGTCGTGTCGTCGTACAAATGAAAGCGAGCGAGCAAGGTGCCCCGATGCCGAGCGATCGAGCAACGTGTCGACCCGATGAGCGCTTAGGCGAGTAGGCCCGGTCGTCGGGATCCAAACTCGTGGCGCGATGGCGGGCATGTGGGCGAGCAGGCCCCGAAGCCAGGCGCCTAGTACGTGTGTCAATCCAGCGAGCAGCTAGGCGAGCGGCGCACTTAGGACCGGTGCATTCAGGACTAGCCGGAAGGTGTAGGGCCTCACTGTCAGATGGTGCGGAGCGAAAGAGGGTGGAAGCTTCTCTCCTAAGGACAAGCACAGATCGTCTCGGATCTGGTGCATTCAATGCGATGGAACTGGTCTAATGAAGTGGGAAAGGGTCTGACGTAATGATTGCCCCACCACTCCATGGCGTCAGCTACGCGAAGCTTCTACAGGCGCGTGCGACGAGGTGCAGTGACAGAGGAGCGGGGGTAGGCGCCCACCCTGTCACCTCCTTCCTGTTCCCAAGACGCTGCAGGAGCGCTGTAGGGTGGCGACTTCGACGTGCGGTCAGTGATGGGACAACTACAATGGCGAGGATCATTTAATGTATATTGTTCAGTACTCTGTGACCCAGGCCAGCTCGGGTATATAAGGCTGGGAGGTTCCTCTGTAATGGAGGTTGGTTGATCATTTTCTGGATCGATCGCCCGAAGGTAGCCAGTACTCACATTGTAAGGAGCTTGAGTAGGACTAGGGTTGTTACCCGATCAGGGGGCCTGAACCTGGGTAAACTTGGTGCTTGATGTTGCGTTCTTGCGTGGGAGAGAAGAGAGGAGTGAGCTAACCACGCACACCCCCACTACCTAACAACCGGAGTAGTACCCAAAAACCTATTAGCTGAAATACGCTGACACCATCTAGAGTATAGATTCCCATAAAGTCATAGGGAAACCCTAAGAAATTAAATAATCTAGCCATATTAATGGTAAAGTCTCATATAGCATATAGGATCATTTGTTGCATAAAAAATTGATTATGATAATCATTGGTCAAGGTTGTGGATGTGGATGTGGTCATGGTCTAAGGATGTGTGTGTGTGTGTGTGGAAGGTGTTGGAGAATCAACGTGAAAAACAATGAGAATGTGAGACACATGGTGGGGCGCTCTAGTCGTGGACTAGGGGACACTTATTTGGAGGTCGATGGTTGGTTTGTTCATTGCTCATGACTGGTCAATGTCATGATAGAAAAGATATAAATTTCCGCAAAACCGTATCATTGGCCATTTTACTGGTAAAGCTGTATAGATTTTGCAGAGTCGTTACATACAAATCATCTATGGACCATACTTCTGTGATATGATCGAAGTTGTATCGCAAGGGTGATGCCTATTCTAAATATTGACATAAATTAGGTTATAGTTACGTGGTCGTAGGTCTGTTGTTGGTTTGGTTTGGTAAAAGGTATTGAAATCTGGTCGATACCAAAAATCTCTTTATACTTTTTTAGAAAAGGATTGATAAAATATAGGACAATTCCAAAATCATCATAAATGTGCAATAAGTCTATTATTAAATCTCTTTGTCAAATTTCTGTTAAACCTAGCATGTAATTATTACGTTTGCATATGAAATCCTGCTAGGACGGAAGTGCTTACCCGTTGTTGTGCGGGCTACCCTTCTTTTGGGTAGGCCCATTCTTTTATGCAGAACATTTTTCTTTTAAAGACTTGGAAGAGTTTGACGTAGATTTTTAGGTTATCCTACACTCAAGCCATGCATGGTTGTAGTATTGAGGTGTAAATTTTGAAGGTGTATTTAAAATTTGTAAGCCATATATGTAAAAAAAATCTACTATGCAATAAAGTTTGGTTGTTTGTAGTATTTTAGAATACAGCTTAAATCCTGAACAGTTGTATTTTCAAGGATCTCCCGAGGTTCCCACGATTCATTTGCAAGTTGGCCGTGGACCCGGAAACCCGCTTTCCAATCCACAGATCAATAGCGGTAAAGAGCAGCACATATTGACCCCACCTCCCCGAATGCACAGAGTGATTCTCACCAGTTAAACCTTGATACACTCACATACTAATCCTTTTGTCACACGACACCAGTCAAGTAGAAGACAAGATGTGTGTCATTCATGTGATAGCTTGACCACTCACTCGTCCATGTAATGGATATAAGTTATGATTAACCATTAATCACATTGGCACGGCCGCACACTTTCCGTTTCCATTCACACCGAGGGGCCCAGATATATCTCTACTATTATCAAGGAGGGGCAAATTCCATCTTGATCTATCATACCCCTACGCCATGCTTCGTGGCAAACCTGTAAGTTATCTTTATAGCTACCCAGTTATGAAGTAACATTTGAAAATCCCAAAGTATACGACTACGCATGCTGGGACTATGATGATCTCAAGTCTAATGACCATACAAGCATATCACTCAGGACTACAATCTGATGGCACTTTAAATATAACAATCTCAGCAGTCTCTCAGAGTAGCTCAATCTGGCCATCCATGTTCTATAACATTTATCCACATTATTGATTTGATATATCTATATCTATGCTATGTGAAATAGTACCATCAATCAATGCATGCTGATCAAATCATTACCGCTCGTCGTAATGATATGTATAAAGGATCATTTAGAATAATATCACATTCACAATTTGTGTTTCACAACCAAGTCAGACTTGATAAATAAATTCATGACATTTATTCAGTGAACCAATAATAAAAGTTATCAAAAGTACATGAATAAAGTCGACGTATCACAATCATCATATGATTGATTTAGGACATATTTCCAACATATCGGGTGACATGAATAGCCAATACATAAGGATTAATGGCTATGCTAAGACTCTGTACGTTATTGTCAAACCTATGGAGTACAATTGTATTGACATGTACTATGCTACCAAACAAGCAAGCAAATTTGAGGTTCCAAAGAATGTTTTGCAGGTTTCATGCACAGGTGATGGGTTTCCTAAATTGCTGTAGACCCTTCATTGGTCATGATGGCTGCCATAGGGCCATATGAAGCTACCTAATGGAGCCTAGATTCTATGTGCTTGTGCATTGGACGTTGTAGCATCCTAATTTTTATCAAATAGATAAAATTTGGTACGTTAAGATTCTATAGGCTTGTACTTTTTAAATGATTTTTTTCTAATATATGTATTATTGTCCTTTGTACGTGTGGATGCTTGTGCGCGGTTAGAACCAGGAGAGTTTGTAGACCATTGAGAATATCACCACTATCAAGACATAAATCAAGGCAAGTCCCCTTGACACATATTTTAGCCTTTATGTTTGTTTGCAAAGTGTTGGTGAAATACTTAGAAATAAGTGTGCATGATTATTTTGATTAAAATATAAATTTGGGAAAATAGTTATTACCTAAAAAAGAAAATTGATTCCACCCTATTATTATTTTGCACCCCTAAGTGTACGAATGTTATGTGAACACAATAAGGGTTGAGTCACGCCAAATGGAGTAAAGATGAATTTTGACCAGTGGTAATGAATTAAGTACATGAAATAATGGCTACCTTTCATTGGTATTATTTCATGCGGGTTATTGATAGAACCTAGGTCAGGTTTTTATGTTAGTTAAGATAGTGAAATGAAAATGTGGATTTAATGTTGGAACAAAGAACTTAGCAATGGAAAATTGTAAATAAAAATTTGACTGAGAAGGAATAACGATGACTGGTAGGGTACCGGGTTACCCTGGTAAATGGAGTCATACTCCTTGATCAACCTAAGGACTATTTTATTGTGAATCTATGAGCCGGGCTCATACAATACGACATCGAACTTGTCTATGGGGACGAGCCTAGCTAAGTAAGCCTACGAAGCTACCGAAAACTATTTCGAATTGAACTCGAGGATCCGACATCGAATAGGAACTTGGGCGAACCCTTGTAGCCCTAGTATCCGGTCATATGGGCAGTCACCTTGTCGTGATAAAAAATTGTGTAACAAGATGGCCAAGATCAGTCATGCGTGCTCCATAATTGATGATAAATAGTTTTTAGTAGATTTTATATCCCGTTCGGCGTAGATGTGCCAATTTGTTTGTGTGGGGATCCTGTCACTCGAACTGTCAAACACCTTCAGGCATAGGTACTGGTCATGCACAAATCTTGCCTTTGATCCATCAGAAGAGATGCGGCGGCAAGGGAAACGCCCGGTGAGTGAAATATTTGTGTTGTCAATATGTATCGATTTAAACATTGTTCAACACAGTGATCTGATGTTTTCATATTTTTATCCTCCAATGTATGAGTTTGTGCAGTACCTTGACACTGAGCAAACGCACGAGATGCACGACGACCTCATGCTACACATGAGGATTCATAGAGCTGAGTGTGAGGACCGGGAGTGCCATGTCGAAGAGAGGCCCCAGCAACGGGAGGAGGAACTAGAGGAACAGCATCAGCGAGCAGCCTAAGCGCGTCATGCAGAACGTGAGCGGCAAGCCCGTGCGCGTGAGGCTTAACGTGTGGCGAAGCGACAGAGGGCGGCCAAAGATCTGAAGTAGGGGCTGATGCACTTAGGAAGGGGAAATATCCCCGTAGCACTCAATAGATCGTTCACTTGTCCCTATGAAATGTATCATTTAGAATCCCCTAAAAGCATGTTTGGTGGATACCAATGCATACAACATGTTTCGTCAGTAAGTGGGAAAAACTTTCTAAGAAATTTAAATTCCCCTAAGGCATGTTAAGAGTAGTGCTGGCACACAAATACAAGTGTCGTCCATGCCATTGCTTAGTTTATGGTAACGTTTAATTTGCTGTAATATGCGTGCAATGTTTAAAAAATATTTCATTGCCCTGAAAAATATGTAGTTGAATTGTATTTATGGACTAGAGTGCCATTGAAGCACATACAAGCACAGTTCCCTCAGTGGTTGGTGGCCACGTCGATTTCGGAGACAGTGTGCACCGACGGAGAGAGAGCGACATAATTGCCACACCTTAATGACTGGCATGTGGTCACCTCAGACCGCTTTTAAAGCTTTTCGTAAGAGGGTTGTCGTCTCCCTTGGTGGCTGGCGGTCACGTCACTTTGAAACACAGTGTCCACTGACGCAGAGAGAGCGTCGTTGACACGCCGTTCAATGATTCAAACCGCCTTTAAAGCCTTTTACGTTTGAGTAACAGTATCCATAAAGGACGTGGCAAAACAATGTTAACAATGTCTGTAATAGTCTTCAGAAAGGACGTGCCAAAAAAGTTCTGTCGGTAGCAACAATTATTCAGTCTGCCTGCACGTTGTAAACTATCTGTTGGAGCTCTGTGATGTCTATATAAGGCGTGCTTGCCAGGCTGTTTGCACAAGTGAAATAAGCAGAAGCTGGTGTAGGAAGCAAAGTGATAGAGACCCAAGTCGCCATGGAGTTCCCCTCGCCACCAAGAGAATCATGTAGTGTAGACATTCCTGATGGCATCGAGGCCCCCATGTGTCTATGCGGTGACAGTTGCAAGCTGATGAAGTCCGTTTCATTTCCTTACACCTATGGGAGAAGGTATCGGATGTGTTCTAACATTGAGGAAGACCAAACCGATTGGATGCGTCGACAGGGAAAAACCACGGTAAGTTCACCCTTTAGTTATATATTGGTATAAGGATAATATCGTTAGGCATTTCAATTTGATATCATGTTTCCCATCGTAGGGTCTGTTATGAGAGTTCATACAATATCTAGACACGGAGCAAACTCCGAAGATGGAGCGACAGATAATGGAGGAGGGGCATGCAATAGAGCTAGGTGCTATGAGAGGTGGCGCCTGTTAGATTAGGAAGAGATGCGCCACCGTTTGCAGGAGGAGATGCTAGCAGAGAGAAAAGCTAGACGACAGAGGAAGGCTATGGAGCAAGAGGCTATACGACAGAGGGAGCAAAGGGAGGCCATGGAGCAGAGGCAGTGAGGAAGGGAAAATATCCCCGGTGCACCCAATAGAGTGTAGAAGATTGTCATGTAGCGTTTAAAACCCCCAAGGCATGTTACAAGGTAGATCTAGGCTTGGTACACGAATAGGATATAGGATACGTGTACTATACATGCCATTGCTTTTTAAGTTGGAATGTTTGATGTCTGCGATAGCAAATATGTGTGTGGTTAATTGTAGTGTTGATGTAAGCATGCGGAGCATATGACTCTGTATTTGTATCCTATTAATGGAGTATTGTTTCTGGACAAAAACTTTGACCACTTTCCTAAAGATGTGTGTGTTCCACTGAATGAGAGAGGTGCAGGGCATGCAGAGTACAGTTTCATTGCTCTACTTAGAGGGTACAAATACAGAGTCCTATACTCTGCATACTGACAGGAACACTACAATCATGCACACCCGAATCTAGCATCACAGACATCAACAATGGCTTGTACGACACATATATCATATTCTATAGTCGTGTGCCGGGCGGACTTCTAACATGCCTTAGGGATTTTAAAAGGTACATTATATGTGTGTGGCACTAGAGTCTTCGGCATGCAGGGCACAAACGTTTCGTGTGTAGGCACATTTGTACAATGCGCTTTTCTATGTCGAGACGACGTTCGAGTGGGCTGAGGCAGCGGAGGTGGCAGCGACATGAGTGGTTGTTGCGTTTGAGGCCGAGCTCTGGGCGGAGCTCGACTCGGTTATGGCAGCGATGGCTGCCAGGGAGGCAGCCGAGGCCGCGGCTTAGGCGGCCGTGGAGGCCCTGGAGGCCATGCGTGTTGTGGCTGCGGAGGTCGTCTCCGCAGATGCGCCGCTGGTGCCGTTAAGGGAAGTGACGGTTGACCCTCTGGCAGTAGCGCCGCCGAGGGAGGCTGCGGCAATCCTCAGTCTGGGAGCCCTCGAGGGCTGGGTCGACGATCTCTTGGCCGACAAGGAGGAGATACCCATTCCCCCAGCTCCAGCGCCTACACCGGCAGCAACCACAATTGTTCCTGGAGGAGAGCCAGCGCCTCTTTTGTCGGCCAATTGGCGCACAGTCGCAATTCCGCGAGATTCCTTGCGCAGTCCACCGGGTTGTATCGAGTAGCTGCTCCGCTCATGTTGATGGGTCCCACACCTTTTCATTGCTAGACAGTGCGGGTGATTTGACACAACGGAGTAGCCTACGCTGATGCGTGTCCTGCTATCGGGGCTTGTGTTGACTCGAGGCTACCTCTGCACAGCGCCTGTTGTGGACAAGGATGCGAGCGCCACAAGGTTGAAGGCCTCGAGCTTCCCAAGCCCGAGCTCGAGCCTTGGGAAGCTCGAGCTGGGGTCGGGGGAGGAATCGAACGGTCTATGTCTCAACAGGATGGCGGGGGGCTCCGTCCTAGGCCATATTGCCTGATGGGCCTTGCCTGCCTTGTGCATGCTCATAGGCCACATGTTAATTCGCCACAATAAGGTAAAATTTAAAATTTATTATTTTTATACCGATAATATTGTGTATATATTTTTAAATTATTTTTAGTACTATATAAACTTTTTCTGAAAATTTTGGAAAATATTTTTTCATATTTTGTGGCCATTCAAGTCTTCTATCAAGCATCACAACTTTTTTAGATTACAATCTACCGCTAGTTTTTCACCGAAAGGAACAAAACCTATAAATCAATCGGTGCTCATTCTTTTCGTCATATTTAACTTATCGTATATTTTATAGTTGTATGATAAACAAAGTTATATAGATGAAACAAAGAGAATGAGGCCCTAAGCCCAGTTCTGTTCAGCTTGCTTGTCTATCAAATCTACTTATCTAGGTTATATAGATAAGTTAGCGAAAAGACGGAGGCTTTAACTTCAAGAGCATTGTAAACTTGTTTTGAGAGTGGATATCCTTCATTTGGTTTGTGAGCTTTTTACTCAAGAATTTATTGAAAATAAAAAATTGTGCTTTGAGATTCAAATAGTGGTGATCCTCTAATTACACAATTTTGTAGTGGCATTTACATGTATGTGTTTTGTACTAGCATTTGTTGAATATATTGTTAAGTTCCACAGTGGCACTTGTCGGGATGTCAAGTTTTGTAGTGACATCTATTAAATTAACCCCTAATTTTTAATGATATTTTCATATGTGCTCCAAAGTACTATTTAGACCCACATGTCAGAGATATACAAATGAAGCATATGAGCAATTTGTCGATGAACTTTGAAGTATATCTGCGGTTGTCCCTAATTTTATGACCCCACAAGTAGGATAGCATGATATACAAATATGTGTTTTGAGATTTGAGCCATGGAATCACCTAATTTGTATTTACACTTTATGCAATTACGTGTTTTGTAATGAAATTTATTTGAATGTCAAGATTTGTTGTGGAATTTCTCAAAATTCTAGGGCACATCATTAACAAATGTCCTATGTGGGTAAAATTTAATATGAGATATCATTATCCTAAAGCATGTCTAGTGTTAAAACCTTTTCTCTACTCGGTTATGCTATTCATAAGTCATTTCACAAGGTCTTCTTTCCACGCTGATTCCGCCAAGCCCATTCTCTTGGTTGTGGTTTCGCTGGATAGTAGACAGTGACAGTGGGAATCTCGTTAATCCATTCATGGGCGCCACTAATGAGATGACAAGGCATTTGTCTACCTTAAAAGAGTCATAGTTACTCCCGCCGTTTACCCGCGCTTAGTTGAATTTCTTCACTGTGACATTTAGAGCATTGGGCAGGTATCACATTGCGTCAGCATCCGCTGGGACCATCGCAATGCTTTGTTTTAATTAAACAGTTGGATTCCCCTTGTCCGTACCATTTACGAGTCTGCTGCTCGATTCGATGCCCGTCCCCGGTATGCACGCGGTGAGAGCCTTGGCGACCAGCTCGCCATGAAAGCAGCTCGAGCAATCCACTAGCAGCCGACGGGTTTGGGGCCGGGACTCCCAGGCCCAACCCTCAGAGCCAATCTTTTTCCTGAAGTTATGGATCTGTTTTGCCGACTTCCTTTTCCTACATTGTGCCAATGGCCAAAGACTGTTCACCTTGGAGGCCTAATGCGGTTATGAGTACGACCGGGCATGGACAATACTCGGTCCTCTGGATTTTAATGGGCCGCCGGGGGCGCACCGGACACTGCGCGACGTGCGGTGTTCTTCCGGCCGCTGGACCCTACCTCCGATTGAACCGTTTTCAGGGCTGGCGGGCAGTTAAGTAGAAAAGATAACTCTTCCCGAGGCCTCCGCCGACGTCTCCGTACTTCCTAACATCGCCGTCAACCGCCACGTCCTGGCTCGGGAAATCATAACCCGATTCGCTTTGGGCTACGCACGGGATTGCGCTATCTGCCGACGTTATCCCGTCCCTTAGGATCTGCTTACCCATGTTCAAGTGTCGTTCACATGGAACCTTTCTCCTCTTCGGTCTTCAATGTTATCATTTGAATATTTGCTACTACCACCAAGATTTGCACCGACGGTTGCTCTGCAAGGGCTCGCACCCCGAGTTTTCTAACAGCTGATGTGCCCTCCTACTCATCTAGGCATGGCGCTCACCCAGATGGCCGGGTGTGGGTCGCGCGCTTCAGCGCCATCCATTTTCGAGGCTAGTTGATTTGGCAGGTGAGTTATTACACACTCCATAGCGGATTTCGACTTCCATGACCACCGTCCTGCTGTCTTAATCGACCAACACCCTTTGTGGGTTCAGGTTAGCACGCAGTTAGGCACCATAACCTGGCTTTCGGTTCATCCCGCATCGCTAGTTTTGCTTTACCAAAAATGGCCCACTTGGAGCTTCGGTTTTTGTGGCACGGCTTCCCAGAGCACCCGCACCGTCCTACCTATTTAAAGTTTGAGAATAGGTCGAGGGCGTTGCGCCCCCAATGCCTCTAATCATTGGCTTTACCCGATAGAACTCGTAATGGGCTCCAGCTATCCTGAGGGAAACTTCGGAGGGAACCAGCTACTAGATGGTTCGATTAGTCTTTCGCCCCTATTCCAAGTCAGAAGAACGATATGCACGTCAGTATCGCTTCAAGCCACCATCAGAGTTTCCTCTGGCTTCGCCCCGCTTAGGCATAGTTCACCATCTTTCAGTTCCTGACAGGCGTGCTCCAACTCGAACCCATCACGGAAGATCGGGGTCGGCCAGCGGTGCGGCCCACTAGGGTCCTCCAGCTCGTCAGCTTCCTTACGCTTCCCAGGTTTCAGAACCCATCAACTCGCACGCATGTCAGACTCCTTTTTCCGTGTTTCAAGACGGGTCGAATGGGGATCCCGTAGGCTGTCGAAGCGCTGCACCCCGAGGGGAGCGCCTTGCGGCGCGCTCAAGACGGCCACGCCGCTGACGGTATCCGGCGCGTGCTGCCCCCGAGCTTTGGCCACCGGCATGGCCGGCAATAGTCCATGCCTCGAACCGAGTGGCGGACCAGCCGAGGCCGTTCAGCATACGACCGGGGCGCATCACCGGCCCCCATCCGCTTCTCTTTTGGCAATTTCAAACACTCTTTGACTCTCTTTTCAAAATCATTTTCATCTTTCCCTCGTAGTACTTGTTCACTATCGGTCTCTCGTCTTTATTTAGCCTTGAACAAAGTTTACTGCCCGATTTGGGCAGCATTCCTAAACAACCCGGCTCATTAGCGGTACCTCGTGGTGCGACAAGGTCCGAGCCAGACGGGGCTCTTACCCTCCCAGGCAGCCCTTTCTAGGGGACTTGGGCCTGGTCTGTCACTGAGGACGCCTCTCCAGACTACAATTCGAACGGCGCGCCGCTCGATTCTCAAGCTGGGCTGCTCCTGGTTCGATCGCCATTATTAGAGGAATCCTCGTAAGTTTCTTCTCCTCCGCTTATTTATATGCTTAAACTCGGCGGGTAGTCCCGCCTGACCAGGGGTCACGGTCCAAGCGGCGCTCGCTCCGATGGATGGGTCCTTGGGGCCGAACGAGAGGCATGGCATCGTGTCGCTGCACGTAGAATGCGCAAGGGTTTGCCCACCTTGTGCTGCGCCCGGCGTGCCCTAACACTAGCAGTCTGTGCTTCGAACGCAACTTGCGTTCATAGACTCAATGGTTCACGGGATTCTTTAATTCACACTAGGTATCGCATTTTGCAACTTTCTTCGTCGATGCGAGAGCCGAGATATCAGTTGCTGAGAGTCCTGATTGTTACGACGTATCAACGTGTCGCGTCGGGTTGCCGGGTTGCCGCGTCCCCCGGTTAGGCACAATGTTGGCACCGTCGGCGCCATGGGTTCTTTTTGTAGTCGTTGCCCCATGAGGGCAGCAGCTTTGCTAGGCAGCACGGGTGTCGTCCAGCGAGAGGGATGATGCGTGCGCGGCCTTTGTTTTGATGAGGGTCATGACAATGATCCTTTCACAGGTTTACCTACGGATACCTTGTTATGACTTCTTCTTTCTCTAAATGATAAGGTTCAATAGACTTCTTGCGACGTCGGGGGCGTCGAACTGCCCCCGTCGCCACGATCCGAACACTTCACCGTACCATTCAATCAGTAGGAGCGACAAGCGGTTTGTACAAAGGGTAGGAACGTAGTCAACGCGAGCTGATGACTCGCGCTTACTAGGGATTTCCTCGTTGAAGACCAACAATTGCAATGATCTATCCCCATCACGATGAAATTTCCCAAGATTACCCGGGCCTGTCGGCCAAGGCTATATACTCATTGAATACATCAGTGTAGCGCGTGTGCGGCCCAGAACATCTAAGGGCATCATAGACCTGTTATTGCCTCAAACATCCATGGCATAAACGACCATAGTCCCTCTAAGAAGCTAGCTGCGAAGGGATGGCTCCGCATAGCCAGTTAGCAAGATGAGGTCTCGTTCGTTAATCGAATTAACCATACAAATCGCTCCACCAACTAAGAATGGCCATGCACCACCACCCATAGAATAAAAAAAAACTCTCAGTCTATCAATCCTTACTATGTCTACACTTGGTAAGTTTCCCGTGTTGAGTCAAATTAAGCCGCGGGCTCCACGCCTGGTGGTGCCCTTCCGTCAATTCCTTTAAGTTTCAGCCTTACTACCAAACTCCCCCCGGAAACCAAAGACTTTGATTTCTCATAAGGTGCCAGCGGAGTCCTATAAACAACATCCGCTGATCCCTGGTCGGCATTGTTTATGGTTGAGATTAGGACGGTATCTGATCGTCTTCGAGCCCCCAACTTTCGTTCTTGATTAATGAAAACATACTTGACAAATGCTTTCGCAGTTGTTCGTCTTTCATAAATCCAAGAATTTCACCTCTGACTATGAAACACGAATGCCCCCGACTGTCCGCATTAATCATTATTTCGATCTCGAAGGCCAACACAATAGAAGTGGAATCCTATGATGTTATCCCATGCTAATGTATTCAAAGTGGTGGCTTGATTTGAGCAATCTAATTTGTTCAAAGTAACGGCGTCGGAGGCACGTCCTGACCAGTTAAGGCCAGGAGCGCATCGCCGTTAGAAGGGTCGAGTAGGTCGGTGCTCACCGAGAGGCGAACCGGACAACCCGGCCCAAGGTCCAACTACGAGCTTTTAACTACAACAACTTAAATATATGCTATTGGAGCTGCAATTACCGTGGCTGCTAGCACCAAATTTGTCCTCCAATGAATCCTCGTTAAGGTATTTAGATTGTACTCATTCCGATTACCGGACACTAAAGCGCCCGGTTTGTTATTTATTGTCACTACCTCCCCATGTCAGAATTGGGTAATTTACGCGCCTGCTGCCTTCCTTGGATATGGTAGCCATTTCTCAGACTCCCTCTCCGCAATTGAACCCTAATCTCCTTCACTTGTCACCACCCTGGTAGACCCCTATTCTACCATCGAAAGTTGATAGGGCAGAAATTTAAATGATGCGTCGCCGACACAAAGACCATGTGATCCGTTGAGTTATCATGAATCAACGGATCAACGAGAAAAGCCTGCATCAGCCTTTTATCTAATAAATACGCCCCTTTTGGAAGTCGGGTTTGTTACACATATTAGCTCTAGAATTACTATAGTTCTCCGAGTAACACGTACCATCAAACAAACTATAACTAATTTAATGAGCCATTTGTAATTTCACAGTCCGAATTAGTTCATATTTGCACATGCATGGCTTAATCTTTAAGACAAGCATATAACTACTGGTAGGATCAGCCAAGTAGCACGTCCTCGACTAGTCGGCGCCGTCGATGGCTCATCACAGGTAGTTCTTTGAGGCTTATAAGGCTTAAAATTGGGCTTAATTCATACATGATACAATAACATATACACATCACGATGGTACACCATTGTATTTATGCATGCAGCAAGGAACAACCATTATCATTTGCTGATGTGGACTCCGCAAAAATTTAAGCAGCAGCAAGGACCTTCTCCATTGCATCAATGTTGCAGAGAGCTAACCATATATACCATATGATGCAATGTCACATTTTAGTGCACAACTTGCACACACCAACCCCTGATTTTGAAGGATTCTAATTGTTTCCAGGGGTATTACTCGCCTGCTTCACTCCATGTTGAGTTTACCCCTCGCCTGCTTCACTCCATGTTGAGTTGCCAAACGGGGACTCTTCCTGCAACAAACTGAAAGAGCACATACAGATTACAAACCCAAGCCACACAATGGCACGCACAAAAAATAAACCCGAGCTACATAATGGAGTGCCAACCTATGCCATCAGCTGCTCTCTTCTTCCCTGATCTCCGCTGCAACATAGCACGGGACTGGCAACCTTCATTAGAATCCTGCTCACTCACCCTCTATAGCAGTAGAGGGAGCATCATCATAAGCAACGAAACAATTTCTTTTGAACGTACAAAGTAGACCATATGAAAAAATTGAAGTTTTTTTTTTGTTTAAAACCCACATGTACATTGTCTTTGACAAATATAGAATCATCCCTGTCCTGGTTGTTTCCAGCCTTTGATTTCAGTGCTTCGGCACCTATCTTCATTTGACCATTCTGTTCCTTTGCCTTTCCTTCAGGATTGCCTACACAGATGTACATTCCAAATGTATTACATGGGAGGTGCGAACAGATACACATGACTCATAAAGTGCAATTGGAAGGAGGGATTTGAACACCATTTTTGTCTATAACTGGAATGTTCCGTTCCCCCTTTTCACCTGAAATTGTGAACATCAGGTCAATATAGTATGGCAATGTTGCTTCATTTGAGGATTACAATTGCTCTCTTGATTTCATTGGGTCAATATTTTGTGACCAAAAAAAGGTGTTGTACACACAAAGATGAGAATGGGTGAGGTAGATGGAGCATCCCTGGCAAAAAAAAAAAGGACAGCTAACATCGACCTCTCCAACACAGTCCACAGGTGGACTCACTTAAAAGACATCAAGAGTGCTATAATGGCAGTCAACTTCATTTCAGTTTCTAGGATTAGTCCACTTTTTGCTTGTTTGTATTTCATTATCTGTCCAATTGACATGTTTTGACAATAATGTTGTGATTGCTGTCCACTCATGTTTTTTCCTATGCAAATTAATCAGCTATATGATTTTAAACCTAATCCTAGAAGCACCCCACATGGCCACATGCTATTTTATTGTCACAAATGTTTTTGAAAGATAAAACCAGGGAGGAAGAGGGGAGCAGAAAGAGAAAGGTTGGGAGCAAGAATTACCACAAAACTTTGGGGTAGTCGAGGGGGCGATGTATGGGGAGCCATCGAGCCTGGAGAATGGAAGACGTATGGTCACCATCATATTCTCCAGGAGGTGCTCGAGCTTAGTACGGCGAGTGTGGGTGCTGTCAGCGTCAGCTAAGTAAAAGTCTCTAGAAATGACATTGCCAGAGCAATGCTGCAAGCCAACAAGGAACAAAACAAAATCAAACTGCATCTACTGGCAACTGCATTAATTCTGCAGTCAGAGATCAGCTCACCTTGGACACGGGATGACGGGCAGGAACACCTCTGCAAGTAGAACAGTGCAGGACAGCCATGTCCAACCTGCAATTCCTTTTGGCAGGAGTGGAAGTTTTAGCTGAGCTGCAGTAGGTCTCGTGTCCCTTCAACTTGGAGTGGGGATAGTATGTCCCGCAATTGCATTGGACCTCCATGGGAGGGGCAATCCAACACTCCAGCTGAGCATGGTTAATCTGGAAATCCAACATGGACATCTCCTGTTGAACGAAGGCATCGAAGCAATTTTGAAACTCCGGAGAAGTTGCTGAATTATGAAGAAGTTGCTATGTTAAGAGTCTTTAGGGAAAATAATGTTTAATCGGTTTCAGCAACGGAAATGGGGGGCATGACTTACCACGCAACTTTTGGGTACTCAAGGGGGCTATCTTTTGCCCTGTAGGCCTGTGTGGGCAATCGTGCTCGTCCATATTCAACCTGCAGTCGCAATTCCTCTTCATACCTTCGAGGAGGTAGTCCATCTCAGCACAATGAATGTAGGTGGTGTTGTCAGCACGGTAACAGCCGGTGCAAACAAGAACATCAGTAGAGCAATGCTGCAAGCAGAGCAACAAGGATAGCAGGCATGAAGCCAGCAACGAACAAAACAAAATCAAACTGCATCTACTAAATCAATCCTGCAGTTAGTCAGAGCTCAGCTCACCTTAAACACGGGAGGACGGAGAGGAACGCTGCAAGCAGAACAGAGCAGAAGCGTCTTATTCACCCTGCACTTCCTCTGAGCAGGAGTGGAAGATTTTGCTGAGGGGCACTTGTGTTCGTGTTCCCTCAACTGACAGTAGGGAACGTATCCTCCGCAGGGGCATTGGACCTCGATGCGAGGGCCAATGGCCTCTAGCACACGTCAACATCCGAAGCAAGAAATAGAAGCGCATGATTCCTTGTGGCTGTTGACACAAAAGCCACAGAACACATGACCAGCGCCGCACTGCCAGTGCAAACATTGGGGAGAAATAATAGAAGTTAATATAGGAAACCAAAAAAAAAGAAGAAGAAAACTTTGCATCTCGCCCACCCGGTAAATGTGAGTTGCGGACGTGAGGCTTTGGGGGTACGCCGCATTTACAGCACTCCAGGAGCGCTGGGTTAATCGAGAACTCCAACATGGTCAGCACCTAATGAATGAAGGATAAGCGTCGTTAGAGAAAAAGAAGAGGCATGAAGGTGGCGACAGTGCATAGATCCGGCAGGACCCAAGCTCCTCCACGCCGGATCTGCGCTGAAGGTGAAAAGGAGAAATTCCGGAGCAAACTTACTTGAACCTCCATTTCGTCTTCTTTGTGGAGAGGACACCAGGGCGGGGGAGGGGGCGGGGCGGCGACGGCACAAGCCGCACAAGGCAGGGAAACCCTAGGAGCCCGCCCCTTCCACCGTTCCACGCACGAGGGGATCAGGGCAGGTGGACCGTGGATGGCCGAGTGGCGGCTGGGATAGGGGGAGCCGGGAGATTTAATTTTTTGCCCCTCAATTTAGGGGGCAAATATTTCATGCCCTCAATTGGGTTCTCTTTTATTATTTGTCATTTGGTATCAATTTTTTTTATTTCTTACTACTCCACCCCTTTTAACGCGTAAAAATTCATAAAAATTCAAAACAATCTTTAAAAATTCTGAAAAATCATTAAAAATCTGAAAAATTATAAAAAATTCATAAATCTTAAAAAATCACAAAACAATATTCAAAATTCAGAATAATCTAAAAAACCAAAAATTGTAAAAATCCAAAAACCATGAAAAAAGGAAAAATTGAAAAATTCAAAATAACTTAGAAAAATCATAAAAATAAAAATCTTAAGAAACCCAAAAACTATTTGTAACCATTACTCAAAAGTAAAATTTAAAGAATCGTGAGTTACAAATTTAAATTTTCTTGTATAGCAAGGGATACAAAAGGCTTCGATTTTCTTAAGTTTTTTATTTTAAATCATAAAAATAAAAACTTAAAAATGAGAAGTCTTTAAGTAATCTTGCTATACTGATAAAATTTACATTATTCTAATTTTTATATTTTTGAATTTTAATATTTATGATTTTTATATTTTCATATTTTTAATGATTTTTATAATTTTTAAAGATTGTTTTGAATTTGTTTATGATTTTTTAAGACATTAAAAGGGGTGGAGTGGCGAGAAATAAAAGAATTCGGTGTACCGGTGGCAAATAATAAAGGAGAACCCAATTGAGGGGCATGAAGTATTTGCTCCCTCAATTGGGGCAAAAATAAATCTCCGGGAGCACAGGGCGATGGGAAAAACCTAGAAATTTGGTATTGCTCCATGGGACAAATCCGGCACTACAATGGCAATCCAACGGCAGTAGCTGAGTGGCAAACCAGCTATATCTTTGCCATGGCATCTTTCATACAAGAAACATTCGTCAAAGTTGATTAGAGAGGACAGCAAAGCTAGGAGAATCTGTAAAAGTTACTGTATTGAATAGAGTGTCTGGTAGGACGAAGGAATTTTTTAAAGTGCAGTGTAAAATATGAAGAAAATTTACAGTGAAACTCTAAATTTGCAGCATAGCTATTTGCAGCAAGTTTTAGAGCTTCTGCTAGCTTTGTTAATGGTTTTATTAATGGCATCATTGCAAAGCGTAGGCCCCAAATTATCCGAGTGGCATCCCTCCCTGGGGTTGGGTTTTCATGAAACAATGTATAAAATTTTCCTTGTCTGAAATGCCCAAATCCCAGTGGAACATTGTTTCGAATTAATTTTTAGTTCACTTCTAATATCCGACAATGTGAGCTCGAACAAAATTGCCACGAAAAGGATGTTGCCACGTGAGCATGGCCAAATGTTTATATGGCTTTTTCCCAACATTACGTTGCTTGATGATCTGTTCCAAAAACTTGAATTAAGGGCATAAGTCTTAGCGAAAGGCAATGAAACCCAATATCAACAATCCTCGGGTTTAACTCTCATGATGGCGATGGCACTTCTTCTCCTCAGGCATCTCCACAGCCCACTCAAGCTTCTAAGAAGGGTCTACTGACTTACCTTCGTCGGCGGTTCACCAACAAATGATCTACTTCCTATCTACCCGGTGACCTCAAGACTAAGGACTTTTTGGCGCTTGATGCCAAAGGGGCAGAAGTTTAGCTATCCTTTATGAACTTTTCTTTGGTTTTGGTTGGTTGTTGAACTTGTTGGTTTTGGTTGTGCTTGTTGACCTTTATTGTGCTTACTTGAACCTGAATTGTTCTTTTCCTAGTTGGTCTTGAACTTGGTTGTTCCTCCTTAAGTGTGCTTGTATCTAGGGGTAGTTTTTATCTGCTTGCACTAACCATATTTGTTGTTATGACTGCTTGCACTAACCATATTTTTAAGAATTTTCAAAGTATTTCATAGGATTGTCATCAATCACTAAAAAAGGAGAGATTATAAGTGCATCTAGGCCCTAATCTAGGGCTTAATATTTTGGTGTTGATGTTGTGCGTCATTGAAAATTCAAGTCGTTATATGTGATTGGTGATTATCGGGGATATCTTGGCTTTGTTGGACCCCATGTGAGTTATTGTGTGAGGCATCAAGCGAGAAGACTAAGGATGTGCTAGAAGATGAACCGAGTGTCGAGAACTCGAGATGATTCATCTATTAGTCTAGGTCCTTTTTTCTTTTTGGTTGTAAAGTCGCCTGTCAAGGGGGGGTTTGATGGCCACCAACTTGTCGGTACTTGATCTCTGGGAGCACTAATTCTCTCTTTCCAGCTGAGTTTAGAGCTTTAGTCAAGTTGGTTTTCCTTTGGGAAAGGCGTTTTAGGTTTCAGAGGGTTGGACTATTTTTCCTAGTGTTGGCCGGACCGTCTAGGGCTATGGATTGGACCGTCTGGGGTTTGCCTGTTTTCTCTGGTTCCTTGCTGCTGTCTAGCTGGACTGTTCGGGTCGGGTTCATGGTTGGACCGTCCGAGGTCAGCCTTGCAACCTCCTGGTCTGCCGCTGTTGCCTGGCTGGACCGTTCGGGGTCCGGGCCGGACTGTCCAGGGCCTTGCGTCGTTTCAAATATATCTTCCCGTTCTAATCACCATGGACCGTCCAGGGTATACCGCGGACCGTTCGGGGTGACCGTGTCTTCACCAAATCATGTTCTTTTCGACTTTTCGGCAGCCCACGCCTTAGCGGCGGCTCACGTTGCCGGACTCGTATTGACTTATAGTGCGAAGACCAAAAAGGCCAAGGAAACAGCGGGGCTCGGCAGGCCCTGGCAGTTCACGACTTAGCGGCAGCCAGAAACAGACCGAAACACCGTGTTGCGGGAGCAAGTCGCTAAGGAAAAGTCGATTATCGAGAAAACAGGCGATTCACGACTTTCGGCGGCTAACGGTACGGGACACGTAGAACGGCCCAAAAACTTGACCAAAACAATGTCCATGGCTTCCAAAGCACTCTGCATGCCAACCGCACAAATCGGCAGCAGAACCAAAAGCAGCGAAAACGGCCGTTTGGTCGGAAACAATCGCTTTTTATGAAGAGGAAACCACTAGGGTCCTAGAGGGGGATGGCCCTAGGGTATATTAGGGGGAGACCGCACAGGTGATGCCGAATTGGCTAGAAACGGACCGAAACTCTATGTCGCATGCCAAGTCGCTAAGGAAAAGTCGAGTATCGTGAAAATGGGCGCTTCACGACTTTTGGTGGCTAACGGTGCGGGACACTTGTGTAAGGATCCTAGACCGAGAGGTGGGGTGAATCGGCTCTTTTTAAATTTTACTTCTTTCAATCCGCTTGCTTAGTTAGTCAAATTAGGAACACAAGCTATCGATGGTGTCGGTGTAATAAATACTGGGGTATGAAGAGTCCTAAGGAAGGCTAGAAAAGCAGGCGGGCCCCACGTGTCGGTAGGCGTCAGACCCAGTAGCGTGGGCAAGCCTCAGCGTGTTGGCGGGCCCCATCGTCGGCGGGCGACAGACCCAGCGTGGCGAAACCCTCGAAGCGCCGGGCGAGGCCCCACACGTCGAGCGGGCGACCGAGCCCAGCGTGTGGCGAGCCCCTCAGCGTGTTCGGCGGCGCCACGCGTCGGCGGCGACGAACCCAGCGCGGGCGAGCCCCTCGGTAGCGCGGGCGAGGGCCCACACGTCGAGCGGGCGACGAGCCCCAGGCGTGGGCGAGCCCCTCAGCGTGTTGGCGCGGCCCTCGTGTCGGCGGGCGACAGACCCGGCGCGTGGCGAAGCCCTCTCGAGGCCCCTCACATCAGCGGGGCCCACGTGGCGAGAGCGTCCGGAAGAGTCTTACGGCGAAGCTTCCTAACTGCGAAGACGGCGTATTCAATGTGACACTACGCACGCGAATAGATAGAAGAAGAGATGGTTACCGCCACGATGACCTCTGCGGCTTTGATCAACCGCTATCCTTTGCGCGAGGAATTGACCGCAGAGAGAGAGCTTGCGATCTTGAGTTGGACGCCTTGCGTCGAAGAAGCGGTAGGCCCCACCGCGATCTCACTGGTGTGCTCTGCGGGCGGAGGCCACTGCGAAGCAGCGCAAAGGGCGGCGCCCGTCTTGTGTAGCAAAGACGTTTCGTCTCTCTGTCTTGTCCCTCGCGTCTTGTCAATGTACTAAGCGTACTGTCCTGCCTACCCCTCGGCTCTCTCCGCCCGTTCAAGGCTTGTATAAGAGGGGAGGAGAGAAAGCGAGAGGGGGTTTCGAAACATTCTGTAACCACATCTCATACAACCACAACACGGAAAAGAGCTAAGGCTCGGCAGAGTAGGATCCCATTACCGAGGGTCTCAACTGGGTAAACCCGTGTGTTGCTCCTTCTTTGCGTCCACGCTCCGTCGAATCGAGCTCGACCGGATCGGCTAGCGGATAGAAATCGATAGGGTGTGATCCGCGATGGTTGAGCGGAGAAACACGCCGTCGTGGCGCGCCCGAGTTGAGGCGCTAACCGGTTCGAGTTCTTCGACCTCTCTTGAGCGGTGATGGCGGATCACTGTCGCGATGGACGGCGAGCGTTAGAAGCTGCGGCGCGCGGCGTCGGCGGCGGCAATGGCGGTGGATCACCGGCGGCACCGTCCCGGGTTAGCTAGATGGCGCTGGCCTTGGAGAGTGCACTCGGCACAAAACCTCTATGCGGCGAGGCCTGCTGACAACCCGCCGGTCCGGTGACTCCGGACTCCCGCGGCGCCGTGGTAGCTAACAGCCCGCACGTGGATGCCGCCGCGGCGGTAGTGCAAGTCGCGGGGGGCGCGGGAACCGGTGTTTCCGCTTCCTCCCACTCTTTGGCTTCTCCGCTTCCCTCCCACGGATCTCCTGGCGTGAGGGAGCAGGGCGGATTTACGAGAGCGAGCCACTCCTACGGGGGTTCGGCCAGGCAGGCGTACAGGCGGGTGGGATCTCCGGTCCCACTTGGAGGACCGCCATCTGTGACACGGAGAGGACCTGCGCGACAAGCTCCGCATGCGGCACGACCGGTCTTGCGATCGCGCCGACGCCGCCACCCGTGGGGACGGGAGGTTCAGCGATCTCGCCTCCGCCAGGAAGGTGGCGCCTCTTGGCGTCGCCGGACGGCGAGCACGGCGACGGAGGCGAGTCCATCGAGGCGAGAGACTCGAAGTCGGTTGCCGCGCCTTTCGAAGGAGCTGCGCCCGTCTGATGGCGGAGAGGTTCCGCCTGCCGCCATCGAAAGTACGATGGTTCCACCAACCACACGAGTTTTGCGGATCTACACTACGGTGATGCAGCCGATGGAGGGTCGGGAAGGTTCTCGCGAACTACTTTCCCGCATCCTCACCGGCGAGCCCGCCGTGGCTCATGAACCTACCCCGGAGTCAGGTGGGGTCGTGGAAGAGCTCTCGAGCTCTTCATCACCAACTTCGAGAACACGTTCGAGCGGCCGGAGTTGAAGACGATCTCCACAATGTGGAAGCGAGACGAAGAAGTCATTGCGGCGACTACATTCGGCGTTCGGTCGAGTTCGCAACACCATTCGGACATCTCCATCGGCGCCGTTGTCACGGCCTTGAGAGAGGCGCCGAGACCCCAAGGTCAAGGAGAAGATGGCCACCCGCAAGATCAAGGCGACGGAAGAACTCTTCACTCTAGCCCACAAGTCGCCCTTGATGAGGCTCGCTCGCGCCCATTTGCAAGGCGAGGGGCCGTTCTTGACGGCGGGCCGGACCTCGAAGAATCCCGGCGGCAAAGACAAGAAGAAGCGCAAAGGCGGCCGAGACCGGCAGGTCTGGCAGCCCGGCCTTGACGACGACAACGACAACGACAATGACGCCTCATGGTGAGCGCCGGGGCATAAGAAAGGAGGAGGTCGCGGTGGCGGGCGGAGGCGCCCTGGCGAGAGCGCCATGGCGATCGCCGTGGCCATGGCGGCCCCAATGATCGCGACGAGGGCGAGACCGCCGTTCCCGCGAGTGGAACGGAGAGACTTACTGTCCCATCCACCGCAACAATTCCCACAACTTGGTATTGCCATGTCATCAAGAACCGGTGGACAAGCGTGTCCACGCAGCGGCGCAGCGTCCCAGCAATGCGGCAAGGGCAAGAAAGCGGCTTCGCTTGGTTTTTAGCAGGCGGAGCGCGAAGTCGCCGTTATCCACGGCGGATCGGCCATCCATCCGTCCCACGCTAGTTTTAAGCGTGCGATGAGGGAGGTGTCGCGCGCCGTGCGACATTGGGTCGAGGAAAGCGGTGGTGTGGTCGGAGCAGCCGATTACATTCAGTCAGGCCGATCACCCAGCCAGTACCGCCGGCCCGGGTCATCTCCCAATCGTGGTTGCGCCCACGGTCCGGAATGTCAAGCTCGGTAGTCTTGGTAGACGGAGAAGATCTCTCAACCTCCTATCCGCCCGAAGTCGCCACGGCTCTCGAGATCAGCAGCGGGAACTTGACCGACGCCTCTGTTCTTGACATCATGCTAAGTGGTCCGAGTCCCTCTTGGCGCGTCGACCTCCGGTGACTTTCGGAGCTCGACAACTTCCGCCGGAGATGCTCGAGTTCAAGGTGGCCGACTTGATCTCCGTACAACGCCATCTTGGGTCGTGGCGCCGACCAAGTTCATGGTGGCTTGCCACTATCGCATATGGTGGTAAAGATTAAGGGCCACCGGCCCCATCGTCGTGAAAGTGGACCGCCGGGCGCTCGCCTGCGACAAGGATGCTTCGCTTTGGTGGGGGGTCGGCCGCCGTAAGGCCAAGCTTTGACTCGGGAGCTCCTCCGCGAAGATCCGTGCCTCCCGGTTCGTCCATGGAGGTCAAGGCGATCTCCTGAGTCGGTCCGACCAGCGCGAACCGTTCGGTGGGCGCCTCTCGGCGCCAAATAGGAAGGCGCTCGTCTCCTTCCTCGATCCTAACGCAGAGCGTGTTTGCTTGGCAACCGTCCGACATGACCGGGTCCCGAGTGGTGATTGAGCATAAGTTGGCAACGTTCCTCGGCTCGCGACCGGTTGTGCAGAAGGTCTGGAAGCAGTCGGTGGAGCGCCGGGCCGTCATCTGCCAGGAGGTGGACAAGCTTTTGCGGGTGGGGGTCGTTCGAAGCGTCGCCCATCCCAGGTGGCTCGCGAACCCCGTCCTCGTCAAGAAATCCAACGGGCGGTGGAGGATGTGCGTCGACTTCACCGACCTCAACAGGGCGTGCCCGAAGGATCCGTACCCGCTGCCCCGCATCGATCTCATCGTCGACTCCACGGCAGGGTGCGAGCATCTGTGCTTTCTGGATGCATACTCTGGGTACCACCAGATTAGCATGGCGGAAGAAGATGAAGACAAGACAGCCTTTGTAACGCCCATGGGCATCTACTGCTACACGAGGATGGCGTTTGGATTGAAGAATGTAGGCCCAACCTACCAGAGGGCCATGCACATCGCTCACCGCCTCCAAATAGGGCGGAACTTGGAGGTGTACGTCGACGACCTGGTGGTGAAGTCCAAGAAGGCGGAGGAGTTGATCGGCGACCTGGACGAAACCTTCGCCAACCTGAGGAAGTACTGCATCAAGCTCAATCCTGAGAAGTGTGTCTTCGCCGTTCCATCGGGCAAGCTGCTGGGCTTCCTCGTCTCCCAGAGGGGGATTGAGGCGAACCCTGACAAGATCGCGGCGATCGAGAACATGAAGCCACCGATGCGACTTCGGCAGATCACGGTGCTTGGTGGGTTGCTTTGACTTTCTGGGCGCTTTATAGCTCGCTGGGGACAAAGTCTTCCTCTACTCAGGCTCTGAAGAAGACCAACCAGCTTCAGTGGGCGGCGGAGGCGCAGGAGGCGTTCGACGGGTGAAAAAGTACCTCGCTTCCCTCCGTCTTTGAGTCGCCCCGGATCCGGCGAGCCGTGATCCTTTATGTCGCGGCGAACCCCCAGGTGATCAGCGCGGTGCTGGTGGCGGAAAGGGAAGGTGTTCAGCGCCCCATCAACTACATCAGCAAGGTCCTCCACGACGCTGAAACAAGGTATTCGCAATACCAGAAGATGCTCTCGCCAGATTGTGGCGTCCCGGGTAACGTCACTACTTCGAGGCGAAATCATAGTCTTGACCAAGTACCCTTGCGGAGATCCTCTTCAACCATGAGGCGACGGGTCAGATCGCCAAATGGGCCATGGAGTTGGCGGAGTTCGATCTCAAGTTCGCTCCCGAGCGGCGAAAAAGGGCAAGCTCTGCTTGGAGTTCGCCGTGAGTGGACTCGGCGGACGTAGAAGCTGAAGGCACCCCAAAGACCCCTCGTCGTGGACTCTCTTCTTGACGGCTCTTTCATTTGGAGGTCTTTGAAATTGGTGTCGTTTTGGTGTCTCCCACCGGCGACGTCGTCCGGCACTGGTGGTCTTTGAGTTCCGCTACCAACAACGTCGCGAGTCTGAAGGGGCTCGCCGGGCTCGTGGTGGCCGACCGGGCATCCGGCGGCCGCAAGTCAAAGCGACTCTCTCCCGTCATCAACCAAAGCGAGGAAGAATTCAGCTGTTTGGATCCCGTCATGGCGGCCTACTGGCGGAGGTCGCCGGTTGGAGCGGCATTTCGAGGTTTTGGGCTTCGCAGACATCCTCGTCGCGACAACTATATGGCGGATGAGCTATCCTGCATTGCCTCGTCGAGGGCACTGCTCGCCGAGGTCTTTGAAGAAAGACTCACGCTGCCGTCTGTCGCGACCCGATTCGGTGGGGGCGGCATGATGCTCGACGCAGCTCCGCCTCTGGAGGAGACGTCGATGTCCCAGCAGCTCCGGTTGGAGGGAGGATGCGAAGAAGCGCCGAGACGGTTGAGGCGGAAATGCCGAACCAGCGAATCGTCGGCGACAATTCTACGTCGCCGCTTTCGTCCGGAAGGTCGATGGATGGATCAGATCCTAGCCTACCGCGGGACGGAGTGATCCCCGACGATGATGCGTCGGTGAGAAAATAGCGCGCAAGGCCAGCGCCACGCCGTAGGCGGGGACTGATCGCCAGGGCAAACGGAGTTCTCTCAAGTCCGTCACTCGAAGCGGAGAGTGCAATCCTCTCGAGATCCGTGGAGGCATGTGTGGGAGCCATTCAGTGAGCCGCTGGTCGGAAGGTCTTCCGCCACGGCTTCTCGCCTACACACTCCAGATGCCTTCGAAGCCGTGAGGAGATGCGGCGTGCCAATTTCATGCTAAGCAGATCCACCGACCAGCCCCAGCGCTGAACTGCTCCGCCTCTCCGCCGTTCGCGATGCAGGGCCGACATCTTAGGCCCGTTCATGAGGGGCGAAGGGCTACACGCATCGCTCGCCGTCGACAAGTTCACCAAGTGGGTTGAAGCCTCACCAGTTCCGGCGATCACGTCTGCTGCGGCCATAAAATTCATGAAAAACATCTTCGTCCGGTTCGGCGTCCCCAGCAGGATCATCACCGACAACAGCGCTCAGTTCAAGAGTGCCGATTTTCAGGATTGGTGCAAAGAGCTGGGCACCAAGCTGTGCTTCGTCTCCGTTGCACATCCGAAGAGCAATGGGTAAGTAGAGCGGGCCAACGCGGAGGTGCTCAGAGGACTCAAGACAAGGGCGTTCGACCGCCTAGAGAAGCGTGGCAAGCGCTGGGCGAAAGAAGTCCCCACTGTGTTGTGGGCGCTGCGGACATCTCCCAACAGAGCCACCGGCGAGACCCCTTTCTTCCTGGTGTATGGCTCTGAAGCGGTGCTCCCATCGGAGCTCACCTTCGGCTCCCTAAGGGTGGCGGCGTTCAGCGAGCGCGAAGACCGACCGCGCAGATGAAGTAAATCTCCGGAGGAGATCGAGAGAGGCGGTGATCCGAGCCGCCCGTATCAGCAGAATCTTGCACCGCTATCAAGCAAGGCGGGTGTGTGAGAACATCGGCGGTGCGACCTCGCTCGCGCAGAATTCAGCGCAGCAAAGCCGCAACAAAGTTGTCTCCCTAAGGAGGGCCCTTCAAGGTGGTCTCGATCTCCGCCCGAGCTCGGTCAGGCTCGCGATTCGATGATGGTCACGAATTGGCGAACACTTGGAACGTAGAGCAGCTGAGGAAGTTCTACCCGTAGGTAGCTGTGCCAGAAGCTTTTTTTTTGGCCTCCCTCGGGAGCCGAGCGGCGAAGTCTTCGCCGTCGGCAAAATAAAGATAAGTTCTGTCTCTCTGTGGGCATCCGTTCTTTTTCGCTTCCAAAAGTCTGTTAGAAAGCATTCTGTTGAAAGCTGGTGGCGAAAAAGTACTTAAGGCTGATGGCCCCTTAGTTGCAAGGGCGAACGCTTGAACTTGCGGCTGGGCGAGGCGAGGAGGACGGAAGGCGGGTTCCACCGTGTGTGTTCGCCGGGTCTAGGCAACGCATAACGACGGCACCAAACTAGACCACTTCCAGAAGCTAAGCTCTCGCCACGCAACGTTTAAGGTCGGTTTGCCGAGAGGCCATAAGGGTTGAAGTAACCAGATGCCTAAGGAAAGAGCGCTCACTTTCAACAGAACGTTCTGTCTAAAACTTTTAGCAGTCAGTTGCTTAGCCTCAAAAAGTCTGTTAGAAAGCATTCTGTTGAAAGGTGGTAGCGAAAAATTACTTAAGGCTGATGGCCCCTTAGTTGCAAGGGCGAACGCATGAACTTGCGGCTGGGCGAGGCGAGGCGGACGGAAGGCTGGTTCTAACCTGGTGTGTCTGCTCGGTCTAGGCAACGCGCCAACGACGGCACCAGCAACTAGACCACTTCCAGAAGCTAAGCTCTCGCCACGCAACGATCAAGGTCGGTTTGCCAAGAGGCCATAAGGGTTGAAGTAACCAGATGCCTAAGGAAAAAGCGCTCACTTTTAATAGAACGCCTGCCTAAAGCTTTTGGCGCTCGGTGCCCATTTTTTTCGCAAGTAAGAATTTACGCAAAAGTTTAATCGAGACTCATAGCAGAAAAGCAAAAGTTTGCATTGACAGGTTTTATATACAAGACGAGACAAGCAAGGGAGTTCAGCTACTCCTCGTCATCATCGTCTCCTCGCGAGGAAGCAAATACCCCATCATGGATACGCAGCCGGCGGCAACCTCGACCCGAGATTGCTCGATCGGGTTCAGCTGGCGCGAAGGTTCCCCGGTGGCGGCGTCGAGGTCGAACGCGGCGTTCTGGGCAAGGCAGTTTATCCAAGACGAACCGCGCTGCTTCGAAGGCGCCGTGGTGACCATCTTCGATCGCCCGCGTCCGCATCACCACCGGCAGGTCGCGCAGGGCTTCGGCGGCGCGACCCATCGCCCCAAAGATATCAAGGCCATTGTTACCTCTAGCGGGCGTCTGGTAACCCCTGGGGTACAAGACGTCCCGGAAGTCGCGGTAGGCGGTTCGCAGCATGTCAGCGAGGACCCGGAGACGCTCAGAGTGCGCCGCGCGAAGATCTTCGACGTCTTTGGTGCCGAGGCGGCGGTGGCCTGTGCCGTCGCAGCCTCGCGGGTTGCTGTCTCCCACGCCGTGGTCTCTCGGTCGAGGGCCCGCCGCAGCTTCGAGCAGCCGCCCGCCGGCTGCAGGCGCCTTCGCGCCGCCAGATGTGGGCGAGCGCTGGCACTTCGGCTGAGCGCCAACGCCGCGGCGATGGCGGAGATGGCGCTGGGTGCCGGCTGTGGCAAGGGCTTGAAGGTCCTCCACCTCGGCCGCGACTCCCACATCTCGAGGAGCCGCTCTCCGCCGAAAGCAGCCGGCAGTCAGTCAAGCGGATCACGCGAATGGAGCTGAGGCCCCAGCCATCCGCCTGTCATGCAAAGAAAACCGTAAGGGTTCGGTATGCGAAAAATGTCTAGCATGCTAACCCTAACACAAAATGTACGTGAGTGCGATGAAAGTTACTCAAGCGGCGCCCCCAAAAGCGAAGGAAGAGGGCAGCGCAAGTCACCTGTCATGGCGCAGACGCCACCGCCTCCTCCCGTAGGAGGTAGAGAGGGCGGAGCCCGCCGCAGCCGGGCGCCGTTGAAGCAAGCGCCAAGACGGAGGTGCCGCGCAAGAGGAGCCGCAGCGATGAAAGTGCCGGCGCAGGGCGCCAAGGCTGGCAGGAGCCGCAGAGAGGTGCCGGCTGAAGAAGCCGCGCAGAGGCGCTGGCTCGAAGAGTCGCCGCGCTCTCGCCCGGCGGCGAGCGGCGTCGCGGCAGAAATGGCGAAGGAGGCGGCTCAGGACTTGAAGGGCGGAGCCTCTTTGGGCTCGCCTCTCCCTCCTCGTCGTCATCGTCTGGGGAGAGGACGAGGCGGCGCTTAACGAGAGCGTGGTCGGAGTCGGCCGCCACGACAGGAGGAGCGGCGGCCGCAGGAGCTTCGGCGACCGTCGACAGAGGGTCACGGATTTGCAAGGGTCCCCGGGCCACTTGGACCGCGGGACCAGAAACCTCCAGGGGTGGCAGCACGCGCAAGAACATGTTGCGCTCCCGTGGAGGCCAGTCGCAGAGGGGGAGGATGCTCGCCGGCAGATAAATGTCGCCGGCTGGCACGGACAATAGTCCCACCAGCCATTGCCGGAGCACGTCATCCGGCACGTTCCCTGCGGCTGGGCAAAAAGAAGAAGCCGCAAGTTAGCAAGCAACCAAAAAAGAGGAAGTATGTTCCACGAAGTCAAGAAGACCCAAAAGAATGAAACGACGCTCACCTCCAGGGGCGACGAGGATTCCATCGTCGTCGCCGTAATATTGCTAGGCGGGGCGCGCCCTCATGCGAAGCGGGCAAAGGCGGCGCCGCAGAAAGTCCGCCGCCACATGGGTTCCGGTGAGCCCGTTGTGGCGGAGTCAAAGAATGCGCGCCAAAGATCGCGGCCCATTTCACCGAGTCGCCGGAAGGGACCCCCAGCTAGCGAGGGATTCTGCAGGGCCCTCAGGGAAGACAAGATTTGTCGCAGCCGCTGGAATCCTCCGCGTACAGCCATTGTCGCGCCCAGTCCTTCCAGTTGGATTTGGCCGCGACTAGGATGAAGCCGGCGGCATCGCGAAGCGTGAAGTAGCAGCTCCTCATCGGCCGGGCGCGAGCTCGAGTGCAGGGTGAAGAGCCGCGCGCCAGAAGGGAGGCTTGGCATCGCCCCCACGAACATTTCGCAGAGGTGGGCGAAGATGGCCAGCATCACGATGGAGTTGGGGGGAAGATGCGCCGCTTGGATCTCGTAGAAGGCGAGCACCCCCAAGAAGAATTCAAAATATGGCGGAACAAGACCCGCCAGCACCGCTCAGGTGAAGGTGATGATCTCCCCGTCGCGGGGGCTTGGCGAAATGGTCCCAGCACGGAACCGGGCGGAGGCTGGTGGCACGAACACTCGAGTCACGCCACCATATCCTCGCTCGGCGGCGAGGTAGGCAAGTCGACCACCGCCAACAAGGCCGAGCAATGGCCCCATGGGCGACCCTTGTCGCGCTTGGGGCTATTGAAGTTGGCGGAAGCGCGGCAAAAGCTAAGGAGCGAAGAAGCTTGGTGGCGGTGGCAAAGGAAAGCAGGAGGCAGCTCAAAGCACTTCGGCGGGCGGAAGGATTCGTCGCGGCGCCAAGGGACGAAGCATTTATAGGCAAGGGGTGCGAGCGCGACGCTTTGATTCCGTCTCCCCACTCATGGGCGCCATCATTGCTCAAGGCTTCGGTTTTTTCGCAAAAGCGCACGGTTCACTAAGGAAGATCGTGCGCACCGAGAATCAGCGACGGCCGCCGCCGAGGCGGGCCCCCACGATTCGCCTCCCGCCGCACAAAAGACGGTGGAGGTCAAGACGACGGTTCACAGAATATGGTGGACCCGGCTACCGCTTGTAATAAATCATCGGGTATGAAGAGTCCTAAGAAAGGTTAGAAAGCAAAGGGCCCCACGCGTCAAAGCGGGCGACGACCCCAACATGGGCGAGCCCCTCGGCGTGTTCGGCGGGCCCTACACGCTGCGCGGCGACTGACCCAACATGCTGGCGAAGCCCTCAGTATGCGCCGCAAGGGCCCCACACGCCGCGCGACTGTGCCCCAACAGGCGGGCGAGCCCTCGGCGTGTTCAAGGGCCCTCGTGTCAGCGGGCGACCAGACCCCAACACAGCATGCGTGCCTCTCGAGGCCCCTCACATCAAGCGGGCCCACGTGGCGAGAGCGTCAGCGGTGACTGCACCCAGCATGCAGGCGAGCCCCTGGCGCCGGGCGAGGGCCCCACACGCCAAAGCGGGCGATTAGGCCCCAGCCAGGCGGGCGAGCCCTCGGCGTGTTCGGCGGGCCTCGTGTCAGCGGGCGACTGCACCCAACAGCATGGGCGAAGCCTCTCCGAGGCCCTCACCGCTAAGCGGGCCCACATGGCGTAGAGCGCCCCGAAAGGAGTCTTCGGGCGGCGATTCTCCGCTGCGCAAGGACGAAGCGATTCAATGCGACACTACGCGCGGATAGACAGAAGAAGAGATGATTACTGCCACAGTGACCTCTGCAGCTTTGATCAACTGTCACTGTGGCGCAGAGGAATTGACCGGCAGAGAGAGAGAGTATGCAGTCTTCGAGTTGGACGCCCGCGTTAGAAGGGGCAGAGCTGGGCCCCACCCGTAGTCTCACTGGTGTGCTCTTGCGGGGCGGAGGCCACTTGCGGCGCCAAGATGGGCGGCGCTGCGCAAGTGAGTAGCAAAGACGCTGCCTCTCCGCCCTGCCCTCGCCTTTGTCGATGTACTAAGCTGCATCAGACGCTTACCCTCGCTCTCTCCGCCTGCTCAAGGCTTGTATAAGAGGGAGGAGAGAGAAGCAAGAGGGGGTTCAAACATTCTCAGAACTACATCTCATACAACCACAACACGGAAAAGAGCTAAGGCTCGGCAGAGTAGGATCATATTACGCGAGGGTCCGAACTCGGTAAACCCCTGTGTTGCTCCTTCTCGCGCCCCACGCCAAATCGAACTGAGCTCGACCGGATCGGCTAGCAGGATAGAAATCTGATAGGGGTGTGATCCGCAGTGGTTGAGCGGAGAGCACGCCGTCAGATGGATTTAGAGTCTAGTTGCGGAAGCGATCACAATGAGGCACTAGCGACTACTAGGAGGATCGATGGCACTCACACGCAAACGATCAAATCAATATGCGGAAGTAAATGAGTGAGACGAGGAGACGCAAACCGAGTTGTTTACCGAAGTTCGGTGCTCAACACATGAACACCTACGTCTCCGTTGAGGAAACTTCTCACACAGAGAAGTCGGAACCCTTTCGTTCCTAGCCCTCAATCCACTCGTGGTAGCTCTTCACCAACACATGGTAGGCGAGCTCCAAAGCTTCACACGGAAGCGAGTTCTCTCACAAGCGAGAGCTCTCACACCCCACCGGCACCGACACATGGCACCGACCACCGACACACGGCGGACTTGTGGCTCCAATGGATGGAGAGGATGCACCCCTACACAAGACGGTGACCACCAACGAATGGTCGGTTTGAGGCACGGTTGATGTAGTCGTTCGGTTGACGAAGCTCGTGGCGTGACGACGATCTCTCTGGCGGCGAAATCCCAAGAGCACAAGATCGGAGACCGTCTCTCACCACTACCCCTTCTCTCCCACCATGGAAACTAGGAAAAGAACACCATGGGAGAAGGGGCAAAACTTGAGGATGGATGAGAGGAGGTAGCGGGCACCTTCTTCTTCCTCTTCCTCTCTTCTTCTCCCTCTCTCTCCCTTCAATCTCTCAAGCACATGGAACCCTAGGTGGAGATGGGAACCATGGGAGGAGCTCTCTAGGGTGGCTAGGACAAGGGGTGGCTGCTAATGGGGCTCTCTCAAGTTTCTCCCATGCTCCAAGCCATTATTTATAGGCACAAGGCGAAACCCTAGCAATGGACGGCTCAGATTTGTTTTCCCGAGTTTCGGATCAATCCATCGGACCCCGTCCGGTGCTCATTGGATGCCGTCCGATTAGGTTTAGTCCAAAATTTGTACTCTGTCAGACGCCGTCCAATAACTTACAGGACGCCGTCCGATAAGGTTTAGGACAAATTTGTACTTCGTCGGACGCCGTCCGATGGCTTATCGGGCACCGTCCGATGAGGTTCAAATTCCAGAGTTTGGGCGCCGCAGGACCTGTTCAAGAGCCGCTTGACCCGCTCGACAGAGGCTATGTTTTCGGGACTTAGTCAAATTTTCACCTCGAGCTTTTACCGGAACCCGTCCGATGATTGTCGGACGCCGTCCGACAGAGGGTATGCATTCAGGACTTAGTCGCTCGGGCTCACTCACTCACCGGACGCCGTCCGGTGGTGGTCGGACGCCGTCCGATGAGCTTTAATTTTCACACCCCTTCGGACTTAGCCTCTCTCGCCCCCTCTCGTCACCACGCATCGGGTCTTGGGACACTTTTGTCGATTTGTGGACACGGTGACAACTTGGGTAGGGTCAAACGAAAACTTTAGAACACTTGGGCGGAAGTTTCAAGGCCTCGTGTATTTTAGAGACTTAGCGCTCACGAAACCTCGACACCGGACTTCAACCTTCTCGACCCTAGGACAAGTGTACTCGCTCTAGATGGTTCGCTCAAGACTAACACCTGGCACTCTCAGAACCTGCTCAAACTTACTCAGATGAATTAGAACTTGTGCTCAGTGGGACCTACAACCGGAGATATGAGCTTGCAGACATCAATGGGCCGGATGGGCCAGAAGCAGACACGCACATAAGGAAAATAGAAGAACTAGCAAATAATGTCCTTAGCCTTGATGCGATCAGTCGAGGCTCAGTTGGCATCAATTACCAAAACATTAAGCCTATGGGAGGTTACACTTACAATCTCCCCCTTTTTGGTAATTGATGACAACACCTGCAAATCTATCTCAACAAGAGCATACAAATGGAGTGCATATGCCAAAGCCACACCTAGCTCCCCCTAGATCAATGCATTCTCTCCCCCTTTCACCTACAATCAAGCATCCATCACCGAGATATATTTTCACGTTTCTCTCCCCCTTTGTCATCAAGAACCAACAAGAACTAGCAAAGTCACTCCTCTTTCCCATCACGTGAGCAAACACAAGAAGGAGAGCATCACATGAGTTTTGAAAGATATACCTATTTAGAATTGTCTAGTAATCCACCATATAGCACAATCAAGCTATCTCATGGTCAATAAGTCACAGTGATCAATATTAGCTCATTTTAGCATTGAGGTTCAAGTAAGATTAGACCAAGAGCAAGATTTAGGTGAATTAACGCCTAAAGATTCTAATTTTGCTCGAGCAACTATTTAAACTCACATAGTGCACGCTAGAACTAGACCAAACTTATCATATTGCACAATGCTTCTACAAAGTCCAAATTTGAGACTAAAGCATTTTAGTTGAGCATTTTTTAAGGATTTTCAATTTAGCTCATTTGCTCAAATTTAATTGCCATATCTCAGGCCTTTGTCGACACCACATATCATGACACTGAAAGTGAAGTGTCTTGGTCATCCAAAAACTCCCCCTAAGTTCATGCCTAGTGCAATGACAAGCTATCTCATAGGGAAGGATTGGTGAGATATGGATGGCCCTTTGTGGCCTTATTTGATAATTTTGCATAATTTTTAAGATTAGCTCAACATTTCAAAAGTGGTTGCTCATTTCTAGACAAGGCATAAGTCAAGTGACAAATAGATAGCAAGTTTAGAACTAGATGTACAAGTTTATTCAAAATAGAGTAGAGCAACCAAGAGAGACTATGGGCATTAACAACCTAGTACTTGCTCAAGGATGCAGTTTTCACAATGATTTCAAGTTAAAGCACATATTGAGCAATAGACATTCAACACATGAGATTGCTATCAAGATCATATGATTTCAAACTAAAGCTCAATATGAAACAAGTATAACAAACAAAACCCACAGTGCTCAGCTACAATGACTTCAAAAGATTTGCAATGAATGGTGAAGCCTGCGGCCAACTCAAGCGGTATTGGACCTATCTAGTATGTTGAGTTTATTTCTTAGCTTGCAAAAACGTGTCTCATCGAGTGGCTTAGTGAAGATATCAGCAAGCTGGTCCTCTGTCCGCACATGAGAGAGCACAATGTTTCCCTTCATCACGTGATCCCGAAGGAAATGATGACGGACATCAATGTGCTTCGTACGCGAATGTTGGACCGGGTTGCTAGCGATCTTCACCGTGCTCTCATTGTCGCACAGAAGAGGCACGTGGTCCAATTTTATCCCAAAGTCATAGAGAGATCGTATCAGAACAAAAGTCGAGCACGCCTATTTCCCGCCGCTATGTACTCTGCCTCAGCGGTAGATAGCGCCACAGAGTTCTGTTTCTTTCAAGCCTAAGACACGAGACATCTCCCAAGGAAGTGACAGGCCCCTGAAGTGCTCTTGCGATCAATCTTGTACCCGGCATAATCTGAGTCAGAATAGCCAAGAAACTCAAATCGCGCACCCTTAGGGAACCATAAACCTATGCTAATAGTGTGTTTGAGGTATCTGAAAATTCTTTTGACCGCACTCAAATGCATCTCTCTAGGGGAGGCCTGGAATCTAGCGCACATGCACACACTAAACATGATGTCCGGTCTAGATGAAGTCAAGTAGAGCAAAGCATCAATCATGGAACGATAAAGCTTTGGATCGACATGATTACCTTCTTCGTTGAGGTCGAGGTGGCAGTTCGTCCCCATTGGTGTCCGAATTGGCTTGCAGTCACTCATGTTGAAGCGCTTGAGAAGATCGTGGATATACTTCTCTTGGCACATGAAGGTCCCGGTCTTGAGTTGCTTGATTTGAAAACCTAAGAAGAAGTTCAGCTCACCCATCATTGACATTTCGAACTCCTTGCTCATCATCTCACTGAAATCTACGACCAAAGACTCATTGGAGCTGCCGAAGATGATGTCATCCACATAGACCTGGCAGAGGAACAGATCTCCATTCACCACCTTGGTGAATAGGGTCGAGTCAACTCTTCCAACTGTGAATCCCTTGGAGATGAGAAAATCCGTTAGCCTTTCATACCACGCCCTGGGAGCTTGCTTGAGACCGTACAGAGCCTTCGACAGTTTGTACACATAGTTGGGGTGCTGATGATCTTCAAACCCCAGAGGCTGCTCCACATACAATAGCTCTTCAATGTACCCGTTGAGGAAGGCACTCTTCACATCCATCTGCTTGAGGACGATGTTGTGGCTTGTAGAGAATGCCACAAGCAGTCTAATAGCATCCAGACGGGCCATTGGAGCATAGGTGTCACCGCAGTCGACTCCCCCGATCTGTGTGAAGCCCTGAGCGACCAGCCTAGCCTTGTTGCGCACCACCAAGCCAAACTCATCTTGCTTGTTCTTGAATACCCACTTGGTGCCAATCACGTTGCAGTCGCTTGGCCTTTTCACCAAGGTCCAGACTTTGTTCCTCTCAAAATTGTTCAGCTCCTCTGCATCGCATTGATCCAGTCTGGGTCACTCAGTGCCTCCTCCACTTTCTTTGGCTCAAGCTCAGACACAAACGCCGTGTGCTCACAGAAGCTTGCTGTCCGAGATCTGGTCTGTACTCCTCGAGTCGGGTCACCGATGACTTGATCAACTGGATGATCACGAGCTATGGTGTGATGGGACCTTATCAACTGAGGTGGTGGCTCATCTGATTCTACATCTGGCTCACACGCTGTCTCTGCCTCTGGAGCCTGATCAAGACTTGAGCTGTCCGCCTGAGGTGAGACTTCCCCTGACTCTGGAACTGGTTCAGGTGTGAGAGGTGCTGGAACAGTCTCGGTCTCCCTCTGAACCTCAACTGGCCTCACATCACCAGCTAGCATCTCCTCCACCGCTCTTGCCAACTGCTCACCATTCACATCATCCAAGTTCTCATGCTCCCCTTGACTCCCGTTTCACTCATCGAACTTCACATCGCAGGTCTCCTCAATCTGGCCACTGTTCTCATTGTAAACCCTGAAGGATGTCCCTCTGGCTGAGTACCCCAAGAAGACTCCCGTGTTCACTCTGCTCTGGAACTTACCCAAGTGCTCCTGCTTCTTCTTGATATAGACCTTGCAGCCAAAGACCCTGAAGTAGTAGACATTGGGTCGTCTTCCGACAAGCAGCTCATAGGACGTCTTCTTCAGAAGCTTGTGAAGATACAGCCTGTTGATGCAGTGACAGGCTATGTTGACTGCCTCTGCCCAGAACAGATGTGAAGTCTTGTATTCATCTAACATTGTCCTTGCCATCTCAATGAGCGTCCTGTTCTTCCTCTCAACCACCCCATTTTGCTGAGGAGTTTAGGTGGCTGAGAACTGATGATCAATGCCTAACTTATCACAGAACAGCTCAACAGAAGTGTTAGTGAACTCCGTTCCATTGTCACTTCTCACCTTCTTGAGGTTACAATCAAAAGCATTTTGGGCTTTCTTTACAAACTTTTTGAAAACATCTCCAGTTGGAGTTTTGTCAGATAGAAAAAAAAAATCCAAGTGTATCGGGAGAAGTCATCAACAATGACCATGCAATAAAGATTTCCCCCGATACTCACATAGGTTGTTGGCCCAAAAAGATCCATGTGTATGAGCCCAAGAGGTCGAGATGTAGACATGACATTTTTGGCAGGGTGTGAGCTTGCCACTTGCTTGCCGGCCTGACAGACACTGCAAAGCTTGTCTTTTTCGAATGTCACATCTTACACCCCAAGGACCAACTCATTTTTAAAAAGCTTCTTCAAATTTGCCATGCCGACATGTCCAAGACACCTATGCCAAAACCAACCAAGAGATACTTTGGCGACAAGGCATGTCGAGACTGATGCAGCAGGCTCATTAAAGTTCACAAGAAACAAATTTTCAAACTAAAAATCTTTGAACACAAGTTTTTCATTTTTGTCCAAAACCAACAAGCCCACATGTGAGAAATTACAATGGAACCCCAAATCACATATTTGGGCAACAGAGAGAAGATTACAGCTCAAAGTTTTTAATAGCTAGTAGCACATTGTCAATTGAAAGATCTGAAGAAATTGCTACCTTTCCAACTCCAAGAACCTTGCTCTTGCTTCCATCTCCAAAAGTGACCTTGGGGGGAATCTTGCCTCCCTCCCCTATTGAGGTGAACAACCGGGGTTGCCGGTCATGTGTTGGGTGCAACCGCTGTCGATGATCCAATGGCACCCTCCACTCCGATAGTTCACCTGTCATGAAAAGAAATCACTTATGTGACTCAGGGACCGACACAGGAGGTCCTCGAGGGTTAGCCTTCAAACTAGAAGCAATAGGCGCAAACCGTTCAATCAATGATTTGGGCACCCAAACATGTGCCTTGTGCTCATTATCAGACTTGAGCCCAACAAATCTAGCAGCCATTCTTCCTTGGTCATTTTTCTTGAGCAGGTAGTGATCATACAACTCAGTATGTGCTCTAGGGAATCTTGGTTGTGTGTGGTTGGGAGTGTTGTGGTTTTGGTTCCTAGGAGGGTTTGGTCTACCATTGTTGCGCCTAGGAGGACCATTTCAGAACTTTTGCCTAGGCGGTTGCCAAGTGTTGAGGTGTCTAGGATCTTGCCAGTTGCTGTGGTACCTTGGGCCATTCCACGTGTTGTACTTAGGACCATATTGCCAGACACTATTGTTTCTTCGTTGCCATGTGGAGTTACAGTGCCTAGGAGGTCCTTGCCAAGTGTTGAAGTGCCCAAAGTGTTGCCTAGAGTTCAAGTTGTTAGTGTGCAAGTTGTTAGGCCCAGAGTTGCTTCTCTTCTTGGGATGAGCATGATAGTAATCTTGCCTACTGATAGATACTCGAGGAACACTTGATTTCTTCCTCCCCTTTGGCTTCTCAGGGGTAAAACCCAAGCCACCCTTATGAGAAGGTTTTCTTTGTTCCTTGAGCATCTTACACAAAGCTAGGCTACCCTCATAGCACTTCCCAAGTCCTTTATTAAATTTCTCAAGTTTAGATCTAAGTTCACCATTCTCAATAGCTAGTTCCCTAGCAGCTAAAGCAAATTTGCAATTATCAGGAGTACAATTATAAGCATTGCTAGAGGAATCACTAGAGTTAGAAGCAATCTGGGTCAAGTCAATCAAATCATCACAGGAAGTAGAGCTATCAATTCTAGGTGGTGCAACAATTATGGTACAAGCAGGTGCATCATCAACAACATCACTAGGAACAGACAAGGTAGTAGGCAAAGCATCAACCAAAGTATGACAGTTAGAAACATCAACAGATTGAGCGACAGGCAAAACAATCTTGGAAGCATTGTCGGCTACAAGCCGCTCATTACTAGCCCTAAGCTCATGAATTGTAGCAAGAAGATGTTCTACCGACTCATTCATAGCCCTATTTTCTTTTTCAAGCGCACTTGACTTCTTAATCATAGCATTATTAGAGTCTATCATGATGTCATGTTCAGTTTCTAGTGATTCATGCTTAGACACAAGATCATTGAACCTAGCATCAAAATTGTTAAGACGCTCCTGAAGTCTCATACTTCTTGATCTTTCCTTTTCAAGAAATTCAAGTGCTTGAGCAAGATAAGCTTGAGCAGTTTCCTCATCGGGATCAGAATCAGAGTCACCAACCTCATTGGTAGTTGGCTTGGCTATCAAGCACCTGGCGGTGTCGGTCGGAGTCGATGTCGCCTCTGGTGTAGTGGAAGTAGAGGAAGCAGACTCATTATCATCGGAGTACCACACTTGAGGCTCGGTGACGGCCGTGAGGCATCTTGGCGGGAAGGCTGGCGGTGGTGGCACAGCCTGAGTAATTGCCATGCCGGCCAATCCTTGGCCACTTGACTCCTCCTCGTCATCTGAAGCTGGAGAGTCACTAGAGCTGTCGTCTGTGACCCACTCCCCCACAAAAGCCAGCCTCTTGCCTTGCTTGGAGAAGCTCTTGAAGCCTGACTTTTGAAAACTCTTCCTCCTGTCTTTCTCCTTGTACTTCAGCTTCTCACCATCACCCTTGTCCTTTCCCTTCTCTTTGTACTTGATGTTTCCTTTCTGAGGGCACATTGAAACTATGTGGCCCTTTTCTTGACACTCATAGCATCGGAGTGATGCATATGAGTTTCTCCCGGGCATCCTCTTGTCCCCATATCCATTGTTGCTCATGAACTTTCCAGCATTCTTCGTGAACAACCCCAGTTGCTTAAATCCAGCGTCGAACTGACTCAGGGTCATCTCTCCATCATTTTCAGCTGAGCTTGTCTTAGTGCCACTCTGCTTGGATCCACTCGCCTTGAGGGCAACGACCTTGTTCTTCTCAGGAGCAGGTGGTGGCCTAGGCTCAATGATGAGCATCTCATGAGCCGTGAGCTTGCTCAGGAGAGCTGTGGGAGCAAGCTTCTCGACTTCGCCACTGTTGGAGAGGTACGTGATAATATCACGGTACTCTTGTCTTGGCAACACCCTGATCATCTTCCTGCACACATCAACATCTGACAAAGAAGAACCGAGCCCCTTGAGCTCGTTGATTATGGGGTTAAGCCTAGAAAATATCTCATTAACATTCTCATTAGGAAGCATCCTAAATTGATCAAATTTTTCCTTAACCACCACCAACTTGCCCTCTTTGACAGAGGTTGTCCCCCCGTGGATTTCTATAAGTGGCGTCCAAACATCGTGTGCAGTAGGAAGGTTGCTAACTCTATCGAACACATCCATACTCAAACCACAGAATAGTGCACTCATAGCTTTAGCATCTAGTTCAAGCAATCTAGTTTGCTCAGATGTGGGAGCTGTGTCATTCGCAAGTGTGAAGCCTAGAGGAGACTCTACAACCTTCCAAACATCTAAGCCCATAGATTGGAGATAAACAGCCATGCGTCTTTTCCAGAAAGCAAAGTGAGATCCATTGAACAAAGGTATTCGATTACTAGCGACACTACCCCCGTCGGCCATCTCTAATGCGGTTAAGCACAAATAGAGAACCTGGCTCTGATACCACTTGTAAGGATCCTAGGCCGAGAGGGGGGTGAATCGGCTCTTTTCAAATTTTACTTCTCTCAATTCGCTTGCTTAGTTAGTCAAATTAGGAACTCAAGCTATCGATGGATTTAGAGTCTACTTGCGGAAGCGATCACAATGAGGCACAAGCGACTACTAGAAGGCTCGATGGCACTCACACGCAAACGATCAAATCAATATGCGGAAGTAAATGAGTGAGACGAGGAGACACATACCGAGTTGTTTACTGAAGTTCGGTGCTCAACACATGAACACCTACGTCTCCGTTGAGGAAACTTCTCACACAGAGAAGTCGGAACCCTTTCATTCCTAGCCCTCAATCCACTCGTGGTAGCTTTTCACCAACACATGGTAGGCGAGCTCCAAACCTTCACACGGAAGCGAGTTCTCTCACAAGCGATAGCTCTCACACCCCACCGGCACCGACACACGGCACCGACCACCGACACACGGTGGATTTCACCTCAACACATGAGGTACCCCCGACATATGGAGGATTTGGCTCCGATGCACGGACACCTTGGCGCCACCGACACACGGAGGTGGCCGCCGACACACGGCGGACTTGTGGCTCCAACGGATGGAGAGGATGCACCCCTACACAAGGGGGCGACCACCAATGAATGGTGGGTTTGAGGCATGGTTGATGTAGTCGTTCGGTTGACGAAGCTCGTGGCATGACGACGATCTCTCTGGCGGCGAAGTCCCAAGAGCACAAGATCGGAGACCGTCTCTCACCACTACCCCTGCTCTCCCACCATGGAAACTAGGAAAAGAACACCATGGGAGAAGGGGCAAAACTTGAGTATGGATGAGAGGAGGTAGGGGGCACCTTCTTCTTCCTCTTCCTCTCTTCTTCTCCCTCTCTGTCCCTTCAATCTCTCAAGCACATGGAACCCTAGGTGGAGATGGGAACCATAGGAGGAGCTCTCAGGGTGGCTAGGGCAAGGGGTGGCTGCTAATGGGGCTCTCTCAAGTTTCTCCCGTGCTCCAAGCCCCTATTTATAGGCACAAGGCGAAACCCTAGAAATAGACGGCTCATATTCGTTTTCCCGAGTTTCGGATCAATCCATCGGACCCCGTCTGGTGCTCATCGGATGCCGTCCGATTAGGTTTAGTCCAAATTTGTACTTCGTCGGACGCCGTCCGATGGCTTATCGGACGCCGTCCGATGAGGTTCAAATTCTAGAGTTTGGGCGCTGTCGGACCCTGTCCGAAGAGCTGTCGGACCCCGTCCGACAGAGGCTATGTTTTCGGGACTTAGTCAAATTTTCACCTCGAGCTTTTACCGGACCTCGTCCGATGATTGTCAGACGCCGTCCGACAGAGGGTATGCATTCAGGACTTAGTCGCTCGGGCTCACTCACTCACCGGACGCCGTCCGATGGTGGTCGGACGCTGTCCGATGAGCTTTAATTTTCACACCCCTTTGGACTTAGCCTCTCTCGCCCCCTCTCGTCACCACGCATCGGGTCTTGGGACACTTTTGTCGATTTGTGGACACGGTGACAACCTGGGTAGGGTCAAGCGAAAACTTTAGAACACTTAGGCGGAAGTTTCAAGGCCTCGTATATTCAGAGACTTAGCGCTCTGAAACCTCGGACACCGGACCCCGAACCTTCTCGACCTTGGGACAGGTGTACTCGCTCTAGATGGTTCGCTCAAGACTAACACCTGGCACTCTTGGAACCCGCTCAAACTCACTCAGATGAACTAGAACTTGTGCTCAGTGGGACCTACAACCAGAGAGATGAGCTTGCAGACATCAATGGGCCGGATGGGCCAGAAGCAGACACACACACAACAAAAATAGAAGTACTAGCAAATAACGTCCTTAACCTTGATGCGATCCGTCGAGGCTCAGTTGGCATCAATTACCAAAACATTAAGCCCATGGGAGCTTACACTTACAACTTGGAACGGCCAAAAAATGTGACCGAAACGAAGTTCACGGCTTTCGGCAGCTCACGTTGCCGAACTCCAGAAACTAGCCAAAAACAGGACCGAAACGCGTGAAAACGGTAAATTCGATCGGGAAAAAAGTGTACCATTTTTTACAAAGGGAAAACCTCTGGGGTCCTAGTGGGGGATGGCCCTAGGGTATATTGGGGGGAGGACGCACGAGTGATGCCGAAGCGGCCATAAACCAACCGAAAACAGGACCGAAACGCGTGAAAACGGCCGTTTCGGTCGGGGAAAAACTATACCATTTTTTATGAAGGGCAAACCACCGGGGTCCCAGAGGGGAGGATGGCCCAAGGGTATATTGGGGGGAGGCCGCATGAGTGATGTCAAACCGGCTAGAAACGGACCGAAAACAGGACCGAAACGTGTGAAAACGGCCGTTTCGGTCGGGGAAAAACTATACCATTTTTTATGAAGGGCAAACCACCGGGGTCCCAGAGGGGAGGATAGCCCAAGGGTATATTGGGGGGAGGCCGCATGAGTGATGTCGAACCGGCTAGAAACAGACTGAAAACAGGACCGAAACGCGTGAAAACGGCCGTTTCGGTCGGAAAAAACTGTACCATTTTTTATGAAGGGCAAACCCCCAGGGGTCCCAGAGGGGGGATGGCCCTAGGGTATATTTGGGGAAGGCCGCGCGGGTGATGCCAAACCGCCCAGAGACAGACCGAAAACAGGACCAAAACTAGTGAAAACGGCCGTTTCGGTTGGAAAAAAATTGTACGCTTTTTTTATTAAGGGCAAACCCACAGGTCGGTGATTGCCGTAAATGCATCAAACACCGTGCATGCGGGCAAGTCACTAAGGAAAAATCGGTTATCTAGAAAACGGGCACTTCACGACTTTTGGTGGCTAACGGTGCGGGACACATGGAATGGTCCAAAAACATGACCGAAATGCAATCCACGTCTTCCGGCAACTCACATTGTCGAACTCCACAAACTGGCTGAAAACAGGAACGAAACGTGTGAAAACGGCCGTTTCGGTCGGGGGAAAACTGTGCGTTTTTTTATGAAGAGCAAACCCTCGGGACCCTAGAGGGGGGTGGCCCTAGGGTATAATTCTGAGAGGCCGCACAGGTGATGCCAAACCGGCCAGAAACGGATGAAAACGCCGTGCCGTGGGCCAAGTCACTAAGAAAAAGTCGGGTATCGTGAAAACGGGCACTTCACGACTTTCGATGACTGACGGCGCGGGACACTTGGAACGACCCAAAAACATGACCGAAACGAAGTACACGGCTTCCGATAGATCATGTTGTCGAACATTAGAAACTAGCCAAAAACAGGACCGAAATGCGTAAAAACGGCTGTTTTGGTCGGAAAAAACTGTACCATTTTTTATGAAGGGCAAACCACCGGGGTCTGAAAGGGGGGATGGCCCTAGGGTATATTGGGGGGAGGCCGCATGGGTGATGCCGAACCGCCCAGAAACGGATCGAAAATAGGACCGAAACGTGTGAAAAATGGCTGTTTCGGTCGGGAAAAAAACCGTATCATTTTTTATGAAGGGCGAACCCGCGGGGTCCCAGAGAGGGATGGCCCTAGGGTATATTGGGGGGAGGAAGCACGGGTGATGCCGAACCAGCCAAAAACGGACCAAAAACAGGACCGAAACGCGTGAAACCCGCGGTTTCGGTCGGGGAAAAAACTGTACTCTTTTTTATGAAGGTCAAATCCCCGGGTCCCAGAGGGGGTGATGGCCAGAAACGGACCGAAACACCGTGTCTTGGGCCAAGTCGCTAAGGAAAAGTTGGGTATCGTGAAAATGGGCACTTCATGACTTTCGGTGGCTAATGGTGCAGGACACTTGGAGCAGTCCAAAAAGTGACCGAAACAAAGTCCATGGCTTCCGGTAGCTCACGTTGTCGAACTCCACAAACTAGCCGAAAACAGGATCGAAACGCATTAAAATTGCCATTTCACTCAGGGGAAAACTGTACTCTTTTGTATGAAGAGCATACCCTCGGGGTCCCGAGGGGGGATAGCCCTAGGGTATATTGGGGGGAGGCCGCACGGATGATGCCGAATCGGCCAGAAACGGACCGAAACATCGTGACGTGGGCCCAGTCGCTAAGGAAAATTCGAGTATAGTGAAAACGAGCGCTTCACAACTTTCGGTGGCTAACGGTGCAGTACACTTGGAACGGTCCAAAAACGTGACCGAAACGAAGTCCACGGCTTCTGGCACTCACGTTGCCGAACTCAAAAATCTGGCCAAAAACAGGACCGAAACGCGTGAAAACGGTCGTTTCGGTCGGAAAAAAACTGTACCATTTTTATGATGGGCAAACCCCCGAGGTCCCAGAGGGGGATGGCCCTAGGGTATATTGTGGGGAGGCCACACAGGTGATGTCGAACCGGCCAGAAACGAACGAAATGTCGTGCCACGGGGCAAGTTGCTAAGGAAAAGTCGGGTATCGTGAAAACGAGCAGTTCACGGTACTTTTCGGAATAACTGGCTTTGTGTTATGCATCTCTGGCTTCAAATCATAGAAGATACGTTGACAAGCACGTACAAACAGTTGAGGGTAAAGTGTACACACTCTACATAGTATTATAAAAACTATAATGATAGTCGCGCTCTAGGTTATGAGCACGCTTGTTGACTGTTCATGTGGTAGCTATATCTATACATCTCATCCCTTTCAAAATGTAAAAGGTGAAGTATTGATCATTGAGACACTCCAAACGAAATGGAAGACAACGATATGGGAAAAAGGAGTCCATTACTCATCTATGCACTAATGATTGTCTAAAAAAGATTTTTATATCCCTTTAGAAAAGTTTTATGAAAATTGTTTTAAGCCAAACTCCTTAAAGCTATCCCTTGTACTGAACTACATATTACATAATTCTTCTAGACTTGTGGAGTATAATTGTACTCACATGTCTTGCTTTTACTTTTTTTTTCAAAAACCTTAAGTTGAAGAACCATCCCAGAGGAGCGAGGAGCTCTATGAAGATGGAGATTATGAGAAACCCTGAAGTTACAGCCTAGTATTCCTATGGAGTGAATAATATTTTAAATAATTTTGTGTCCAAGACCGTATCTCAGAGAGTACGAGCATTTTTATTTCACTACAAGAAAAGTGATTATCTGTGACGAAAACGCCGTGACATTTCCAATTCCCGTCATAGAAAACTGTTTTTTTGTGATGCTTTGTTTCTGTTCGTCATAGACCGTAGCCTGCATCGGTCGGCCAGGTTTGCAGTGACGAAAAAAAATGTCATCATAAAAAACTCATACATATCGTTGTAAAATGGAGGGCCTCGTGTTCGGCTACTGATCCAAGGAAGACGTCATATACATATGTGTACGGTGATGATATGTTTACGTCACGATGTCTGACGTGGCTGAGTTGGTATGCCGGGTGTCTGACGTCGCATTTTTTACCCATCGTTGAACTGAAGTAGAGCATGTGGGGCCCATGTTTGGGCCACAAGTTAAAAAACTTTTTAATGTTGCCGCTCCTGGGAATCGAACTAGCGACCTGTGTTGTTAGTCGATGGTATCCTTCCACTGAGCTAGAACTAGTTTGTTAGTTACAATTAGATTATGTATTTTATGTACTTGAAAGACCGTAGGATGAAGCCCAGCGGGAGTCCGGTACACACGCGCCTCGCCTTGGGCCTTTCATGCGTTGGGATTGGGACTGGAGTTCGACTATACGAAGGCTGCAGCGTCGAGTCGCCGTATGATGAAGCCGCCGTCTTGCCGAGTTGTCGTGTGGCCAAGTCGCTGAGTCGCCGTCTCGCATTCTCGCTGTGTCACAGCGTTTCCTTAGTGCTCACGACGGGATCACGCCATACGAGGCGCATGACCCATGCCTAAGTGTATGATCAATATAGCAACGCTGACGCATGATCAACCGATCAAGATTCCATTGATTGCTAATTCGGTACTAATCTTGTATTCTTGAATACACTATTTTACTATTAGTGCAACAATATCACAAGATTCTAGTTTAATTGAGTAGTTTTTTATTAAGCAGATTGATTTGTTAGTTTTAAACAGATAAGACGAATTATGTGTTTTTGGTGTCTGAAATATTGTTTTCGTTGGCCTAGCCTCGTCCCCATCGTTGTGGAAGTTTTTAGCACATTGCGCGGCGTCGATCAGTGCTAAGTGGATCGAGATTACATCTAATTGAGTCGAACGCCAGAACTAATCGAAGATAACATAAAAGTGCAAAAGGTATCTCTTTTTTACGGCGTATGTTGATTACTTTGCATGATTGGTTACTCGTTTGCATTTGAAAGATGAAGATTGCATAATTTCATTAGGGTCGTGGCAATTGATGGATGTGGATTAGCCATGTATATTCCTCTGGTTCGGTTTAGGATTGATTAGCCTCTTTTTGGATGTAAGACTACATAGGATTAGCTCTTCACAATTTTTTTTGACAATCTATTTGTTTAGGAACACATTTATACATGTATAATTATTTATTTGCCCTCATGATGTTGAACAGATGATGGACAAAAGTTGAATAAATGGTACACAATTTACCCCTGCATATATCAAAGGCGTGGAAGAATTCATGCAATTCATTTGAGAGAGATTTAATCAGAATGATGGTATATCTTGCCCATATCATCGATGTCTTAATTAGACACGAAGACCTCAGTCTCATGTGGAAGATCACATTCATATTTATGGCATGTCAAGTACATACATGAAGTGGGTTCATCATGGAGAATCATTCGATGCTGTTGTGATGGAATCTCTGGTTCATATCCATGAAATGATTGTAATATGGAAAGTTCTGGTCACGAGGGCTTTGTTGTTAGTGAGGATGACAACGATGATGGAGGAATGCCCGATTTGATTGAGTAGCTCTTCACACCCGCGGACCAAGGTCAACAACATCAAAATTTTGCTAGAGTGCTTGAAGATGTGAAGTGGGAACTTTGCTCAGAATCTACATTTTCAAGGTTCTCTTTTCTCGTGAAGTTACTTCAAGTCAAGTCATACTACCGGATTAGCAATTCTGCATTTGATGCACTATCGAAGCTGTTATCACTAGCATTCCCTCATTGGAAACTTTTCAATTCATTTTATGAAGTGAAGCAATACCTTGGTGAATTGGGTCTTGGATATAATTCTATCCATGTGAGCTTAAATAACTGTGTGCTATTTAGAAAGCAGTATGAGAATAGAGATGAATGTCCAATATGTGGAGAATTAAGGTGGAGAGGTGCAAATCGTAAATAGGCAGGTTCCTCAAAAAGTATTGAGGCATTTTCCGTTAATACCAAGATTGAAGAGGTATTTTACTTCAAGACAAATAGTAAAGGACACACAATGGCACAAGTTGAAGCGATAGCCAAATGATAGTGAAATGAATCATCCTACCGATGGGGAGGCGTTGAAAGACTTTGATAGAAAATATCCGGTGTTTGCCGAGGATGCAAGGAACTTGAGGCTTGGGATAGCTACGGATGGTTTTAATCCATTTGGGATTATGAGTTCCTCATACAAAATGTGGCCAGTGCTTGTGACGCCTTACAACATGCCACCAAGGATATGCATGGATCAGTCGAACTACATGATGGCATTACTCATACCTGGCCTCAAATATCCTGGAAAGGATTTCAATTTATTCATGTAACCTCTTATATAAAAGTTGGTTGAACTATGGCAAGGTGTCCCTACTTATGATGCATTTATCACTGAGTTATTTAATATGCGTGCTACTGTTATTTGATTCATCCATGACTACCCTGCTTCGATATTGCATTGATACGGGGATACGGTTACGGATACGCGATACCGCGATACAGCAATTTCGCCAAAACTAGGATATGGGGATACGTTTATATATATATATATATATATATATATATATATATATATATATATATATATTTTTATATTTTATATATGTAAATATACAAAATGCAAAAAATAAAAGAGGTAGTTACAAAGGGGATATAATGTTAGTTTGTTACCTGATAAATGTTGAATTGTTGTGTCCTAAACCATGGTATGAACAATTGATCATTGCACTCATTCATCGTGCCGTGCAGCATCCACTCTCCAATCCCCATGTCCATGAACAAATCTGTACATATTACAAACTAACATATTAGTAATAAAATGAGATAGTTTAAGAGTCTCTACTCTCTAGAGCCTAGACATTTCATATTTGGACATCAAATCAATGATAACTAATAAGTTACATAGCCGACAGCCCGAGACAATTCACAAACATTACATAACAAAGAGAGAGGTAAATAGGTAATGTCTCATCTCTCAGTCTCATAGGCCACACAAAGTCACAAACAGCACAAGTCCACAACATAAAATTAAATGCATAAAGACAATTAGATGTAGCTTTCATCTGGCACCGAAGGTCCTGCACCACTAGGGTCGAGATCTAGTTTAGCCATATCATCCAGAATTGCCTCCAATTTAGGAACATCAAGTGATAGATTCGCTTCTTGAAGAAAATCAGCACCACCCTCAAACACTTCATGGCTATCTCCCCCAACATCCCACATTCTTGTTGGACCACTTGAATATTCCTCAGATTTCCTTGAAAGGAGACGCAAGTTTTGGTGCACAAATACTAAATCCTCCGCACGTTCAGGTTTCAGCCTACAACAAAGCAATTGCAAACAATTATTTACATCACAAGAACATTTATGCATTATGAATAGTAGAGAACTAGGGATAAATATTACTTGTTTCTCATTGAACTATGAATCAAACCATAAGTGCTCCAATTCCTTTTAGCACAAGAAGATGAAGCAGGCTGTCCAAGTAACTTCAATGCCAAGATCTTCAACTCTGGAGCACTATTACCATGAATCCCCCACCATTGCTTTGACTCTAGATGGGCTCTATCCTCAATGGAATCAAATGAACTAAAACCAGAGCCCATTAGAGAGAAATCAGCAAATTGTTTCTTAATTTTGATCAACTCTTCATTAACATGGCCAAACATTTTCCGGAAGCACTTGTTCCTCTCATCTGAAATCTCCATATCATTATGGAGAGCTACTCGACCAGGAACCTCTGTAAGCCAAGCTTCAGAGTAGTACCTATTTAACATTATAAACTAAAATCAACAACACATCACATAGTAATACACTACAAGAAGGATCCCCCTTCACCCACGCATACCTACCAACGCTATAACCATGCATTGCTGGTTCATTCAGCAGCTACGCATATTATGTGTTAGAGCTATATCCGTAGTAAACCATGTGAACAGCTACGGATTGATGCATTGCAGACTTATGCGTTGCTAATCTTTATTCAAGTTTTGTTTTAGAAACAAGGAAATAATAATATACTAATCTAGAATATATCTGTTTCTATAATGATTTAAATAAAAGTAGCATTTTATAGAAATTGGGGGCCTAGGGCGATCAGGGGAGGGCGCACACCATCAACCGCTGCGTGCCGCGTATCGCGCCGTGTAACATCCCAAAATTTTGGGCATAAATTTTTTTGATTTTAAATCTTAATGTCGTGAATGAATAACAATCAATTGCCTAAAGCTCGTTATGTTGTTTTGTCTATTTTGTAAAGCTCTTTACAAACCCTAGTAATTATACATATATTAGTGTATGTGTCATCTAGAAAAATAAAAGTATATGATAAATAGCAAACTAAAACACAAAATATTTTTCTAGTGTTTACAAGAATATGAGAATACCACTATAAATCGGTAAAGTGTAAACAAATCATTAAAATAGTGAAGGCAAGTGTAAACAACCTCAAAATTATAGAAAATAGATGTTCATGAACACTCAATATCAATAATGAAAATGGAATACGCATATTTTTCAGATCTCAAATATATATTTTAGTATAATTTCGGAAATCTTCAAAGTCCCTAATATCCTTACAGAATTACAGGAAAGAGGAAGGACTAAAATGAATAAAGGCCAAACCCTATCTAATTCCCCAATCCAGCCATCGTACTGGACTACTGGGGGAATTCCTCCCGAAAGTTTCAGGAGCTTCCCCGGCGACGGCGGCGGCCTCGGCAGGGCTCCGGGCGGCGGTGCCTTGGCCGGCAGCAGCGAGCGGCGGCGGCGCTCGGCGTGGTGGCGACGACGCTCGGCGTGATGGCGGCGTGCGGAGCTGCGCAGCGAGGTGCGGGGCGGCGCTTGGGGAAGGAGGCAGTTGGGGCAGCGCGGAGGAGGACGACGCGGCGTGGGCCGATGGCACTGCGGGAGCGACAGCGACGGCGAGCTCCAGTGCGACTGCCTCGGTAAGAACAGCGGTTCGAGTGTTCAATCGCTTGTGTGGATATTTCAGGTCAAATATGGGGCAGTTCAATCGCTTGTGTGGATGTCCCTCTCATCGATCTTAATATGAAATCTAAATACCTTTCGGTCTAAGATTGTAAGCGATTTTGACTTCAACCCTAATGCTGAATTCATTCTCACGTATACTGATGAGGGTAGGCCGTGGGGGTCGTTTCACACTGTATGATGATACTAGCTTGCTTATTGCTGTATTTGTTCAGAATCTGAACCCTCTTAGGATCAATGTTTAGTTCAAAAGTGGCCGTGCTGGGACACAGGCAAAATAGCAGGCTTCAATTCTAAATCTTCAATGCCCACTGCTCTGGAAGATTAAGTAATTCAGGTTAAATCATAGTTTGAACTTTGAAACTTATGAAGAAAGTGTGAAGTATATGCTAACAGTTTATTTAATTGTTCTTGCTAGAAAAAGAAATAGAAAGAGATATAATCTTTATATCCTAGTAAGCAGATAACAATCCTTTAGTCCAATTTCTGATAATATTCTAAAGGCATAGAGGTTTAAAATCAAATAACCTTTTAGCTTTATATTTTTATCTTTATAATCTCATTAGGTCCACCTACACTAATTTTCTAAGTGGAAGGAGCACTAACAACTTACTACGTGAAGGTGTCTGGCAGCACTTGCTAGTAAAGGGCTGCAATTTGAAGGGTTCCTATTTGCAATAGATATTGCTTAAATACGAGTTAGATACTGTAAACGATAGTTCTGGTTGGATGTTGTTAGAAACAACGATGCATGCCTAGATAGTAAGACTGCCAGTAGGTTTTGATTAGGAGAGAGTTGCACCTTCCAAGATAAACATGTAGAACCTATAGTTGAAGACTTTTGGTTTTAGTTAGAAATACATAAACACACAATGGGCAGTGAATACTAGAAATGGTCAGCTAATAGGGTCATAAGAATTAGTCCATCGGTGTCTAGTAAATTAATAAAAGTTCAATGTTAGATAAAATTCAAAAGTTCTGTAAACCGACAATAGTACCCATTTTGATAAACTAAAACATCTGAATCTTAAAATGAAATCTCAGGAAGTAAAACCACACCTTAAAAACCCAAAACAATTAAAACACATCTTTCGACAGAGAGATCATCGTTAAGTCATTTAAAAGCATAGACATGATATTTTACGTTTGATCAACTATTCTAAAGTATAATGTTATACATTAGATTTTGCATAAGAAATATAGAGGTTTATATATTTCATCTGCTAGAAAATTATTTCGAAGTGTTTGGGATTATTTCTTACTCTAAAAATAAATCTCAAAAGAGAAAATTGCACCATTGGTTTTTAAACTTGTCCCACCCTGTGCACATAAATCCGAAAGTATCGAAAACATTTTATATACATAATAAGGAAACTAGAACTAAATATTGAAAGCAAAATGTACGTATCACTTGTTTTTATTACAGGGAAAGCAAAATGATATTGAATATGAGAATTTTCAGCCTACAAACAAACTTTCTGCTCTAGACAAGGTTTACTTATTTATTTATGGGTCTATTGTTTGGAACTCATAATTGTTGAGAAGGAATATGTTATGCTATTGATGTTTGATACATTTGATATTTACGGTTGTTGATGCTAAATTTGTCTTTCATTATAGGGCATAGGGACTTTGGCTGGGTATGATGTGATGCATGCAAACAAAATTTCTAACATGCACAAGGTTAGTGCATAACTTAATTATGTAGAACTCATAACCATAGTTGATTGTCAAGACATGATGACTATTATATTTTGTAAAAATTTGTTTCTAACGTTTTAACAATCGCAACCGTAATAAGAAAACGAAATGGAATATTGAAAAATATTATAAGACTACAAATATTATTTATTTGCAGTAACATTTGTTTTCTGAATTTGTTTCTTATTGTTGATTTGATGGCAGAGAGTTAAGACTTATGACTTGGAAAACAATAATATCAATGGAAACAAGCGTACTAATGCAATTAAGTTGATTAATTAAAGTTTTACCATCTATCTAAAGTATATGATTACTTAAAACTGTACACACAAACAGGTTGTTGAGAAGGAAGCATCTTTATATTGCTCAAGACAAGCATTTAGTGTTCGGGTAAGTTATTTAAGCAACTACATTTTTATTGGTCACATATTTTGAGAATAATCATCTACTCATCTCTATGTAATATTTTTTATTATTTCAATATCATGTGTTTCATTGTTTAAACTCTTTCATTAGGATGATGTTTCGATCAAAAAGATGTCAAAAGGAGCTACTTCAGGAATGATCCCTCATATATGTTGTAGAACCTACAAAGCAATACAATGAAAATTTTGAATAATAATCATATGACGGTATGATTCTTTATAACCCTTACAAAGATGAATTGCTAACTTTTAAAATATTTACTTATTCGTACTTGTATATGCCAATTAGATTGGGACTAAAGTATTCTTGAAGAGCTGAAAAAAAGCAAACAAGAATGTGGCATTTGGTACGATCATGAGTTGTGATACAAAAGAGGAGCTCAATGGTGTTCAACTAGAAAATGAATTTTAGATGGTACATGTGGATGTTGCAATAGAAAAATATGAAGAATTAATACGTCCATTTAAAAGTTACAAACTAATGTACCATGTAGAGGGGGCTAACATTGCGTGGCCTGCAACTTTTGTAGGTGATCCTTTCAATTATTTTTTATTAGTCTGATTTATTTTAAAATGATGCATTAATGTATTCAACATTTTCTTGATAGGTTGACAAGATAAATGGATGATTCTATGAAGAACATGTCCAATGCAAAGAAAGGACAGATGGGGCTGCATATGTTTTCTATTTATTTATTTTATTATTGATGTTCTAGATAAAATGTTTATGTCTTGTATTACGAAACACGAGATGATGTTTAGTGTGGAATATGACAATTTCTATTTATAATATGATTTCAATAATATATTCTTGTTATATTCCTATTGTTTGCATTCTTTTTGATAATTAAGTTTTTTTGACATAATTTATAAATATTTACCTTGGTGCATGGTTATCATATACGGATGTATCTTTGTGTAACTACATCTGCTGCTACAGTTACTAAATAACTAAAATCATACAATTGATTATAACTAGCAACGCATGCATAATCGTGGTTAGCTTATGCGTCATCCGTGTTTTTTAAATTACCAACGCATGGATAAGCGTAGTTAGCCAACAACGCTTTCTACTACTGTTACCAACGGATCTCTATACGTAGTAATAGACCTTTGCTACGGCCTCTACAGCAACGCAGATTAAATGCGTTGGTGTAGACCATAGCAATGCATATTTGAGCTTTTAGCAATGCATGTATACGTTGCTATAGGGGGTTTCTTCTTGTAGTGATATAGCACAAGATCAGAAATAAGCAATAGAAAATTATCTAGGATTTAGGGAGTGAGCCAAGCAATGTAATGGAGTATTGCTCTTTGTCCATCGGGCGATTAGGATCTCATGCACAAGTGCATAGAAGTAAGAATCGTTATGCAAATCTTTTCCTTCATGGTGATAAATTACTTTCTTCATCTTCTCTATCATAGTATCCCACATTTCATAGATCAAATGTAGGCATGGCTTGTCGGTATCTGCTGCACGTATCATAGAGTAGATAGGCTCTATGAAATCAAGAATGTAGACAACTTTGTCCCACCACATATCATTTAAAATTTTTTCCTTCACCATTTGTGCATCTTCTTGATTGTCCTCCCTATACTCTTGCCACTTATCACTCACAACCATCAAAGTTAGACATTCTTTAATGGCACGAAACCTCTTCAACATAATCACAGTTGATGCAAACCTATATATAAAACAAATGCAAGTTAAGTAAATTAGATGCAAGCGGCAAACCTTGCAAACTAAAAATTATCTTGCTATTTTGCTAAATTAGATGCAAACCTTGTATCGGCTACTGCAAGAAATTTAATCTTGCTAAATGAATTGAACATATAGAGCCTCTGTGAGTGATTCGTGATAAAGTTCTTTATGAACAAAGCATCATTTGAAATCTCATTTATCCATTTTAACCCTTCAAAAGCTTCACCATCTGTGCTCTTTGCAGCACATATGTTCTTCAAAGTAAGGTTCAAAGTATGAACCACACACGGGGTCCAAAAAATGTGAGCCCACTTATACTCAATTATCTCAACCGCTGCTTTGCAATTGGCTGCATTATCAGTTATCACTTGCACCATATTTTTTCGCCCAATGCTATTAATAACAACTTCTATCTGATCATCAATGTACTCCTTTTTCTTAATTTCACCTTCTGTGTTTATTGCTCAAAGAAACATTGGGCCATCTTCTGTCACATCCAAAAAGTTCAAGAGAGGACGCCTTTGTGCATCGAACCACCCATCAGACACAACACTTACACCTTTTGAACTCCATGTTGTTTTGATGGGCTGCAACATCCTCTCTACATGGGTTCTTTCTTGGGCAAGAAGCGTTGTCCTTAGCTTGTTGTAGTTTGGAGGATCATAACCACCAATGTTGTTGTTGGCAGCAAAAGAGAAGGCCTTCCTAAAGAATGGGTTTCTTGCAACATTGAATGGTAGACCAATAGACAAAATGACAAACAATCACAATTCACAAGTAAAGTAAATGCAATGCAACTTGCAAATATAGTAATAGTAGTAACTAGTAATTTGATGATACCTGTAGTGTAGAACATCCTAGCAACCATGCAATCAAGTTTTGCTCGAGTATCTTGATTGAAGCTTGCTTCAATAGCGGACTTTCTCTTCTTTGAGCCCACACCATCTTGTGGCAATGGAATGTCTCTAGGCAAGCTCCTAGTAGCGACCTCCTCGGCTATACGTATTTCTTGTCTAAGTTGCTCAAGCACCGGAACCGAGACTTTTTGACAAGCACTGCCACTGATCCTTAGCAAGTGTGCTTTGATTCTTGAATAACTACCGCTGTAGTTACGATTGCAAAGTCTACACCTAAACTTTTCATTCCCCCTGTTCCTTTTCCGGTCTTCTCTAGCAACTCAACATAGCGCCACAAGGGCTTCTTCTCGTCGTCAATTGCTGTAATGACCCGGGCATTGGCTAACAAATTTGTTGTTGAAGATGACCCTCCCGATGTTGCAATTGGTGTTGAACCAACAGAGGGGGTAGAACTCCATGTCCCTGAACCGGCTTCCATTTTCTAAAAAATACAAGAGAGGGAGAGGGAGCAGTACTGTGTATGAGGGAGCAGTACTTGAATTGTGTGGACTAGAGAGCAATACTTGAGCCCGTCGCCCACTGATCAGGGAGCACTAGAGCAGTACTTGAGCAGAGACTAGAGAGTAGAGAGGGAGAGCGGGAGAGGGAGAGGGAGGGGGAGAGCGGGAGAGGGAGGGGCAATGACGACGGGCGACCTCGACGGGCGGCGGGCGACCTCGACAGGCGACGGCGGCGGCGGGTTGGCGGCGGGCCGGCGGCTAGGGTAAAGGGCGTGGGGTGAAAGAGGCACGGGCTGGCAGGGTGAAAGAGGCACGGGCTGTCACGGCTCCAGGTAGCCCGTATCCCACCCGTGTCCTCCGGTATCCTGCCAGTATCCTCTTTTTTTAATTATTTGAAAATCACAAAAATAGCCGATACGCCCCGGATACAGGTACACGGGTTTTTTGAAGTATCCAGGTATCCTAGCCCTGCTTTAATCACTTTGTCAGGGCGGACTATAAAAGGTTATTATGCATGCATTCATTGTGACAAAGATCCACTATCACGGGGCATAAGGAATAAAATCTATTATATTGGCCACCGTCGTTATCTATCAATGGACTACTGTATGAGGAAAAGCTTAGCTTTTGATGGACATTATGAAAAGCGTGAGAAGTCAGGCAAGTTCAATAAAGAGGAGCTTTTGAATCAACTAGAGAAAGTGAAAGATGTTAAAACAGGAAAGCTTCCTCCTCCTCCTATGAATAAGAAAAGGAAGCGTGATGAGAAGGATGAACCTCAATTATTTAGCCGAAAGGTTAGATTGTTTGATTTGTCATATTGGCTAGAATTGAAAATGCCACACAATCTTGATGTGATGCACATCGAGAGAAACATATGCATGGATCTTCTTGGTAAATTACTGGATATAGTGGGGAAGATAAAAGACACTATCAATGCTAGACTTGATTTGCAAGATATGGGCATAAGGAGTGAATTGCATTTAGAGGACATGGGCACTTCATATCGAGTTCCACAAGCATGCTATACCTTGACAAAAGAGTATAAGATTGTATTTTGTGATTTTATTAAAGAGGTGAAATTTCCAGATGGTTTTGGTTCCAACTTATCTAGATATATTTGTGCTGATGGATGCAGGTTACAAGACTTGAAAACTCATGATTGTCACATCCTTCTGCAAAAAGTATTACCTGTTGGCCTTGGGGAATCGTGCGTAGGGATATATATGAAGCAATTGTAGAGTTGGGGAACTTCTTTAGAGAATTGTGTAGTAGAAATGTAAATATATATGTGCTGCATCGACTTAAAGCTCAAATCCCAATCATTCTTTGCAAACTTGAGAAAATATTTCCTCCTGCCTTGTTTGATGGGATGGTGCACTTGGCTGTTCATCTACCGGATGAGACAATTCTAAGACGTCCAATACAATTTGGATGGATGTACCAAATAGAGCGTCGATTATGAACTTTAAAGGGTCTCGTGAGCAACTGAGCGAAACTTGAAGGGTCCATTACTGAGGCATATGTAGCTGATGAGGCCTTGACATTTTGCTCAAGATACATGGACAATGTTGACACTAGATTTAATGGGGGGGAGTGGGGATGGATCTCTTAAAAATCCAACGCATTGTGACATCTTTGTTTTACACTTGGTGTTAATTTAGTAGGACACCATAGGGTTACATACTTTTCTGATGAATTTGACAAGCTTGTTCGGTATGTGATAAATAATTGTGACGAGGTTGATCCGTACGTGAAGTGAGTAATTATTACTATGTAAATTTGAATTTCATGCTAAATATGAACTATATGAACTTACTTTCGTGTTAAGTAATGGTATGCTGGATTTTTCTTTTTTGCAGAATGTTTAGACAAGAGATAGAGAAAGAAGGGACAGAGGATATTAACAAAAGGCTGATGTTTGGATTTTCAAAATGGTTTAAGAACCATGTAAACGAGAAGACAAATGGGGTTTGTGCTCACCTACGTGCACTGTCATGTGGTCTAGATCTTCGAGTCGCGATATACTCATCTTGTATTGTTAATGGCGTTCGGTACAACACCGTCGATCGTGAGAAAACATGAAGAAACAAAATAGTTCCATCATGGCTGAGGGTACTCATAAAGGCCAATACACATATTTTTATGGTTCACTGAGAGAGATAATTGAGTTGGTGTACAACTCAGATCTACAAGTCTGTCGGTCAGTTGTTCTATTTCGATGTGACTAGTACAGTCTAAAGGGAAAGACGAGAGGTATTAAAAATAATGGATATTTCAGTTCCTTCAATATTGAGAGTTTATGGTACAAGACAGATCCATTTATTTTGTTCTCTCAAGCAAAAAAAATATTTTACTTACCAGACATTCAACGGGGTGCAAACTGACGAGTTGTGCAGAAGTTTGAGCATAGGCATCTATATAATGCGATTGAAAATGGGAAGCCAATGATGTTGGTGCATAACAAGAAGGAGAATGTTTTCATAATGAATGTAACGTGCAAGATAGTAATCCACTTTCGAACACTCTGCATCGTGATGACGATGAGGAAGTCCAACATGTTGAGGCTACTATACTGCACAACATAGTCAACCAAACGAGACAAGAGGATAGTTTGAGTGAATCTGATGACGACGACACTTTCGTGCAGTTTGTTAGTGACAATGAGCATGACGATATTCCGATGGACGACAACGGTGAGGATTAGGTCTGTACATATAGATTTCATTTTTGGTGTTACCATTCATGTGGTTTTATTGGTGTCATGGATCCATACTAGAACTACTCTTTATATCTTGTTTTAAATTTCAGCAAAGGAATGTGAAAGTGAAGGATAAAAAAAAAAAAGAGAAGTGGATATCCTAGAAGAATACGAAGACATAGATTTGCAATCTTTGCCATTTTGCATGGCTCTATTCAGAATTTACAGCATAGATTCAGTTCTAAACCCATATTCACTTCTCAATTTCAGTTGAGAACCCATATGCAATTCTGAACCTATTTATAAACCTAGTTGTACAGCTCCTAGATTCTAAAGTTGTATTTTTTTTATTTGAAAATGTATGGTCAGTTTGATAAATAATCAGAGATGTTATTGTTAGATTTTTGCATGATTAAGAATCAGATATGGATGCTTGATAATTGCAGTAGAGTGGTTTGTGCAGAAAATCATCTCGTAATCATTACTTGTGCAATCTGCAAGCTCGGATAAAGAAACAGTTAGGTTTGCTTGCACATACCATTATCATCAGTATCAGTTAACTAATTGTGAGCTTTTTGTCAAGCAAAAACTCCAACTTTTTGTCCCTTATTGTCAGCAAGAACACTGCAAAGGCATGATCTAATTCTAGATCATATTGCTATCTTATTGTTAGAGTGGTTTTGAAGCCTGAATGCTCATTTCTAGTCTCTAGAGCTCTAATTCCTATATTGTAATCATTAAGTATACATTTAGTTTTATGAACCACCTAAACAATACATCTGAAATGTACAATCTATATTTGGGGCACCTTTTGATTTTTTTTTTTTGGTTATTTGGTTAGCCAAAAATTTGATGAGAATACTCTGCTTTTGGTGTGGTCTGCAGCAATTGTTGTTATTATGTTCTGTGATGCAGGGACCTTTTGAGGCAGTGGGATGATTAAAGAGATTTCAAGCATTATTTTAAATCTGACAGTCATAGGTAACATTGCGTAAATCTGTAAATAAAGGATATATACTTTCAGAAGGATAGCTTAGGTTACCATGCTGTACCCTAGCTTTGATAAACACACAACCTGTTGATGCTTACAAGTTTATATCAATAGCTTGTCTCATTTTCTGACAATAAGATAAAATTACATCATGTTCAAAATGGACATACATTCTTATCAGCTATTGCCATCTATACACCAGATGGAAGAATCTGGCCTTCTTTTCAGCTAGCTGTCACTTATTCTTGGGTCTCCTCATCTAATGTTACAATGTAAGTTAAATGTGCCAAGGTCTGAATTAGAGCTTCAGCTCTATATCTCTTCCTGTAGAGAGTAGGTACTAGAAAGTGGTATTCCATTTCTTAGTTGAAATCAAAATTGGAACACAATGGTATTCCATTTCTCAGTTATCAGTACATAGGTGGTCTCTATAAAGCAACAATGCAAACACAAAATTGTTGTGCCAAAACACAAAAGCAAAATACAGGGTACACTACAACTATAGGGTAGGAGTACAATACAAATCGGAAAAGCAAAAGCTCTGTCCATGGCTGTCGCCCTCGCCGCACCGCCGCTGAGCACCTCCATGGCTGCCACCCTCGCCGCGCCACCCGCTGAGCTCTCCTCCATGGCTGCTGCCCTCACCGCACCGCCGCTGAGCCCCTCCATGGCTGCCGCCCTTGCGCACCCCGCCCAAATCCTCCATGGCAGATGCCCCAACTGCGCCTCCACCGACCTTCTCCATGACTGCCGCCCCTAGGGCGCCGCCGCCGAGATCCTCCAAGGCAGACACCCTCGCCGCGCCGCCAGACAGCCGTCGTCGGGATGGTAGGGTCTTCTACGGAAAGGTGGGGAGAGCAGCACGTCCCTGGAATGGATGGAGGGTGGAGGCGAGCGAGCAACGGAGGTGCTTAATCGTGGACCACAAATTCTTGAACCGACGGTTCGATAAGCGACAAAAACCAATATATGGTCACAACATATACATATCTGTTTAAGGCTAGTAGTTGATCTGATCATAGCGTAGTGGGAAGTTCATCGACCACGCTCCTCTTGGAGGTCCATGGCTCGATTTCTGGATTCCTGGAATTGATTCCAACGGATGAGCTGCCCCCACTCGGCTTCCACTCCACGTCCGCCTTGCCCCCCTCACCCCATCGCTCCCTCAGCCTCGTCCGCCTCCGCCACCTCCCCCGCCGCCTCCACCACCACCCCCACCGGCGCCGCCTCACGCCGGCCTCTCCACCTCCCCGCCTCACACTGCAGCCGGCCTCGCCCCTCCCGGCTCGGGCGCCACTCACTGCCACCTGCCGCCTCGACGAGCCCTCACTGCCGGTCCGCCGCCTCCGACCTCCTCTACAACCGGAGGTACCCACATGTTCCTAACCCAACCCTAACCCGGCGACGGCGACGAGGAAGCCGCGGGGAGGCGGGGGAATCAGGGGCAGAGGAAGGATGAGGTGGAGCGCGTGGGGCGAAGCGGGAGAGAGAAATGCGGAATGCCTCCTCCGTTGCAAAGGCTCGGGACGGACGTCCGTTTTCTAAGATTTCTCTTTTTGTTTTAAGGCGGGTCCAACATAGCTCTCCACAAACCGGTCAAATTAGTTTGCAGTACAAATGGTATTTTTCTTTTTTCTATGATTAGGCTTGAACAAACTTTTATTGCTCTAGGTAAAAATTCCATTTATTATAATTAATTTTCAAAACATGAAAAACAATATAAAAGAAATTGTTGGAATTTCAAAAAACTGTTGGATCCAGGTGGCGTCCAACTATATATGCAAAGATTGGGCTGACAGATGGCAAGGGTCTTTGTCAGAGGTCGACGATGCTAGGCTAGATGGTCTAAGCAACGGTCCAACCTAGAGAGGAGCTCGGAAAGATGACAGGGATATGTAAAAGCCGCACAACAACTTTGTGCTTGTCTCTACTCCCGAACAAATGAGTTGGATGTCATGTGCTCTTTATAGGGGTAGGCATTCGGTGTCGACCGTAGGGCTATCGATCTCAAGTCAACTAAGGTTCTTAGGAAGGGGAGATAGGAGACACGCCGAACAACATGAACAGCAATCAGCGATCAACAGGGAGACAAGGGTTTTATCCTGGTTCAGGCCTCTCAGAGAGATAATAGCCCTACGTCTAGCCTTTCTTTATGTCAAATAGGATTACAAGGTAGAACTCGGCGAGACGAACAAGTCTCGACGAGATTATGCGTGTACAAGAAGTAATATGCGACAATGCTAAGACTCTTGGCCGTAAACTCGTGCCCTCTACACGCCGTAGGGGTCCTCTTTATATAGTGTTGATGAACCGACCTACCGGAGGAGAATCGGGCCGGGCTAACTACGAATACGTAACGAACTCGTACCATGCCAAATACAACACGCGGTAGATAAGGTAAACTCCAATTCTTGGGGATCACGACTCCTAGTCCAATCCGGGAAACCAACGTCCGGGTCTTCACTTAGCCGTGCAGAACTCCTGTTCGAGATGGACTCAAACACGATTCCTTGGCCGTTACGCATCATGCTAGCCAGAAGGCTGTTCGGCAGGATGCACATGGGCCAGATAGAACCTTCCAGGGAGCTGGGCCCTGGTAGGCTGTTCGATTGGGCTGTCAGGGAGTGGGCCATGGCAATGGGCCAGCCAAGTGGGCGACGACCAAGCCCCTCCCTCCTCGCCGAGCAAAGCGACGAAGAGGTAAGGATCATGACCCTTTGGCTTAAACGTTATACGCAGACTCACCTGGGCCGCATGGAACGGCTGCAACAGGTTGCCGAGCAGAGGAGGCTTGAAGAAGAAGTCGCGCGCAAGGAAAAGCTTCTTGCGTTGCGCGAGAAAAGCGCTTAGCTCAGCAGGGAGTTGAGCTTGTCGCCGCCAGCATCCGAAGGCCAAGGCTGACAAGAAGCCAAGGAGCCCCCGAGGAAAAGGCGGAAAGTTTTGGCGACGAGGAAGAAGATCAAGCCCTCCGCGGCGGGTATGCAGTGTTAAACCTTTTGACTCCACACCTTACCGAGCAGCGCAGGATTTAACTTATTTCTTTTTCATCAGCTGTCCAAGAAGAGGTCGCCGCGGACTACGTGCATGCGGCGGTTGAGCGATTCTTGTTGCCCGAGCACCTACACGGTGCCTCGCGAGCGACGAGGTTGCTCGCCCTGAAGGACAAGCTGGCAGCGTGGGCCTTGGTCCCAGGCTACTCCAGCGACCGAATCGACGCCTTGAAGGGCGCGATCAACTGGCTGGAGGCCCAAGAGGCGGATCACGGCGCCACGAAGAGCGGAGCCGAGGTTTCGGCTCTGCCCACTGCCTAAGGCGGAGCCGAGCAGGCGGCCTCGCCGGACACTTCGTCGTAGGGGAAGACCATCCCTGTGGCGACGGCGACCTCCAGCGAGTAGGGAGAAATCCCTGCCACCGGGGAGCAAGAAAAGGATCGCGGACAGGGGGCTCAAGTCACCCTGTCCGTTACCCCACCGGCGTCTCCAAGCAAAGAGGCGCCGATCCTGCCCGAAGGCGAACAGGCAGAGGAGCAAGAGGAGAGGGAGGAACGCGAGGGCGATAGCTCGCTTTGCCATAATCGCCCAAAAGGGCGCGCTACCCGCACGGGAAGGACGGCGGAAAGGTCACCGCAGAGCCTTATCCTGCACTGGCGAGGCTTCGTGACCCACGGTTCAAGATCGCTGCGCCGAGTCCTGAGCGCGGCTTGGAAAGGTAATCCTCAAAACCGAAACTTTGTCTGCTCGAGCTATAGCTGCCCAAGGCTTGACTTAGTCTTCTCTCTTTCAGTTCGTGGAGGGCACCATGGAGGACCTCGTGGAGGACGTCACCGTCGAGCGCAGCGCCGTTATAGCGGCCTTCCAGGAGCATCTCCGGACGAGGGGACTCGCGGGGGAGCCCTCTGCACCAGCCAAGAGCCGGAGCAGGCTAAAGACGAAGGTGAAGAAGTTCAAAGCCCAACTAGCCGAGGAGAGGCAATCATCCCAGTAGCTCCCCCAAGGAGAGGCTGAGGGACTTCGCGAGCAGGCTGCGAGGGGGCGCGCCGTGGAAGATTGGCCAAAGAGCTGGCCGAGCAGCTCAAGGTGGCCGAGAAACGCCTCAGTCAGAGGGTAAGTCTGACCGAGGACTTGCGCGCTCTGACCGAGGAGGTCGAAACCCTTCGGCAGAGGCTGCAGCAAGCCAAGCCAGAAAGGTGCCAAGACCAAGAGGTCGGGCCATTCGGCAGAGGCCACTAATGTGCCAAGCGAAGCAAGGAGGAAATCAAACGCTCCGAGTGAAGCCCGAGAAGGAATCAAGGCTCAAGGTGAAGTCGTGCGCCTCAAGTTAGAAATTGAGGAGCTAAAGGAGCACTTGCACCTAAGTAGCACCGAGGTCAGAATCTTAAAGGGCCTTGTACCTGAAACTTTTGTTAATGTGCAATAAAGAAACTTACCTTTTCCCTGCAAAAAAGAGCAGCAAAAAGACAAGAACGAACAGAAAACTAAGAGCAAAGGCAACACAGCGCTAGAGAGTTTTAAGAAAAACCGGTAGAACGCTTAGCCTAACTCCCAGCCCTCGTTATGCATCTGCTCGAAAACTTGAGTTTGCGAACTCGAACAGGTGCACAAGAGAAAGAGCGACACCCTAGCCCCCGGTACGGACGATGCTTGAAGACCTAAGTTTGCGAATTCAAGTACGTGCGTAGAGAGATAGAGCGACACCCGTATCCTGATCGACTCGTTCCAGAAACTGCTCGTTAACGTAAGTTAGGTGATTTCGAGGGTAACCGAACAAGGAAAGTGCCTCTGTCGCGGAGAGCTTACGAGAGCAGGCTTTGCCAAGTGGTTGTGCCGTGAGCGGTAAGTGCCTCTGCTGCGGAGGGCTTACGAGAGCAGACTTAGCCGCAAGGCTGGAAGCCGTGTTACGCAACTCTGAGTTTAGAGACTTGTTAAAACTAGATACGGACAGGGAAAACCCTGAAGATCGCGGAGTCAAGAGTTCGCAAGACCGGGCAGCCATCAAGTGTTATCAGAGAAAAGGGGTAGTCTGAGAAGACAAGGAGTGAAAAGGGCCACAGGGGGCCGCGAAAATTCACTGTTTATTGGATTGAACTTTACATGGCAGCCCGAGAAACTTGGACGAAATAAGGCGCGAAGTTTGACAAAAGCGCGGGGCTAAGAAAACAAACGAAAGACCCATACAAAGGACTTACGAAGCTGGTCGATATTCCAAGTGCTGGTCAGCTCTCTCCCTTCCTCCATAGCCAGGCGAACAGCCCCCGGGCGAGCAGAAGAAACGACCGTGAACGGCCCCTCCCAACGGGGAGTTAACTTGTTGGCATTGGACAGGTTCTGGACACGGCGCAGAACGAGGTCGTCCGCCTTCAAGACCCTTGGTCGAATGGATTTGACGGCGTGCCGACGAAGAGCTTGCTGGTAGCGCGCCATTCTGACTTGTGCCCGGTCACGTGTGCCTTCGAGGAGATCGAGTTCGAGCAGGCGCTCTTACTCGTCGTCAACCAAGTTGACTGAGCTCGTGCGAGGCGAACCGAGTACTACTTCGGCGGGTAAGATGGCTTCTGCACCATAGACCAATTGGAAAGAAGTTTCCCCGGTTGCCCGGCTGGCCATAGTGCGAACTGCCCAGAGGACCGAAGGAACTTCGTCAACCCAAGCTTTGTTGTGCTCGCTGAGAGCAGCAAACACCCTCTGTTTGATACATTGGACTAATTGTTCGTTAGCTCGCTCGACTGCTTCATTGCTCTGTGGATGAGCCACAGAGGCGATGCAGACCTTGGTTCCCAGCTGTTCGTAGTATTTCTAGAATAGCTCGCTTCTGAACTGGGGACCGTTATCGGTGATCAGCTTGTGGGGAATCCTGAAATGCGTGATCACGTTGCTTTTGAAAAAGCGTACAGCCGTTTTGGCGTGAATAGAAGACACAGGCTCTGCCTTAATCCACTTTGTGAAAGTGTCAATGGCGAGTTGGCGACGAGCAAGTGTGTGCAGCCCTTATACCCCTTGGGGAACGGGCCGAGCAGATCCAAACCCCATGTGGAGAAAGGCCAAGATGGGTTGTGAATCTCCCTTCACAGTCAGCCGTTGGACGCCAAGCGACTTGCACGCTCTTAGTCCCGCGAGGAGGGCCTCGTACTCTGTGGCGTTGTTAGTCGCCGCAAAGTGTAGTTGGATAGAATATTGGAGTTGCTCTCCTTGAGGGGAGATGAGAACAAATCCTGCCCCCGAGTTTCCAGTGCGCGAGCCATCAAAGAACATGGTCCAGGGGGTTCTTCAGGTTGCTCGGGGGCTTCCTGGGATTTGGGTGGGCAAGTCCATTCGGCGACAAAGTCACCAGACACGAGATTTGATAGCGATTCGGGCAAAGAAATGTAATGTTGAACTCTGCTAGTTCCATTGCCCACTTAGCTATACGTCCGCCAGCTTCCTTGTTCCTTAGGATTTCTCCTAGAGGGAACTTGGTCGGGACCAGTATTTGATGCGCCTGAAAATAATGCCGAAGCTTCCTGGAGGACATGAGCAAGGCATAGAGCAACTTCTGGACCTCAGGGTAATACTCCTTTGATCCGTGAAGCACCTCGCTCATGTAATAGAATGTTCGTTGGATGCCTTCCCTTTCCACCGTCAAGACCGCGCTCACCGCTTGTAGCGAGCAGCCAAGATACAGCAAAAGTTGCTCGCCATGCCGCGGGGTAGTCAAGACAGGTGGGTTGGACAGGTATTGCTTTAGATCTTGGAAGGACCTATCAGCCTCCTCTGTCCACTCGAAACCATTGTGCTTGCGCAGAGCCTTAAAGAAGGGCAACCCGCGTTCGCCTTGACGGGAAATAAATCTACTTAGAGCAGCCATCCGCCCTATGAGGCTATGAACTTCCTTAACAGTAGTCGGAGCCTGCATGTTTTCAATGGCCTCGATTTTTTCAGGGTTAGCAGAAATACCTTGCGAACCGATAATGTAACCGAGCAACATTCCAGATCGAACACCAAAGGTACACTTCTCTGGATTTAACTTTATTCGATGCCTGGTGAGATTACGTAAAGTCTCGGCCAGGTCTTTTACATGATCTGGAGCATACTTGCTCTTTACAACTATGTCATCGACATAGACCTCCAGGTTTTTTTCGCGCTGTTCTAGGAAAGTTTTCTTCATTAAGCGCTGAAACGTGGCACCAGCATTGCGCAGACCGAAAGACATGGTCGTAGCGAAAAGTGTCAAGGGGTGATGAAGGCGCTTCTCTTCATCATCGGGGGAGATGCTTATTTGGTGATAACCGGAGTAAGCATCCAAAAAATTCAAGAGCTGGGCATCCGCAGTCGCGTCGACCAGCTGGTCTATGCGAGGCAGCGGGAAATTATCCTTAGGACAAGCAGCGTTCAAATCTGTGTGATTGACACACATCCTCCACTTGCCGCCTTTCTTCTTCACGATCACAGGGTTGGCCAGCAACTCGGTGTGATCAACCTCGCGGATGAAACCAGTAACGAGCAGCTTGCCGAGCTGATCCTTGATGATCCCGTACTTGAAATCCGAAAAGCGTCGAAACTTCTGGCGAACAGGCTTTTTGTCCAGCCGGACTGCCAGTTTGTGCTCGATAACCTCCCTTGGGACTCCGAGCATGTCAAATGGCTCCCAGGCAAACATATCTGCATTAGCTCGGAGGAAGGCAATGTGCTCGCTTTTCTATTTGGGGTCCAGATTAGCCCCCAAGTGAACTGTCTTGGAAGTATCATCAAGAGACAGCGGAACTTCCTTGGTCTCTCCCCCTGACTGGACAGAAACCCTAGGGCGTGCAGACTTGGTCTGCGGAGCTTCGGGACCACGCGGCGGGAGCTGGTCAACCAGGGCAAAGGACTGCTCGTCGCAATCTAGAGCAGCCTTGTAATTGCCCTTGACCGTGATCACGCCGCTGGGGCCCGGTATCTTCACGCAATGGTATGCATGGTGGGAGACGGCCATAAACTTACCAAGAGATGGCCGGCCCAAGATCGCGTTGTACGTGCATGGGAAGTCGACCACTTCAAACGTGATCAACTCTGTCCGGAAGTTGCTTGGGCTGCCGAAGGTAACGGGCAGAACGATCTGCCCCAATGGCTTAACAGCTTCTCCCTGGACAATCCCATAGAAGGGCATTGCGACTTCCTTCAACTTGGAGCGAGGAATTTGCATCTCGTCTAAGATCTTTGCAGATATCAAGTCTAGAGCACTCCTGCCGTCGATCAGAACGCGGCCAACTCTAGCGTTGCTGATGGTCGGAGCGACCACCAGTGGGAGCCTCTGAGGCTTGGTCATCCCAGTGGGGCAATCCTCCTTAGAGAAGGAGATAGAGACCTCGGTCCACTTCGTTGTCTCGGGCTGAGGCTTGCCCTTCTCAACGTTGTGGACCTCTCGGGCAGCCTCCTTGAGGCTGCGTCGAGAGGGGTAAGCCGAGGAGCCGCCGAAGATAACGGCGATGTGGTTCACGGGCTCCTGATATTCGTCATCATCATCCCGGTCACCACCATCGGCTTGGCGCTTGTCCTTGCTGGCATCACCTTGTTCGGGCAGGGTGGGCATTGGGCCCTTGCCGTTGTAGAAATTCTCGAGCTTTGCAGCCCAGGTCTGAAATGGCGTATATCGTGCCCGTAGTGTTGGTGGAACTTGCAAAATCGGTCACTGGGACCTTTCTTGCCTTGTCCGCCTCCCTGAGCAGGCTTCTTGCCCTTATAATTATTGTTGGGCTTCTTCTGCCCATCCTTGGAAGGAGGTGCACGATCTATACCTGCGACGGTATTGTTCGTGTCACCTTTATTCTTTTTCTTCTGGGACTTCTTGTCACCAGGATTGTTGCTGCTTTTCTTCTTCTCATCCACACCAGGCTGGGCGGGCAGCTCGCCCTTATCAAACGCCTTCTTGTACTGAACGCGCTTTGCCGCATTAGCATAGCGATCAGCCGCCTTGAACGAGTCGTTGGCGGTCCAGGTCTCATTGATCTCGAGATCCTGGGTGAGCCGCTCGTCGCGGACTCCGTTTTTGAAGGCGCGGACAACAGATTCATCCGAGATGTTCGGGATCGTGATGCGAATCTTAATGAAACGCTTCACAAAGTTGCGAAGGGTCTCCCCGTTCATCTGGATCATCTGGTGCAGATCATCCTTCTTGCCCAGACGCACGTAACAGCTCTGGAAATTGGCAATCAGAGCGTCACAAAGCTGGTTCCATGAGCAGATGGAACCTTCCTGCTGATTGAACAGCCACGTCCGAGTAGCGCCCTCAATGACAGTCGGGAGGTAATTTGTCATAACTAGCTCGTCACCCCCGGCTGCCATGATGACGGTTGCGTAGATGGAAAGGAACTCTTCTGGGTTTTGAGTCCCATTGTACCTCTCCACGTGACCGGGCTTGAACTTGGAAGGCCACCTGACAGCACGAAGCTCGTCGGAGAAAGCCTTGCAGCCCAAGGCATAAGACCGGCCACCCTCTCCCGCAGAACCTAGTCTTGAGAAGACGTTGGTCCTGTTGCGCGGAGGAACTCTTGCTGAGCGGGAGGACTCTGCCTGGAGGAACTCTCTCCGGGACAATCCTCCACGTTCCCTCCTCGTGGTCGCTACGATGCGCTCCTCACGAGGGGATCGTCCGTGATCGTCGCGCGCACGTTTGCCCCTGTGATCACGGTGACCACGGGGACTTGGCGAGCGTCGTCGATTACTGGTAGCTTGCTCGTGGACAGTGATCCTTCGATGGTGACGGGGTTCACGCGATCGATCGGATTGCTCGCTGTCCGAATCCACCCGGACAGGCTGGCTGCGCTGCCCGAAGGAAGTGTTGACCTCACCTATGGACTTGAGGCCTTCGGCCAGTCGCTCGAGGTGAGAGGCAACAGCGTCGCCCATGAGGGCGAGGTTGGCCTGGTTGGTGGATCTAACCACCGTTGCCAGGGCTTGAAGCCGTTCTTGGCTCTGCTCAAGGGGTCCTGGGATCCCTGAGGCGTCCGCGACTTGCTCGACCGGAGTCCGTTTGCGCGGGGATTCAACCTGAGCAGGTGGATCTGCTGCCCGGGGACTTGGCGTGTGCGCGAGGCGGGTCGCGTCGCTGACGCTTGCGCTGGTCGCGAATTCGTGCCAAGGTTTGATTGATGGATTCATCAAGACTGCGGCGAACAACATCTTGCTCGCGGGCAGTTGGTGCAGATCCATCTTGGAGCCGAGCAGAATTGACCCGCTCGACCTCTTCGGCTGCCGCAGCGCGCGCATGTTCCTCAGAGGTTCCCGCGCCGGCCATGTTGACGTCACGATGGCCGTGCGTTGGCGCGCTAGACGGTGTCATCACTGTGTCGCCACAGGAGGAATCGACCGACATAGCCTTGGAATCTGAGAGCTCTAAACCGTCGTAGAGATCGTCGGTCCCGTATTCATCGTCAATGACGGGAGCTTGATCCAAGACCATCTCTGGAGTGTATACAGAGACTTCTGTCCCAGATATAGATAGCGATCGAGATCGAACAGATCGATCCGATCCGACAGGGGATGAGACATCCTGTCCTTCTGAGTCGTAGTCCTCAGGAAGAGATCCCTAGTCGCTGAAAGAGTTCGACATGCTCGATCTACTAAATCCCCACGGACGGCGCCAACTATCGACGGTTGAGATATCGATCTCAAGTCAACTAAGGTTCTTAGGAAGGGGAGATAGGAGACATGCCGAACAACACGAACAGCAATCAGCGATCAACAGGGAGACAAGGGTTTTTATCCTGGTTCAGGCCTCTCAGAGAGATAATAGCCCTACGTCCAGCCTTTCTTTATGTCAAATAGTATTACAAGGTAGAACTCGGCGAGACGAACAAGTCTCGACGAGATTATGCGTGTACAAGAAGTAATATATGACAATGCTAAGACTCTTGGCCGTAAACTCGTGCCCTCTATACGCCGTAGGGGCCCTGTTTATATAGTGTTGATGAACCGACCTACCGGAGAAGAATCGGGCCGGGCTAACTACGAATACGTAACGAACTCGTACCATGCCAAATACAACACGCGGTAGATAAGGTAAACTCCAATTCTTGGGGATCACGACTCCTAGTCCAATCCGGGAAACCAACGTCCGGGTCTTCACGTAGCCGTGCAGAACTCCTGTTCGAGACGGACTCAAACACGATTCCTTGGCCGTTACGCATCATGCCGCCCGTAAGGTCGTTCGCGCAGATGCACATGGGCCGATAGAACCTTCCAGTGAGCCGGGCCTGGTAGGTCGTTCGATTAATTTGTCGTGGAGTGGGCCATGGCAATGGGCCGTGATTTTATCCCCGACATTCGGCATAATCGTTCCATATTTTTGGGATTTTGAAAGTTCAGTTAGTGAAATTTGGGTACCGAAGTTCTCTGTGGAAAATATTCTACCGAAACCGAATCTATCGATTTAATTTGGTTCGGTAGTTTGGTGCAGCGAAGATTTTTCCCCAAACAGAAATATGCTAGAACATAAAGGTGAGAATGGAGAGAAAATAAAACAAACAAGGCAAGGAAACAAGCAGTGAAAATCAAATTGAAGAAGATGATGATCGAGGCACGTGCTTCTTGAACGTGTGCATCCTTGTACGTAGGGCTGAAACTTTAGCTCGAAGCTCGTGAGCTGTTCGGACTTGGCTCGGTAAAAGCTCGGCTCGTGCTCAGCTCGTTTGTAAATGAGCACGAGCCGAGCCTCATTTTCAGTCATGGCCATTAGCGAGCCGAGCCGTGCCAGAGGCTGGCTTGCTCGGACTCAGCTCATTTTGGCTTGTTTACATGCTAATGCTATTTATTCCATCTCTTAACCATTAGAAAATGACCTATCCTATTGTCAAAAGGCTCATAAAAAAGCTGAAAACCCACATATGCATGCACAAGTCATTTTGATACTAATTTGTACAATGCTAACTTATATTTTGTAATGGTTAATGTCTTAGAAGGTTAGTAGACCAATGTTTTCCTTGGCTCGAGAGCTTCTAACAAGCCGAGCCTAGTTTCCAGCTCGGACACCCTGCCGAGTTCGGCTTGACTCGCTTGAACTCGGCTCGATTCCACCCCAACTTGTACGTCAGTACCTTTATGCTGCAACTTCAAAAATCTTGATGGATGTGCACCGGCCAGCAACGTAGCCACGCAGGGATTAGAGGAAGGAGGAGGAACGCATGTGTGGCAGGGATTCCGAGGAGGGAGCATCAGCGATCATAGGAGATGGCGCGCCGTCATGGGGAGGGACGGCGGCGCGCTCTGGTGGAGGCTGGAGCAGCAGTGCGGGAAGGGCGGCGCAGGTGGACGAGCGATGGGAGGCTGTTTGTTGGCTGGGTGGCCGAGTGGGATTTGGGGTAACTGAACTTGTTCTTTTCAGCGTATCGTACCGTTGCGTATTACTATAGTAAATTTTATTATTTTTATATAGTCTATATGTTGTCATAATTTGTGATGATTTTTTCGTGACTTTTAGTAGTCGTTCCAAAGATTATAAAATTATTTTTTAATTATTTTTTTATAATATTTAGACCTTATTTTGAGGGCTCTCAAATTTGCTACAGTAATACGACGATGCGCTGAAAAGAACAAGGCCTGGGGTTTGGGTGAGGTAGATTTTGGGCCAAACGGGCATGGGGATGCTTGGGCCAGAAAATGGCATAGTAGTAGCATGAATTTCGGCTTGATCGGTATTTCGGTTTTCACCATATGAAAACCGAACCAAATACCAAATACCGAACTGTGCAAAAGCAGATACCAAACTGAATACTGAAATACCAAAATTTTTGGTATTTTCGGTTCAGTTCGGCTCAGTATTTCGGTATCGGTATTTTTTTGCCCACCCTAGCTCTCTACGTTGTTGCAATGTTCACTTAATTTAGGTTAAGTATAACTTATATGCAAAGATTGGGCCGATAGCTTGCCAGGGTTTTTGTTGGAGGCCGATGAGGCTAGGCAAGATGGTTTAAGCAGCGTCCAACCTAGAGAGGAGCTCGGGCAGATGACAGGGATATATAAAAGCCGTGCAACAACTTTGTGCTTGTCTCTACACCCCGAACAAATTGGATGGCGTGTGCTCTCTACCTTGTTGCAATGTTCACTCATTTTAGGCTAAGTATAACTTATATGCAAAGATTGGGCCGACAGCTGGCCAGGGTCTTGGCTGCCGATGTGGCCGAGCTAGATGGTCTATGCAGCGGTCCAACCTAGAGAGGAGCTCGGGCAGATGACAGAGATATATAAAAGCCGTGCAACAACTTCGTGCTTGTCTCTACACCCCGAACAAATGAGTTACGTACCCCGAATATAGGGGGTTCTTGGCTAATTACCCCTACTTTGATGGCATTAGGCCTTGTTCTTTTCAAATTACATGCATCATGCGACATTCTTTACTCAAGTTCATTATTTTATATAGCCTATATGTCGTGATAATTTGTAACGATTTTTTCGTGCCTTTTCGTAGTCATTCCAAATATCGTAAATTTATTTTTTAATTATCTTTTAATCTTTAGACCTCTTTTAATGGCTCTCAAATCTAATAAAGTAATACGGCAACGCCACGATACGCTGGAAAGAGCAAGACCTTAAACTACAATCAATCATAGGGCAGATATATATCCACATTTTAGAATGCATTGCAGCTGATTTTTCCATTCTCTGTCTTGTGAATGGGGACAGTTACGGAGTTAGTACCAAATTATCTACAATTTTTTTGTGGTAAACAAGTACCTAGCTCGTTGAAGGCCTTGTTTGTTGGTACGTAGCAATGTCTAGAAACTATGCGTTTAGTCTGAATTTCATTTATACGTTGCCATTTGTCACCTTCTCTGCACTATTATGACTACAAGGAAGCTAGAAAAATAACAAAAGAACAATCAAACACGTCAACTGTTTTTGGGCCATCCTATAAAACAATCCTAAATTCTCAATCAACAAAGTCAACAGAAGCAACCAAAATTTAAGGTGCTTGAATTCTGTGATGTATCGTTTGCATGTGCGCGTATATTTTCTTGGACTTTTTATATTTATCCTTTTAAACTATACCCATGCATGCATATGACTCGCCCCATGAGACGATGTGCCATCTACCAATATTAATTGCAGGCTTATGTTGTGCAATCTAGCTAGTAAAGTTAGAGTGAACACTAATCATCCATTTGACCTCCATGGCGTGACAAATTAAATTAATAGTCCTAATTGGCATTGACAGTTACTTTTAAATTACTGTATTATTGTAATTGAGTCTCCTCAAGAAAAAGGAGAAAAGTATATGCGTGTATAAGAATTTTAGTTCTTCGACCCTAGCGCCGGCCACTAATGGACGGCTGATCTTTTTTGTTTCCTTAAATTTCACTATCACACGTACGTACTGATTCCTCATGTTTGGACAATTGTAGGTCTTTCCCAATTGAACACAAGAAAATTTCTTTGAAGGTTTCGTGTTGTTTTGTAGCACAAGATAATTAAGGTACTAAAATTAAGCTTGCATAATTATATGGCGTACAATCTATAATGTGGCAATTTTTATGTACAGGCCCTCAATAATTGTCAGTTGGCTGGTTGCTAGCAAAAATGGCTACAAGCTGTGTGCCCAATCGATTATATATGGTTGCCTGGTTGGTGAACAAACTGATATTTTTCTCTGGAGATTTTTTTTAGGATTGCCATTTTTTCTCCGATGATGTTATGAAATAGTAGTAGTCGTTTTAAATTTACTCTAAATTAGTTTTAAAACTTTATCTATATATCGTATAGATAAATTCATCTTAAAAAAACTTTTACAATATTATATTTTTTTATGCATTACAAATAAATTTTTATGGTTAAAATTGTAGTTTGGAGACTGGGTCAGTATCCAAAACGATTATTATTTTATAATAGAGGGAGTATATCTTAAACAGAACCGAGAGAATTGCAACATTCGCATAATATTTTTCGCCATCATCAACACTATCCGAATATAACTCAACGACTAATTAAGTTTATCATCGCCGTTCATTCTTCCAGATTAGCCCAACTAAGTACGATTAAGTTTATCATGTGCACCAGTAAGTGTTGATTTTTGTGCCGAGGTGGAAGCCATCAAATTCAGTCTTCCCTTTCGTGCAGGGACAAGAGCTTCAAGCTCAACGCTCACACAGTCTGCCCAAAGTTGGAGGCCATTGCCCTAAACAAGCCTAACTCCTTGTCGTTTGCCCATAGATGCTGTGGCATTTCTTCCATAGATGAGATGGTATCAAATAGTATCAAGTAGTAGTCACAATATTGACTTTGGTTGGGATGTTTATTTAGTAGGACTTGTACGATTGTTTTCTGATTGGCTTGGCCTTATTGTCCTACTGCCTGGCCTTGCCGGCAGGCCGGGTTGCCACTAAACCAGTATTAATTATTAATTATCCATGGGTTCCATTAATTGTAGTACTCCCTCCGTTCCAAATTGTAGGTCGTTTGACTTTTTTGACACGTACTTTGACCATTCGTCTTATTCAAAAAATTTTATAATTATAATTTATTTTTGTTATGATTTAGTCTATCATGAAAGGTACTTTAATAATGACTTTAGTTTTTCATATTTTCACTAATTATTTGAATAAGACGAGTGGTCAAAGTACGTGTTAAAAAAGTCAAACGACCTATAATTTGGAACGGAGGGAGTACTATTTATGCGTGCATGTTTTGCATTCCATATGCTCCCCTTAGTTAATGTGATGCGACATAGGATGGATGAATTTTTTTTTTGTTCAAACTCAGCATTTAAGAGTGTCAAAGGGTTTGGTAAAATGGGTGGAATGGGTTGGGTTTTAGTTTGGGTTGGCTTTGGATGGGTGGGAATGGATTAATGTACCTTATGGGTTGGGTTTCAAGTAGAAACGATTGAGTTGGGTTGGTACCGATTAAAACAGATAATGTTTAAATGGATGCAGCCGGTGGGTTTATTTTGAATGGGTTGATATGAGTTCTATAAGCATTAAATTTTTACATGTGCGGCCACCTATGTGCATATGCTTGTAAATTTGCACAAAATAGTTTCTAGGTACGTGGAGTCATAAAAATTGGTCAATTTTGATAATTTTTTTAAGTGTGAATGTGAGTTTTTTTTAAAAAATAAACAAAGGTGTTTTTCTACACGAACTTAAACTTCATGTGTAATTGGGTTGATGAATGAGTTTCAAATGAGTTGAGGAATGAGTTCAACCCATATAGAGAAGTGGGTTGGGTTAGGTTGGTTTGGGTGGGTTCTAAGTGGTTCAATTTAGGTTGGGGTGGGGTGAAAATTTTAGTTATATTTTTATGGATTGGGTTGGGTATGGGTTGGATTTCAACCCATTACCATTTGTGGCGCAACCTTGCAACTCGCACCTATTTGTTTTGAATGCTACTTGAGCAAAATGGTTCCTTTTGCATACAACATTGTGGTTTCCACCGAAGCGATATATACATTTATTAGGCGAAGCTAGCTTAAAGATAAGCTAGAGATTAATTATCGTCTTGTTAGTTCGTAAGTAACCATAACGACCGATTACTACCTTCTATTTAATTGAAGGAACATTTCTTCTACCCCATCGAAAATAAAACTAAAGGATAATTTTTCTATGCTATTGCAAAGTCAGATAGACCCCTATACGCCATTACAAAGTCGTCTCTTCCTTACATGCCAGTGCAATCATTTTTCATTTTCTATGCCATTGTTGATCCAAATCTGTCGGCCAATCCATTTTTCATATATAAAATAACCTTTTTACTTTAGTTTTTAATCTCCTAAATTTGAAATTTGACAAAAATTCGAAGCTTAAAATCTTAATGAATTTAAGAAAATCTAAAATCTGACCAAATCTGAAAATTAAAATCTAAAAATTTAAAATTTCACTGAAATAAAAATTAAAATATGGTCAAAAATTTTAAATTCGAAATTCATAATTTGAATTTTTAAATACCTGGTCAAATTTGAATTTGACCAAATTTGACTTCTTAACCTATCTAAATTTAAAACTTTGATATTTTTGAAAACTTGGCCGAATTATGAAATATGATATTTGACTAAATTTGATTTTATTGAAATATAACCAAAATTTTAATTTAAAAAATTCAACATTTTGAAATCTGTCTAAAATTTTAAATTATAATATTTATTTTATACCAAATACAAATTTGGATAGATTTCTTTTTTTTTTGGTCAAAACTCTTGTGTTCAACAAGGTATTATGGGCTTTATAGTTGGTTCGTCAACAAACGGAATGACATAGAAGACCATAAAAACGAATTACAATGGCATATATGATAATGACGATTTTATAATGGCAAAATGCCATTGCATAAATGTGAAATATCATCCCCGAACACTAATTGCACAGATCCAATTGAATATATATTAGCTAGTTTCACCATACTATATTCGGTTCTGCACAACTAATAAATGGTCAGTGTCTTGCACAATGACAACCAGCTAGTAAGATTCGAAGTTAATGGATATCGACCTCTATGGTGAAGTTCAAACTTTAAAGAATGTTGGGGCAGGAGATGTCCTCGTATATGTACACACTAATTGTGATGGAGTAGCTAAGAGGAAAAGGTCCAAAGCTACTTATATTTTCCTACTAACCCCTATCAGGAGCCTATGAGCAATTACTGCAAGTAATTTAAAATAGCTTTGAGTAGGAAAAGGTTAGTCTTAGATGCTTGTGTCAAGAGGACACACACATATTACAAGGCCATTTTGGAGTTTTGCAGCTAGTCTATTGGAAGAAAGAGGGGGAAAAGGTGAAGCTCTTGCTTTGTTTCATGCCCAAGGAGCCATCTGTTTGCACAGAGCTCAAACATATATTGGTGCTCTAAATTTGTCTACTTTGATGGACCTGTCACCGGGAGCACCAACATTTCTGCCAGCCGCACCCAAACATATGCATGCATGCGAGCCAAACCCAATGTATCCAAACTCCAAAGTGGAAAAATGTTGTTTTTAGAAAGCTCCCTCAAAATTTGAAGTGGAGATTTTTTGTGAGGATTATTTTACTAATCCTCTCAAAAATAATGTTCATTTGTACCAAGTGTTGAAATTATATAGAAAATTACGAGGTGACAAAAAATGGCTTGAGAAACAAACAAACAAAAAAAGCAGTGCCCACACAAATGTCGACCAATTGATTTCCATTTTCCATCCTAAGGGCGGTTTTGTGTGGTTTTTAGGTAAATCACCTAGAATTAATTGAGCATGATAGAATCGATATATAAGCAGGTACTTTGCGAGGTTAATCAAAGCGTTGCTTTGATCAATCAATCTGAGACTTGTGTTTCAATACCTGCTTTATGGAGTACCATGGGTCACTGTAAAATGCCTTGAAAGGTGATTTAGTGTGAGTAATCCTTAATTATTAATATAGAGTATGTCTTTAGGGGCACTCATCCCACTAAACAAAACACTTAAAAGAAGTGAAGATTTTGTCCGAAGCCTCCTCAAAAAGTGGGGAAACTAATGATGGATTGCATTGGAGAATCAAGCTCTGTGCAAGCTTGCATATCAAATTTAGTAAACAAATCAATCAATTTAGAAAAAGAAGTCCACAAAATCCAAGAGAAATGCTTGGTTAAGAAGGCCTCAAACCCCTCTCCCCAGGATGTTGTCTACCTTGCCACAGCAACTCCATAGGTCTGGGTGACCTTGGTGCTGTATAATAATGCTATTTGACTAGTGTGTTTAGGAATTTGTGTTTAGAAAAAAAAAAAGATTAGGAAATAACTGGTATCACACTCCCCCCTTTCACCCACTTGACATTTCCCTCCCTCCTTTTGCCGGAGGAGTCATGGCCGGCGGCACGTGCGAGAACCCCCTGGCGGGTGCTAAGTGTTGAAGTATAAGTGAATTGCCCTCCTGTCCCCATCAGCTTAGGCTTTTAGGTGAATTGATTAGGGCATGCAGCTCAATATGGTATTAGAGCCTTCGAGTCTTGGCCGGTGCAATTAAATAAGTCGCCCACTCTATTCCACGTTTGAGTCCTAGGGGAGCCTACACGTGCGGGAGAGTGTTGAAGTATAAGTGAATTGCCCTCCTGTCCCCATCAGCTTAGGCTTTTGGGTGAATTGGTTAGGGCATGCAGCTCAATACTAAGCATAAGGGCACCTCGCACGTGTCAGGCTTGACTTGAGTTTTATTAATGAACTCTTATCAAATTAATTTAGGTACATATATATCAACTAATATTTGCGATGGTGTGTAGATTAGCACATGGACAATGCCAAACTTAATTAATTATGTGAGGCAGTATCTGATTGCTTGCGAGGATGCGTTCTTCGTTTGGGCCTTGTTTGTTTGAGGTAAAAGTCGATGAAAACTTAAACCTAAAAAAATTGTGACACCTCAAAAGCCATCTTAAAGAGTTTAAACAGTTATAAAAAAATTATGCTATAAACTTTAAAAAGAATTATTTAAAACTCCAGAAAAATAACTATAAAATATTACATTATTTGGCTTATACAAAATAGCAATTTTTATTTTATTTAATTTAATTGAAGCCGAAACAAATAAGGCCTTGATCACGCGCATATTTAGGTCTGATAGATTGGATAAAACGTGATTCATTTCAGACTGATTAGGCGATTATGTGTGGCACTAATTGCGATTAGTGCCTCCTCACAATATGACAGATAGACCCTCGCCTTCTGCACATTATTGTTGCATATCAAAATGCGGCTCCGTGGCTCGGAAGCAACGCAAACTCCATCCATATGACGCATATATCGGCATGTATAGTTGCTTCAAGTTCAAGATGGCAGTGATAATATTACTTAAGGTTTGGCCACCAAACATATATACCCCAATCGGATTAGCCGCCCAGCAATAAACAAAGATCTGATCGTACGTGCATTGTATTCCTTATATATCGAACACAAACTAACACCAACTAATTTAGATAGTCTCTAGACTGTGATAGTTTCAGACAAAACAATACAATTGTAACGTTAACGACTAACACCACAACCCGGACCAGTGGCGAGCGCATGTTTCTGAATTTTGCATGTTTGAAACTTAAGTTGTTCAATGATAACATAAGAAGACAAATTGTTCTTAACAATGACTCAAGTAATATAAAGGGACTTCAAGATGGAAGTTAAAATTACAATACAATTCTGCCGTCATACAACGAACAAATGACATGAACTATCTAATCTAGCCAATTTAACTACTATCTCTTGAAATTTAAATTATCTTAAAGGGGTAAATTAATTTCATCAAGTTCTTATCTGTTATTCTCCTTTTCTATTTTCCTCTCACTTCCAAGTCAGCCCTACATGTCATGCTCTCCTTTCCGTTTTCTCACTTACAAGTGGACCCCCATGTCATTATCTCATTTTCATTTTCCCTCCACCTCTCCTTCTCTCCGACAAGTGGGTCCCTCTAACAGATACTGTGCATGATAAAATATCTCTCTTTCCCTCCCACATACAACTTGGTCCCACATGACATACTCTATTTATTTTCTCCCTAATATTCTTTCACTTACACATGGGTCCCTCATGTCATTCCCTCCCCTTCTTATTCTCTGTCTCTTAATTGTTATCATGATGGAGATATTTGTGGACATGCCTCATGATATATGTGGACTTCCTCGTAATACCATCTTTGCCCTTTTTCATATTCACCCTTCCCATTTTACATTTTTGTCCCTAGCTCGATATTTTGCTTCACGTGAATCTACCTTTTCTGCCCCTGTAATTTCATTTTTGCACTTGGCCTCCCTTATCCACTTTGCCACCTCACCTTTCTAGCTCCGTTTTTGCCTTCTCCCCAAAGTTATCACCATTCTCTCTCACACAAGCAGCACCAACCAGGGACAATAAGTTCCTCCCTTCCTAGCTGACCCTCTCTTCCTATATGGCTCATGGTGAGTTTCTTGGTCTCCCTCCTCTAGCCATCCCCTTTTCCTTCTCACCCCTTCCATTTTGGGTAGCCGCCACTAGTAGTTGTCGCGGTACTCATCGGGATTCATCGCTAGAGGCACACCATCACTGTGCACCAACGCCACTTTGTGCTTGGTAATTTCTCCCTTTCTTGTCTCAGTTAGCACCCTTTGGTCTCTAGGAGTTCATCCTGTTGATGGCTTAACCTATCTTTCACTGGGTAGCACCGCTCGTGCTGGCCTTTCTCTGCTTTCCAAACACCTTAATGCCTAGCCTCTCACCGCCTTTCACCGCTGCAGACCTTGAGACTGTCTCTGCTGACTCATCTTTGGTCGGCCGACCACACCCCCACAATTTATCCCACCTCCCTTTCCCTTCCCCCCTCATAGTGTCGCCATGGATTTGTCGCCTCGCTGGAATCACGCTATCGTGAGACAGCTCTGTCATCGTCTCATTGCTTTGGGTCACCGACAACTAGACCCCACACGTCAGCTTCTCTACCTTATAATCAACCGCTCCCTTTTGACCTTTATTCTAGGCTACATCTACGCCCAGCTGCCTCCCCTTGCTCCTTTTGCTGGGCTGCACTAAACCAGTCTAGTCTAATTCATGTTGTACTCGTGCCACCCCTTCTTGCATAGCGAAGTGAGGCGGCCCGCTGGAGCATGCGCCTTCATCTCCCTCTCTCTCCCACTCTGCCTAGCTCATTTCACCCTTTCTTTCTCACTTAGTGGAAAATCCAATAGGGTTGCATGAACAGTGCGCCCAAAGCTAATAGTGTCTTTTCTTTCCAAAAATTTGCAAAGAACCCTACCCCTTAATATTTTCACCGTACCTTTGAACTCCGCGATTCTAGTTTCTAAAAATTTGTAAAATTCATATCCTCCTTAGTAATATGTTCAGCTTAATTAAAATATGTCCAACTAAATGTTGGGATCAAGAGCCGACGGATGGAATAAATAGGAACATTCGTGCACGAGAGTTGGGTTTGTGTTGGTTACCTCTCTACGACGATGATTGTGATAGACAACCAAGAATTCCCGTGTGACCGCAAGCCTGGTATAGGACAAGCCTAATTTTGAGAGAGAGTAACCGCAATGTCGGGATTCCAAATTATACAACTTAGTACCCCACATTCAACACTAATCCATGATCAATTCTGGCGTGCACAAATGACTTCATCAATGGTAACCATTGTAATGCTCTAATAAAAAGGGTATTTACTATAGTAAACCATACGAATGAAGTATCAGCTGGTTGCCACGCAGGGCTAAATGCAAATCTTAATAGACTCATCAGAGCATCTTATTGCAGCATAGCCAATAATCAAATAATAAAGATGATCCATCAAGAGCGATAGGCTACTGAAAGGGAAGAACGTTTGGCTATTTGTCTCCAAGGAACTCATCCTCGAACAACGGGGATGACTCATCGTATTCGTCACCTGTCGAGATTGAGTCAACAACCCATAAATAGAAGCTTGCAAGTACGACTTCATCGAAAAGCTCAACATATCACATATAGTGACATGATGCGGTTTCTATCACTATATGTTTAGTTTAGTAGAATGGTTGGTTCTTTTTATAGATGGCATTCAACAAAGACATAAATAATAATTAGATCCAAAATCAAGTAATAAACAACTTCTTAAACAATATTTTCAACAAAAAGCATTGGCACACAACCTATCAAACATGCTCAAACAATTATACCATGACAAACCCACCATTTACCAATAAAACACTATACCTTGTTTAGAGTAACCAAGCATTTGTTCATGACCACGAACACGACTATTTGAATAGTTTTTAATACTCTATAGAGGTTGTTCATCTTTACCCATAAGATACTCACATCTCCACCTCAAGCCAAAAAGAAGACATTTGTAACCAATAGTACAAACTTACTAGAAGCAAGTGGCCCTCTCGATGACTACCCCCACAACCAAATTTGGATCAGTGAGTTTGCCAATAAGAGTAGTACAGTAACATCGATTGATCTAGATCGCAGCACAAAAAACCCTGATAAACATTTCTTGCCTAGCTTGCCTGAGGTCCCACGAGATCATGCTTAGTACTTAACTGTTGGACTCGACCGAAGTAAAGTTCATGCTTTGTGCTTTATTTTTCTTGGAAATGCTTTACAAGATTACATCCTTCGTGGTGATCATAGAAAGATTTCCTTCTAAATGCATCATGAACTAGCTGCACACACTAAGAACTTGGCTTTAGTTCCTTTTTATTTGTAGGTTTGCATTTTATTTTTGCCCAACAGCCTAACACTACAGGAAACGAAAATAGATTCGACTGCCAAATACTGATTCGACGGCCAAACATTAGCAGTCGATGCATGTAACATATTCTCGACGGCCATAAATGAGCCGTCGATACAACTCAAACCAGGGGTCAGTATCGACGGCCCACAAAACAGCCGTCGAGTTTGCTTGGGGAAGGCCCACGGAGAGGTTGCGTGGCGTGACGGCGTCTAACAGTCTCGACGGTTCACCGTTAGGCCGTCGACACTATCTCACAGTCTCGACGGTCTTAAAAAAGCCGTCGAGACTGTTTATTTTATAAACTTTTTTTTATTCCCTTTTGTTTAATTTTTATTTCAATCTTTGTTGAAAATTGCTGTGATTTTGAAATAAAAATTAGAAATGTTGCATTTTGTTAATTTTTTAGGTAGGTATTTTGGTAATGTTTGAATTGAGGAATATTGAACATATATAGCTTTTTAATTAATGTACTAAATACTATTTAAATTTTAGAATTTCAATTTTAGTAGTCAAAAATTCAAAAATATTTGGAAAGTGCGAAGCGCATGGTATCGATTATTGAACAGAGGGAAAACATAAATTTAAATTTACAAATGAACATAATTTAAATTCAAATGGGATGTTTGACGTTGCTTTCATCACATGAAATATGAAACTCCAGGTGAACTTCTCCGGAAAGCTTCTGGTTTCAAAGGGGTCACCTCATAGGAAGTTCTAAATTCTTTGATTTTTTTTTCAAGTGTGTAATTCCCAGTAGAAAGCAACATGGAATGGTTTGAACATTTGAAATTAGGTTTTTCAAATTTATAAAATTTAAACAGAGACGTTTGACCATTGATGCCCTTAAGGGGGGTTACCCTCGAGACAAGCACTAGTATCGACGGCTTGGCATGATGCCGTCGATACAACGACCCCTACTCGACGGCAGTCAACAGAAACCCTCGGGAGAGGTTGTTTCGACGGTTTTATTCCGTGCCGTCGACACTAGCTTCCCCGACCACTGTGTCGACCGCTAGAATCTATGCCGTCGACACTGAACAGTCAGCTACCAGCTTAGTGTCGACGGCCAGATATAAGTCGTCGAGACTATAAAATTGTACAGGGTAGTGTCGACGGCCTAGGGTTTGGCCGTCGACACGCCTAGTTATAGAGGGACGCGGGCTCGGGACTTAGCAAAATCGCTAAGCCTCCACGCCGCCTCGCCGATCCCCGCCGCCTTCCTCGCCGCGCCGCCCGCCTCCACGCCACCGCTCGCGTCCCGCCGCCTCGTCGGGCGCGTCCGCGCCATTGCGCGCGCGTCCCCGCCGCCGCCCAGATCCGCCTCCACGCCGCGTCCTCGCCGCGCCGCCGCCGCCGCCGCCATCTCGCCGTCGCCGCCAAGCCGCCTCCCGCCATCTCGCTGAGCTGCGTCCCCGCCGCCGCGCCGGGCCGCCATCTCTCTCTCTCTCTCTCTCTCTGATATATGTTATATTGTTGTCTTGGTGATGATATATTTATAATTGTATGATTATTAATCTGTTAACTTGGAAATATAGAATCATCAGTGCCATTCTTTTGCATATTTTGCTTTATTACATGCACAGCAAATTCCGTATGGACTCTTATATGGCTATCTGCACTTTTAGTAATTACCAAAGCACTCGAACTTCTCTTTTTGATGGCATTGAAGAGGGTGGAATATTCCGAGCTTCATCCTATTCTTCACATGAGATAGATGAACATGAGAATGATCGAGCTATTGATGGATTGCAAGATCGAGTGAGCATTCTCAAGCGGGTAAGTGCTACTTAATGATCAAATTGCTTAATGTAATGTGTTTGTTTATTTGGTTAGATAGTGTTCACGATACGATTCCACTTAATTTATCTTTAACGTGTGTCACATTGACAAGATCATGCGATGATATTTTGTATGTCAAGAGTTGTTTTCCGCTAAAAGAGCACCTATGTATACTAGAACTTTGTTCACAGTATAAGTATAGAAATTGGTCGGGATCCATGTCAACCATGTGCTTTCCTGGACCATTCATTATTGGTTCGGTTTTAGCCATGAGTTTCCTCTTAAATGTGGTGATAAAAGATCAGACTAATCAAATGGTCATTATGAATTGTGATGGCATGTTTGTGGCAGCACTGATGCCTTGTGATATGGATTGGATCGACTTGGTTTTAGTATGAGGTAATAATGAATTAATGAGCTATTGAAGCATCCTTCGGTATTTCGGCTTGCATGAAAGCACTGGAACTAATCAGCAAAATAGAAGGTGTAAGGATTGTTATTTGGACCCAGAACATTAGATGGCCCTGAAAATATGTGGCCCTCTCTTTTTTTTTTTGTTATTATGGTTTCAGCCTCAAGGATAAATGATATGAGTAGTAGTCATCCTATAAGGTCGTGGTGTTTTGCTCAAATTTATCATCTCGCTGGATCTTGGTCTGCCGAACGCCCTTCCGGATAACCATTTGTGCTCATTATAAATAATCTGTTTGTGAAAGGAATCTTTCACCTGTTTATCAATTTGGTGAATTTGCAAACAGCTTACATATTGATGATTAATGAAGTTCTTTTGTTTGCTTGTAGTTGTCGGTGATATCCATGAAGAGGTAGAGACTCATAACCGGATGCTAGACCGCATGGTATTTTTATTTTCGAGTACTCCTATATTTATCTTTTAACCTTGTGCAGACTCAATAACTTGAATCTACCATTCGCTATCGACCATCATGCCTGATTCAGGGCAATGAAATGGATACATCAAGGGGTTTTCTCTCTGGAACTATGGACAAATTCAAGATGGTAAGCTGACGAGAGCAGCAATATGCTATTTATCTGCTCGTTTTACTCACCAAGACCAACCCGCTATCCACCATGTAGGTATTTGAAACAAAATCAAGCCGAAGGATGGGGACTCTAGTAGCATCATTCGTAGCGCTTTTCCTGCTGGTATACTACCTAACCAGGTAGGATTCTTGTGATTTTTTTTATAATATGCAAAAAATTTTCTGCTCTTAGTCTGTCTCGACGGACAGATTTTCAATTTTGGTGATTTTACTCAAGCTAAGTGCTTCAAGATTAGTAACATCATTCTTACTTCATTTGCGCTTAGATATATAGTTGCCTCCTTACTTCAATATAACTCCCATATATTGAAGGTGTGGATCTAACGCAAATTTTTGTTTTCTCCATGGTCAATGAAGGTTTTTGAATGAGTTTATAGCTCGATCAATTATTTTGAATCTAATAGTTGGCCAATTTTTGAAGTAGATTGCAATAAAATGTTGTGTATATATGCTTAGATATTTTCTTAGATTAAGAAGTAGCTTCATATATGGTGAATAATCTAGAAGAAGTTAGAGTTTCAGTTGAGAATGAACAATTATGATTGCATGTAATTGTGAAAACCTAGGAAAGTTATGATTTGACTGTCTCACTAATTTATATCCAGAAGAATTCGATTTTTTTTTCTGCTATTAGTCTGTCTCGACGGCCAGAGAAGAGCCGTCGAGACTGCCTTGCAGGGGAGGCTGTCTCGACGGCCACACCATAGCCGTCGAGACTGCCCAGCCTGGAAGTTACCGACGGCCTGAAAAAACCGTCGAGACTGTGGCCTTCGTCCACGTCACCTGGGCCTCGCCATGGTGGGGCCCATTAGCACTAGTATCAACGGCCCTATAATGGCCGTCGAGACAGATCCAACCATGCAGGTAACGGCGTCCTAGGGGTCTATCTCGACGGGCTATACTTTAGCCGTCGATACTACTAGTGTCGACGGCCAGACCGTCGACACTACGGGCCTCTCTCGACGACGTTCACTCGACGGCCTTCTCTCGACGGCTAGCCGTCGAGACTGACTATACCCGACGGTTGTACGATTTGTATCGACGGCTTTTGCCGTCGACACTGTTGCCGCCTCCTGTAGGGTAAACAAGTAACTTGAGCTAAATTCGTTAGAGGCCAGGTGTGACGCTTGCCAGTCCTTTCTACTCACATCTATATATCCGAAGAAAGCACATTGCAGAGCGCTTCCCTAACTCCAATGGTCACTAAGGACAGTTCCAACACAAAATTTCTAAACATCATTTATATAAACGTCATGTCACCTAAAAACTATAGAAGAAACGGTGGCTCCATTGCTACTCCCTCTCAACCACCATGGGGTGAGAGCATTATTAACCATTAATTGTCCATCGCATGGCTAATGTGGGACCATAAGATGATATGACGTGCGCTCGCTGCCGTACATCCTCAGCCGCCGCCGCCGTCGCGCTCATCGACCGACGCTGTTGTGAGTCTCCGGCCACCGCCGCCACGCGTCTTGACGACGGCGGCCGGTAACAGCGTGCTTGTTACTGGCGCCGCCATGCGTCCCCAGCCACCACCGCCGCTAGGCGTCTCCTCGACCCCCCGGCCGCCGCAGTCGCTCACTTGTCGCCCTACGACGCCATGCGTCCTCAGCCCCCACCGCCGCTACATGTCCCACAGTGGCCGCGGCCGTGCTCTTGTCGACCGGTCCAGCTATCGACGAAAACATGGGATTGGTCGTCTAATGGTGACGGGCGTTAACGAAGGCGGTGACCTTGTTTACGCAAAACAGGAAATTACAACGCATGGTCGTGTGTTCACGCCCTTTCACATTGGGAATAAACCATCGAAAACGGAAAAAGTCACCGAAAAGTCAAAGCAAACGTGGTCTTAACCCCCTATGGGTTGAGATCTAATAAACACCATTGGATTAGATTAGATCAATGGTCAGAAATAATTGGGGCGTGTGTTAAAAAACTCATGTATCTTAACATTGTTTCCATCATTAATATTTTCTCCTTTCTTCAAAGGCACCTTCTCTCTATGCATTAATATATTCTAAAACTTTGGGACGAGCATACAAATAGTTTTAAAGAATAAACGATCTCCTTCTCTCTCTGTAATGCCATGTCATATTTTTATCCTACCTGACATAGCAAGTAACGAGTAGAGAAATTGCATGCCCTAGTAGATAATAGATGGAAACACAAACCATCAAACAAATTAGTACACACACCTAAGTCATTGTGAGTCATTAATCTTGCTTCACCAACGTTGTGGAGAACACTTGCTCTATGGCGTGATTGACATGAGAAGGAAAGAAAAAGAGGAATGGAAAGTGGGTGGAAAGAAAACTTCTGCCTTCCCAGATAAGTGAATTTACTCCTTTTAAGTAGTATTTTTTTTATTCCCTTTCTTAATTCACTTCAATCAATATAAGAAATTTATAACCTCTATTTCTTAATTCTCATTCCCGCCTCTAAATTCGTTCTAATCGATCATGCCATATAGACTAGATGGTGAGTACATTTATGCCGGGTATGCTCGATCAGAAGGAAATTAAAGTCTCAACGAGTCAGCCTAGAGATCGATGTTGATGTGTTCGTATATATCAAACGTAGGTAAGGCCCGCTTCCTGCTTGCAACTGTTAGGTGTGACGAAGTGCTTTTACGCAAGCCTTGCATCTTCTCCCTTCGGTCGTAAAAATAAGTCGCTGTTAACCTTTATACACACCTTTAACTATTCGTCTTATTAAAAAATTTAGTGCAAACATATGTAATTACAAAACATGCTTAAAGTACCTATAATGATAAAACAAATCATATCACAACAAAATAAATGATACTCCCTCCTTTTCAGTATGTAAGGCATAATTTGTTTTCACTTTTTTTCCAATATATAAGGCGAATCGCATTGACCGCTTCGAAGTTCCGAAATACCCTTCATTGTAGGAAACTAATTAATTTTAGAATCGCATTATTTTCTTGCGCTGATATTTCCTTCCCTGCATGAGCGCTGATCAAAAATCATCTCATTAATTAGGGGCAATTAATTAGGGGCAAATCAGCAATCACAAGTGCTATACACGGTCTTCTTGGTATTCACGAAAATCAAATTATGCCTTACATACTGGAAAGGAGGGAGTAACTTATACTCCCTCCGTTCTTTTTTGTTTGACGCTTTTGACTTTTGGGCATGCCTTTGACCATTCGTCTTATTCAAAAAAATTATGTAAATATCATTTATTTTGTTGTGATTTGTTTTATCAATAAAGATACTTTAAACATAACTTATTTTTTGAGTAAATTACACTATAGCCCCCGGAAGTTGGCACCATGTTTCACTTAGCCCCCGAAAGTTGTAAATTACTTTGCTGGCCCCTCGAAGTTGGCACCGTTTGCACCACAGGCCCCGCACCGTTAGGGCTACCGTTAAATGATGACGTGGACGCTAAGGTGGCCGTTAAATGCTGACGGGGCAGTTAAATGCCGATGTGGCAGCTGACATGGACGCCATGCAATCATAAAAAATCAGAAAAATCATATAAAATTAGAAAAAAAAATGCAGAAAAATCATAAAAAAATCAGAGAAATCATAAAAATTCATAAAAAATCATAAAAAATCGAAAAAATCATTTAAAAAATCAGAAAAATCATTAAAAAATTCAGAGAAATCATAAAAAACTCAAAAAAATCATAACAAATTCAGAAAAATCATAAAAAACTCAAAAAAATCATAAGAAACTCAGAAAAATCATAAAAGATTCAGAGAAATCATAAAAATTCAAAAAATCATAAAAAACTCAGAAAAATAAAAAACATTAGTCTGCTATGTCACAAGTACGTGTCCATTTTATGATTTTTCAGAATTTTTGTGATTTTTATGAGTTTTTTTATGATTTTTCTGAGTTTTTTTTATGATTTTTCTGAATTTTTTAATTACTTTTCTGAGTTTTTTATGATTTCTCTGATTTTTTTATGATTTCTCTGGTATTTTATAATTTTTTTGAATTTTTCTGAGTTTTTATGATTTTTCTAAGTTTTTTATGATTTTCTGAGTTTTTTTTATGATTTCTCTAATTTTTTAATGATTTTTCTGAATTTTAAAGATTTTTCCGAATTTTTATTATTTTTCTGTGTTTTTTATGATTTTACTGAATTTTTTATGATTTTTCTGAATTTTTATTATTTTCCTGAGTTTTTTATGATTTCTCTGAATTTTTTATGATTTTTCTGAATTTGTTATGATTTTTCCAAATTTTTTATGATTTTTTTATGATTTCTCTGAATTTTTTATGATTTTTCTTATTTTTTATGATTTTTTGAATTTTTTAGGTTATTCTTTATTTTTCCCCTGCTTTTTAATGCCACGTCAGCGCCACATCATCATCTGACGGTGGATATAACGGTTCAGGGCCTGTGGTGCAAACGGTGCCAACTTCGAGGGGCCGGCAGAGTAATTTACAACTTTCGGGGGCTAAGTGAAACATGGTGCCAACTTTCGGGGGCTACAGTGCAATTTACTCTTATTTTTTTACATATTTGCACTAAATTTTTCAATAAGACAAATGATCAAAGACGTGTTCAAAAGTCAAACGCGTCAAACAAAAAAAACGGAGGTAGTATAATTTTTTAAATAAGACGAATGGTCAAAGCCGGTTAAAAGCGTGTACAAAAGTCAACGGTGACTTGTTTTTATGACTGGAGGTAGTATATAGATTGTTGTTAATCTCGCTAGGTAGCTATGAAGTACAAATTGGAAGAGAAAATTTCCGAAGAAGTACAAATTATAGATGAACACTCGAAGACCCATAGATCGGTAGGACCCCTGTACCGGTGTATTTCTGTAGGACCCATAGAAAATTTTCGTCTTATTAATATATTTTCAATTTTGAAGTAGCTCGTAGGACCCCTGTACCGGTGTATCCACTGGAGACGAGACGACGATTAAGAATGTGGAGGCTTGTCGCATGACGCACGCGCTCGAATGCCGGCGTTTGTCGCCGGCTCGCCGCCCATCACGCCGCCCCCGACGGCGACGTCCGTCGGATGGGCACGACGCCGCACGCCCTTATTTGTATAATTGTAAATTGTATTCCACTCCAAAAATAAAAGAAGAGTTATTTATTTCGCTTTTGCTAGCTTTTAGAGCTACGAGTATAGATGGCCAAATGGGCCGGGTCAAATGGGTCGGCACGAGGCACGACATTTTGACCCGGCCCAAAGGACGGCACGGCACGACACGACATGCATCGGGCCGGGCACGACGGCCATCAGCCAATGGCGTAGCTAGCCGAAGGCCGAACATCGGACCGGCCGGACGATTAATTTTTTATGATTTTTTATTCATCAATATATATATTATAATGTAATATGACACAACCAACACAAGTGAAATCAAGTTCTAGTGGCTAGTACGTGTGATAATAAGGCTTTGGATGTTAAGAAGTCTCTGGTGCACAGCCTCCCTTCGAGCCGTGCCTGGGCCTTTGCCTCGGCCCGTGGACCGGCACGGCACGGCCTGAGGATGGTGTTGGGCTTGCCGGGCCCAGGCCTAACCATGCTCAGGCCGTGCCGAGGCGGACCGCCCGTTTGGTCATCTATAGCTACGAGATAATCAAGATAGTGTATACTCCCTGTAATAATATTATAAAATATAGTCAATTTACACGTTGTCACAATCTACAAAATATAACTTTGACCATAAAAAACTTTTGAAAACTTATTTTTAATGTATTAAAAATTGTAATATAATGAAAGTTCTTTTCAAGAAGAACCCATCCATACGATTTTTATACATGTTCTTTAACTAAATAGTTTTAAACTTATCTGCAGATTTTGAAAATTTTGATTTAAGACAAGTTTAAACAACTACAATTTCATAACAGAGGGAGAAGTAAGTAGATCCAGTACACTTTTTTTTATGATTAAGATATGAAATCAATGATTTTCCACAAAGTTGCTAGCGTTTGATGATTTTCCATAGAGTTGGATCACACCTCTTGACTCTTGGTGATGTGCCATATTTTGAATGTTTGTTCTAGATTTTGGCAAATTGGGAAACGATTATGCATATTACCCTAGGCCTGGCTGGTTCAAATGGAAGCAGTTTTGTGCTATATATACAGCTTGTCCTAAAGGCATGAAGGGATGAAAATATTTTAAATGTGGCTTGTTATTAAGGGGCTAATAACTTTATGGCAAATCATAAAGCACAACCAACTTTATATATGGATATATTGTTTGTCAACTTTGCCGCACGTCATCAATTCTCTCTTATTTCTACAGTCACGTTGATCTACGAGATGGTACCACGTATCAGGGAGTATAGGATCTTTCCTAGTATTGATAATAGTATTTATATTTTTATTTTTATAACACGACGTACCAATCAAAGCGAATGGAACACTACCCCGTTTTAAAAGAAAAAAAAAACACTCACAAACTACAGTCTTAAGGTTGCATGCATGTAAGCAAAAAATAATGCCACATAATTAATTGGTTAATCTGGGGTTAGTAAGAGACACCCGTGCGTGTGGATGACCAGATCGGCGATTAGCTAAACTAATTCCAACTAGCACAATTATTGACAAAGCCAATGTTTTTTTAAAAAAATTGGCTCATGAAAAGGAGTGAGTTGTTCGCCCCATCGTTGCTTGCACGTCGTTCCATCCCTAGTTGCACGCTTGCTAGGCATCGAAAGGGAAACAAAACAAAAGGGCTTGTCATCTCAATGACTCAATGGGGGGCAAAAAAAGGACTTGGAGAAAGAAATTTGCTTGATAGTTTTCTTTGGATGATGCATGCATGCATGCATCGAGAGCTGATCTACAATCTTCTTGCCGGGTCAGCTGACGACTTTCGTTTATAATTTAGCGCCGATTAGTTATGGTCATTTCTTGCGAGAGAAATTAAAATAGGCAGTTTTTTCCTTTCAAATTAGAATTCAGTTAAATTTATACCTACCAAAAACTAACATTTCTTTTAATATACACGTACGAAATTGTGAATAGTATAAAATTATCTTTACCTACTTCTTATTTATAAATAGAATAAAGTTGTGACCTAAACATAGTGCATCACGCTGATGCTATAAAACAAAAAATATCTATTGATTTAATTTATGTATAAACAATAGGCAAATATGTGCAATGGAGAACTGAGCGTAGCTAAGTGGTTAAAATCCCGATTGTGAGTTACAGGTCAAGAGTTCAACACCCGTTCTTATGCATTTCCACATGTACATGAATGGTGGTTGAGTTTACATACATCTTTCTTAACGTTTTTGCTAATCATCATATAACTAATTTTTAGATTAAGTCTTGATCGATTTTCTCATATATATAGACATTCTCGTTGAATCTTTTATATACCTCGGGAAGGTGTTTCATCTATTATCTAAAAAATATACTAAGAGTTATATAATTTTCAATCGTATGATATCGAACTAGTCCACCTTCTTACCCTCAGGGATGCACAGTGTATCCTTCCGGTGGCCCTCAAATTAGGCAGAAATATCACTAATCATTTATAAACAAGTGGTTTGCATTTTAAAAATAGAGAGAAAATTAAGTTTGGGTTGCTCGGCCGCGCCCGCGCGCGGGAGATGCGAGTCGTCGGGAAAGCGCGCTGCGTCATGCGTGGGAGGGGCCACACGTGGAGGCACGGCACCGGTCCACCTGCTGACAGGTGGGCCCCACCCCTGCCCGCGCTGGTGGGGCCCGTGGAAGGTCCTCCGTCCTGGCACGCACCCGTGCGCGCGTGATGGACGCCCGCTTGTCTTTTCACTTCACTTAAAAGTCCTCCCATAATCACGTAATTTGTTTATTTATATGCTAGGAGTACTACGGAGTACGAGATAAGCTGGAAATAAGTAATCTGCGCCCTGAGTCCTGCGCAAATTATGGGAAGGGAAAACTAGGCTAGAAAATTCATCCCCAGCTGCTCCCGCTTGGACATGCATGCACGGGCTGTAGAAAACGATAGGAAATTTGACTCCCAGGAGAAGTCGGCCACCAATCGGCCGTCATGTCCACAGATTCTTCCTCAATGATTCAAAAATAACCGTCCAGACATAAATCTCACTCGACGGTTCACGGTTACACTGCTCCCGTGGAGAGAGAATTCACAGGGTAACTATATCTCAACGGTCACACGATAGACCGTCGAGAGAGATACGTCATTGTGCATTTTCTCTAGTGAGCTGGATCACCATGTTTCTCAACAGCCACGCTACAGGCCTTCGAGAGATAATAAAATCGAACTCACGATCTCGTAGGTGAGCATCAGCGCCTCTGATCGTCTTGCCATTAAATTGATCTTGAACAAATAGCCAGCGTTATAATTTTGTAGGATGTTTTATTGTCTTGTTGACCTTCATGGTGGCCGTCAAGAGAGACCGGGTATCCTGGGCAGTGCAACGTGTAGCTGTAATATCTCTCGATGGCTCTATATTAGCTGTTGAAAGAGATTATTTCCCCTAATTCACCGTTTTTTATTATTAACTACTTATAAAGTCATGTTGATTTAAAAATTCTTAAATAATTTCAGATAATACATAGGTTTGCATTACCACACAGGGGAAACCTCTTTTATGATATTATTTAAAAAAATTGGATGTTTTCATGCTAAGCTGTAGTTTGTAAATCATAATTTATTGAACAGTAATTTATAATAAACATAGAAAATATGAAAAAAATGTCGTGGAATGTTAAGGTTAGCAAGCCAAAATATTTGTGATGGTTTGTATATATGATGCAAAGTGAAAATTTGTGAGCATATCCTAGTTGCGCTAAGTACACTTCACAGGGGTAGTTTACCATATTTGACCACTTTGAAATGAATCAATCATTTCGGACGTCATGCACTCTTAAAAAACTTATGAGTGTTATGTGATATATTTAGCTAGATATCCTTTTTTTAACGGTGATTATTCTCTTAATATTTTTGAAAAACTAAAGACCTCATGTTCGGTGCACACGTCACAACATTCCAAAAGTATACAAATTGTTACACTCTCATGAATCTCCTCTATTTGCAAGCGAGAGTACAAAAAGAGGGTCACGCCCCTCCTTCATGCGTGCAAGTACCTAACCGCTATGCAGTATAGAGGCGTGAGGCAAAAGTGGGCCACAAACTGCCTAGACGGGTGGGCTGCCCTTTGGGAGAAGTGGGACATTGATGAGTTTCGGCCTTGCTCTGCCACTGCGAATAAGAATAGGGCTTCCAAGAAGTACAAGATGATCAACGGGAAGTGGTCGATGCCCCTCATGGGCAAGAAAATTATAGCATATCTGATCTTTCTTTGTCCACCACAATTCTTTCACTAAATCGTCATTTTAACATATCTTATATAGGAGTTGAAGATAGGAAATTAGTCCAAGGGAATGGAACTCTAGAGGAGAGACCACACGTCCACGGTCGCGGATGGGAAACAATAACCCATGGACACGCATTCACAGCTAAAGATAGTAAGTGTCATCTATATTGTATACCACAACTTTTAATGCCACGCTACTCACCCTAAACAAATGCAGGACTGGTATCACGACGCGTAAATCGAGAAGCACGAGGCTGACAACAACCCTAAGGATGCAGACCTCGACCCTCTTGTGATGCACTAACACATGGGAAGGTTGGCTAATGGCCAGCTGTTGACGCAGATAGCTTGCGATGAGTGTTACCCATAAATCTTGCACATTTTTTGCTTCGGCGGAAGCCGTCGAGCTAGAATAGTTCTATCAACGGTCGTGCCATTGAGAAAGCTGACTTCTCTCTACCCCAAACCCACAACGGCTTATTCTTGACAACCGGTCATCGGGGATATCCTAGCTCGACGGTTTTACCCGTTTACTCGACGATTCTGGCCTTCGAGAAACCGTCTATTGGTCACCTGTGCAAATTAGGATGTAGCACTATATATTATTAGTCGAAGTTTTAAAAATTTTATATTGAACTATACCAAACGCCCATGCGTTGTCCATGAAACCACATCTTTACTAACTAGGCTTATTAGGCTTGAAAACTAATTTGATTTTATAATCTAACTTTTTATTTCTATTGTAAATTAAGCCTAGTATAAAAACCCTCTCCCCTCCAACGTGGATCGTCCCACCCCGATCTCTTGTCCTCCTCCTCTGCTCCTAAAACCCACAACGTCGCCTCCTCTTCGCTGCTGCTCTCCCACCTCGATCTCTCCCCCTTCGTGGCAGGCATGTGCCTTCTGTGCCGGATTCCTTCCTCTGTACGTGCTGGCTCGAAGGCACCATACATAATGTGCAAGGTCGGGCAATACCGGCTCGATCTGCACTCTCTGTGTTGCCATCTCGGCCTCCCAAGTCCCAATCCCCTTGCTGGAAAAACATTTCCAACTTCGACATTCAACCGTGCATGACCTAGCTTACGTAACTTCCTTTGGAACGACAATATAACATGCAATTCCATGGAGTATATAAAATCTGTATTGAACTACCTACTCCATATAAATAGTTAAGACTTAAGAGCTAGCAGCAAAAAAGGTGGTGCTGCCAGCTGCCGGAAAATCTATGGTGTTAGTAAACAGGTGCCATATGCCTAATCGTGGCAAAGTTGAACCCTTCCGACAACACCAAACACGTACGTACGTACGCTCTCCGTGCTGAACAACCGTAGCCTTGAAAGATTATATATGCACTCTAGCAACCCAAAATTAATGTGTAAAACTTGATGCACAAAGAGAATTGGCCGGAATCACGAGAATTGAAAGAATCAGTTAGAAATTTCTCAGGATTTTTATTTGCGGTTTCAAAAATGCAAACAATTTGATACATTGAGCGTTTTTTTTTTTTGAGACATCTCAAATTAACATCTATCAAACAAGCCAAACAAAGTAGGGCAAACTCTCCAAGCCGCATCAGAAGCAAGTGAAACAATTAGCAAATTAGATCACCTCTAAAGAACAGCCCTGTAATTCTCTTATAAGACTATACCCACCGAAACCTCCCTTCAAATGAGCTGTGGAATATGCACGCCGGTGCACAATCTCCTGTATATTTGGTCTTGCATATGCAACCGTGTTTTTTTTTTTGGCTTAAATATGATACTTGACCTTGGATCAAAACATCCTGGCTCTCTCAAAGTTACTTTTCAGAAATCTCATAACGACTTCGCAAAGTTTGTTAAGCTAAATTAAATCAAACAAGACAAATTCTCAGGCCTCTCCTTGCATGTCTAGCTTTACAATCGTGCATGCACCCATGACACAAGAAAACATTCATGACATTTAGACTCCAGAGCTAGCCTTTTCAACTTAAAATCGGATTAAAATCTATAGTTTAAAATTTGTCATCTTTATAAATGTCATGCGTTGCAGCGTTTTGTAGGCGCGTTTCTTTTAAACTCTTTTAATGGTTTTTCTTGAAGCTCTCAAGGCTATTGTTTAATATATTTTCATAGGTTTTTAGAAAAGGAACAATCTTATGCAATCAAGTTTACGGAGCAACCACCATACAACCGAATTATCAAAAGTTGTAAAACAATTGTGAAAAAAATTGTAGATGTACTCTTCAACTTACTCTACCTCTCTATAAAATTTCAAGTTCAAATTTGCGTCATATATTGAAAATTACAAAAAAAAATAAATTTCTATCGATTTTGAACTCGTCAAAGCTGTCGTTTTTTTATAACTCTTAATATAGAATGAATTTTGCTTTCAAACTTCATACATAATTAGAGTAAATAATGAAGTACATATACAAATATTTTCATAATTTTTTATAACTATTGATAGTTCGGCTGCACAATGGTTGCACCGTAAACTTTATTACACACCTTTTAAAAAGCTCTCAACTCACCTCAACGAATGAATTAACGAACACAGAGACATATATTACGGTATGATCAGACCATCGCTCTGGGAGAGGTGAACAGTACGTGCAAGAAGTAGAGAAGTCTGACGATGCATTAAAGAACGCCTGGGCTGGACAGCTCCGATTCCCTCGTCCTGCCTCCAGCGGGGACACAAACGCGCGAGGGCATGCAATCAATGACGACCTAGCTTGCCATGTGAAAATTTTTAATCCCCCTCATCAATTCTTCCCAATATTTCCCTGTCCAAGACGCAGGCCCTCGGCAGTTTTTAATTACTACTGCTGGGCTATTCTCATTTTGCGCGCATGAGTTCTACGCGGATTTTAGAGTTTTTTTAAAACAAATCTAAAAGTTAGAGTCCTCGTTATAAAAATATGTTTACCTTAGTTGCAACTTTTTGCACTCCCTCTGTCCTAGAACAAAAGGCGCAACTGATAGCAATGCAGTGACCAAAGAGAGGTTTTATTTCTAATCGAATGCACATCGATTTTATTATCACTCGCCTTGACATGCCTGACGCTTCGTGATTATTATCTGCTGATTTCGCGCGCGCGTTCGCCATGCAGCCCGCGCGCCCAGCTAGCCCCAGTCCGCGGATGCACGCATCTCCTAATTCCAGCGCTTGCCATGCATGCAGCGCCATGCAGCCCACAATCAATTTTTGCACGAGCACATGCGCATGAACGGGTGGGAGTCTGGGAGAACAGGAGGTCGTGCCGTCTATTCCGGGACAAAGGAAAAAAATCTCTCTACTATCGTAAATCATTTTGTAGGAGTGGTAACGGTAGTCATGGTTTCACTAACTATTGATCACCATCTTTATCTCAAAGCATCTTACAATGATGGTCCGTCGTTTTCAAAACAATTTGAATCTAGGTCTGAAAGCTTTCTTTCTTTTAATCTCGCAATCCAGCTCTGTATTCGTTTTAGAAACAATTTCAAACTAGATCTAAAAGTTTCCTTTCCTTTAATCTCGTGATCTAGCTCTCCATTTGGTTTAGATCTGAAGGCTTCCTTTCCTTTATTTCTACGATCCAGCTCTCTATTCTTCAGCCGATCCATGCTCTTCCCTCCCAACGATCCGTGTCCTACTCTCCTACCCAATGATCCTTTTTGTGCCCCTCCGACGATAAGATGTTCCCATTTTGTTTCGAAAAGAAGCAGTTCCTGATTAGACTTAGTTCGCGATGACAATAAACAAGGCCTAAAGGCATATCATCCCGAACGTTGGTGTCTATCTACTGAACCGAGTGTTGTATCATGCTCAACTCTATGTCACGTTGTCTATAGCTACCAAAAAGCAGTATTACTTTTCCTTAAAAAAAACACTATTACGATACTCGTTGTTTTTAAGGACAAATCAAAACATCAAAAGTTGAGGAATATTTGTGGCGTATTCATAAAGAACATAAATTGTGTATAGAGAGATTCTTACGTCTTAACTTATGTATCGATCTAATTACTTATATCATCTTTCTCTTCAAACCATTGGAATGTACTATGTATCAATCAATAAAATATTTTATATTTTGGAGCAAGTCTTCATCTTGATCCATATATTTCTAGGTTTTGTTAATAATGGAATTTCACGAAGACGGTACACAAAATTTAAAATACACTCGCATTTTTTATTATAAGCTATCTTTCTCTATTACAACGGACTATATTTTCTTTAATTTATTTCTCCGCCACAACACAGATTTTTTTAACTTTGTTTGCACGTGCATTCAACTAGTCACACCAGAATTCATAATTACTTTATTATATGAGCAAAGGTAATTCTCTATTTCTCTTGGTTGATTTATTTGTGCAACATAAATTCCCGTCTTCTTTGATATATGTATAAGAAGAGGAGAAAAACTGAAAATAAACTCGTTTTCATTAGAAACAAAGAAGCTTAAAAAAAAATCCATAGATCTTGCGAAAGCTCCCTACTCTCCGGAGGCCCAAATCCTAATCATAATAATCAACTGATAAGCAATAGCTATAGCTTCAATTCCTTTTAACTTTCATGCATCTTTATACTCCACCATCATATAATAAGAAGATCAGCATGTGGCTCGAGTTCGTCGCCGTAGTGTTAGATGGCTTTGGATTCTTTTCTAAGAGCTGTAACTTTTTATTTATTTATTTTTAAGAATTGTAAGCTGTAACTTGGAAGAATGCGTCCAAACATCTTTCGTGGCTCCATGGTAACTTTTTAGATGAATGGTACTTTATTTTGCCTTGAAAAATTTTAGTTTAACTTTAGCTTCTAGGCTCTAAATATTTTAGTAAACAGTATTTTAAAAATGGTATTCCCTCCGCTCTAAAATAGCAATCATTTTGGACATTGACACAGTCATGAAAATGCAACTTTGACCATCAATTACCATTGCAATTAATTATAAAATTCAAAACAAATAATATTATGAAAGTGTTTCTAGAGATAAATTTATACGTATGGTTTTCATGTGCCCAATTCAAATAGTTTAAAAGGCTTTTGTGAATAAAATTTTAAAACTTTGACTTATGATAAGTCTAAAACAACCGTTATTTCATAAAGGAGTAATAGCCTTTGTCAACTCTATTTAGAATGTTATATCTATAAGGAGCAATAGTCCTGGGAGAACGGGTCGAGCCGGCACAAGCACGACATGAAAAAGACGGCACAAGCATGAAAGCTAATGTGTTGTATTGGCCTGGCCCAAAGATTGTACTCGTGTCGTGCCTCAATTCCTGGCACGTTTTGCCGCCCAGCTCGACACGAAAAAGGCATGACTTCCCATATAGTCCCCTCCACAAGCCAAGCCCAACCCCGACACCCACCCAATCACCCACATTTGGTCAACTCGATCCCCATTTCCCCTCCCATGCGGTTGTGGTGCCATGCCTCCTCAATCCTAACCCTAGGCAATGCCGGCGCGGGGGGGGGGGGAGGGGGTGGGGGCGTTGGCTACTACCAAGCGACAAGAGTCACGGGACTGGCTCACGGACGCGGAACGGCGATGTAGTGACGACGCGGCCTCCTTGACGTTGTCGTCCTCTCCAACACATGTGGCCCCTTCACCTTCCACCATGGTGGTGACAACCTCGACCACCAGAGGTATGCCTTTTGACTTTGCAGTTACGATTTGCTTTAATTTGTCCCTGATGCATTAATTTCTCCCGATCGTCTATGGGCCATGACTCCTGGACTCATCTTCCTCTAGACCTCCGCTGTTTTTTTCTTGAATTGTTCCTCTTCTCTTCACCCTCAGTTCATCTTCTCTTCATCCTCTATCCCTCTTCAGTTCAAACGTAGGCCGTAGCAATTACATGAGCCCTCTTCCTCTTATCTTCGGTTCTTCACCCTTTGTCCCTCTTTAGTCCAACCGTACACGAGCGGCGAGTCTACCATGAAGAACAAGAAGAAAACTACAAGGGGGCCAGGGCGTAAACAAAAACACTCAGGAAGCCACATTTCTTATGATGATGGCCACATCGATCCTCGCCTACCCTCCCCAGTTATGGGAGAGTATGGAATGGACAATCGTCATATAGACGGCATAGAGGGAGAGGAAGATGTTTAATTCACCGTGGGTAGTGGTAGTGCGATTGGAAATCAGTCGCCTATGAGTGGGGATCAGTTGTAGGGCGATGGTAGTGGTGGCAGTACGGCTCCAGCTGCCCCAGAACCATCATCATCTGGTGCATCTAGTGTTGGTAGTAAGCGTAAGGCTGAATTTTGAAGCATATATGCATTCTCATACGGTTATCATTGATGGTATATCACAACAAATTGTTGTATGTAACTATTGTAAAAAAGAGTTATGTGCATGTTCGAAGCATTGGGCATTTGAATCGGCATTACAAAACTTGTTTGATCAAGTTAGGAAAAACTCAAGGCGGTGTGCAGACTCAATTGAACTTCACTGCCAACTAGTCTGTAAGTACATGGGTTTGCAACCCACGGGTAGCACGCGACAAAATAGCAAGGTATATATTGTCTATGAAGATTTGCCCACTATGATGGGTGAAAGACATAACTTTGCTATAATGATCTAGTGTAGTTTCTGCCCATAATATCAACCTATTAGTAGAAGAACTATAAAAATTGATTTAATCGCATTATACAAGAATGATCTTGCTTGGTTAAAAGAAACTTTTAAGAAGGGTCGGTTTTTGTCGACGATTGGGATATCGGACCCAAGTCAACTAAGGTTCTTGAGAAAGGGAGATAGAAGACTTGCCGAGCAAAGCAAACAGCAATCAACGAGTAACAGGGAGACACAGGGTTTTTATCCTGGTCCAGGCCTCTCAGGGGAGATAATAGCCCTACGTCCAGCCTTTCTTTATATCAAAGAGGATTACAAGAGGGAAGCTCGACGAGACGAACAGATCTCGGCGAGATTATGTGTGTGCGGGAAAGCAATACGCGACAATGCGAAGTCTCTTGGTCCCTCTACACGCCGTAGGTGCCCTATTTATATAGTGTTGAATAACCGACCTACCGAGGGATAATCGGGCCGGGCTAGCTACGAGATCGTAACGAACTCGTACATGCCAAATACATCCCGAGGTAGATAAGGTAAACTCCAATTCTTGGGGATCACGACGTCTGCTCCAATCCGGGAAACCACGTCCGGGTCTTCACGTAGCCGTGCAGAAGTCTTGTTCGAGTCGGACTCAAACAGAAATCTTAGGCCGTTACTCACCGCGCCAGCCAGGAAGCTGTTCGGCAGGATGCACACGAGCCCGATAGAACCTTCTAGAGAGCCAGGCCCTAGTAGGTTGTTCGATTAGGCCGTCAGGGAGTGGGCCATGGCAATGGGCCGTGATTTTATCCCCGACAGCTAGCCCCCGAGACTCAAGTGGAAGGACTCACTAGAGTGGGGTCTTCCTCTTGAGACTCCAAGTCACGAAGAGGAAAATATTGTTGCTACAAAGACGTGCAACAAACGACCAAGCAGGTTAAGGTTCTTCCGAACAGAACTTGTCCAGGATCGAATAAACCCAACCAGTACCGAGTAACTCTGTTGCGTCGAACAGGGAAACACGTCTGTCCGAAAGCGAGCACCCACCCTCGGTCTGAACCTTCGGAAAAAAGTAGCCGTTAAGCGATCCAACGGTAACTTACGCCAAGCGATGAAAACAGCGACCGCTTTACATAGCCGTTGCAGTAAAAACCTAGCCGTTTTGTGGCGAAAATCCGTTGCAGAGTTGCTCACCTGGGACTATAAAAAGACCCAAACCGCCCGCGGCTTGCCACTTCCGCTCTCACGCACCTTTCCTTCTCGAGCCCTTTTCCAATCGCGCAAGCATCAACAGCCACAACCCACTTCCAAAGCTGCTCGTCCAAACCTAGGGATCGCTATGGCCAAGTTCTCAGGCTCTAGCTTGACCGAGGAGGATTTGAGGACTTTAGAGGAGGAAGGACACATCGACGCCGACAGTTGGAGGCTACCCAGGGAGGACGAATCACCGGAGCCGCTCGAGGACGAGTTTGTCAACTTCGAGCAATTCGCGATGTTTGGGCTTAAGTCTCCCGAAAGCGATTTCGTGGAGGCCTTCCTAAACATCAGCGGATTGAAGGTTGCGAGCCTCAACCCTAACTCTTTCCTGCAGATGGCCGTCTTCGCACACCTGTGCGAGGGCTATCTGGGAGTAGATCCGTTGGTGGGGCTGTTCCTCCACTACTACACCGTGACGATGAGCAGCTCTGCCGCTTCGGCGCTTGGGTGCTACTACCTCAAGCTCCGGGCCATCGCCGACGACGCGCCCTATCCTCGTCCGCCACTGCTCGACTCGATGGGGCCGTGGTGGATGAGGTGGTTCTACACCAGGAGGAGCGGCGACAGCAAGCTTGTCTTCACCGGAAAGGCGCCGGTGAAGGGAACTCCAATGTCGTGGCCGGAGCCGAGCGGCGAGGAGTGGTATCTCACCCGGAAGATCGCCACTCTCGTGGGCCTCGGGCTCACGGGCAGGGAGATAATCCGGGACTTCGTGGCGAACAAGATCTGTCCGCTGCGGAAGATGTCCTATCCCTTCTACAAGATAGAAGGCTGGGAGGACATCACCAGGGAGAGCACGGGTAAGTTTCTCAAACACTTAACCGTTCTTTGGTGATTCATCCGAACAGGAACTAACGACTTCTTCTGCTCGGGCAGTGAAGCCAACCGACGCATGGGTGACCGAGCAGGTCGACGCCATGCTGAAGGCTGCTAGGAAGGACAATGAGGTCACCGGCGAGGTGGCCTACACCTGCCCCAGGAACGTGCTCGTTCGCTCACCAGAGGTATCTTAAACAGATCTCCACTGAGTTGCTAGACTTGCACGACAACTGCATACTTACATTCGCTTCACAATGTGCAGGAAGATCAGCTCATCATCGGCGGGATCGTCGAAGAGCTCTCTGGGTCGGAGAAGGAGGAAGCGAGGAAGGGCAAGGCCAAGGTGGCCTCGAAGCCCAAAGTGGCCGCCGAGCCGACGCGGAGCTCGCCGCGCCACGGCAGCCGCCAGCTCTCAACGAAGCCCTCTACGGCAACGAAGCGCGCCGAGCAAACCAAGCGCACGCGGCCAGCCAAGTGGAAAACGCCCAAGCCCCACCCTCCTCATCGAGCAAAGCGACGAGGAGGTACAGAACCAGACCCTATGGCTTACGCGCTATAAGCAGGCTCACCCGAGCCATATGGAACGGCTGCAACAGGTCGCCGAGCAGAGAAAGCTCGAAGAGGAAGTCGGGCGCAAGGAAAAACTTCTTGCGTTGCGCAAAAAGAGCGCTTAGCTCACCAAAGAGCTGAGCTTGTCGCCGCAAGCGTCCGGAGGCCAAGGCGAAGAAGCTAAGGAGCCCCCGAGCAAGAGGCGCAAGCTCCGTCAAGGAGCAAAGAAGATGGTTAAGTTCCATGCGGCAGGTACGTAGTAGCAAAGCTGTTCCCTTTACATTATACCGAACCGCACTGGATTTAACTCATTTCTTTCTCATCAGCTGCCCATGAGGAAACTGCCAAGGACGACGTGGACGCGGCGATCGAGCAGTCTCTGCTGCCCGAGCACCTGCACGGTGCTTCGCGAGCGATGAGGCTGCTCGCCCTTAAGGATAAGCTGGCAGCGTGAGCTGCGATACCGCCGGGCTCCACCGACCAGATCAACGCGCTAAGGAGCACGGTGGAAAGGTTGGAGGGCCAAGAAGCAGGACGCGGCGCCACGGGGAGCGGAGTCAAGGTATTGGATCTACCGCTGCCCAAGGCGGGACCGAACAGGCGGTCCTGCCAAGCACTTCGTCGTAGGGGCAAACCGTCCCTGTGGCGACGGTGACCTCCGAAGAGCGGGGAGAAGTCCCTGCCACCGGGGAGCAAGAAGAAGGTGGCGAACAGGGGGATCAAGTCGCCCTGCCCGTAACCCCACCGTCGTCTCCATCCAGAGAGGCGCTAGTCTTGCCCGAGGCTGCTCGGGCGGAGGAAGAGGAGGAGCAGGAGCTCCGAGGAGACAAAGATGCCGCCGCCAACTCTCCCAAGCCCGAAGCTGCCAGGGAGAGGAGGCGGGCCCGCGGGCGGCCGCGCTCTGACAAGAGGAAGGCGCAGCACAGAGAGCGTCGTGCCGCGGTCGTTCCGAGCAGCCGGGGCTTCGCCACCCACGGTCTTAGTGAGCGCCTCAGTCGGAATTTGCAGACTCGGCTTCAAGAGGTAAAGCCCAAACCGAAACTTGTCCGCTTTAAGTCACGAACAACTAAATGTGATGGAATTATTCTTCTCTTACTCAGGTCTGGCGAGGCACAATGGAAGACTTCGAAGAAGGCGTTGGCGTCGAGCGCAGCGCTATTCTAGGAGCCTTCCAAGAGTACCGGGCGAGGGAACTCGAGGGGGAGCACTCCGCACCGGCCAAGAGCCGAAGCCGACTAAAGGCCAAGGTTAAAAAGCTCAAGGCCCAGCTGACCGAGGAGAGGCAAACTTCCGCGGCGCTCCAGGAGAAGATCTCCACCCTGTGGGTATCACAGGAGGAGGCCGAGAAGATGCGCGGGCTTGCCGTGAGGGCGAGCACCGCGGAAAGAAGGGTCAAGAAGCTGGCCGAGCGGCTCAAGACCGCCGAGCAGCGCGCTAGTCAGAGAGAGGATCTGACCGAGCAGCTGCGCGCCAAGACCGAAGAGGTCGAGGCCCTTCGTGCGGAGGCCGAGGAGCAAACCAAGCACAAGACAATCAGCAAGGAGGAAGCCGAACGTTTCTGAGCTGAAGTTAGAGAAGGAATCAAAGCCCGCAGTGAAGTCCTGCGCCTCAAGTTAGAAATTGAGGAGCTAAAGGAGCAGCTTACTTCTAAGTAGCAGTAGGGCCGTACCCTGAAAGGGCCTTGTACCTGAAACTTTTGTTAATGTAAATAAAGACTTACCTTTTCCCTATAAAACAGAGCAGCAAAAAGACAAGAACGAACAGAAAACTAAGAGCAAGGTGAAACAGCGCTGGAAAGTTTTAGGAAAAAACGATAGAACGCTTAGCCTAACTCCCAGCCCCCGTTGTGCATCTGATCGAACACCTGAGTTTGCGAACTCAAACAGGTGCACAAGAGAAAGAGCGACACCCTAGCCCCCGGTACGGACGATGCTTGAAGACCGAAGTTTGAGAATTCAAGCACGTGCGTAGAGAGATAGATCGACACCCGTATCCTGATCGACACGTACCATGAACTGCTCGTTAACATAAGGTAGGCAATCGTGACGGTAACCGAACAAGGAAAGTGTCTCTGCCGCGGGGGGCTTACGAGAGCAGGCTTAGCTAAGTGGTTGTGCCGTGAGCGGTAAGTGCCTTTGCCGCGGAGGGCTTACGAGAGCAGACTTAGCCGCAAGGCAGAAAGCCGTATTACGCAACCCCAAGTTTAGGAACTTGCTGAAACTAGATACGGACAGGGAAATCCTGAAGATTGCGGAGGAAAGAGTTCGCAAGACCGGGCAGCCATCAAGTGTTACCAGAGAGAAGATAGTCTGAGAAGACAAGAAGTGAAAAAGGGCTGCAGGGGGCCGCGAACATTCACTGTTTATTGGATTGAACTTTACATGGCAGCCCGAGAGACTTGGACGAACTAAGGTGCGAAATTTGACAAAAAGCGCAGAGCTAAAGAAGCAAACAAAGGATCTACACAAAGAACTTACGAAGCTGGTCGATGTTTCAAGTGCTGGTCAGCTCTCTCCCGTCCTCCATTGCCAGGCGAACAGCCCCCGGGCGAGCAGTAGAAACGACCGTGAACGGGTCCTCCTATCGGGGAGTTAACTTGTTGGCACTGGACAGGTTTTGGACGTGGCGCAGAACGAGGTCGCCCACCTTCAAAACCCTTGGTCGAACAGATTTGGCAGCATGCCGACGAAGATCTTGCTGGTAGCGTGCCATTCTAACTTGTGCCCGGTCGGGGGTGCCTTCGAGGAGATCGAGTTCGAGCAAGCGCTCTTGCTCTGAGTCAACCAAGTTGACCGAGCTCGTGCGAGGCGAGCCGAGTAATATTTCGACGGGCAAGATGGCTTCTGCACCGTAAACCAATTGGAAAGGTGTTTCCCCGGTTCCCCAGCTGGCTGTGGTGCGAACGGCCCAGAGGACGGAAGGAACTTCGTCAACCCAGGCTTTGTTGTGCTCGCGGAGTGCCGCGAACACGCGCCGTTTGATACCCTGGACTATCTGTCGGCACCCGATTTACAAGATCGGATTCCACCTGCGTAAACCCGTACTAGTCCCAAGGATCATGGCTAGTACACACAGATATACAGAAACGGAACAGTGCCAACGATATTATTACAAGAGGAACATAGTCCGTACAAACAACACATACAACGGCTCGCAGCCGCAAATCGAGTACCAACGATACAAGCCTAATACAACATCTAAAATTTTATTCATCCCACGAGCACGGAGGTCAGAGGAATGCGTAACCTAATCTTCATACTCTTCGTCGGAGAACGCCTCCTCGACGTAATCCGGGTCCTCCTCCTCGGACGGCGGGCCATACTCGGATGGACCAAATTGTTGAAATTTTGAAAAGAGAGAGGAGAAAAGGATGGTGAGTACAAATTGTACTTTCGCAAGTCCGAATTATGCAAATGCGGTTCAAGACAAGGAAGGCTTAGGATATTTTATGAAACGCATTTATTAGCCTAGTTTTGACAAAGCAATTTAGAAACAATAAATCTTAATCACTTTCTTTGGGCTCTTCTCAAACGGTTCTCGCCACTTGGCCTCAGTGCCATAGCGAGAACAAAATCCTTTCTTCTTTTCTTTTCTCAAAACGGCTAGGTCCATTCCGCGCGACACTTTCTGGTAGGCCGTCACCCAATCCGGAATATCGCCGGTGGCACCTCGCTCAAACGAAATCCTTCTCAAATCTTTACTCATCTCAAATCCTTTCTTTAAAACCCCCTTTTCTAAATTTGTTTTAAAATGAAGAAACTACCATATAATCAGGTCCCTTGGCGCTCATAACATGAAAGCACGGCTATCATGACGCTTTTAACTCTGCGAGTGGGTACGCCTTACCCTCGAGAGGCTACGCACCCAGACGGTGTTTCGCCACAAGACCATCAACCGCGAGGGCCAACGATCGGGCCCGTCCCATTCCGGGGCTCGAGGTCGTACTGTAATGGCTCAGTTCATAGGATCATAGGATGAGCAGTCCTTAGACTAGGGAGATTTGATATTTTAGCCCGCCAAAACATGGTGCCCTCTGCACCAACCGACAAAATATCTCCCTAGTTGGAAAGATTTTGGGGTAAGAGGAAAATCATTTCCTACTCAGCATCACCCCTGATGCGCTATCTTTAAATCACCCTTTTCCAACCATTTCTCAAAACATTCACCTTTCACACAAATGATTGAATCATTCCGCATAAATGATTTTAAGCATTTATCCTACCACAATCAAAGCATATAAATAAGAGCAATTCATATTTTAGCCTTAGGTTTAATCCTACCATATTTCTTACCTTTCTATATATTCGGTCATGATAACTAAGTCTAGGAAATACAGCATTTAACTTTTAAACTAGCATGCATAATTTCAAGTCTAATAACATTTTCTAAATAACCGAAAATGGCTTCTCAATATGATCAAAGGGGGACTTGCCTTGATCGGTTCCGGGGAAAGCGAAGGGGACGTCGGCGATCGGGTCTTGAAGCTTGACCTCCTAAGCGCGCTACGCATGCAAAGCAATACAACACACAATAAATAAAATATTTTATGCCATCTTTGTTTTTATGGAAATGCAGCAATTCCATGATTTATGCATTTTCATTTAAAGGAAACATGATGCTAAACGGTAATGCACACATGGAATGATGCCATCTCAAAATTACTTGCATGACCAAAACAGATCTTTGGATGGATGCCATGCATACAAATAATATTTCTAAGGTCCAACAACCTCCAAAGTATTTTTCCTGAATTTTATAGAATATTTACAGCACATGAAATTAATGATGCACCTAGAGCTTATCTATTTAACCAAAATGGATTCCATATGCATGACATGCAAATACACAATTTTCGAGTTTCGAAACTAATAAAGAGGTTTCACTAATTTTTACAGAATTTTTAGCATGGACAAGCTATTTTAATAAATACTTTTAGGTACCAAATAAAATGATTTAACCAAAATGTAAAACAAAAATAAAAGGAAAGGTCCAAGCAGCGGTGGGCCGGCTCGGCAGAGCGGCCTAGCAATGACGCTGGCGGCACCGCGAGAGCGAGGCGAGGCGAGGGCGATCAAGCAGGTCCCACAGCCGGTGGCACCGCAGAGGTAAAAGGGGAAGAAAATAGAGGGAGGCGACCGGCGGCGACGCGGCCAACGGCGGCGACGGTTCCGGCCACCAGAGGGCGATTGGGCGCGCGCGAAGCGAGACACGAGCGAGGCGAAGCAAATGAGGGTCTAACCATCCCGCGGGGAGGACGGGGTGAGCAACGCGACATTATGTGGTGGCGGCAACGGCGGTCATTGCGGCGGCGATGAATCACACGGCCGGGTCACAATTACTCCGGGGATGACAATGAGGAGGGAACAAGGGGCTACCTTTGAGCTCGCCGGGTCGAGGGAGATGGCAAGGCGATGAGACCGCGACGGCGACGACGGTGCGAGCTCCGGGACAGGCGCGTGCGGATCACACGGCGTCGGTTCGCTGGCGAGCTTACTGGGGCGACCTGCGAGTCAATCCCCGGGGTGATGTTAAACCGAACGGGACGAGAGCGAGGTAGGGAAGGAGAATAGAAGACGCGGCGAAGACGACGCCCGCCCGCTCGGAGTTCAACAGAGCTGTGGCGCGAAGGCGAGAAACAAGGGGAGCGATTCCCACTTATAGGCGAAGCTCCGCTCGACACATTCAATGCCACGTGCGGTTTGGCACTCGTCGGCTCGATTCCGCCGGTGCCGTGAAGTGAATGCTTTCGGACCAGACGGCACCGAGGTGGTTGGCGGCGACAAGACAAGAAAGGGGTAGGGGCGGAGAGGTGTCCGCGGAAGAGTGTAGGGCGGCGATGCACGGGAAAGGAGCCATGGCGAGGCCCCGGAGAGAGAGAGAGAGGAACAATGGCGGCGATTCGGCGAGGCGAACAGAGAAAGAAACAGGGAGGAAGAAGAGGGGAGGAGGGTTGACGCGGGGCTCCACATCGGCTGACTCAGCGCCTGACAGAGGCAAAAGGAAGGAGGTCAGCAAGAGTTGGGCAGCGAGGCAACAAGGCCCAACAGAGGAGAAGAGGGGGCGCGGGAGAAAGAGGGAAAGGGGGCGACCGGGCCGAAGCTTGGGCCGAGGAAGGAAATAGATGTTTTGAATTTCCTGATTTCCAAAGAACCTATTTTCTCCAAAACCTTTTTAGCAAATTAATACTTTTAGGAAATATTATTTTGTTTCCCCAAAATTTATAATTTATTTTCAAATAACTTCGCATGGGGTATTAGTTTATAGAAAATATTATTTAAAACCATTACCATATTTTTCCACCAAAGGCATAGACTTGAACAGTTTAAATTATTTTCCTAATTTAGATGCAATGCATGAAGTGATGATGCAATAATGAGTGATTTAACATTTTTAAATCATGCACTTAAGAAATTATTAACGTGCCAAATTGGTTTTAAAATTTGGGATGTTACAAACCTCCCCTTAGGATGAATCTCGTCCTCGAGATTCGATTCTTCTGAAAACAACTCTGGAAACTCAGCCTGAAGATCTGACTCACGCTCCCAAGTGGCCTCAGCCTCAGAGTGATTACTCCACTGAACTCGGCAAAACGCGTAGCCTTACTACGGGTTTTATGAATCGCCACATAAAAAATTACATTGGGTATTCTTTAAAAAGATGATTAAGTGCGCAAATCCAACACCTCAGGAACCAACTGCTCTTCAGGAACTCGCAGGCATTTCTTCAACTGAGAAACATGAAACACACTATGCACACCTGCCAGATACTCAGGAAGTTCCAATTGATAGGCCACTTCACCCCTTCGAGCAAGAATTTTCAAAGGACCAATAAACCTCGGAGCTAACTTGCCACTTACGCGGAATCTCGCATGCCTTTAAGGGAGACACGCAAAATACACAAAATCTCCAATGGCAAATTTCAAATCCCTTCGACGGTTATCAGCATAACTCTTCTGTCGGGACTGAGCTGTCTTTAACCTCTGTTGGATCATTTTGACTTGCTCTTCGGCCTCTTGCAAAATATCCAACCCAAATATTTTTGACTCACCGGTCTCTTGCCAATACAAAGGAGTCCTGCACTTCCTTCCATACAAAGCTTCAAAAGGAGCCATCTGGATCTTTGGATGATGATGTTGTTGTATGCAAACTCGGCATAAAACAACCGCTTATCCCAACTGGTAGGCGCAGCCAGAGCACAAGCTCTCAACATATCTTCCAAAATCTGATTTACTCTTTCAGTCTGCCCATCAGTCTGAGGGTGAAAAGCTGTGCTAAAATTCAGTCGAGTCCCAAGCGACTCGTGGAGCTTGTCCCAAAACTTTGAAGTGAACTGCGTACCCCGATCAGACACGATCTTTTTAGGCACACCATGCAGACACACGATTCGGCTCATGTACAATTCAGCGAGCTTGCCTCCAGTATAGGTGGTGCGAACTGGAACAAAGTGGGCCACCTTGGTCAACCTGTCAACGATGACCCAAATAGAGTCGTGGCCCGCTTGGGTCCTTGGAAGACCAATAATGAAGTCCATTCCAATTTCTTCCCACTTCCACTCTGGAATTTTCAAAGGCTGCAACAGACCTGCAGGACGCTGGTGCTCTGCCTTCACTCTTTGGCAAATATCACAACGGACCACAAATTCTGCGACCTCTCTTTTCATGCCTGTCCACCAATACGAACTTTTCAAATCCGAATACATCTTGGTGCTACCAGGGTGTATGGAGATGGGGCTGTCATGAGCTTCCTTAAGGATGAGCTCTCTTAGAGCGCTGACACTAGGCACAAAAATCCTTTTCTTAAACCAAAGCACACCTTCATCATCAACAGAAAAATTTGGTGCTTTATCTTTCAGCATTCTGCCTTTGACCTCTTGAACTTCTTCATCATCCTCTTGGGCTTCCTTTATTTGATTCAACAAGGTGGGCTGCAATTCCATCGAGTTCAAACAACCAACTTTTACCACTCCAAGATTTAGCTTAAGAAATTCTTCACATAGATCCGGCGACATCTCCTCACTCCGGAGGTGATTACAAGCGGGACGGCGGCTTAGAGCATCAGCCACCACATTGGCCTTGCCAGGGTGATAGTGAATTCCCACATCATAATCCTTGATTAACTCCAACCAACGCCTTTGCCTCAGATTCAGGTCAGGCTGGGTGAAAATGTACTTAAGACTCTTATGGTCAGTGAATATCTCAGTGCGATTCCCCATGAGATAATGTCTCCAAATTTTCAGGGCATGAACAACAGCAGCTAATTCCAAATCATGGGTAGGGTAATTTTGCTCATGAGGCTTAAGCTGACGAGATGCATAAGCCACCACTCTTCCTTTTTGCATCAGAACGCATCCAAGACCTTGACGAGATGCATCACAGAAAATCTCAAAGTCTTTGCGAATATCAGGCAAAACTAGCACAGGGGCTGAAGTCAGACGCTTTTTCAACTCTTGAAAACTGTCTTCTGGCTGGCGATCCATTCAAACTTCTTTTCTTTCTTCAACAAATTGGTCATCGGTCGGGCTATTTTAGAGAACCCTTGATGAACCGTGGTAATATCCCGCCAAACCAAGGAAACTTCGACTTGAGTCACGACTTGGTTGCTTCCAACAACCACGGATGCTACTTTATCGGGATCCACAAAGAACACCTTCAAAGCAGAAATGAAGTGACCAAGGAAAGACACTTCTTTCATCCAAAATTCACACTTGCTCAGCTTGGCAAACAACTGATGCTCCCTTAACCTTTCTAGAACCATCCTCAAGTGGATCTCATGCTCTTCTTCAGACTTGGAATAGATCAGAATGTCATCAATGAATACAACCACGAACTTATCCAGAAAATCCATGAATACTTTGTTCATCAAATTCATGAAATAAGCAGGAGCATTGGTAAGACCAAAGGACATGACAGTGAACTCATACAGACCATACCGAGTGGTAAAAGCTGACTTAGGAATATCAGACTCCTTGATTCTGATTTGGTGGTACCCAGACCTTAAGTCAATCTTCGAGAAAATAGAGGCTCCTTTCAACTGATCAAATAGATCATCAATGCGAGGCAGAGGGTATTTGTTTTTAATGGTCACCTCATTAAGTGACCTATAGTCCACACACATTCTTAGGGATCCATCCTTCTTTTTCACAAAAATTACTGGAGCACCCCAAGGTGACGCACTAGGGCGTATAAATCCCTTCTCTTGCAACTCTTCGATTAGTTTCTTTAACTCAGCCATTAGATTGGCGGAAAGACAGTCTGACCTTTGGGAGATAAGCGCAGATGCAGGAGCTAAGTCAATAACAAACTCAACATCTCTCTCAAAGGGCATGCACAGCAACTCTTCGAAACACATCGGAAATTCCATAAAATGGGCATATTCTTTAGATCGACCCTTCCAACTTATTTAGGGCAATCAGATTTTCAGGTCCGGAGTTAGCAACAAATTGAACTTCCTTACCATCACCACTAGTCAACTTTACTGTTTTAGAGGCACAGTCAATATGACCCTTATATTTGGCTAACCAATCCATGCCTAGTATCACTTCTATCCCTTTTGAATCAATGACCACTAGGTCTGCTAAAAATCCCACACCCTCAATTTCAATGCAAACATCAGGGCACATCAACATGGTACGAATGACTTTTCCAGGGGATTTAATCAGCATTGGTTTCTCTAATGCACTTATTTCAAGACCATGATTTTTAGCAAATGATGCAGCAATAAATGAATGCGTTGCACCAGAATCAAATAATGCAGTAGCGGGAATTGAGTTGATATGAAACTTACCCATCACTGCATGGGGGTCAGCGTGGGCGTCCTCAAGATCGACGTGGTTCACCCGACCACGCCCAATGAGCAACATTTACGCTTATGGAAAATTCCCACGAGCTGGCACGGAATTCGCCGGCCTTGGCAACACAACCTTGGCTTGACCTTGTGCGGACACGGCACCTTTATTGGGACAAGAACTGGCGTAGTGTCCCATCTGTTGGCATGCAAAGCACTTGATGCTCGATAGGTCCTTCTTTGGCAGAGCTGACATCTGGGTGCGGACCGGAGGAGCTGACTGTTGCACAGGGCGAGGCACCACCCACTGAGAACGTGGGCGTGGGGAAACAGCAGGCACACGACCACGGGTGCGGTGTCCCTTAGGACGAGAGCTAGGGTGACCATCCTGCTGGGCTCTCTTCCTCTTCCTAGCAGCCAGACACTGACGACGGTTTTCTCCCCTTCACAAAGACCGGCAAACAACTGCTTGAAGGTGGTGAAATCAGTGGAATCGATCAAGGCTCGGATCTCAGGGTCCATACCCTTCTTGAAGAAGTAGATCTTGTCAGCATCATTCCTCACATCACGGGGCACATAACGAGCCAGCAGAGTAAACTGAGTGAGATACTCATGCATCGTCATGTTCCCCTGAACCAAGGCATGAAACTCACGCCTCTTAGCCTCCTTTGAGCTGTCGGGGACATAATTTTCCTCAAATGCCTCAACAAACTCATCCCAGGTGATAGTCTCAGGAGCATCATGAGACTCACAAAATGTGTCCCACCAAGCTGACGCAACTCCAGTAAGCTGATAGGCTGCGAGCTGAACACTCTCCAGATCTCCACACTGGAACATGATCAAACATTTCTCAATCGCCATCAACCAATCTGCTGCCTCCATGGCATCCGCAGATCCACCGAACTTGGGAGGGTTTGGTCTCAGGAAGTCATTGACACGGGTACGGATAGGAGGTGGGTGGTGTGGCACGGGTGGAGGAGTAGGAGCATTATTTCTCTCTCTCATTAGCTCTCGGAACATCTGAAACTACATCTCCAAGATCGAATAGATCGATCCGATCTGACAGGGGAATCGACATCCTGTCCTTCTGAGTCGTACCCTTCAAAAAGATTTTCCTGGTCGCTGAACGAATTCAACATGCTCGAACAGGCTTGATCTGCTATTCCCCACGGACGGCGCCAACTGTCGACGATTGGGATATCGGACCCAAGTCAACTAAGGTTCTTGAGAAAGGGAGATAGAAGACTTGCCGACCAAAGCAAACAGCAATCAACGAGCAACAGGGAGACACAGGGTTTTTATCCTGGTTCAGGCCTCTCAGGGGAGATAATAGCCCTACGTCCAGCCTTTCTTTATATCAAAGAGGATTACACGAGGGAAGCTCAACGAGACGAACAGATCTCGGCGAGATTATGTGTGTGCGGGAAAGCAATACGCGATAATGCGAAGTCTCTTGGTCCCTCTACACGCCGTAGGGGCCCTGTTTATATAGTGTTGAATAACCGACCTACCGAGGGATAATTGAGCCGGGCTAGCTACGAGATCGTAACGAACTCGTACATGCCAAATACATCCCGAGGTAGATAAGGTAAACTCCAATTCTTGGGGATCACGACGTCTGCTCCAATCCGGGAAACCACGTCCGGGTCTTCACGTAGCCGTGCAGAACTCTTGTTCGAGTCAGACTCAAACAGGAATCTTACGCCGTTACGCACCGCGCCAGCCAGGAAGCTGTTTGGCAGGATGCACACGAGCCCGATAGAACCTTCTAGAGAGCCAGGCCCTAGTAGGTTGTTCGATTAGACCGTCAGGGAGTGGGCCATGGCAATGGGCATTGATTTTATCCCCGACAATTTTCATTTGCTTTAACTTCATATATTTAGATTGGATTGTGTTTGATTTTCGAATGGAATGGACTTGATTTTACAATTATTATTTGCCTGAGAAGTGAACTGGCTATTTAAATGATATGCATGTGTTTATATGCCTGTGAAGTGAACTGCCTATTTATTTGGATTGGATTGTATTTGATTTTGAACCGGAATGACTTGTACTATGGACTGCCTGTTTATATGCATGTGTTGCTTGTGACCTAGGAGAATAGAAAAGAAGTTTGAGATTCTTAAGTCTGAAAGCATGTCGTGCTTGGGCCGGGCTATGCCCTTAAAAACTGGTTTAGTACCAGCCCGGCACGACACGAAGAAAAAGTTAGGTTGTGCTGACCTGATTCTCTTTGGCCTGAGGCACGACTTGCCCAAGCTTGGCCAGCATGAGAAGGCCCAACTCCTAGCACTACTTATAGATGTGCTTGCAGAAGATGGAGAGTCTTTAACTCTACGTATAGACCTAGGCAAGTTCATAAAGGAGATCACAATATTCAAGCATCCATATAAACTTATTTGCATTGGAAGAGAGATCTTTATATAGGTGTTTAATGATGTAGAATGTTCTCTTTTCTTAAGCACTTATTTACACCAACATAATTAAGTATATTACATTGTGTATTAAGTCAATGGAGTTGCTGAGCTGAAGTGGGTTAAATGTTAAACTAAACGATGAGATGTTTTTAAATATGGTTCTTGAAAGTGGTCCACTTTTTTTATATTATTTTAAGAGCTTTTAGAGGTGGCTTCATAATTTAAAAAAACTAGACTAAAAAAAGCTGAATTTATTTTTTAGCCAAACTAACTTAAGCCACTTCGAAAATGCACGAAAACTTATGTTGTAACGTGACAATGTTATATATCACGTACAAGATGATGATTTCATATAAGCTGGATGAATATAAAAGGATGGTTGTATTCTATTCTTTTGTAATATATAAAAAAGGGGGCACAACTCTTTTGTATACATATTGGAAAAGTTGTACTTTGTTGTGCATATATGAAAATACCTATGTATTGCAAACTAAAACCAGATCACTCGGTGTTGTTCGACATAAGGGGTCGTAGGTTTATTATTTTAATAATTCTATAAAATGGTTATGCAATTATTAAAAATAGCATGTGAGTTATTTAATTAGCTTATATAGTTGAAATAACTTAATTAAAACATATCCATAGCTTATATAATTGAAATGGAACCATATTCATAATTAATATACATGAAATACCATATTAATCATTCATACACAAGTTAATACAACACAATATGTTTTAATTGTTAACCTACATTGTTTTAACAAGTGTTCCTTACTTATAATCATGACGTATGTAGGGAGCTTCCTCTTCATTCAATACACTAATGTTGACATCCACCGCGAAAGGAGGCGGCTTGTCAAACTCATTATGCTATTCATATGTGACATTCATAACCCTAACAATCCTTTTTTTACCTGGAAGAACCATGTGGCGCCTTGGCTGATCATTGCTGGTAGTCTTGTCCTTCTAGTTCTTACTTTTGGTAGATTTGTCCTTTTGCTTCTTTGATATGCTAGACATGTCCATTACATAGAAGACTTTGTGTCACATCATTAGCGAGCACGAATGGTTCGCCCCTATAGCCAATTTGTGTGAGGTCCACAAGCATCATACTTTACTGGTTGATCTTCACACTTTCTGTTGTTAGATTAACCCATGGGCACAGAAATGGAAGGACCTTCAAAGGTCTGTAGTTGAGCTCTCAGATCTCCTCTACGAAATCATTGTTGTTCACAGCATCTATATGAACACAGCTATTTTGGTTGGTACTCTTGTTATCCTGGCTCTCACGTAAAATGTGTAGCCATTTATCTCATACCCTTAGAATGTCAGAATTGTACTGGATGGTTCTTAAGCCAAGCATTTCAGCTGTTCATCATTTCTCTCCTTGCCCATCAGGTGGATTTGTAACCAACCGTCGAAACAATCCATATGATTGAGTGTTATCCAATCCCTTGACTTCCCTGGAAATCTGCGGCGTATAACGCTTTTGTGCTCATGGACATACGAAGCCATTACGGTTGATTGTTTCAAAATCGTGAAATGTGCTTGTTGAAAAGACAAAAGATCGTTAATAAGAATTTCTTTTCGTATCTTTTTCCCACAGCCTCCCCTCATGGCGTGATATAAGGATGCCAATTGGATTTAGATCATCAATGCAACCTACAAATAATTCGATCACATCCTCCGTGCCAAACCTGGGCAATGCAGCCTTCCAGATGAGACCGGTTGCAAACATACTTCTTTAGGTTATCCGTGATATTGTGTAGGAACACAAGTCCAAGAATATCTATCATTTTGACAATGTGAACCATGAGATGATCATAATATCAAAGAATGATGGATGGAAGATCGTTTGAAGGATGACAACACTTTGGGCCATGTTATCCTACTGCTTACCTAGCTTAGTTGGATTGATGGCCTTTTGTGATACCGCGTTAAAGAATGAACATGGCTTTATGATTGTCCCTCGTACCAAATCCGACAAAATAACTCTTACTACCATTAGAAGCAACTGTGTTATCAACATGAGACAACCATGTGTTTCAGGTGTACGATCTTATTATCTTTCGTGTTTATGAGAATCCTTATGTTTGAGGAGTACTTAGATTGAGATAAGAAAGTTCCGATTACATCTTGGGGGTTGAAAGCCGGTGGCGTCTGAGAAGCTGGTGGGGGAGCAGGCGTGGCGTCCTTCTTCTTTTGTATGGGAGAGGTGTCCTGAAATCACGATTCCGATAAGCGAAGAGCCGAAAGAAAGTTGATAAGAATTTTGGGGAATCAAGTGCTTACTGTATCACATACCGATTCGGTGCTATCGGGTGAATGCACCTTTTGGGGTCTTGGCTTTTTCGCAGCCAATTTCTTCCTCGGTTCGGTTTCACCTTCGGGTCTCCCTGTTGATCCAAAGTGATTAAGAAATCGGATTTTATGGAATTATGTAGTATAAGCCGATTGTACCTCCTTTCTTGGGTTGCTAAGAAGATCCCCGGGTAAAGGCCGATGCAGACTTCGCAGTCGAATGAAGGCGGCCAGCTTCCTCTCCGACGAGCTTGGCCCTGGGACGCTTGTCTCCGCTCTGAAATGGAAAACAATGTAAGGTCAGTGATTGGGAAAAGAGCAGTAAGTTAGTAAGCACACGCAAGTTAGTAATCTCGCTGTGAGAAGACGACGCGTGATTTTGGGAGACTGTTCTTTCATCTGAATCTGATGAGAAAGGTCCTGACTCAGAGGAATTTTCTTCTTTGTCATCGTCATCCTCGGAATCAGAATCGGAACTTTCATCACTGCTTTCTTCCAATTCCGATTGAAGCTCTGCCATACCAGTAATTTTTGGCCAGTTAGGTCTGCAAGTCTGTTTCTGGCCAGTGAGCCGTTCGATTAAGGTTGCGGCTCCTCCTTCTGTGGCGTATATGTCTTTGGCGATGGACTCCCACCAAAAGTCGAACTTTGGAGAAGTGGCCGACCACATTATAAATTCTGTCGGCATTTCAAAGTCCAAATGTGCGGCAGACAAAATCCCATAGGCCGATTGCGAGTTGAGGTCTTCTCTGGCATTTAGATGGCGGTATATGAAAAGGTCGAGAATGTCCTGCCCGAGGGAATTGCCGAGCTACCACGGCGGGATGATAAAACTCATATGAAGGTTTTTTGAGGTGAGTCCTTGTGGTCAGAATGGCAAAGAAGATACCCGGCGAGATAAACTCTTTATAAGCCGATAAGGCTTCGCCCTTTAAGGTGTTGTCCAATCGGAAAAATGAGGGAACAGGGTATTTGTCCAAGTCAGTATATGGATTGAACTGTTCTGCACCATATTCCGATTTAGACATGGTGTAAAATGCAACCATAGAATGAGAAAGGTCATTTTGGTTTAGGCGTCTTCTGTTGCAATTCACCGATATCATCTCGCCATATGATCTGCAAGGGCACTCCTTGCTATCGGATTCCGTTTCATTCGGAAATTCTAGGCTAAAGTCCAGTTCTCCTATAGAATTGTATATCTGGAGCTTTAAGAACATATAGATTAACCAGAAAGGGCCACCTAGATTTCCAACAGAATAATCGGCTTTCTTTGAGCAGAGACCTTCCCTGATCTCATGCATCATCCGATAGGTTGCTACTAGGAGGTATTTTCCGATTGCCAGTTTCTGGCCAGTTGCCAGTGCTTCGGCTACTCCTTGGTAGACCTTGCTGGGGCTTAGAGACTGACCACAGAAGAAAAACTTGTCAAGCCACAGGTTCAGCAAAGCGATGTGCCCTTCATCTTCCACGTCACTCGTTTGTTGATGAGTTGAAATGTAACGTTGCCAGCCGAAGTTCTTCTCGGGAACTAGCTTGAGGGTGGCCGACAGATCAAAAGCCGATAGCATTTTGCCATCAGGACTAAGACCAGTTAGCATTGCTACGTCTAGAAGCGTAGGGCTTATTGGACCGGTTGGGAAAAGGAAAGCGTTGGCGGTATCACACCAGAAATAAGCCGATGCTGCCATGAAGGGTTCATCTGCTGGCGGAGGATGTAAGGAAAGGAGGATAGCATCGGTAATTCCTAGGTTATCCCATTGCTCTTTTTTCTGATCATAAACCCGAATAAGCCAGTCCTTATATCCCTTGATCGGGTTGGGCCAAGATCTAAATGCCGATTTCCAATTGTTTATGCTAAGCTTATCGGCAAAAAGGGGATGTCTTGCTACAGAGTGATCTATAAAGTCCGATGGGTCTCGTTCCCCTATGGGCCCCAAAGAGTACAGAGCTTCGGTGTCTGAGCATCAGAATAGTACCTGAGACATGTTGCCGATTGGAAGTGGAGGAGTGGTTGTGCGCTGGAAATCCTGAGAGCTGTGGAGATTCCGATGCGGGAGGCTCGTGCGCAGGAGAATGGGTGAAAATGACAGCGAGTGGCTGCCTATTTATAGTCGCGGTAAAACTAGGGTTTTTACCGGGGGTTTCGGCGTTACTGTTTCGGCCCATATTGCGTGATGGGCTGAGGCGTGTTCTCAGAATGGGCCGAAAGCAAAGATTGCAAGGGTAAAACCGTGAAATGTTCTGAGGTAATTTGGTAAAATCCGATTTTTTAGTGGAAGTTCGGCTAATGGGAAAACCCATTGCCAAACTTAGGGGCATATGTTGACACCCAAATTTGGCAGAAAATCGGATATTGTGAAAGGGTTAAATTTATCGGAATTATTGGGCCGAATCAAAAAATGGGCTTCATCGGCAAAGAAGAAAAGCGTATTGAAGAATACCGATAATTACGAGACTTCGGAAGAGATACGATCTGATCAGTGCGACGCGGTAGAATAGGTCGTATCAGTATCGAAATTGTAATAGTATAAATAGGACCTTAGGTCTCGAAAAATAAAGACACATCATACTCAAAACACAAACTACTTTCTCGAATCCGATCGACCTTGTCGAAAGGCTTCAACTCGCAGGTAGAGCTGTCTCGATGGGATAATCGATTCTCTCCTTGTAACCCGTATGCATGGCTGCATCATCTTGATCTCATGTATACAAAGCATATTAAACTGTCTCGGGATTTACCGATCTTTAATATGTTCTCGCATATTGCACTGTCTCGATTTGATCTATCTGTAATGTGTGTCTATCCTGGAATGCCGATTATCAAGTGTTTCATATGCCTTTTCCTGAATCCGATATATGCAACTGTCTCGTTTAATCGATCTTGTATATGCCTTGTTTAGGATCTTGCATGTGTGAATGTTTGCCGATTGGTATTGCATCTACCTTTATTAGTTTTAGACCTTTTAATCTGTTTATTGGTTTATATCTAGACTTAGATTTGAATACTGTCTTGGCCTGACCAATCTGTGCAATCTATTTCTTGGTTTAACATATATATGATGCGAAGGTTTATTACTAGTATTATATGAAAATACCAAAAAGAAGTATAAGATTTGTAATTGAAAGAATATTTACATTTAATTGCTCTATCTGGCATTAAGCCGATAGATTCTGATAATCGGATTATCTAAAGCCGATTCTATATAACCTGATCTGGCTGTTTTAGAAAGCCGATTAGGGCTAGTCGCTGACGATTCTCTCCTTGTCAATTTACAGGTCAAATTGACTGGCACGTTTGGTTTCTGGTTGCGACACAATCCCAGAGTTGACACTTCTGTACGTGTGTTCATGAAAAGCTCACTTTTTGTGTTAACAGTTTGCTAACAGGACCCTTTCTAAATACTACTTTTAGATCTTTTACCATAGGAAATATACATGTCCATTATAATGTGTGGGCTTCGTATGATGGTCTGGTTTTCTGTTAGAATTCTTACCTTTCCTCCATAATAGATGCTTCGTAAGAAGAACCTACGGTGGCCCATATACACAACCTTCCGAGTGTTTTTTAGGTACATGCTGTCTATTTCATCTAAGCACTAGATTTTGGCTCTATGGGCGTGTTTGGATCGTTACCCCAGCTCGCCGTGCCAATCGCAGGCACGCCAGCGCGATTTGGCGAGCGTTTGGTTTGGCGCCATCGAAAGGCGCGGGCGCGGGAGCAACGGTGCGCCGCCACAAGACACGCGGCGAGCAGTTGGCGTTAGCGGCGATTCGCCGCTAACGCCGCCAAATCGCGCGAAGGCGCGCCCGCCATTGGCACGGCGTGCGCTGGTCAGCATCCAAACACGCCCTATATCCTTTAATAGTTGGGCCCAAAAAGTTGCCAAGTGCAGGCCAGTCGTTGATAGTTATGATTAATAATGAGTATATAGTGAAATGCTCTCTGTTGCACCCATCCCGCATACCTATACGCCATTGTTCCACAACGTTAGTAGATCCTCAAGCAATGACTTAAGGTATATGTCAATATGGTTTCAAGGTTGCTTTCCGGCCTTGCATAAGCAACAAAATCATAATAACTTTCACTTCATGCATAGTTAAGAAGGAAGGTTGTAGATACATAGTCACATGCCAAGTGCTATGGTTGCTGCTTATCTTGCTGAAAGGATTCATCTTATACGTACTCAACCCAACCTTATGTTCCTCACCTCGTTTGTAAAGTTCGAGTATATTCTATTGACTTTCCTCCATTGATAGCCATCAGCTGGGTGTGTTAGCATTCCATCATCCTTATACTTTTCTTTAGGCAATGTGTCACTGCACATGCTCTTTGTTCATAAACAAACGCTTCAACTGGGAGATTAATTATGAGAAAATACCACACCACCTTATCAAGGTCTCTTCTTCTTACACTCCCCCTCTACCTCACTTGGGTCATCACACTTGATATTTTACGGCCATGCTTTGCACACCGAATAAGCTTCCAAATCCTCGTACTCCTTGCGATAAAGAATAGACTCATTAGGACATGCATATATGTTTGTACTTCTAATCTCAAAGGGCAAACGACTTGCTTTGCTTTGTACGTAGATTTAGACAACTTATTATCCTTTGAAGCAACTTTTTATGAGACATAACAACTCGTCGAATCTCTTATTGAACAATCCATTTGTCACCTTCCATTGCATGAGTTTTAGTGTGGTACACAACTTTTTCTAACCCTACCCACGGCTTGGGTATAACAGTGTTAAACTTTTCAAATAATCTTTCATCTGTATAGTCTCTCTCTGCATCACGTAGTATCTGGTCTAACTCATCATCACCAAACTACCCCAATATATCTTCGAAAGAACCTATTGGGTAGTGTCCGAGATATTGATAATCACTTCTTCATTATGCTTGATCTAACAGGTATAGTTTAGCATGCAACCTCTTTGTAGCAAATGGCTATGGAGAGATCATTTGTTTGAATACTCCTTCGCATTTTTACGGTTCATACATGTATAACATTATTAACATATGAAGTCTGACGGCTTGTATGTAAAGGTCACACAAATAAAACTTTGCCCGTCCTCAATGAACTCCTTATAGCATCAATTCATGTTGTACATCTATACCTGGTCCATCTACGTTAGGTTATAGCAAAATTTATAAAATATGGCACAGACTTGGGGTCGGACGTTCGATGCGCGCCCGTCGGACGCTTCCCCGGCCCAGTTGTAGCGTGCGAAAGCTCCCCTGTCCAAACGCATGCAATGACGTCAGCGATAACGTCAGCGAAAAGATTCCTTTCAGTTTTCTCTTTCAACAGCCATAGATTTTGACTGGTTACTCCAATGCACGAACCGTTTGCACCACTGCGTTCCTCGTATTTTTACGAACAAAACAAGACCAATGTTGATATAAAAAAGTTACTGAAACAATTTGTTATTCTAATGGAACAATTAATTTAGCCCGTTGAAACAATATGGTTAGCCTACTGAAACAGTTACTTTTATCTAGTGGACGTATAACCAAGTGAAACAGTTGGTTTAGCCTATTGAAACAATATATATAGCATGCTAAAACAATTGGTTTAGCCTATTGGAACAATATATATAGCCTGTTGAAATAATTAGTTTAGCCCATTGAAACATTTATCTAGCCCGATGAAATAATTTATACAGCCTGTTGGAACAATATGTTTGACATGTTGAAACAATTAGTTTAGCCTGTTGGAACAATCTATCTAGTCTGTTGAAACAATTTGTTTAGCCTATTGAAACAATATTTTTAGCCTGTTGGAACAATTAGTTTAGTCCACTGGAACAGTATGTCTAGGCAAGTGCAACAATTAGTTTTTTCTATTGAAACAATATGTCTAGCCTGCTGAAACAATTAGTTTAGCCTATTGGAAACAATCTGTATAGACTGTTAAAACAATTTGGCTAACAAAAATAATTAAAAATTTAAAAAATATTTAAAATGACTTAATTAGGATTTCAGATGAATTATGAAATTTGTCCTATGTATTTGGGACTCCAGATGAAATAGAGACAAAAAAGAGAATTTTAAATAGGCAAAAAATGAAACGCACGTTTTTTGCTAGCAGGCAGTAGCAAAGTGCATCCTGTTGGTTGCGGGCCGCGCTGTTGGACGCCCGGACGGAAGCATTTCCAATAAAATATTATAAGGAGTTTTATAAAATTTCCTATTCCCTTATAGAGTATTTTTCTAGAAAAAAAAAACTAATACTACATCAGAACTTTTGGGTTAAGAGAGAGAAAGATAGTGAGCATCGAACGAGAGAGGTGTGAGATGCCAAAAAGCCGGGCTCGTGAGAATCAAATGCAAGTTTTGACCAGACTCCGATGCTGAGACACACAAGAAAAAATATATATAAAAAAAAATAAAAAGGTGAGCATTCGAGCAGCAAAGTATTTCCAGCCAGGCCCTCGCAAGAAGTAAATATTATCCTTCGAAACTCGCGAGCTTCTTCCTCCTGCGAATAAACAATTCGCCCCCTCTTTTCGGGCTAATTGCTGTCACAAGCAAACAAACTCTCGCAGGTTTTCTTAGTGGCAGAGGGGAGCTAAACTAATGGAGGTTTTAGTAAAGAGCGCCCTTTGCTTGCTTGTTCTCCCTCTCTTGCTTGTTCTCCCTCTCTCCCTCTGCCTACTTAAATAGTTAAGTGTAGTCTTGTGTGCTGCTGCTCTTCTTTGGTTTCTCTCTCTCCTCTCATCTCGTTTTCCCTTCTCTCTCAACTAGTCTTCAATTCGTGCAGTGGATAGATTCTTGCAGTCTTCTCCATCTCTGAACCTGTTTGTTCCCTCCATTGTTGATGAGGTTTTGCGTGCCAAGGTGAGCGCTTTCTTTCTTGCTGCTGCTCTGGTGCTATTGCTTCTTGGCTTGGTTGCTTCAAATGCTCGGTTGTTTCTTCTTGGTTTAGAGGTTCCGATATCCAATTAATTTTGAGGCCTGGACATGTTCGGTTTTTGGTTCCACTTCGAAATTTGAGTCTGTTTCCACTCTGTTTTGGTTCATGGATTGTGCCAATTGTGAGATATTTTGTGTTGCTTTTTTGGGAGTTTAGTGGGGGCAATTTGCTCAAGGAAATCACGCCTTTGATTTCGCATTTGCTTCAACTGTTCTTGGGTCCTTTCCCTTGCAAAGATTCCTTGTGCTCTTCTTTTTGTTCTTTGGGAGCGAGCCATGGTGCGAATTTGGAGGTGGATTCCTGATTTCGTGTGCCTAAACGATGTGAAAAAGTTTGCTGCAAATTTGCAGAGAAATCGCAATCGAAACCCTCTCCGTCGACATGTGAAGTCATCGAAGAACTCGGCAGGACGCAAGAACTCTGCGGCCATCTCCATTTTGGTTTTCTTCTTCCTTGCAAGAGTCGACGACGACGAGCGCAAATTCATGGCCGCGTCCGAGTCCGCGTCCTTCACGGAGGCCGCCTTCTTCTTACTGGTGCTGCTCCGGGTGATGGCGCCCGCCATTGCCGACGCCAGCGAGGCGGCGGCGCTGCTCGCCTTCAGACGCGCGTCCCTGGCCGACGACCCACGCGGCGAGCTCGCGAGCTGGGCGGCGTCCGGCGCCCGCGGAAACTCCACCGCGCCGTGCTCGTGGGCCGGCGTCTCCTGCGCTCCGCCGCCGGACGGCCGCGTGGTCGCTGTCAACCTCAGCGGCATGGGCCTCGCCGGCGAGCTCCGGCTCGACGCGCTCCTCGCGCTCCCGGCGCTGCAGCGCCTCGACCTCCGCGGCAATGCCTTCTACGGCAACCTGTCGCACGCCTCGTCCTCGTCGTCTTCCTCATGCGCGCTCCAGGAGGTGGACATTTCGTCGAACGCCTTCAACGCGACGATGCCCCGGGCGTTCCTGGCGCCCTGCGCCGCCCTGCGCTCCCTTAACCTGTCGAGGAACTCCTTCACCGGCGGCGGATTCCCGTTCGCGCCGGCGCTGCAGTTGCTGGACCTGTCGCGCAACCGCCTGGCGGACGCCGGCCTGCTCAACTACTCCTTTGCCGGCTGCCATGGCCTCCAGTACCTCAACCTCTCCGCCAACCTCTTCGCCGGGCGGCTGCCAGAGCTCACGCCGTGCAGCCAGATCACCGTCCTCGACGTGTCGTGGAACCACATGTCCGGCGCGCTCCCCTCCGCCCTCGTCGCCACCGCGCCGGCGAACCTGACGTACCTGAGCATCGCCGGAAACAACTTCACCGGCGACGTCTCTGGGTACGACTTCGGCGGGTGCGCGAGCCTCGCGGTGCTCGACTGGTCCTACAATGGCCTGAGCAGCACCAGGTTGCCGCCGGGGCTCGCCAATTGCAGCCGCCTAGAGACGCTCGACGTGTCGGCGAACAAGCTCCTCGCCGGCGAGATACCAGCGTTCCTGACCAGCTTCACCTCCCTGCGGCGGCTGGCATTGGCCGGCAACGAGTTCGCCGGGCCGATACCGGCGGAGCTGAGCCAACTGTGCGGCACGATCGTCGAGCTCGACCTGTCAAGCAATCGGCTGGCCGGCGCCTTGCCGGCAAGCTTCGCAGAGTGCAAGTCCCTCGAGGTCCTGGACCTCGCCGGCAACGAGCTCTCCGGCGACTTCGTGGTGAGTGTCATCAGCACCATCTCCTCGCTCCGTGTGCTGCGGCTCTCCTTCAACAACCTCACCGGCGTGAACCCGCTTCCCGCGCTCGCGGCGGGGTGCCCGTTGCTCGAGGAGATTGACCTTGGTTCCAACGAGCTTGATGGGGAGATAATGCCAGAATTGTGCTCGTCGCTGCCTTCGCTCAAGAAGCTCCTCCTGCCGAACAACCACCTCAATGGCACCGTGCCGCCGTCGCTCGCAGGCTGCACCAACCTGGAGTCCATTGATCTCAGCTTCAACTCACTGGTTGGCCACATCCCGCGAGAAATCATGTCGCTGCCCAAGATTGTCGATCTGGTCATGTGGGCGAATGGCCTCTCCGGCGAGATACCGGACATCCTCTGTTCCAATGGCACCACACTGGAGACGTTGGTGATAAGCTACAACAACTTCACCGGAAGCATCCCCCCGTCCATTGCAAGGTGTGTGAACCTCATCTGGGTGTCGCTCTCCGGCAACCAGCTCACCGGCGGCATGCCCCCGGGCTTCGGCGAGCTTCAGAAGCTCGCCATTCTACAGCTCAACAAGAACCAGCTCTCTGGGCGTGTGCCGGCCGAGCTCGGCAGCTGCAACAACCTCATCTGGCTTGACCTCAACAGCAACAACTTCACCGGAGAGATACCGCCGCATTTGGCGGGCCAGGCGGGGCTCGTTCCGGGGGGCATTGTGTCCGGGAAGCAGTTTGCATTCCTCAGGAATGAGGCAGGCAACATCTGCCCTGGCGCCGGCGTGCTCTTCGAGTTCTTCGGCATCAGGCCGGAGCGCCTGGCCGAGTTCCCGGCGGTGCACCTGTGCCCATCCACAAGGATCTACACGGGCACCACGGTGTACACATTCAGCAGCAATGGCAGCATGATCTTCCTGGACCTCTCATACAATGGCCTCAGTGGGGCAATCCCGGGCAGCCTTGGGAACATGATGTATCTCCAGGTCCTCAACTTGGGGCACAATGAGCTCAGTGGCACCATACCGGATGCATTCGCCGGGCTCAAGTCGATCGGCGCGCTTGACCTGTCAAACAATTGGCTCACCGGAAGCATCCCCCCGGGCCTCGGCGGCTTGAATTTCCTTGCAGACTTTGATGTCTCCAACAATAACCTGACTGGCCCAATCCCTCCATCTGGGCAGCTCACCACATTTCCGGCATCCCGGTATGAACATAACTCTGGCCTCTGTGGCATTCCTTTGCCTCCTTGTGGGCACAATGCAGGTGCTGGTGGGGTGCAAAGGGATTTGCCTAATGGGAGGAGGAGAGTCATTGGGGGAAGCATTCTTGTAGGAGTGGCACTCTCTGTGGTCATTCTACTCCTGCTGCTGGTTGCTCTGTGCAAGCTCAGGAAGAAACAGAGAACCGAAGAGATGAGAACCGGGTACATTGAGAGCCTTCCAACTTCTGGCACATCAAGCTGGAAGCTCTCTGCAGTCCGGGAGCCACTGAGCATCAATGTGGCAACATTTGAGAAGCCACTGAGGAAGCTTACCTTTGCTCACCTCCTTGAGGCCACCAATGGCTTCAGTGCTGAGACCCTTATAGGCTCCGGGGGGTTCGGTGAGGTGTACAAGGCCAAGCTCAAGGATGGAAGTGTTGTGGCCATCAAGAAGCTGATCCATTTCACTGGCCAGGGTGACCGGGAATTCACCGCAGAGATGGAGACTATCGGCAAGATCAAGCACCGCAACCTTGTGCCGTTGCTTGGGTATTGCAAGATCGGTGATGAACGGCTCCTCGTCTATGAGTACATGAAGCACGGCAGCCTAGATGTTGTGCTCCATGACAAGACCAAGGCGAGCGTGAAGCTCGACTGGGCGGCGAGGAAGAAGATTGCAATTGGTTCAGCAAGGGGCCTTGCCTTCCTCCACCATAGCTGCATCCCCCACATCATACACCGGGACATGAAGTCAAGCAATGTGCTTCTCGACAACAATCTCGACGCCCGCGTGTCGGATTTCGGAATGGCGAGGCTGATGAATGCACTCGATACACATCTGAGTGTGAGCACACTTGCAGGCACGCCTGGGTATGTGCCACCTGAGTACTATCAAAGCTTCCGGTGCACGACCAAGGGTGATGTTTACAGCTATGGCGTTGTCCTCTTGGAGCTCCTTTCAGGAAAGAAGCCCATTGATCCAAATGAGTTTGGTGACAACAACCTTGTTGGCTGGGTGAAGCAGATGGTTAAGGAGAACAGGAGCAGTGAGATCTTTGATCCCACACTGACCGACACGAAGTCTGGGGAAGCTGTGCTCAATCAGTATCTGAAGATTGCTTGCGAGTGCTTGGATGATCGGCCAAACCGAAGGCCAACCATGATTCAGGTTATGGCAATGTTCAAAGAGCTGCAGCTTGACTCCGACAGCGACTTCCTCGATGGCTTCTCAATCAATTCGTCAACGATAGACGAATCAGCAGAGAAATCAGCGTGATGTTTTCGCGTCCTTGCAGATTTTGATTCTGTGGAGGGATGGAACAGCATACTAGCTCGATCATTTTGGCCTACAAGTAGAAAAATGTAGTCGCCTCCAAATTTAGTAGGACATGTCGTAATTTGATTCCAGTCACTGTACATAATACACGGAAGTATGAAGAGGACATGATGTTAGGGTTTAATTTTAGAAAGGCTGCTCTCTTCAGCTGTAGAGATCGTTATCTACCTTTGAATCAATTCCCTGAGTTTCAGCATCAATCTTGTTGAGAATTGTAATACAGCTTAGCTTTTTAACTTGTCTGTGTTCTGACTTTGTGTTCTTGGCTACGTCATAAAGTTGTGGCCGAATGTTTAGTCTTGCATCTTATTTACATAGGCCGGCGAACTGGCAGAGCCACTGCTAAAGCGACTACTTGCTAATTACGATCTGGGTTGACTGGCCCCATCCAGAGATGTGTTTTTTTTTTTTTACCTGATCAACCATTGAGGTGAAAGAGAACTGTTCATAGAACAAGTGGCTAGGGGTGGAAAATGGAAATGGAAAACCCGTATTATCCGGCATCCGTGTTCGAAAAAACACTATTATATCCGACATTATCCGTATTCGAATACAAACACTATCCATATCTAACGCTATCCGTATTAGAAAAAACGATATCCGTATTCACATTATTCCTATTTGTATCCGATGTTGAAGTTTTGATTTATATATAGGATGAGACAAAAACACTCGAAAAAAGTGATATCCGAAACCGTATTCATATCCGAGGATATCCGGATTTGTATTCGGATATATCCGTATTCGTATTCGCTTAAAACATATGGATACAAATATGGTAAAGCCACTGTCCGATCCGTATCCGATCCGTTTCCACCCCTACAAGTGGCAAGGTGTTTGGTTGTGAAATCCACCACCAGGGTTCAAATACCTACGGTACAATAAAAAAAAAAAATCCTGGTACACCTCAACAGTGAGACCTGAAAATTGCATACATGTCAATGTCTGATTAAAACTTTGCTGATAATAATAAACAGATGATAATTTCAGAAACTCTTCAGTCTGTTACAAGCCCCTTTCCCACTTTAATTCTGTACACTCATACTACATTTTGTTTTTTGTTCCTAACTTTCTCTACCTTTCTTTGACAAAGCGGTAATTAATGTTCATGATGCTGCCAGTTACCACAACATGCTAGGCTGCCTAGGTTGTTGACCATATCTGAAAATCCAGTCCCTAGATTTTGTGGGCAGTACCTGATGAATCAAGTTGGTACTACACATATTTTCTTTGTCTTCTTCCTGAATGATTACTGTGATGACAAAGCTGGGCAACAGAAAGAAGTTTTCAGTTCTGCACTGTGTACTGAAATTGCCATATATTCTGTCTGCTGACAAGGTCTGAAATGGATCTAGTGGACATGGCAGACTGCTTTTCCAACTGCTTGTTGTGGACAAACTGAGAAGCACAAGATAAGGCAGGAAGTTCGTAATTTTTTAATGGCTACATGAGGTGTGTGTGCTGTGTACTGAAGTCTGATGATGAGCCACGAATATGTCCTTTCATCTTGGCAGCTGAGGATATCATCAATTTCATCACTCATCAGTATGGTTTATGCTATATGTTAATACAAAATTCAACAGCTGCTATTGTTCACCTGGTGTTATTGTTTTATGGGAACTTCCTGTTCTTTTATACTTTTACTCATACATGTTGGAAGCATCTGTACGGTACAGCATGTATTTCCATTCCTACCTGAAATGCACTTTTTTTCACCAAATTTGTTCACTTTTCTTCTGTCAAAAGTGGTTGCGTTTTGCTTCTGATGTATACACTTTTCGACTTCCAGTTCTTTAGGTTGTTTACCGACTCGACTAAGACCAAGTGGTATTATAAAATTTTCAAGTAGGGCATGGTATGTCTACTTCTTTGTTTGATCCTTTTCACATTCTTTTATTAAATGCAAACCCCTGCCTAGCTGCCCCAAATTATTTCTAGATTAAAGCATGCAGATAACACCATGGAAGTAGACCAAAATGAACATTAAAACGTCATGTGTAGGTCCAAGCTTATTCTGAAAAAGAACCATGTCTGCTTGCATCGTGTAATTGTACTTTTGAAAATAAGCTGGCGATTTAACTTTAACACGTAACTATGGAATATGGAAAAAAAAATCCTTGCAATGCGCAACTCGTTTACACCTTTTTAATGGAAGAAAAACCTAAACATAGGCAGTTTTTAAAAATACAAAGGGACTGCCCTAGCTATGGCTAGGTTTCTTCTTGTATACCATGCTTTCGTCTTAATGAGATGGCAAAGTATCTGCTTGCCTGTTTAAAAAATACAAAAGGAATGGAAAAAATAATGCACACAAAAAATGAATTTTCATTTTTTGTGTGCATTATTTTTTCCATTTAAAATAATGCACACAAAAAATGGAGTAAGAATCAAACAGTGCACATCATTTTAAATGTAAAATTTAAAGTTTGGTATTTCAAATAATAAAAATCTTAGATTATGGAATCTACGATTCAACACCTTATAGGTTACACCGAACTCTCTCACTTCAACATTTTTTAAGAACAACAAAGTAACCTTCATTACTCATTAACCAAGTTACAAACGGACCCAAATATTATAAAGTTGGTGGTTTAAGTACTGAAATAGCGCTTCTTTTTAGCAAAGTATTGTATTTGTATCACTTGTTTGTAAAAAAAAATTTTCCTCAAAACGTTCCTAAACATATAGGTCCATAGCATTTCTTTCCTTTGCCCTTTTGTAGTGTTGCTCCAAAAAGATAAAGCAAAAATAGTTTGGTGTTACTCAAAGTTGAGTGAACAATGGTCACTTTCACGTCGGCTTGGCAGGCTGAGTTGGTAGCGTAGTGCCGCAATGTATTTGATGCAATGCCATGTTGGGGGCGTGTTCAGCTATAGGTTGGGTTGGCATCGTAGTGTCGCAGTGTGTTGGAGCTTTGAGGTTTTTTTTTTCTATTTACATTTTTTTGATGAAATGACGGAGCTTCTGTCTATTACTTTTAAAAAAAAAAGTTGAACGATATCCATCTATCCTTGAAATGAACTTATAACTAATACTAATTTTCAGCGACAATCTATAAAGGCACAAACTTTCCTCGCTAACCAAGCAACCTTTCCGGACTAAGATTTCAAGCCGGATTAGCTGAGCTGATTAGCAAATCGGCTTCGCTTTCACATACGCTATAATTTCAAACGATTTGGTATTAGGTGGCTGAGCTGAGGACTGAGGATAAGATGTGCGTTCGTGTCGTGCGTGTGTGCGTGTCGTCCTTGCCGTTCTTAATTACTAGGTTTCCGTTCCTGTTGAGCACACATCAATTTGGCTGTGCAGCCCTGCCAGGCGTTCGTCCATCAAGAGTGTAACAAACATCCCAAATATTCAAATTATTTGGAGCTCTGATCTAATTATTGTTTTACCAGTAACCAGATTCGAATCCATATCCGTATCCATGCATATATCCAACTATATGTTTGTACCCGCATCAATTATCTAAATTATTCAACGTACAAATATAATATGTGTTTATGTTAATATGCACAATTTGTGAGAACATTGAAATTAGTTAGATGGATATTATAAAAATGAATTCGTTGTTCTTCAGAGGTGAAATATATATTTCATGATTAAATATACTGTGAAATATATATTTCATGATTAAATATACTATGTTTGAGTGATATTCAAATCCAAATCCTAGAATATCTGAATCCATATTCATCTCCAATAATATTCAAATCTGATACGTATCCAATATAGGAATATTCGAATCCAATTTGTATCCATATCCGATACCGTAACACCTGGCCATCTATCCATCAATTAGGTAAATTAAAATGTTACCGTAGCTAAAAATTAGCGTTGCAAGTTCATGCATACCGCCACAATTTTGACAATATCGATATTTTTCTAATGGTCTGTATTAAAATACAAATGAATTGCTCGTCTTTCCTCATCGGTTTAACCTTTAAAATAAAAATTAATTTTACATATGAGGGATGAGGAATCCCCAACACGAGCCTCTATGTAGGGGTGGAAACGAGCTGAGCTTGAGTGAGCTAGGGCTGGCTCGGCTCGAGCTCGTTTGCTAAACGAACCGAGCCCAAGATAGCACTTGAGACCTTGTGAGCTCGTCTCATATAGGTGCCATCGACTGGGGGAGGAGGGAGAGGTGACATCGCCGTCTGCCGAAGGGAGGAGCGGCGTTGCTGTCAGCCAGATTTTGGAGGGGGAGGAGGAGGAGGGAGGGGCAGCGTTGCCATTGGCTAGAGGAGGGAGGGGAGGCGTTGCCATCGGCTGGAGGAGGGAGAAGTGGCGGTGCTGTTGGCTGAAAGGAGGGTCGGCGTTTCCATTGACCAAAGGATGGAGAGGCAGCGGTGACATCGGTCAAAGGGGGAGGAGAAGGGAGAGACAACGTTGGTGTTGGAAAGATCTAGAGGAGGAGGAAGGACGGGCGATGTTGCCATCAGCTAGAGGAGAAAGAGACGGCAGCGGCAACTGGAGGAGTAGGGAGAGGCGTCGGTGTTGGCGCCGCCAGCCAAGGGAGGGAGAGGCAGCAGTGGTCGGAAGAAGGGAGAGGCGGCAGTGACATCGGTCGAGGGAGAAGGGAGATATGGTTACGTCTATATCATTAGGTGGAGGAGGAGAAGGGAGCGCTACAACCGCAGAGAGAGATAGATAGAGAGAGAGAGAGAGAGAGAGAGAGGATGTTGTGGCCTATGGCGGCGGCGGGTGAGAGTTAGTGAGGGAGTTAAGGATTAGGGTTAGAGGCATGGGTTGGGTTGAGAATGGAGTATGTGTGGTTAGATATGTTGGCCATGGCCCATGGGAACTTGGCAAGTTGTAGTGTGCGAGTCGCGAGTGAGCTAGGCCTGGTTGGGCTTGGGCTCGATGAAACAAATGAGCTAGAAAATATGCACGGCTTGGGCTTGTTTGCTTGTATGCCAAGCCCGAGCCAAGTCAGCTCGTGAGTATTGAGAATGTGAGGGCAACATGGAAGTATAAATTCGAAAGTCTTCTCCCATTAAGATCACAGTAGTATGTGGTGATTTTTAGTGGGAAGGATATACGGGATGAAGTATAATACTATTATACTAGTACTTCTTAAAAAAATGTGTACTACTCGTTAAAACAAACTAACGACACAGCATTTCCTCACTAACCAAGCAATTGTCGAGACCAAATCGATCTTGAAGGAAAATTAGCTGAGCTTGAGCAAGCCAGCATCGCTTCCAAACATAGCTGTCACATACATCAGCGTATCGATTTCAACGGATTCGGTACCGGGTAGCTGAACCTCATCCGGGCAGGACCATGTTACATGCATCGTGCGCACGTGCGCGCGCGTACGTACGTGCCATGCACGGCCCACACGTGCCGCCCTTGATTAATCCGCCCGTGCACTGCATGCGGGCGTACGCCCATCGATCAATGGATTAGCGTACTGCATTGCAATATCTCATTGCTGGAAAGCGCGACGTGAATTAGGCAGGGGCAAGACTTTGGACTTTGGAATAGTGACTGCTGCCTCCTGCTGGTTGGTTAGCTGCTCACTGGCTAATCCATCTGCCTGAGACTGTCACACTATCCTAGTCCGGTTCCCCCTTTATCGACACCATATTAGAGCATGTAAAATGATTGAGACAACAGTCATCTCTAACCATTGCCATGTCACTTATAAAGATGACTTAAATAGAACTCATACAATGGTAGAGATGGCTTAGAGACAATTGAACATTTTTTATGACATTTAATCACACACAAGATTTCTTAATGCGCGTATAGAGTCATCTCTTGCATTGTAGATGGCTCAACTCTCTATGCACACCCTCTCTCATCCACGTCATTATCTATCCTACATGGCAAACCTTATAGATGGCTTAGAGACAGCTAATATGTACAATTGTACATGCTCTAAAGCATACTATTTGCAGGTACCTTTTGGTGTCCATCGTCATTAATCACCTGTTGGCATCTCTGAAAAGAGGCCTCTTTGCACACTCCAGACTAGAAAAAAAAGTGAAGGCTAATGGCACTGGCTATGTATGTACAGGTGTTCAAGTGAAACTTATTTACAGAAAACTTATAACTTAAAATATAATCCATTGTTTTAAGTTATAGATGAATGTAGCTTGGAGCTATAGATTTAATTCAAGCCATAGTTCATTATTTGTCACCGAAACACTACTATATAAAACAGTGGCTATCAAGCAAATCTAAATGGGACTTTGAGATCTTAAAGGCTCATGTATGGAAGGGTGCATGAGAATATCATATTGTTAGTGAGAGGTGGGAGACATCAATTTAAATAGTAGAGCTACATGTATAAAAGAGACAACGAGAAGAACACACGTGGCTCACCTCGCTAGGCTAGGGCAGGGAGTGGCGCGTGCATGTGCAAACTACACCCGCATGAATGGTCCATCGAAACAAGACCCTCGTGCTTGCGCAAGCACATCTTCCTTTTGAAGTCCATTTTCTTTTGCTCTCCAGATTTATTTGGTACCGTGGTTATGAGATATGAAAATCGTGGATCTGATCGCAGCGCATTTTCGTGACACGTTCGGCCACCGACTCTGTATATAAACCGCATGACCGCACCAAGATTAATCAGATCGGTCACCAAAGATACTCCACCATGGCGTTTGGTGTTGCACCAATCGCTGGGAGAGCAGGTCTTCGAAATCCACGTTGTTGAGATCTTACAAATGGAGACAACGAATAAGGTTTTTGGAAAATGCATAGCGCTACTACTCGTGATCTTCTTCCTCTACATCCACGGCAATCTGCTACGTCTACTTCCTCTATGTCCCTTGCGGTCTTCATCGCCTTCAACACTGTAGCAATGGGTCATCTTCATCCTATCTTCAGTTGCGAGTCTGAGGGTGATCAATACATATTCCACACTACCCTAACCGGCTTAACATTTCGATTAACGATTATATTACATGTACATTTGATTACCTCTGTATTTGTGTCTACAATATATTACTTAAACAAAAGAGTTAAAATGAAGGGCTTCACAAGTTTAAATTTGGTTTATATTTAAATTTCAAAGTAAGGAAGAGAAAAGGTAAGCACGTCCGTGTGGCGTTTAATCAACTACCACTAGGGTGGATATGGTGCAGATATTTTCGACCGACCGAATCGATCGAATAGTGATTTGGATTGTTTTGTGAATATTCAGTTATTTTTATGGATACGGACATCGATAATGAAGGATAATATCCGATGGATAATATTTGAAAAAAATGTGGATAGTATCTCATAGATATTCGATGGATACTATCCAACTCACAGATAAGCGATACAACTCTACATTATACAACACCAAACTAAACATATTATATAGATGTTTTTCAAGTATGCATTTTTAAATATTATTCGAGTAATATCCATTCTAAACTCTGATAATATTGATTTTTTATTATCTGTATTCATATTCGATAATATTCGTGCCTTTATCTGACAATATCCATTTTTATATCCATGTTCGCACTATTCGTATATGTATCCATATTCAACAAAAAAAATATGTATCTATATCTATATCCAATACTATCTTATTGTATCCTATTCGATCATACCCCTAGCTGCCACGTGCGTCCACGTGGTGCTAAATCAGCCTCCACGTGTGCAAAACCGCTGTTAAACGTCTAAAAGAGACGAGGGACGAAAAATCAATCGAACGTCATAGTCGAGTGAACCAAGCCTGTTTGACTTGTGCAGTTGTGTGCTCGGAAAGAGTTTGAGCCGGGTTTTTAGTGAGCTCACGAGGTTCCTGTTTTTTTTTTGTCACAGTTTTTTCCTACGAGTTGCCTTTAGGTATACCAAAGTGGTCACATGGATTCAAAGAGCATTTTCAATGCAAGATTTGTAAACATCATTTCTATAAGTGCCTTGTCATCTAGAAACTATAGAAAAGATGGTGTCTCAATTGTATTGTATCTTAATACTGTTTTTTTCATCATTAATATTTTCTCTTTTTTTGAAAGATATCTTCTTCTGCGCATTAATTCTAAAGTTTTGAAACAAACGTAGAAATTGTATCTTAAGGAAGAAACTATCTCTTTCTCTCTTTACACTAATTCTATGTCATGTAATCTTTCTATTCTACATAACATAGTAAGAAACGAGTGAAGAAACCACATTGTAAGTGTCCTAATGGGGTTAGAATAAAGGACCGATCGTATACCAACTAAGGACCGAACATTATTTGCCGGCAAGTGGATGAAAGCATTGCATATACAAAAGAGTAAATCGCACCTAGTTTTTACTTGGGTCCAAAACTTTCAATACCATATATGTGGTACATGAAGTTGCGTTACAGTTTTAGTTAGATGCAAAGTGATTTCGTGAGAATGATTTTGATAATATGACTATTTAGTCAATGTAATATGTGACCACAAATGACCACATGTAATTTTAAATAAAGTCATATTAAAATTGGAAAAAAATATTTTATAAAAAATATCTAAATTTAGAAACCATAAAAAACTAAAATTCAAAAATAAACTTAGAAAGATTAGTAAACAGTACAAATTTTAAATTTTTAAAAGGTCTCTTTGGATTTTCTAAAAAAAATAATGACAAAGAACCTATGTACATGGGGATTAGAAAAATCTTTGGAACGGTCCGTCAAAGGACCAATGACGATGATGCAAGACGGCAAAGATGTGAAATTATGTTTTGGAGGCCTTTGACCGACTATCTCTGAACTTGCATCACTAACATATAGATCCACATATGTCATGGTCTATATGTTGAGCAAAGCTGGACATTCTGTTTGTGAAGAACCGACAACGAATGAGAGAGCCCCCAACCCTAATCCCGTGCTCCCGACGGTGGCGGTGGCGCAGCTGGCTTGCCCCACCGCCGCCGACGGGCTCCTTAGGAGCTTCGACGGCGCCTACTCCACGTTGGGGGGGGGGGGTGGAATTTTGAGGCGTTTCTCCCCTCCCTTCTTCCTTCCTCTCCTTCTTCCTCCCATTTCTTCCTCTTCCCGAGCGTCGGCGACTTGGCCGGTGGTGGCGCGACATGAGCGTGTGTTGACATGCCGAAGCGTCAATTCTGTGATTGCGTCGCAACGAGAAACCAAACGTGCCAGTCAATTTGACCTGTAAATTGACAAGGAGAAAATCGTTAGCAACATAACCCTAATCGGCTTTCAATATAGCCAGATCAGGTCAATGTGTAATCGGCTTTGAATAATCCGATTACACAATCTATCGGCTTAAGGCCAGATAGAGCAAATAAATATGAATAAGCATTTAAATGAAATGTAATCTTTCTATTTCTTTTTGGTATTTTTCATATGATATTGGTAATAAACCTTCGCATCAATACATTAGATTAAACCAAGAAACAGATTGAATAGATTGGTCAAGCCAAGACAGTATCCAGATCTAATTCAAGATATAAATCAATAAACCGATTTAAAGGGCTAAAACCAATAGACGCAATGCTAATCGGCAAACACTTATACATGCAAAAATCCTAAATGAGGCATACGCAAGGTCGATTAAACGAGACAGTCGCATATATCGGATTCAGGAGAAAAGCATACAAAGTACATGATAATCGGCATTGCAGGATAAACACACATTACAGATCGATTGAATCGAGACAGTGCAATATGCGAGAACATGTTAAAGATCGGTAAATCCCGAGACAGTCTAACATGGTTTGTATACATGAGATCAAGACGATGCAGCCATGCATACGGGTTACAAGGAGAGAATCGATTATCCCATCGAGATAGCTCTACCTGCGAGTTGAAATCTTTCGGCGAGGTCGATCGGATTCGAGAAAGAGTTTTGTGTATTGAGTATTAGATTCGATTTTTTCCTAGGCCTAAGGTCCTATTTATAGTATTACAAAATCGATACTGATATGACCTCTTTTACCGCGTGGCGCTCCCGATCAGATCGTATCTCTTCCGAAGTTTTATCTCTATCGGTTTCTTCAATATATTTCTCCTTTGCCGATGAAGCCCATTTTCTGATTTGGCCCAATAATTCCAATTCATTCAACCACTATACCATATCCGATTTTCCTGTCAAATTTGGGTGTTAACATATGCCCCTAAGTTTGGCAATGGGTATTCTCATTAGCCGAACTTTCAAATAAAAAACGGATTTCCTCCAAATCATACTGAAACATTTCACAGTCTTACCCCCGTAATCCTCGCTTCCGGCCCATTTGAGAACACGTGTCAATCCAATAGACAATATGGGCCGAAACAATAACGCCGAAATGCGCGGTAAAACCCTAGTTTTTACCACTGCTATAAATAGCTCGCCATTCGCCGTCATTTTCACAGTCTCCTCTGCGCACACGTCTCTTGCATCGGAATTTTCGGAGCTCCCAAGACTTCCAGCACGCAGCCAATCGTCCAATCGGCATCATGTCTCAGGTACTATTCAAATGCTTAGAGACTAAGGCTCTGTACTCTTTGGGACCAATAGGAGAACGAGACCCATCGGCTTTTATATTTCATTCCGTAGCACGCCTCCCTTTATTTGCCGATAAGCTCAGTGTGAACAGTTGGAAATCAGCATTTAGATCTTGGCCTAGCCCAATCAAAGGATATAAGGACTGGCTGATTCGGGTCTATAGCCAAAAACAAGAGCAATGGGACGAGTTAGGAATAACCGATGCCATTCTTCTTTATTTATCTCCACCACCAGCAGACGAACCGTTTATGGCAGCATCGGCTTATTTCTGGTGTGACACCGCAAACGCCTTTCTCTTCCCCACTGGACCAATTAGCCCCACTCTTCTCGATGTAGCCATGTTAACCGGTCTTAGTCCTGATGGCGAGATGCTATCGGCTTTTGATCTCTCTGCCACTTTGAAGCTGGTCACTGAGAAGAACTTTGGATGGCAGCATTACATCAGCACTCACCAGCAGACGGGCGACGTGGAAGATGAAGAGCACATCGCTTTTCTGAACATGTGGCTCGCTCGGTTTTTCTTCTGTGGGCAATCTCTTAGCCCTAGCAAGGTTTATCAAGGGGTAGCCGAAGCGCTAGCAGCAGGTCAGAAACTGGCCATCGAAAAATACCTCTTAGGAGCAACCTATCGGATGATGCATGAGATCAGGGAAGGTCTCTGCTCAAAGAAAGCCGATTTCTCTGTTGGAAACCTAGGCGGCCCCTTCTGGTTTATGGGAATGTTTCTGAAACTCCAGATATACAGCTTGTCGGTGTAATAAATACCGGGGTACAAAGAGTCCTGAGAAGACAAGGCGAGCCCCACGCGTCAGGCGGGCGAGCAAGGCCCCAGCGCGTGGGCGAGCCCCTCAGCGCTCAAGACAGGCCCCACGCCGTCGGTGATCGAGACCAATGGCGTGGGCGAGCCTCTCAGAGGCCAAGAGGGCCCCACGCGTCGGTGGGCGTCGAGCCCAGGCGTGGCGAGCCCCTCAGAGGCCAAGAGGCCCCACGCGTCGGCGGGCGATCGAGCCCAGTGGCGTCGGCGAGCCCTCTGAAGACCAGGCGAGGGCCCCACGCGCCAGGCGGGTGCGTGGGCGAGCCCCCTCTGAAGACCAGGCGAGGTCCCACGCTTCAGGTGGGGCCAGCGGCGAAACGTTGCGAAGGAGTCTTCGGGCGAAGCTCCCCTGCTGCGAAGAACGAGCGCATTGTCGACATCACGCGGATAGACGGTGAAGAAATGATTACCGCTTCTGATGACCCTGCAGTCTCGAGAGGTCATCCTTGTGCGCAGCCGGAATTGATCGGCAGAGAGAAGGTTTGCTTGTAATGGCCGCCCGCGTCAGGAGGAGCAGGCAGGGCCCCACCCGCAGACTCACCGGTGTGACTGTGCGGGTCAGAGGCCACTTGCGAAGCACGCGAGGGCGGCGCCGCGCGGCGTGGGCAGCGGCACGTTTTCGTCTCTTCTGTCGAGTCTTGTCAGTGTACTAAGGGTACTGTACTGCCTACCCCTCGGCTCTCTCCGCCAGCTCAAAGCTTGTATAAAAGGGGAGGAGAGAGAGGGGAGAGGGTACGTTGCTCTGGCGAGCGAGCATTCGAAACAATCTGTAAACACATCTCATTCAACCACACCAAAAAGAGCTAAGGCTCAGCAGGAGTAGGACTATTACCCGCGAGGGGGTCCGAACCTGGGTAATCCCCGTGTGTTGCTCTCTGCTGCGTCCAGTGCTCAATCGAATCGAAGCTTGGCCGATAGGCTAGCAGGATAGAAATCTGACCAGGGGTGTGATCCGAAGTGGTTGAGCGGTGAACACGCCGTCGATGGCGCGCCCGTAGGGGGGCGCTAGCCGGTTCAAGTTCTTGACCTCTCTTGGTGGCGATGGCGGAGCAAAGATCGCGATGGAGCGGCGGCGGCGCTAGAGCCGCTGCCCCGCGAGTCGGCAGCGGCGATGGCGATGAATCACCGGCGGTAGCCGCCGCCTAAGGTCGGAACCTGGCGAAAGCGGCCGTCCGGCCAAGCTAAGCGGCGCCTAGCCTTGGAGAGTGCACTCCGGCCAGAACCTCCATGCGGCGGGGCCTTGCCGGAGAACCCACGGTTCGGTGACTCCGGACTCCCGGCGGCGCCGTGGTTGGCCACAGCAAGATGCTCGTCGATCTTGCGCCAGGTGGTGCAAGTTTGGGGCGTGGGAACCGGTGTTTCCGCTTCCTCCGTTCTCCTCGGGGCTACGTTGTACAAAGCCATCTTCAATAAAAAGATAAGTTCATCTCTCTTGGGCATCTGTTCTTTTTAGCCTTAAAGTCTGTTAGAAAACATTCATTGAAAGTTGGTAGCGAAAAAAGTACTTAAGGTGATGGCCCTTAGTTGCAAAACAAACGCTTATAACTTCTGTTGGTGCGAGGCGGTTAACGGCAGGCGGGTTCTAGCTGGTGTGTCGGCTCGGTCTAGGCAATGCGCTAACAATGCACCGCGACTAGACCACTTCCGGAAGCTAAGCGCTCGCCACGTAATGTTTAAGTCGGGTTGCGAGAGGCCATAAGGGTTGAAGTAACCAGATGCCTAAGGAAAAAGCGCTCACTTTCAACAGAACGTTCTGTCTAAAGCTTTTTTGGCGATCAGTGGCTTAGCCTCAAAAGGTCTGTTAGAAAGCATTCGCGAAAAGTCGGTAGCGAAAGTACTTAAGGTGATGGCCCTTAGTTGCAAAACAAACGCTTATAACTTACGCTGGTGCGAGGCGAAGCGGACGGAAGGCGGGTTCTAGCCTGGTGTGTCGGCTCGGTCTAAGCAATGCGCCAACAGCGGCACCGGCGACTAGACCACTTCCGGAAGCTAAGCGCCCGCCACGTAATGTTTAAGTCGGGTTGCGAGAGGCCATAAGGGTTGAAGTAACCAGATGCCTAAGGAAACAGCGCTCACTTGCGGCAGAACGCTCAGTGTAAAGCCTTTGGCGGTCAGGTGCCCCAGTTCAATTTCGCAAGTTAAAATTGTGCGAAGTTCAAGCGAGGCTCACAGCAAAAGAGCAAAAGTTTGTTTGCATGGATAGGCAATGTTTACAAGGCAAAATAGACAGGGGAGTCTCGCTACTCCTCCTCGTCTTCGTCGTCCGCTGGAGCGGCGCCGCCCATCATGGATACGTGGCCGGCGGCGGTGTCAACCCGCGCCTGCTCAATCCGGTCCAGCTGGCGCGAAGGCTCCCCGGTGGCGGCGTCGAGATCAAACGCGGCGTCTTGAGCAAGACAGTTGCCCAAGATGAACCGCGCTGCTTCAAGAGCGCCTTGGCGACCGTCTTCGATCGCCCGCGTCCGTATTGCCACCGGAAGACCGCGCAGGGCTTCGGCGGCTCGTCCCACGGCTCCAGCATACTGCGCAGCCGTCTCCTCCAGCGGGGAATACAAGGTAACGCCCAGTAGATGCAGGGCGTCCCGGAAACCGTGGTAGGCGGTGCGCAGCATGTCGGCGAGGGCTCGGAGGCGCTCGAAGTGTTCCAGGCGGAGGTCTTCGATTTGCTTGGCGGCCGAGGCAGCGGCGGCTTGTGCTGCCGCAGCCTCGCGAGTCATCGCCTCCTTCGCGGCGGTTTCCTGGCCAAGAGCCCGCCGCAGCTCGTCGGCGGATCGCTCCGCCAAAGCAAGGGCTTCCTCCCGCGTCGCCCAGTGCGGGAGAGGTCTGGCGCCTCGAAGGCGCCCTCGTCGGCGATCCGGGCGAGATAAGCGGCGCGCCAGTGACGCGGTGACGAAGGTTCTCGGCCGCGGCGCCGGCGAACTCTCCGCCGCCATGAAGTGGCCCCGTCGAGGAAGCGGCGGTGAGGCTGGGCGGCAAAGTCGCGGGAGCGAGCCCGATGCCCCAGCGTCCGCCTGTTCCAAGAAGGACAAACGGGGTTGGTATGCAAAACGTGTAGCATACTAACCCTAATGCAAAATGTGCGTAAGCGCAGGAAAGCTAATCGAAGCGGCATACGAAAGCAAAAGCCGAAGGGGCGCCAAGTCGCTGATTGCGGAGGCGGTGGTGGCGCGTCGCGTCACCGCCGTCAAGCAAAGCCCGCACGAGTGGTGCCGTGCAGAGGCACCACCAGGCAACAGCGGCGAAGGCAGCGCGTCGGCAAGCACCGCCAGAAGCGTCGGCGCGAAGAAGCGGAAGAAAGGCGCAGCGGCGCCAGTTCTGAAGAGTCGCCGCGCTCTCGCTTCGGTGGCGGAGCGGCGGCGGTAGCAGCGAGGCCCCACCGAGGGGGGCGGTGGCGGCGAAGCTTCGAGATTGGAGGCGAGCCCTCTTTGGACTCGTCCCCTCTCCTCTTCTTCGTCGTCGTCCACCGCGAGGATGAGGCGGCGCTTCCGAGCGCGGTTGGAGTCGGCCGCCACGCAGCGTAGCGGCGGCGGCGAAGCTTAAGCGTCGCCGGGGCGGATCGCAGATCTGTAGTGGCCCCGTGCCACTTGGACCGCAGACCGAGAGACCTCCATGGGGCGGCGCCGCAGTGTTGGTTGCGCTCCGTGGATCCCGATCGCGAGGGGAGGATGCTGCGAGCGATGAAGTGTCGCTGGTTGGCGGGGCGATGAGTCCCGCCACCGATCCGAGCACGTCGTCCGGCACATTCCCTGCGGTGGGAAGAAGCAAGAAAGGAAGCCGTAAGGTCGGCAAGCAAAAAGATTCCAGGAAAGACAGGAGTCCCAAAAGACTAAAAGAGCACTCACCGCCGAGGGCGACGCGAACTCCATCGTTGTCGCCGTAGTACATCTAGGCGGGGCGAGTCCTCATGCGGAGCGGGCAGAGTCGGCGCCGCAAAAAATCAGCCGCGACGAGGGTTCCGGTGAGCCCGCGGCGGCGAAGGTCGGTGATGCGCGCCAGCATCAACTCCAGCTCCGCTGAATCGTCGGGCGTAGTCCCCCAGTTGATGGTGGGCTCCGCGGAACCCTCAGGAAGAGAAAGATCGTCGCAGCCGCTGGAGTCCTCCACGTACAGCCATTGTCGGTGCCAGTCCTTCCAGTTGGACTTGGGCGCGCGAGGATGAAGGCGGCGACTTCGCGGGCGTGAAGTAGCAGACTCGATGGCCCGCTTCGGGGCGGCCTCGCGTCAAAGACGAAGAGCGGCGCCCAGTGGGAGGCTTGGCATCGTCCCCACGAACATCTCGCGAGGTGGGCGAAGATGGCCGCGCAATAATGGAGTTGGGGAAGGTCCACCGCCTTGGATCTCGTGAAAGGCGAGCACCCCAAGAAAAATTGAGTCTGGCGGGATGAGCCCTTGGCGCCGCCCAGACGAAGGTAATAATCTCCCCGTCGCGAGGGCTTGGCGCCATAGTGCCAGGGCGGAACCGGGCAGCGGTCGGCGGCACGAACACTTGAAGCCGCCTCACTGCGTCTTCGTCGGCGGCGGAGGTGGGAAAACCTGGCCCAGACGACGGCGTGCCCCCACGGCGATCCTTGCTGTGTTTGGGCGCCATCGGAAAGCGGTGGAGAAGTTGGCGAAGGGAAAGAAGGCTCTGTGGTGGCAGGGAAGGAGGCAATTGGCAGTTTGTTAAGACTTAGCGTGCGGAAGGATTGACCGCAGCGCTGAGAGAAGTATTTATAGGCGTGGGGCGCGAGCACGACGGTTTGGATTCCGCCACACAGCGGCGCCATCATTGCCCAGCGTTTTGGTTTCCAGCGGCGTAGTTCCCAAGGAAGATCGTGTGCGGATGGAGAATCGGTGTCACGGCCGCGCGGTGGTGGGCCCCCATTATTCGCCTCCCGCGCTGAAAGCGAAAAAAGTGTCTGCGCTGACGGTTCACGTATCATGGTGGACCGGGCTACTTGTCGGTGTAATAAATACCGGGGTACAAAGAGTCTTGAGAAGACAAGGCGGGCCCCACGCGTCAGGCGGGCGAGCAAGGCCCAGTGGCGTGGCGAGCCCTCGGCCTCAAGACGGGCCCACGCGTCGGTGAGCGTCGACCCCAATGGCGTGGGCGAGCCCCTCAGAGGCCAAGAGGGCCCCACGTCGGTGAGGCGTCGATCAGCCAATGCACGTGGCGAGCCCCTCAGAGGCCAAGAGGGCCCCAGCGTCGAGACGGGCGATCAGGCCCAGCTGCGTCAGCGAGCCCTCTCAAGACAGGCGAGGGCCCCACGCCCGAGCGGAGTGCGTGGGCGAGCCCTCTCAAGACCAGGCGAGGGCCCCACGTGCCAGGCGGGTGCGTGGGCGAGCCTCCTCTGAAGACCAGGCGAGGGTCCCACGCGTCGGGTGGGGCCAGCGGCAAAAACGTTGCGAATGAGTCTTCCGGCGAAGGCTCCCCTGCTGCGAAGACGGCGCATTTAATGCGACATCACGCGGATAGACGGTGAAGAAATGATTACCGCTTCTGATGACCCTGCGGTCTCGGCGGGCCATCCTTTGTGGGCGCAGCAGAATTGACCGGCAGAGAGAAGGTTTGCTTGTAATGGCCGCCCGCGTCAGGAGGAGCAGGCAGGGCCCCACCCGCAGACTCACCGGTGTGGATCTGTGCGGGTCGATGTACCTGCGGCACGCGAGGCGGCGCCCATGGCGTAAGGCGGCGTCACGTTTTCGTCTCTTCAGCCGAGTCTTGTCGATGTACTAAGTGTATCTTGCCTACCCCTCGGCTCTCCGCCAAACTCAAAGCTTGTATAAAAGGGGAGGAGAGAGAGGGGAGAGGGTACGTTGCTCTGGCGAGCGAGCATTTGAAACAATCTGTAAACACATCTCATTCAACCACACCAAGAAAGAGCTAAGGCTCAGCAGGAGTAGGACTATTACCCGCGAGGGGGTCCGAACCTGGGTAATCCCCGTGTGTTGCTCTCTGCTGCGTCCAGTGCTCAATCGAACTGAGCTTGGCCGATAGGCTAGCAGGATAGAAATCTGACCAGGGGTGTGATCCGAAGTGGTTGAGCGGTGAACACGCCGTCACAGCTCCCTTGGCGAGTTAGATTTCAGCCTAAGATTTCCAAGCGAGGAAAAATCCGATTGCATTGATCGCCCATGCAGATCATACGGGGAAATGATCTCGGCTAACTACAACAAGCGGCGCTTAAACCAAGATGATCTCGCCATGTCCATGGTTGCATTTTATACCATGTCCGAATCGGAATACGGATTAGAACAGTTCAATCCATATACTGATCTAGATAGATATCCGATTCCTTCATTTTTCCGATTGTCCAACACTTTAAAGGGAGAAGCCCTGCCAGCATATAAGGAATTCATCTCTCCAAGCATTTTCTTTGCCATTCTGAGCACGAGGACCCACATCAGAAAGCCATCCTACGAGTTCTATCACCCGGCTGTGGTTGCTCGGCAGTTCAACCTTGGGCAAGATATTCCCGATCTCTTTGTTTATCGCCATTTGAATGCTCGAGAAGATTTGAACCCTCAATCGGCTTATGGAATTCTGTCAGCTGCTCACATTGACTTCGAAATGCCATCGGAATTTAGAATGTGGGCTGATACCTCGCCAAAGTTCAATGACTGGTGGGAAGCTATCGCAAAAAACATTTATGCTACAGAAGGCGGAGCTTCAACCTTAATTGAACGAGTCACTGGCCAAAAGAAAACCTGCAAGCCCAACTGGTCAAAGATCGCTGGCATGACAGAGGCTCTATCGGAATCAGAAGCTAGCAGCTCAAGTAATTCCGATTCCGATAGTTCTGATGAAGATAAAGAGGAAAATTCTTCAGAATTGGGGCCTTCCTCATTAGACTCAGACGACGAGAGAACAAACTCCCAGCTTCATACGTCGTCTTCTAGCAGCGAGGTTACTAACTTGCGTGTCTGCTAACTCACATTATTCTTTTCCGATTACTAACCTATAGTTCATTTCTCTTTTAGAGCGGTGACAAGCGCCCCAAGGCCAAGCTCATTGGAGAAGTGGCCGGTCAACTTCACTCAACAGCGAAGTCCGCATCGGCCTTTGCACAAGGTTCCTCCCAGCAGGCCAAGAAACGAGGTAAAATCGGCTTATAACTTATGATTCTGAAACACCCGATTCCTTATCCTCCTTCATTCAACAGGGAAACCCGAAGGCGAAACCAGCCTAAGGAAGAAAGTGGCCGCCAAAAAACCGAGGCCTCAAAAGGTGCGTACACATGATACCACCGAATCGGTATATGACACAGTAAGCACTTGCTTCTCATCGAAACTTTCCTAACATCCCTTCAACCTTTATCTTATCGAAAATTTGACTTTCAGAACACTTCGCCTATCCAAAAGAAAAAGGATAGCACTCCAGCTCCTCCACCGGCATCGCAAACACCCCCGACCTTCAACCCACAAGACGTAATTGGATTTCCCTTCCTTTAATTTACGCAATTTTCAAAATCCGATCTCTTGTGACTTTAAATATTTTTGTCCAGTATATGTTTCAACCTCGCAGCCCAATCCGGGTAACAGTGGTGTCCACGCAGGTCATCACCTATGACGGCAAGAAAACCGACGAGCTAAATTTTGATCCCTCGAGCATGGACTGGCTCGATGATGAACTGGACTTCCTTTCATCTCCGATCAGGACTTCACCACCGTCAGCCGTCATCATCGAGTCACCTGCTGCATCCCCGGAAATCATCAAGAAGAATCGGTTTTCTCCGGATACCATCGCCAAGCTCAAACAAATGTGGGAACTATTTGGTGATGAATCTGCTTTCTTGTCTAATCCTTCTGCCATACGGGAGATAGCCGATTCTATCAAAGATATCCTTCCAGAGCAGGTGGCTTCGGCCATCCAGAAAGTGCTGCCCCTCGCCAAAGAGAAAGCCGATATCGATGCTGCATTGGATCGGCTCCATCAAAGGGAAGCACTCAAAGACGCGGAGGCCGAATTAAAGGGGCTGATACAAGACGCCAATGCTCAAAACGACACACTCCTCAGACTTAAGCGCGAGGCTGAATCGGCAAAACATGCTGCCTCCAAGACAGTTTCAAAGGTTAAATCCCTAGAACTGGAACTGGAGAAGACGAGGAAAGCCGAAGAAGCCGCTCGCTCAAGTTTTGAGGAAAGCAAATCAGCAGCCAAGGAGCAGTACGGTGTTGTGAAAGCTCGTGGCTGGCGATTCGACGCCAAGAAAAAATTCGATCATTCCGGATCACCAAGAAGATACTACAACTATCAATTGGATCCGGGATACAATGTCCAGTGTTGCCGCGGCCATCTATGAGCTTTGTGAGTGATTGGCCTGTGAGCCAAACTTTAAACTGTCATGTGTGAATCGGTATTTTACCGATTGTAAGACTGTTTAATCCTGCCCCTTAGACAAAACCAATCAAGGCCTTCGCGCCTATGTAATAACTTTAATTTCTTTATGCATTTTCATGCTATGCTCGTCTATAGGCGATTTCTTAGAATCGGCTTCAATCAGCAACATGTTGAGTAAAATTGCTTGCCAATCGAATCTATAGGCGATTCACTGAGAATCGGCTTTTGCTTAGCAGCAACATGTTGGGACTTCATCCCAATCGATTCAACAAGTTTTAAACGGCCTTTAAACTAAAGACGATTCACAGAATCGGCTTTTAACAAATCAAAGGTCAAGCTCCAACCCAAACGCTAGGATAATATTTCTTCAGATACTTTGCATTAATCGCTTTACCGAAAACCTCCCCATCAAGCGTCTCTAAGATATAAGCATTTGCAGGGATAATCCGATTGATTTTGAACGGTCCTTCCCAATTTGGCGACCACTTTCCATATTTAGGATCTCTAGAACCAATCAGTAAAAACGTCTTCCATACGAGCTCTCCCACTTCAAAAGCTTTCGATACAACTTTCTTGTTATAATGTCTGGCAACTCTCTGCTTATCCCATTCAATATGTTCCAGAGCCTTCAACCGAACTGCCACCATATCATCCAGCTTATCCACCATCAATTTCTTGTAATCATCGGCTTTTACGTTATTTTGTTCTTCAACCCTCGTAGACCCGATGATCGCTTTAACTGGCAGAACAGCCTCTTGACCATAAACCAGCTCAAATGGCGACACCTTCGTAGCTCCATGCTTAGCAATCCGATACGCCCATAATGCGTCTGCCAATGTATTATGCCAACCCCGCGGCCTTTCATCGATTTTCCGCTTGATCAGCTTTATAGCACTTTTATTTGAAGATTCTGCTTGGCCGTTGGCTTGAGCATAATACGGCGAGGAATTAATTGTTGTGATTCCCAAGCTTCGAGCATAACTTTGAAATGCCTCTGACATAAATACCGATCCCTGATCCGTAGTGATTGTTTGAGGAATACCAAATCGGTAAATTATGTGAATTTTGACGAAATCGATCGCTTCGGTAGCAGTAACTTTCTTCAAAGGCATAGCTTCAACCCACTTGGTAAAGTAATCTGTTGCTACCAAAATATACCGATGCCCCTTGGACGAGGAAGGAAATATTTCTCCGATCATATCAATTCCCCATCCTCTAAAAGGCCACGGTTTCACGATCGGATGAAGAATAGACGCAGGCACATGTTGGATATTCCCAAATTTCTGACAGTCTTTGCAACCCTTATAATATTTGAAACAATCTTCCACCATCGTTGGCCAAAAATATCCCACACGTTTCAACATCTATCTCATTTTGTATGCCGATTGATGTGTTCCACATAAACCTTCATGTATTTCTCCGATTGCATCCTTAGCCTCTTCTTCATTCAAACACTTAAGCAGTAAACCATCAAAACTCTGATAGTACAGCTTATCACTGATTAATACATACCTCTGAGCCTTTCTTTTAAACTTCCTATCGGTTTTCCCCTGTGGATTCTTAAGATAACCGATAATCTCTGCCTGCCATCCAATCGGAACTGGACTTGCAATCGGAATAATCTCTAACTCCATAATCGGTAATTTATATCCTGATGCCTCTTGGGCCAAATCATTGGCTTCACAATTCTGTTCCCTCGGAATATGATGAATTGTAAATATACCGAAATACTTAGCCAAATCAGAAGCTCTTTCCAGATATTCCCAAAGCAGGTCACTGTGACATTCATATTTACCGGTCATTTGGAAAACCACCAACTGCGAATCTCCGAACACTTCCACAGCGATAGCACCAGCTTGAATTAACCACTCCAATCCTTGGATCAATGCCTCATACTCCACCTGATTGTTGGTCAATCCAAAATCCACTGTAACACTGAATCGGTAAGGAACACCACCAAGATAAACAATGAAAATACCGATTCCACATCCCTTCTCACAAACTGATCCATCAAAGAACATCACCCAAAGCAATAGAACCGCAAGATTAATGTCTTGATGGTGCGTGATAAAATCGGCTAAGACCTGCCCCTTGACAGCTTTCGGAGATTCATACATCAAGTCAAACTCGATGAGAGTAAATGCCCATTTGCCGAGACGTCCTATGATAATCGGAGTGTTAAGCATGTATTTGACCACATTGGTTTGACAAACCACTTTGCACTCAGCACCCAGCAAATAATGTCTCAATTTAGTGCAAGCAAAGTATAAACAAAGACAGTACCTTTCCACTACCATGTATCGGGTCTCTGGGTCCAATAGCTTCCTGCTAAGATAAAAGATCGCATGCTCCTTTCCATCGATTTCTTGGACCAGAACCGCTCCTATCGTCTTATCCGATACTGATAGATATAATTTAAACGGCAAACATTCTTTTGGAGCAACCAGAATAGGTGGATTAACCAGATACTCCTTAATATTATCAAACGCTTTCTGCTGCTCTGGCCCCCAAACAAACTTATCGGAATTTTTCAATTTAAGCAATAGGGAAAACGGGATGATCCTTTCCCATAAATTCGAAATAAATCTCCTCAAATAATTAATTTTACCGATAAGCTCTTGTAGACGAACCTTCGAATCTGGAGGTTTAGTATTCAGGATCGCCTTCACTCTATCAGGATGAACTTCAATTCCTCTCTGATGTACCATAAACCCTAAGAACTTGCCGGCCGATACCCCAAAAGCACACTTCTTTGTATTCATCCTCATACCATATTTCCGAAACCGATCTAATACGGTCACAATATCAGCCAAATGTTGTTCCTCCTCTTGAGATTTGATCACCGCGTCATCAAATATATATTTCAACCAATTTACCGATTAAGTCATGGCAGATCAAGTTCATCCATCTCTGATAGGTAGCCCCAGCACTAATTAGTCCAAAAGTCATCACGACCCATTCGAATAAACCGATTGCGCCAGGACATCTAAATGCAGTCTTATTCACGTCTTCTTCGGCCATGAAGATTTGATTATATCCAGCATTGCCATCTAAGAAACTGATAATCCGATTGCCTGAGGCTGCGTCGATCAGTCGATCGGCAATTGGCATCGGATATTCGTCTTTGTACGTGTCTTTATTCAAATCCCGAAAATCGATACACACCCGAATCTTATCAGAATCTTTTTTACCGACTGGTACGATGTTGGAGATCCAATCGGCATATTTGCACGGCCGAATAAACTTTGCGTCTAATAACCTCCGAATTTCAGCTTTCACCTGATCGTAAATTTTCCAACTGATCCTTCTCGGCGAGTGCTTTACTGGCCGAAACCCAGGTTTCATCTTAATTTTGTGTTCAACTATGGATCGGTCTAGACCACGCATTTCATGATATTCCCAAGCGAAACAATCAACCCAATCCTTGAGTATCTGGATAAGCCGATCCTTATATTCCCGCGGCAACTTTTTACTGATGTAAGTGGGCCTTTCTTTTCCATCGGTTCCAATATCGACTTTTTCTAGCTCATCAGCCGATATAAAACCCTGGCCCATCTTATATTCAATCTCCTCTAGAGCCGCGGTTCCCATAAAAAACCCTCACATCCTTGAGTTACCGATTGTCCTTCCAGCGTTGTTGGTTTGAACCACAATTTACTAACACTGAGAAAATCACAATCCTCCAAGGGTTTTCCTGATAGTGCCTCCAGGTTATGATGTATATCGGCACAATCGGTTTCCGCGGTTAGAGACTCTCCTCTTACCACTTCTATTTGATCACCAATCCACTGAATTAGAATCTGATGCAATGTCGATGGAATGTAGCAATTGGCGTGTATCCAATCCCTTCCCAACAGCATATTATAACTCTCTTTTCCTTCAATTACAAAGAAAGCTGTTGGAATCGTCTTGCTCCCTATGGTGAGCTCTACAACCAGAACTCCTTTGGCTTCGGTCGGATTTCCATTGAAATCGCTCAAAACTATATTAGTCTTGACCAAATCTTTCGTAGATTTTCCGATTTTTCGGCACACAAAATATGGCATTAGATTTACAGTAGCTCCACTGTCTACCATCATTCTGGAAATCGGCTTTCCATTCATATAGCCCATAATGAACAACGGCTTTAAATGTAGACGAGAGCTCTCTGGTTTCTTGAATATGGCGTCTTCAGCTCCAACCACCAACTCTGCAGCAGCCTCTTCATAATCACACATGAATTCCCGAGGCAACACGCAAACCATGTTAGTGGCAATCGATACTTCATCAGAGTCCTTTTCAACAATAACAGCCGATCTCAACTTGGGCCTCCATTCCTGCTTGCCCCTAGCTGGCTTTATCGGCTTTACCTGCTGCAGCAAAGCGTCCCTAAACCTCTCAGCTTCCGCTTCTTTAGCTTCAGCGTGTCTCATCCGCTGCAAGCGCCGTTTCTGAGACTTTGTGATCCCGCTCGGGCACCACTGTGGCAATGACACCTTAGGAGGCCGATGCACATTGGTATTTTTTGTCATCGGAACATCCTCGGCCCTTTCACTAGGAAACACCAGCTGATCTTTTACCGATGTTCTCTTTGGCGGGATGAAGGCATGATTCATTAGGCAATCCTCCAGATTAGGTAACGTCATCCTTTCTTCCCAACAATATCGGAAGAAAGGACAATCCCAGTGTTCCATTTCTCAATCCTGATTGTTTGAATCCCCGTGTACGATCTCTGGAGTATCTGATTTAACGCTCCTGCGAGGTGTTTCTTTAGCCATCCGGTCGTATTTCTCGAGGAGTTGATCAAAGGTTGGCTTTGGCCTCAGCATAGAAATCGGATTATGATTATGTCCGCGCTTCACCTCGCGCCACTCATCAGTTCTTTCACCACGTCGGCCTGCGGATTGGAATTTTAGTTCTGGCCTGTCTTCCACTACAATCCTTTTAGAACCCACAAGTACTTTAAACCGATTGGAACTCTCAGGATCATCGGCTTTTCTCTTGGTGTCGACCATCCCAATAAAGCCGACAGGAAATGGCTCTGTGTCGATCTGCGAGCTCTTTCCCTGATAGCGGAGTTGCCCGTTCTCAATTGCCTTCTGGACCACCTGTTTGAACACGTTACACTCATTGGTCGTATGTGAGTAAGAATTGTGCCATTTGCAATATTTCCGCTTCTTTAACTCTTCAAGCGGAGGAATTACATGCCCTTGTTTAAGCCGAATTTGCTTTTCCTGCAGCAGATGATCGAAAATCCGATCACACTTAGATGTATCAAACGAATATTTGCCTTTCTCAGGTCCTTTCGGCTTTATCCATCCAAGCTCGAATTCTTTCTTGTTGTTCACCCATTCAGCAATATAAGCACCCATATCTTCAGTATCGGAGCCATCGGATTTTTCATCTTCATCAGCATCAACTATATTGATAGCCTTCTCTTTGCCTTTGTTAGTGTTATTATTCCGATACTCCCTTTGACCTGGGTAAGAATTATCAGGGAATCGGCTCTCATAGAGCGCGATCTTATGGGCCAGATGTGATATATCAGCAAACTCCTGGTTGCCCACCTTCTTCTGATTGACAGGCAATAGTCCCTTGAAAGCCAATTTCGCCAACTCATTGTCAGGCAGACAAAGGCTATAGCATCGGTTCCTTACCTCCCTAAACCGACGCAGATATTCATTCACTGATTCACCAAATTTCTGTTTGATCATCATTATATCGGTAATTCTTGCCTCGTTCTCTCCAGAATAAAAGTATTCATGGAATTTCTTCTCCAGATCTGGCCAGGAGGTGATACTGTTCGGAGGAAGCGACGTGAACCAGTTAAAAGCCGATCCCGATAAGGATATGGGGAATAATCGGCATTTGAGTGTATCCTTTGATGCAGCCTCTCCGCATAGCGCAAGGAATATAGCAATATGCTCGCACGTAGAGGTGTTATCGCTCCCGCTGAATTTGGCATTAGCGAAGTCGGGAACTCGATACTTGTGAGGGTATTCCGTCTCATTGAAAGCCGATTGATACGGCATAGTATAGTGCGATGCAATCTAGGGAGTGTTGAACCCGCACTGCTTCATCATATTATAAACCAGGTTCTTTGTCATTTCTTCTATATTTTCGTTCACCCCATGATTCATCGGCTGATAGATCGGATCCGGGATCGAACCCATAGCCTGATTATTGGGTACCATCTGAATCGGAGTTGGATTAACAGTCAATGGAGGACTCAACTGGGAAGTCCCGGCATTTGATGCCCCTGGCTGAGTGTAAGCTGGATACTGGCCTCCCGGATTCATGCCCTGCGGAATATTCCGATTCATCTGGTGAGTTTGTCCAGTCATGATGCTGTGAAGCGCATCGCTTGTCCCCTCCTGGACAATTCGCCCTAGAACCGATGACTGATCCAGCATCGATCGGTAAACAGAGCTATTGATCTGATCCCTAATAACTTCGGAAAAATCGCCAGTGAGCAATGGATCTCCAATGGAAGTCTTCGTAATCTGACCACTACGGTTTTCCGATAGCCAGTCAGCATTCTCTTCTTGTTCTCCTCATGGATCTCCGCGACCCTATCTTCGATTTTCTTTTTCTGGTCTGGGCTCAGTTCGTCAAATGTCACAGCCTTGGCAGCGAGCTTGAGCGCCTCCAACGCCGCCTCGGTGTCGGTATGCATCATGTCATCGATTTTGATCTTTCGTGTCCCACCGGGCGTGCCAAAAAGTGTGTTGACACGAAAAGTTGACTTCTCGCGAACACACGTGCCGAAGCGTCAATTATGTGATTGCGTCGCAACGAGAAACCAAACGTGCCAGTCAATTTGACCTGTAAATTGACAAGGAGAAAATCGTTAGCAACATAACCCTAATCGGCTTTCAATATAGCTAGATCAGATCAATGTGTAATCGGCTTTGAATAATCCGATTACACAATCTATCGGCTTAAGGCCAGATAGAGCAAATAAATGTGAATAAGCATTTAAATGTAATCTTTCTATTTCTTTTTGGTATTTTTCATATGATATTGGTAATAAACCTTCGCATCAATACATTAGATTAAACCAAGAAACAGATTGAATAGATTGGTCAAGTCAAGACAGTATCCAGATCTAATTCAAGATATAAATCAATAAACCGATTTAAAGGGCTAAAACCAATAGACGCAATGCTAATCGGCAAACACTTATACATGCAAAAATCCTAAATGAGGCATACGCAAGGTCGATTAAACGAGACAGTCGCATATATCGGATTCAGGAGAAAAGCATACAAAGTACATGATAATCGGCACTGCAGCATAAACACACATTACAGATCGATTGAATCGAGACAGTGCAATATGCGAGAACATGTTAAAGATCGGTAAATCCCGAGACAGTCTAACATGGTTTGTATACATGAGATCAAGACGATGCAGCCATGCATATGGGTTACAAGGAGAGAATCGATTATCCCATCGAGATAGATCTACCTGCGAGTTGAAGCCTTTCGACGAGGTCGATCGGATTCGAGAAAGAGTTTTGTGTATTGAGTATTAGATTCGATTTTTTCCTAGGCCTGAGGTCCTATTTATAGTATTACAAAATCGATACCGATACGACCTCTTTTACCGCGTGGCGCTCCCGATCAGATCATATCTCTTCCGAAGTTTTATCTCTATCGGTTTTTGCAATATATTTCTCCTTTGCCGATGAAGCCCATTTTCTGATTTGGCCCAATAATTCCAATTCATTCAACCACTATACCATATCCGATTTTCCTGCCAAATTTGGGTGTCAGCAGCGTGTCAAGCCCGCACGTGGTGGTGGCCATCTTGTCTGGCTCATCAGTAGTTCGGCTTGCACCGGATCTGACGGTGGTAGGTGGGTCTCGGTCGGATCCGGTCGGTGGGCTCATAATGGTGTGGTTGTAGCGGCCAGTGGGGGCGGGCGACACGGGTCCCCGATGGTGGTGCGGCGGTCGTCCGAACTGGCTTGGACAGGGACGGCGCGGTGGTGCGGGGGCGGCGGTTTGAGGTTGATGGCGAGGAGACCAAGATGGCGGTGGCAGCGGCAGGGTACGGGTGCCGGGAAGGCGCGACAGCGGCTGTGGTGGACTGCTTCACGCTAGGGTGCTGCTCGTGCACGATGTTAAGCCTGCTCGGCCTCATGCTCGTCAGGGCGCCACTACGTCGAAGGACGTGCAGACAGCGGCGGTGGTGTCCTCACTCGTAGGGGCCTCATGGTGGTTGTCCCAGCCTCCTCTCCCTCTCCAGTGATGTCGGCTCCCTCTTCAGCTCCTTCTTCCCCTACGTCCCTGCCTCCTGTGCCCGCCTAGTGGAGGTCACACAAGAGGCCGCTCCTGTGTGTGGCCAGATCCCGTGGCAGGAGGCGTAGATCTAGCGGAGTGGCGTCGCCTTTGTTTGATCATTTCTTCTTCTCCGTACGCCTCCTTCGTGCTTCGTCCCACCATTGCTACCTTGTCCCTCCTCTTCTTGTGAGGGACCAGATGGCTCTGACGGCCTCTTTCGAGCCTGTTGGCTGTTCGGTGGGTTGTGCTCCGTCGTTTGAGACTTTGGTCCGTGGTGGGGTCGTCCGTCGGGGAGTCGTGCTCCTCCCTCGGCATCGGCGTAGGCCACTGTCCCCCTCTCTAGCGATGTTGTTGTCCTCCACTTTCTGTCAAGGTACCACCTCGCCTCGCCTCGCCGCTCCGCTCCACCCCTCTTTGTGAGGTGCTTGGTGGCCTCTTCCGTGTTCGGGTTGGTGCTCAGCTGGTGCTTTCTGGAGGCATGTCCCATCCACCAGCTACGCGTCGTCCCTTGCTGGACGATCGGCTTCCATTCTTCTTCGTCCCCACCTTCGCACACAGTGGTGGTAAAGGAAAACGCGGGCGCTACGCTAGCATAGAATCAAAATTCTACCGCCGAGACCCAGGACCCCCTGCAAAATTGACCACAGATCGAGTTACCTTCGGACCTTGCGGTCGGTGAAGATGGTCGATGAAGCCGGTTCAATCGATCTGCGCGTAGTTGTACGGAAGTAGTCGTTCATGGCAATCCCATCGCCTCCTCCTCGCTGGTCAGCAACCATTCACAAATTGCGCCGTGGTCGATCCCCATGCCGAGGAGGTCGTCGATGTGCTCCGCGTACTCGCCGAGATTCGCGACCTCCCCGCGCAACCTTTATTCAAACAGACGTCCTGGCCTCGTTCGGAGTCCGTTTGTGATGATCTTGGACACTACGGACAAGCCCTCGACGATGTGGCCTATGATTGTCAATTGGACATATAATTCCTTCAGGTGGAGCTCATCGCTGGCTTTCCCTCTTCCTTCTTCCTTCTCCTCCTCTTCCTAGGCCTGTCTTGGCGGAGACCGTCCGAGGGACCGCTCTGTGAGAGGCCAGATCCGCGGGCAAAAGGCTCGGATCTGGTGTGTTGGCTGGAGCGGCCGGAGTGGATTTTTTCTAGGGGCGTGGGTCCGATGGCCTCGTAGCTAGCATCTTCTCCTTATTCCCCCTCCCCCTGAGCCTGTCTCGGTGGAGGCCACTTGGGGGGTCCGCTTCGCTAGCTGGCCGAATTTGACAGGGCAGGCGGGCTCCATGGCCGTGTGTCCGGTATCTCCTCGACTCTTCCCAAGGTGGCGTGGTGGGCCGTTGTCCATCCTTCCACGGCATGGCGACCCCTGTCTCTAGCATGGTCCCGTCCTCGCCTTCTTTCCCTCCCCTCCCTACAAGGTGCTTGGTGGTGTAGGTTGGCATTTTTCGGGTTAGTGGCGGGGTCTAGCTTGCGCCACCTAGATGGTGCGCATTTGGTCTCCTTCACTTCCCGTGCGTAGGCCACCGGGCTTGGTGGCCCCTCTCCGACGGTGTTGGCTGGTGACCTTTCTCCGGCGGCGCCCCCGTTCTCTATCTCTTGACCTGATCTTGTCCCCATCGTCCTGATCCTCCCTTTCTCCGAGGTGTTGGGTGGCGTGGGTGGTGTCTTCCGCGTCGGGTGGCGGCGTTTTTGAAAATTTTTCGTCTTATGTCTTTGGCCGGTGGCTCAGTACTTCTGGTGCTTTCGACCTTCGACGACATTTGCCTTGTAAGCTAGTAGGGAAGATCATGGGCGAAAGCCCAGCCCTTTTGGGCTGGTGTTGGCATCACTTTTTGTGTCATTCCCTTGTTGGAGACATCACTTTTTGGACCTTCCCTTGCTCTGAGTGAAAACCCTAGCAGTCTTGCGACGGCAGAGGGTTCTCCCCGTTGCTACCTTGTTGGATGCGTCGTGGTTACTGTATCGCGTTATGGGTTTTCGCTGGGTCTGCTATTCTAGGAGTCGTTCGTCGTTGTGTAAGTGTTGGTGTGTTTCCCCTTCTCCCTCTCCTATATCTCTCCTTCATGTTCGGCCTTAAGTGGCAGTGGTGGGGCTCCATTCTTCCTTTTTCCTCTATAGGTGGTGTTTCCGACGGTGGCCGGAGGTGTGTCTAGCTTTGGTCAGGGTTGCAGCGGAGCGCTATGGTTGTACCCTGTGCTTGCACGAGCTTTTTTTCCTGCTTATCAATAAAATAGAAAGGTAGTTCTTCTACCCTCTTTAAAAAAAATGTTCTATATGTTAAGAGAGTAAGCTAGAGGATACACAGCTGTTTTGGAGTATTAGTTTCCGGCCAAGCTAACGTGGTTCGGTGTAAGGAGTGGCCGGAGACTTGGATGTACATTCGAACGGGCTTTTGGCCTGTGTTGTTTCCGTTTTTGTCATGAAATGTAAATTAGGTGTCCATCCTCTTGAAAAAAAAAACCTCAAATACAGCCAGGATAGCGCACTTGAGTACAAACTCAAAACTCAGCGGTCTTAAGAGCATCCCAGCCAGATCTCTATATTTCGTTTGCTATATCTTTCCTCTAAATCACTATTCGTTTCCAATATTTTCATCATCTCCAATAGAGTCTCTATTCCTCGAAAAGACAGAGATCATCCAAAAACTCTGAAAAGAGTCTAACTTTAGAGATTGAGATAGATACTCTACTAGAACGTTATACAAGTTAGGTTGTCATATCTGTGTTTTAAGAACTTGCTGGCAATGCTTTAAAGACTCTATAAACCCTGCCCTATCTGGTTAACTCATCACTATTCTAATATTTTACTTCTGTGCCATTCCATCCATACCGACAGGTTGTGCACCAGGCAGTCAATAATTGGCAGGACCATATAGTAGTCATTTAATATACGCCTGTTCCTCTCAAAGAAAAAAAAGAAAGAAAGAGCAGGCTATGACTTTCTAGAGGTCCTGCAGAAGAAAGCAAGAGAGGCTTTGCACCAGAAACCAGCTTTGGACAAGAGGCATGGGTACATACATCTTACAGAGGTATTTTCTAGATTTCAGCACGGCAATAAACTGAAAAGTTTAAGTAATTGCAATTTGGTTGATTGTCATGCCAACAGGAAATCCATGGTTGAAAGGTGCAACAACATGGAGCAGAAGAAAGAAGTGGGCACCGCTTGATCTGAATAAAGCGGTCTGGATAGCAAACACTACCACCTAGACATATCCAACTGATAAAAGGGAGACAGCAAAGACAACACCACAAAATTCCAGAAATATACTTGTCTTTGCACGAAAGACTGACCGGTTGCTTGACAAGGTTGCAGACACAAATGGCGTGCCTACAAATGCTTCTTCAGGGTATAAACCAAAAGTTTGAAGATAGAATGCACATATTGTCCATTTTAACTCTACTGTACACAAATCAACATTGGTTCAGAGAAGGCACACTTTTCGACACAGTTATCTGGTTTCTGGATATCATCATAAGACTGGAAATAACTTTGACTTAAATTCTTACGCCGCCACAATGATGCCAGCATGGCTCTAGAGCGATACATGTCAACCCATTGCATACTTCTGGGTCCAGGCCCTTGCAGTCTCCTCATAACGGGGCCTCTGACTCTTGTAGAGGTGAGCAATCTCTGGGACGAGGGGGTCATCAGGGTTGGGGTCAGTGAGGAGAGAGCTGATGGAGAGGAGGACCTTTGATATGGTCAGAGCTGGGCTCCACTGCTCCTTGAGGATGTCAAGGCAAATGCTGCCATTAGAGTTGATGTTTGGGTGATACACCTGCATTATCAGTGATACCATTGATAGCTTTAGTCGTAAGAACGGAGAACTACTTCAGGTACCAGTTTATCAAATGTCATCATAGCACTTAAGAAGGTTAAATACTTCTGTTATCTTGTTTAAAGCCCAAACAATTTTTTATAGGATTAAACTAGACATCTTGCTCTGAGATATCGTCAAGACATACAGGAAATGTTTGTGCATATTTTTTTATTAATTATACGTTGCTCTGTTGCCGTCAAAACTTTTATCAAATTAGGACCAAACTCAAGGGAACCAAAGTGACCTCAGTTGCATCTTGCAATGGTAGAGAGTCATTGCTAAGCGCTGTCAGAACTCAGAACGACATTATCAAGAATCAACTTCATAATTTGCCAGGGAGTACTCAGAATTTGATAAGCTACATTATAATCTTTCCATTACAGTTCAAGCATCGGTTATATTATGCTGTACCAGATGACATTGCTAAAGCATGCACAAAAATATTCAATCGAAATGACTATTACATTAGTTATTGAATAATCAGAACTCATAGGATTAAACTAGTATTGAGCACGATTTTGGCTAAAGACTTCATGTTGGAAACATATATATTTGAAATAAGCAATGATGTTATAGAGAAGAACCAGACAACAAACTTATTGGTGGTCTTAAAAGAATATTTTATTTCTTACACTATGAAAAAAAAAAGGTTTACTTATTATTGATTTGATTTTGAAATGGAACCTGAAAATATTGAAGAGTATATCAATAAGAAGAGTATATCAATGATGTTAAAGGCATACTCACCGAAGAGTATATCAATAAGAAGGTCAAGACTCAAGAGTAACCATGAATAAACCACAGTTCAAATACCATAGCAGTTGTTAAGGGAAAAAGAAAAAAGAAAAAGTGCATTGAACACATCAACTCACCTTTGTTTGAAAGTTCACTTTTGGAGGCTTAAAAGGGTAGTCAGGAGGAAAATGGATATTAACAAAGAACACCCCTCCTGCATAGGGGCTGTCACTAGGGCCCATGATTGTGGCCTGCCAGTGGAATAGATCCTCTCCACAAGGCCCAGCACTGCATGATGTCGGTGGATCCTTTTGCAAATCCATGAGTTCCTTCTGAATCCTTTTGTTTGCCATATCTGGGAAAGAGAGAATGTAATAATCAAAACAATAATGCATACTGACACAAATATCTTTGGAAAACAGAGCATACCATATGGCAGCCTGAAGTTTGTAGAGATGGATTCCATAATCAATGCTCTATATTTATAGTTTAACTAAAGTTTTTTGAGATGAATTTCATACTATATGCACTATATATTTCTCTTCTTTTGTGAATGAGCAAGAGCAACTGCAGTTCAATAATTTATGGCACTTAAAAGCTTCTCATTCATAGCTGAGTCCTGTTGAAAACTGGGAGAAAAACTTGATGGAATTCATACCTATCACTCAAAATGTAACAAAAAAATTAGGAGTACAACATATTACTATGAGATAAAAGGCACAAGACAATTATATGTTGAAGACCGCAGCTGGGCGGAACAATTTTATGAGGCAGTATTATATTCAAATGTAAATAAGTTATATATTTGCAGTATGATACTGTTGCGTCCAATAGAGTCGTTGCCTTTTTATTTGGAAGAGAACAATTGAAAAAATAAGTTCCATAAAAATACCAGTGTATAATGTTAATAGCTATATAAAAGACTAAGAGTAACTAAAACCTATATACATATGGTATTAACCAATCACGACAGGATGCAGAAAAACCACATATCTCAGGTTTTCATTCCCTAAAAAGTTGATGGATAAGACCCATGCTATATTAGAAATTTGGATGCCATCATGGTCGGTTCAATACAACTCAATACAAACCAAATAATTGAGAGAAATGATGCAAGTGCACCCAAGAAGTAGAAAGAAAGATCTGACCCATACACGTTCTTCAGGAAAAACACGCTGTCAGGTTGCCACAAGTTCACTAGTGTCATCAAAGAATCACAGCACCAGTCGAATGGATTGTTCAACATAGTGGATCGTCTAATTCATGCACAGTTCCAGATTAAACTGGAAAAATATCTAACGACGTTCTGGAACCTGACAGAATATTCAGATTTCAGAAGCAGGCCCTGCAAGAAACTACATGGAAGGTCAAACCACCCCAAATTCCCGGCCGAAACAATGCAACAACACTCTTTCCACGCACGTCAACCCCAACCGACCAACCCCGAACGATCCTAGTACAGATTGGGATCATGGATCCATCGCTCCCGTGCACAGCAGAGATTCCTGCAGCCGGCGCGCCGAGGGTTGGGGCGGATCCATGGTAGAGTTGATGGTGCCAAGTGAAGTGGCACCGGTGCTAGGTAGAGGTCAAGATAGGCCTAAGAAGTATGAACTAGAACGCGCGGCGGGGAGCCGGTGAGATGGGCATACCGACCGGCCGCCGTAGGGGAGAAGGTCGCCGCCGCCGCTGTGGGTGGAGGACGACTTGAACTGGAGCAGCCGTGCCCAAGAGAAGAAAACCGTGGGGGGAGACGCGACCCAGAGGAGGCGCGGCGTGTGCTGTGCTTAAATTAAGGAGTAGATTCCTTATTTACTGAATTATATTAACCCTTTCCTAATCCATATGAATTTGAACTTCTTTGTGAGACCTCTTTGATTTCTTATTTCAGTTTAGGTTTTGTTCTCTTTGAAAATTTATTATTTCTGTACAGATCAGCGGCATAACATTTTGAAATGATTTTTTTGAAACTTTGTAGATTTTTTACATTCTTTAAAATATTTTCTAAATTTTTAAAAATTTTCCTACGTCCTTTTAAAGGTTATCAAATTTTTTGACTACAACAAAAACTAAACTATAACAGAGAATCAAAGAGGGCCTAATATGTCATTGAAACTTCTCCTGCCCTATCTCCCCGCGCTAGCTTGGGTAGGTTGAATGGTTAGAAAGCTTTGAGTAATTTCGAAATATACCTTTCATGAGTTTTCAATTTAAACTTTGAAATATTGCATCTCTTGCATTGTTATCTCCAAATTGTGTGATTAAATTTTTAAATTTATATAAAACTATATCATAGTTGTTATAAAAAATATATTTGGTATTTATTAAAAATTTTATGTATTTTATATATTTGCTCTCATTTTCATGAGACACAGTACCATTGATTTAAAATAAAACTTATCATCCAAATTTTAAAAATTTTCGTGGAATACGTGTCGACAATTGGAAACCCCGTCGCTAGTCATAGACACGGCGTGGAGCTACAAAAACGGTAGGGTAGTCTCCATGTAGAGCTTACGTGTGTTGTTTGTGAGGGCCACCATATCCCCTTCCTCATCGGTGTTGTGTTTAGGAATAGCGTTGTGTAACAGGAAGTTGACACTATGTATACCTAGGTTTGTGCCCCTCACTGTCAAGGTAAAAGCCTTACTCCTGCAGTGCTTGACTACGATGAATACGGATACAAGAGTGCCTAAGGAACGAGGAAGAGACCGCCGAGTCTTGGGGCACTATCAGATTGGAGTGGATAATCTGGTATCCACCCAATACGCCCCACACACGGTGGTATTTATACACAGAGCCTAGCACGGATAACTACGCCTGACGAGTCGGTGGAAGTCTCGTCCGAACACTAGTCTAGCCCGATCCGTGCCTCCCCGAGGCTTGTGTAGCACGCCAAGTTTCTTCCTTATCAAATGAACGTCCCAAGTAGATAGAGTCACAGGACACATGGCACCCCGGACTTGGCCTCGGGTTAGGGCTAGGGCACACGGGCCTCTAGTTGTGTGAACTGGGCCCAACCACATACCCCCTGATAGCTCATCGAGTGGATCAGGTAGGCCATCGAGGTCGGGACATGCTCTTGAGTCCATGTCATAGATCAAGGTATAAATCAATCCCCACAGTAGAATGTATACTTTTTCTAAACCCATAAATATTTTTCTCATAATCTTAATAATTTTTTAATTTTTTATGAACCTTTAATTATTGGAATGATCTAAAAGGCATTCACATAATTGTCTTATGCAGCCCTTTTGAACTAGTTGACCGAGAATCAAAATTTGTGATGATAGGTCAAGGAAAGGCCAAATAAGGAATTTACTCTAAAACTAAAATGAAAATCAACGAAGCCAAATGGTTTTTCTTATAAATCTCACCATTTTTTTATAAAGCTTACAAAATCAGTTTAATATTTCCTCACTATGGGCACACGGCAACGATTAACTACAACTTTTTAAACAAGTAACTACAGCAACATTTTAGAGCAAATAAAAAAATAGGATATAGGTCGCAAAAGGAGCGACTCACATGTTACTTTTATCTGCCGCACCATCTTGGCTTGGTGTGTCAAATCATGCCTAGGCTAAAGCCAAATAGTCAACTCTACAAAAGCATCATTATTACATGACACATCACTGCAGGGCCGAAACAACCTTCACTGTTAGTGTCGATCTATTACTATTGGATCAGAAATCGGCAGTGGTAAGGAATTATCACTGCCGGTTCATGCATTAAGCAGGTAGTGATTACAAAATATCGTTTCTAGCTTTTCTAGCATGCGTCGTCAGTGATACTTCACCGTCACTGCTGGTTGGTCGTAGGCGCTGACATTGATTATGAAATATCACGGCTGACTTGTAGAATGAGCCAACAGTGACAATCAGTGTTAGCCTAAACGGTAAACGCTAAACAGTCGGCCACTCTTCGTTTAGCGAATAGTCGGACTACACGGCCGATTAAACGGGCCAAAAAACGGATTAAACGGGATTATACGGATTAAATGGCCTACACGGCCTACACAGTTGACTACTGAGTAGTGTTTAAACGGTGTGTAAACGGTCTAAACAGCCGTGTAGGCGAACAGTGGTGACAATTCACTATCACTGTCGGTTGATAGCAGGTGCCGACTGTGATTATGAAATATCACAGCTGGCTTGTAGCACGAACCGACAGTAATAAGTCACCGTCACCGCCGGCATTAGCCAAGAGCCAGCAGTGATATCCCCCTCTAAATAAACAGGCTACCGGGCAACTGCAATTACTAGCATTTAAACCATAAATTTAGACGGTCATTATAATCCAACAAATTACTCACTCATCCCTAGCAAGCTTTTGAATGTTAGGATTATGGATGATGTGTTCGTAGTTAGTAAACAGTTTTGAGGAAGACCCCGCTTGTTTAACCATGTCCATTCCCAAGAGCCCTCGTGCTTGAGCAGCGTTGATGGATTTGTCACCACTCTTTGATGTTTTTGCTTTAATCGCTTTGGGACACTTTCGTTGACATCCTTTGATGAAGAATATGGGTCCGCATCTTGAGACGCTTCTGAACATCGCCTTCTAGACGCACCTAACCATTTAGATATTGTCGACGCTTGGTTTTTGGGCGCTAGCAGAGTAGAGCTATTCTTTGTTGCCGATGGGCTAGGGTCTTTCTTTGGTGTCGGTGGAGAAGTAAGACTTGATCTCTTTGTTGCTGGTGGAGTAGTAGGGTGTTGACGGTCAATTTCCATAACTTTTCATACACTTTCGACCATCAACATAGCTCCCAAATGAAGGAACATGGACAAAAAATGTGCAAATTAACAAAGTTCCACAAGTTTTGATAAGTTTGTGTCTCTAGGGACCTATTGAGCAAAATTGGACCCAGATCAGAGAAAAACTGTGGTCGACTGGTTGGGGTAGGGCCGGCCGACGGACACCTGGTCGAAACCAGGACCGTGTTTTCTCTAGTGATCTTAAAAGCACAATTTGAAGCAATCCCAAGCGTCCATACACGTCGGTTTGATCCAAAGGCAACAGATACTTCACAAATGGATCCATGAGCCCACAAGGATGGTAGTTTTTACCGGCTTGAACTGCCAAAACCGCCTCAAGGAGATGATCTACACCACACAATGAGTATGCTAGGTGAATTGGACAACCAGGAGGCACCGAAGATGGGTTGTGTGGGGGCCCAGGAGATCCTTAAAAATAAAACTGTCTAGGATTTCAGTTATATTTTGAAATAGTGCAAACAACCAAACTTTATTGCATAACTAGAGTTATGTTACAACATGGCTTACAATTTTTAACACACCAAAATTTACACTTCAAAATCACAGGCATGGCTCGAGTGTAGGATAATGTCGACAGTTGGGATACTGACCCAAGTCAACCAAGGTTCTTCAAAGAGGAGATAGGAGACACGCCGAACAACCACGAACAACAACGAACAGGAGACAGGGGTTTTTATCCTGGTTCAGGCCTCTCAGGGGAGATAATAGCCCTACGTCCAGCCTTTCTTTATATCAAAGAGAATTACAAGGTGGAACTCGGCGAGATCAGCAGGTCTCGACAAGTAGTATGCGAAAATCTATCAGCTAAAGGGGGTCTCCCTAAACGCCGTAGGGGCCCTGTTTATATAGTACGGAGCAAACCGACCTACCGAGGAATATCGGGCCGGGCTAACTACGAGATCGTAACGAACTCATACATGCCAAATACAACCTACGGTAGATAAGGCAATCTCCTAATCTTGGGGATCACGACTCCTAATCCAATCCGAGAAACCACGTCCGGGTCTTCTCGTAGCCGTGCAGAACTCTGTTCAAGTCGGACCCAAACAGGAAGCCTTGGCCATTACGCATCTCGCCAGCCAGGAAGCTGTTCGACAAGACACACATGGGCCAGATAGAACATTCCAAGGAGCTAGGCCTTGGTAGGCTGTTCGAGTGGGCCGTCAGGGAGTGGGCCATGGCAATGGGCCGTAATTCTATCCCCCACAGCTAGCCCCCGAGACTCAAGTGGAAGGACTCACTAGAGTGGGGTCTTCCTCTTGAGACTTCAAGTCACGAAGAGGGAAATCTTGCTGCTACAAAGACGTGTAGCGAGCGACCGAACAGGTCATGGTTCAACCGAACAAGACTTGTTCGGGGCCGAACTGACCCGACCAGTACCGAGCAATTCTGTTGCGTCGAACAGGGAATCACATCTGCCCGAGCAGACACTCGAGACTCCAAAGTCTGAACCTCGGAAAAATAGCCGCTAGCGGAACTCTAACGATAACTTCCTATCGTTGCGTGGTGAAAACAAAGCACTGCTTTTCCCTAGCCGCTGTGGTAAAACTAGCTGCTCGGGACCAAACCGCTGCGAGCTGCTTATGCGGGACTATAAAAGCACCCAAGCCGCCCGCGGCCAGCCACTTCTGCTCTCGCGCCTTTCCTCTCCAAGCCCTAACTCCAACCACGCCCAGCATCAAAGAGCCGAACTCCACCTCCAGCCTGTTCGTCCAGGAACTGCCATGGCCAAGTTCACTGGCACTAGCCTGACCGAGGAGGACCTGAAGGTCTGGGAGGAGGAGGGCCACGTAGACACCGGTAGCTGGAGGCTGCCTGGAGAGGAGGATACTCTGAGCCGCCGAGGAGAGTTTGTCGACTTCAGCGATTCGCCTTGCTCGGGTTAAGGTCTCCGAGAGCGACCGCCGAGGCCTTCTTGAACATCAGCGGATTGGAGATGGCGAACCTCAATCCAACTCCATCCTCTAGATGGTCGCTCGCACACCGTGCGAGGGCTATCTGAGCATCGATCCACCGGTGGGGTGTTCCTCCACTATTACACACGATGACGAGGAGCAGCTCCACCGCTTCCAGCACGGGTGCTACTACCTCAAGCTCCGGCCACCGCCGACGACGCCGACCCTCGCCCACCGCTGCTCGACTCAATGGGCGCGTGGTGGGTGAGGTGGTTCTACGGCAAGCGGAGTGGTGACAGCAAACTTGCCTTCACCGGGAAAGCGCCGGCAAAGGGAACCCCAATGCCTCGGCCGGAGATGTCCGCCGAGGATTGGTACCTGACAAGGAAGATCGCCTCCCTCGTGAGCGTCGGGCTCCGCAGGCGGGGAGATCATACGGATTTCACAAGCAATGTAATATGTCCGCTGCGGAGGAGGTCCTATCCCTTCTACAAGATAGAGGGATGGGAAGACATCACAAGGGAGAGCACGGGTAAGTGCCTTTAAGACTCAACCTCTTCATTGGTTATTTCCTCCGAACAGGAATTAACGATTCCATCTGTCCGGGCAGAGAAGCCAACCGACGCATGGGTGACCGATCGGGTCGACGCCATGTTGAAGGCGGCGAAGAAGGACGGGGAGGTTACCGGCGAGGTGGCGTGCACCTGCCCGTGCAACGTGCTTGTCCGCACAACCGAGGTAAATCACTTATCCTCAGCCCATGTTGCTAGACTTGCAATGTTGTTTAAATGCTAATGTTCGCTTCTCAAAACGCACAGGAGGACCAGCTGATCCTTGGAGGGATCGTAGAGGAGCTCTCCGGGTCCGAGAAGGAGAAGGCGAAGAAGGGCAAGGCTAAGATAGCCACTAAGCCCATGGTGGCAGCTGAGCCGGCGCGGAGCTCACCGCGACATGGCGCCCGCCAGCCGTCGAAGAGACCACCTGCGGCGACGGAGCGTACCAAGCAAACCAAGCGGGCGCGCGGTCAGCCCAGTGGGAAGAGACCAAGCCCCTCCCTCCTCGCCGAGCAGAGCGACGAAGAGGTAAAGACCATGGCCCTCTGGCTTAGGCGTTACACGCAAGCTCACCCTGGCCGCATGGATCGGCTGCAACAGGTCGCCGAGCAGAGGAGGCTCGAAGAAGAAGTCGCACGCAAGGAAAAACTTCTTGCGCTGCGCGAGAGGAGCGCTCAGCTTACCAGGGAGCTGAGCTCGTCGCCGCGAACACCCAAGGGCCAAGGCGGAGAAGCCGCCAAGGAGCCCCCGAGGAAGAGGCGGAAAGTTCCAGCGAAGAAGATCAGGATCAAGCCTCTCACGGCAGGTATGTAGGAATCGATCTTTAGATCTTCCAACCTTCTGACCGCGTTAGACTTATCGATCATCTCTTTTTCATCAGCTGCCCAAGAAGAGATCGCCACAGACGACGTCGAGGAGGCGCTCGAGCGGTCGCTGCTGCCCGAAAGATCTCGCACGGTGCGTCATGGGCGATGAGGCTAGCATGCCTCAAGGACAAGCCGGCGGCATGGAGCTGCTCTCGTCGAGCTCCGTGAAGCGCCGACGCTTTAAAAGCGCTGGGAGCGGCCGAGGCGTAAAGCGCGCGCGCGGCGCCCGGACAATGGGCCAAGACGACGGCTCGGAAGCCGCCGGCGGGACCGAGCAGCCGGTCTCGCCAGCACTTCGTCGCGGGGCGGCTCACCCCGAGGCGACGGATTCTCCGACAAGGTGGTGAAACCCCAGCCGCCAGGGAACAAGAAGAAGCCCCCGAGCAGGTCGCGCAAGTGGTCCTGCCCGTGGAAACAACGGCGCCACTCGGCGGAGTGGCTCCGGCCTCGCCCGAAGACGTTCGGGCGGAAGAGAAAGAGGAAGAGGAGAGGGAGCGCGGAGACGAAAGCGCTTCGCCCGTCGCTCCTGCTCCCGAGAAGATGCGTTCCGGCGGGAAGAAGGAGCGGACAAGACGGCGACGGGAACAACCCACCCATCTCATCCCGCACGAGCGGGGCTTCGTGACGCATGGCCTCGAGGACCGCCTGCGCCGCGGACTGAAGCGACGACTTGGGAAGGTAAACACCAAGACCACGTCTAGCTCAGTTGGGTAGCTTTACCGCGAAAGCGGCTAACTAGCCTTCTCTCTTAGGTCTTGAAGGACACCATGGAGGAGCTCGAGGACGGCTTCACCATCGAGCGGAGCGCCGTACTGGCGTCACTCCGGGAGCACCTCCGGACGAGGGAGTCCGAGGCGGGGCCCTCTGCACCAGCCCAAAGTCGAAGCCGACTGAAGGCGAAGGTGAAGAGGCTCAAAGTCCAACTGGCCGAAGAGAGGCGTTCGCGAGTCTCTCCTAGGAGAGGCCGAGGAGCTTCAGCAAGAAGCCATTAAGGCGAAGCATCTGCGGAGGAGAAGCCGGGCCGCACGGTGGCTCAAGAGCAGCTTGCCGACGCTTTCCCAACGGCGGGACCAGCTTGGCGGAAGCCAAGAGACTCAAGGCCCAGCTCGCCAAGGAAGAGCGGACTTCATGGTCTCAAGCAAAAATCTCAACCCCGTGAGCTTCACAGGAGAGATCGAGAGATCTGTGGGATGGCGGTGAGGGCGATCACCGCAGAAGAAGGTCAAGAAGCCGGACGAGCAGCTCAAGACGGCCGAGCAGCGAGTCAGCCAGAGCGAGGCTCTGACCGATCAGCTGCGCGCCAAGACCGAGGAGGTCGAGGCCATCCGGGCAGAGGCTGCGGTGCAAGCCAAGCGGAGCAAGGAGGAGATCGAACGCCTCCGAGCTGAAGCCCGGGAAGGAATCAAGCCTCGAGTATAAGTCGTGCGCCTCAAGTTAGAAGTTGAGGAGCTGAAGGAGCAGCTTGCTCCTAAGTAGCGCCGCGGCTGTAACCCGAAAGGGCCTTGTACCTGAAACTAATGATTAATGCAATAAAGTACTTACCTTTCTTTCTACAAAAAAGAGCAAAGAAAAGACAAGAATGAATGAAACTAAGAGAAAAGCGAGCAGCCAGAAGTTTAAGAAAACCGGTGAGCGCTCGCCTAACTCCCAGCCCGTTGTGCAGTATCTCGCCGAAACCCGAGTTTGCGAACCCGAACAGTGCACAAGAGAAAGAGCGACACCCTAACCCCCGGTACGGACGATGCTCGAGAACCTAAGCTTGCGAACTCGAGCACGTGCGTAGAGAGATAGAGCGACACCCGTACCTTGCTCGATTTGTTCCGTAGCCTGCTCGTTGACGTAAGTTAGGCAATTCCAAGAGTAACCGAACATGGAAAGTGCCTCTGCCGCGGGAGGCTTACGAGAGCAGACTTTACCAAGTGGTCGTGCCGAGCAGTAAGTGCCTCTGCCGCGGAGGGCTTACGAGAGCAGACTTAGCCGCAAGGTGGAAAGGCCGTGTTACGCAACCCTGAGTTTAGGAATTTATCAGAGCTAGATACAGGCAGGGAAAGATCCTGAAAAGTGCGGAGCCAAGAGTTCGCAAGGCCGGGCAGCCATCAAGTGTTACCAGAAGAAAGTAGTCTTAGAAGACAAGTAGTGAAAAGGGCACGGAGGCCGCGAGGATTCACTGAGAATTGGATTGAACTTTACATGGTGCCCGAGGGACTTGGACGAACTAAGGCGCGAAGTTTGACAGAAAACGCGAGGCTAAGCAAACAAAGAAGACCTACACAAAGAACTTACGAAGCTGGTCGATGTTCCAAGTCTTTGGTCGGCTCTCTCCGCCCCTCCGCCGCCAGCGTAACGGCCCCGGCGAAAGGTAAGAAACGACCGTGAATGGGCCCTCCCAGCGTGGAGTTAACTTGTTGGCATTGGACAAGTTCTGGACACGGCACAGAACGAGGTCGCCCGCCTTCAAAGCCCTTGGTCGAACTGACTTGGCAGCGTGTCGGCGAAGATCTTGCGGGTATCGCGCCATTCTGACTTGTGCCCGGTCGCGTGTGCCTTCGAGGAGATCGAGATCGAGGAGGCGCTCTTGCTCATCGTCAACTAAGTTGACCGAGCTCGTGTGAGGCGAACCGAGTACTATTTCGGCGGGCAGGATAGCTTCTGCTCCGTAGACCAGTTGGAAAGGAGTTTCCCGGTTGCGGTACCGTGAAAGCGAATCGCCCAGAGGATGGAAGGAACTTCGTCGACCGAGCTTTGTTGTGCTCGCGAGAGCAATAACACCCGCCGCTTGATACCCCGGACGATCGTCCGTTAGCTCGCCGATCGCTCCATTGCTCGTGGATGTGCCACGAGGCGGCGAACCTTGGTGCCCAAATTCGCGAGATTCTCGAATAGCTCGCCGAACTGGTACCGTTATCCGTGATCAGCTTATGGGGGATCCCAAAGCGCGTGACCACGTTGCTTTTGAAAAAGCATACAGCCGTTTTGGCGTGAAGAGACGACACAGGCTCTGCCTCAATCCACTTTGTAAAAGTGTCGATGGCGAGGAGCAAGTGTGTGTAGCCCTTGTACCCCTTAGGGAATGGGCCAAGCAGATCTAAACCCCACGTGGAGAAAGGCCAAGATGGGGGGATTGTTTGGAGCTCTTGGGCGGGCTTGTGTGCCTTCCGGACGTGAAATTGGCAAGCCTTGCACTTTGTCACGATGTCCCGGGCATCCTGTAACGCAGTGGGCCAATAATAGCCCATGCGAAACGCTTTGCCGACCAGAGTTCTGAAGGAGGCATGGTTGCCGCAGGCACCCTCGTGTATGTCCCTAAGAAGGAACACACCCTCCTATTGCGAGATGCACTTGGAGAGAACTCACAGAGCACCTTGACGGTAAAGGATGCCATCCACAAGCTTGTATGGAGCAGCACGCCTTGTAAGCCGAGAACGCTCGGCTTCGTCGTCGGGCAAGGTCCCATCTGCAAGGTACCGGACAAATGGCGTTGTCTAGTCCGCAGCCTGCTCGATAACGGAGACAGCACCACCTGTCTCTGTTGCCTCGTCCGGAGACGTGATTGAGGGCTTGTAAAGGTGCTCGATGAGCACCCCTGCCGGAGCAGGTTCGCGTGAGGATCCAAACTTGATAGTTGGTCGGCCAGAAGTTGTCCTTCCGGCACGAAGAGCACTTCGAAAAATCGAAAATACCGCTCCAACTTCCTCACTTCAACCAGGTATCGCGCCATTGAGTCATCGCAGCACTGATACTCCTTGTTAACCTGGTTGATGACCAATTGTGAATCTCCCTTCACAGTCAGTCGTTGGACACCGAGCGACTTGCACGCTCTTAGTCCCGTGAGTCGTTCCCGAATCTGCTCTAGGGGTTCTGGGACCCCCGAGGCATCCGCGTTCTGCCCGATCGGAGTCCGGTTACGCGGGGAACTAACCCGGACAGGAGAGACTTCTGCCGGGAGACTTGGCGAGGGCACGCGAGGTGGGTCGCGACGCGGTCGCTTGCACCGATCGCGGAACTGCGCCACGGTCTGATTGATGGAATCGTCGAGGTTGCGGCGAATGACTTCTTGCTCGCGAGCAGCCAGCGCAGCCTCGTCTTGATGCCGAGCAGAGTTAATCTGCCCGACCTCGCCAGCCGCCACAGCCCGTGCGGGATCCTCAGAGGTTCCTACATCGGCCATGTTAATGCTGCGGGGGCCATGCGAAGGTACGCTAGACGGTGTCATCGCCGTGTCTCCACAGTAGAGTCTACCGACATAGCCTTGGAATCCGGCGAGATCTAAACCGTCGTAAAGATCATCGGTTCCGTAGTCATCGCCAATGACGGAGTGCGATTTGCGGCTATCTACGCCATATAGGCGAGACCTCCGCCCCAGATCACGGAAAGTGTTCGAGATCGAACAGATCGATCTGAACTGACAGGAGATGAGACATCCTGTCCTTCTGAGTCGTAACCCTCAGGAAGCATCTCTGTATCGCTGACGGAGTTCGACATGCTCGATCTGTGTGTCCCCACGGACGGCGCCAGCTGTTGACGGTTGGGATACTGACCCAAGTCAACCAAGGTTCTTCAAAGAGGAGATAGGAGACACGCCGAACAACCACGAACAGCAACGAACAGGAGACAGGGGTTTTTATCCTGGTTCAGGCCTCTTGGGGGAGATAATAGCCCTACGTGCCTTTCTTTATATCAAAGAGAATTACAAGGTGGAACTCGACGAGATCAGCAGGTCTCGACAAGTAGTATGCAAAAATCTATCAGCTAAAGGGGGTCTCCCTAAACGCCGTAGGGGCCTTGTTTATATAGTACGGAGCAAACCGACCTACCGAGGAATATCGGGCCGGGCTAACTACGAGATCGTAATGAACTCATACATGCCAAATACAACCTACGGTAGATAAGGCAATCTCCTAATCTTGGGGATCACGACTCCTAATCCAATCCGGGAAACCACGTCCGGGTCTTCTCGTAGCCGTGCAGAACTCTGTTCAAGTCGGACCCAAACAGGAAGCCTTGGCCATTACGCATCTCGCCAGCCAGGAAGCTGTTCGGCAAGACACACATGGGCCAGATAGAACCTTCCAAGGAGCTAGGCCTTGGTAGGCTGTTCGAGTGGGCCGTCAGGGAGTGGGCCATGGCAATGGGCCGTAATTCTATCCCCGACAGATAACCTAAAAATCGATACCAAACTCTTCCAAGTTTTCAAATGAAAAGTCTTCTGCTAAAAAGAAAGGGCCTACCCAAAAGAAGGGTAGCCTGCAAAACAACGGGTAAGCACTTACGTCCTAGAAGGTTTCCTTATGCAATTCTATTAACTACATGCAAGGTTTTAACAGAAATTGACAGGGAGATTTAAAATCTAGACTTAATGCATAATAGTTTTTAGAAAAATCTTATATTTTGCCAATTCTTTTCTAAAACATTTTAAAATGAGACTTTTTGTTGATAACCAGACTTTCGATGTTTCTTCTAAACCAAAACATCAACAACAACCTTATGACCACACCTCTAACCTGATTTATGTCAATATTTAGAATAGGCATCACCCCTGCGATACAACTTCATATCCGAGAAGTATGGACCATCAATGATTTGTTTTTAATGACTCTGCAGAATCTGCCCAGCTTTACCCATAAAATGATCAGTAATACGGTTTGGGCGAAAATTTTTATGTTTTCTATCATGACATAATTTAGTTATGAGTAATGAACAAACCAAGCACCGGCCCCCAAACAAATGTCCTCTAGTCCGCGACTAGAGTGACCCACCATGCGTCTCACATTCCCATTGTTTGTTCACGCTAAACTTCCAACAACACCATCAACCTTACCACGACCAAAACTTCAACAACTCAACCACTTTCCCTTACTCAAGCCAAAGTTAAATTATTAAACAAACATGATCCTACATGCTTATATAAGACCTTGCCATTATCATGGCTAGATTTTCTTAGAGTTTTCCTATAATATAATAGGGAAGCTATAATCTAAATGGGATTATGACTACATGCAATCATAAATAATTTTAATAAATTGGAAATAAATTAATTAACTAGAAAATAAATGCATAATACAATATTAAGGAACAAGAAACTTGTCTGGTTTGGCTAGATTTTCGATGTGTGTACTATTACCCAATTGTTCTTGCTTGGTTGATTCGGGGGCAATGAAATCGTGTTCTATACGTTGTAAAAAAGTAAACAGGGGGAATTTAATAACAAGGAAAAATAAAAATGCATAGAGCATGAATGCACAAAAACTTTTTTTTAAAGATATTTTTGGAAAAAGGGTTAGATTGACTAGGATGGTGATGGTTTGCATGATTTGAGTATCTCCGGAAAAATTTCTTATAAATGGAAATGGTGACGAGGATTTTTGGCATTATTCTAGATAAAATAACATGATAGAGTGGAAGGTTGATTTTGACATTATTTTGGTAGATCTTCGGAGTGCAAGAATTTATGTATGTGTACATGGGAAAAGTGTGGGTCAACAAATTTCCGAAGATCGGGGTCGACGACAACAATTGTTATCGGAGTTCCGAAATGGAAATTGTTGAAGATATAAGGTGAAAATATTGAAGATATATTTTAAAAATATTAAGATAAAATATGTTTATTTGGAATTTTGGGATTTTTGGAAATAGAAATGAATATAAAAAGTATTTTTCCTATAAAAAGAGAAGGAAAAACATTTTATTTTCAAATTTGTAAATTGTAAAAGAGGCATTTTATATTTTTTTATAAAACATTATGGTAAATGATAGATTTTTGTGAATTTTGGAAGAATTTTTGGAATGGATTTGCTATTTTTGGAAGGGATTTTTTGTGATTTTTTTGTAAATGATATATTTTATGTAAAATGGAAAGATATATCTGGAATTTGAAAATAAAAAGAAAAATGGAATGGGCCAACTGGGCAGGAGCTAGGCCAGCCCATTAGGAAGCAGAACTGTGCGGTAGGCAGAGGCTGACATGCGGGGCCTATCGTCAGTGAGTGGTAGAGAGGGGAATGGACGGGAGTGATGGGAGGGCTTCGCCGACGGCGAGGGTGCCCGAAGATAGGGGTAGTGGTGCTCGGTTTGTGCGATTGGTGGTGAAGGGGAACTAACCGAGGTGGCGGCGGGCTTCAGGGTGACCGGAGGTGACGACACGATGAGTACAGTGCGTCGACGGCGGTGCTCTGGGGGTTGCTGGTGGAAGGAGATGGTTGGAGGAAAGTGACTTGAGTCGGGGAGGCGCCGGGGGAGGCTATTTATAGGCGGAGAGACGCGGCAGCGGTAGAAGGAAAAACCAGTGAGTTATAGGAAACGTCGGCGATAAATTTTGACGGAGAGGTGGTGAACAAGGGGCAGTGATGTGGTGGATAAGGTCGGCAGCAACGTGGCGATGCCGTAGAAGTTGATGCCATAGCCTGGAAGGGTCGGAATCATCGGCGGCATGAGATTCTGGCGGGCAGCACGGTGGAGGCGGCGACGCTGGAGGTTTTGTGCGTGGTTGCGCAGCCAAAGGAGGGAGAATCTAAGGCGCCGTTGGATTTCAGGGCGAAACAATGAGCGGCGTCAGATTTGTCTAAACCGAAGGGGTATCTGGTTAGGCTGACGTGGCAATATCTAGAGCGTTGGTATGGATAGAATTAATATGGGCCGTTTGTTGTCACTTAATGCACCTGAGGATGGCAGCGCCAAAGGCGTATTCCTAGAAGAGAGCGGAATCCATGAATTTCCCAAAAGGGAAAGAGTTTAAATGAATTTCTAGAAAATATATTTAGGCTTGGGAAATTCTTAGAATATTGTAGGAAGCTTAGAAAAATATGAAATTGGTCTCTAAAAACTAGACAAATGAGGAGAACCTAATGGTGGAATAAAAGTTGATATTTTATGGGAATAAAAGTTGATATTTTATGGGATAAATATCCTTGGAAAAATAAAAGAAGGGATTTCTTTAATGGAAAAAGCTAGGAGTTGCTTTGGAAAATTTCTCAGAAAATTATAAAAGGTTTCTATGGGCTTAAAATGATTTTGAAAAAAACAATTATGTTAAATATAAGTTAATTTTGGGTATGTCACAGGTTGGACGACCCCCTAGGTCGACCGACCCACCTTGGATGCCCCCTCAGGTGCTCCTTCTGCTGGGGAGGTGGTGACAGGTGTTCAAATACGCGACACACCCTCACTTGCTGCGATGCACTATAAATAGAGGTCGCCAATTCATTTGCAAAATATGGAGAAGCGCAGGAATAACAGAAAGCAGCGTTATGCTGCCTAGATATCAAGTAGAGTAGGTGAGAGAGGAGAGTTAGTACTGAGGAGAAACGGGCATGTCGGCATCCCTCCACTAGAGGTCCAGTCCCATCCTTTATTTATAAAGCAAGTTTATTTCATATATATTGTCTCTCTATTGGTATTAGACTTGTGCTAGATCTTCAGTGCTAAATCAATGTGCTTGGGTGTCACAATATATATTAGTGCCAAGTTTAGTGGAAGTGCAAATCGAGTGATGTTCTTGATACGTAGTACTGCTAGGTATAGACGTGGTGTCTAGACTAGTTAATACCCGGTAGACACCTGATTCAACGGCTGAACGGTAGGTAGTAGGTGGTGACAGCCCTGCTATTCGCGCGACAGTTTGTGGAATCCGCCCCGTTAGCCTTAACCTAGTGGAGCCCAATCGTGGATGATCATAATCATACAGTGTTCTTAACTGATAGCGGGTGGTAGTGAATTGGCCGAGCTCCGATGCAAAGTAGCATTTGTATGGATTAACCTTATACCCTTGACTAGTTTATACCATTAGTAGAACCTCTTGACCCGAAATATCTTACCCCACTTTCGTCATTCCACCATATCAATTTGGCCAAGTCAAGACTAGAAACTAGACACTTCTGGTTCTTCGTGAAAAATTGATACATTTGGAATACTCTGGGGTGAAAGCTATTGTGATATATGTGCGCTTACGGATTAATTCTAATAGCCATAAGAATCGCCAACAAGCTTTCTGATGGCGTTGCCGGGGACTGTAGATGTTCTAATTTCAAACCTTGCTTGTCTATTTACCTCCACATTGACGACACGTCTATCTATCAGTTTTCGGCTCTTCAAGCCAAGTGCTTAGAGCCTCCACCATCATCCCATCCTATCCATACACCTAGCTTTGATTTTCGGCCATGCTTCATAGCTATGGTACGGGAGAAATCATTCCCCGGATCAGAAGGTGAGAACCCTTATAGCCATCTCTGTGATTTTGAACAACTCTATCCTATCATAGAAATTTAAGGAATGGCTCGACAAACGTTGAAATGAAAATTGTTTCCATTCTCCCTCACGGGATCAGCCAATTCATGGTTACAGTTGACCGTAGGAAACCTTAACGTTAGTTGGGATGCTCTCCAGGAGAAATTCTGCTTCGCGTTTTTCTCTCACAAAAATCGTAGAATTGTGAAAGTCTTAAACTTCCGTGAATATAAGAGGGAACCCGTGGGTGCAGGCAGTGGCGGATCTAGGACAAAAATCATGCCTGGGCAATGCTAAAACTATATTTCATTTTCTATAGAATAAAAATACCATAAATAGCATAAAACATGTTAACTCCAAGCTAACATTTCACTGTTTTTATAGTTTTACTAGTCACTAACATTAAAACAAATTAAACGTTAAATCTATCAAAATATTGCATGACAAAAGAAGAAAACATACCACTATGATAGGAGTGTACGAGGCAATTGCATTCTTCAGGTTTTAAGGCGTTGAAAGCGACGTATTATGGTTTCATCATCAAGTTGCTCCCATATAATTTCCCGATCGGCAATAGTAAAATCTTGATCATAAATTTCAGCAACACGAGTAATCTCGACTCTTGGTCTCTGCATACGAATAAACAAATGAACAATTAATTAGTTTAGGTTGTTTAGCTTTGATCCCATCCTTTTTAGATAATAGAATATATATTACCTTGAGCGATTGAGTCCTTGATGGGCTGATCCGCTGATGGCTTGAGTCATTGAGTGCTTGGTTGATGATCTGCACTGGGCACGGGCAGTGGGCATGCAGTGGCATGCCGTAGTGACCAGCGAGCAGAGCAGCAAGGTTGAGCACTTGAGCAGCCACCGCCCACCGGGACGAGCTCCTTGCCGCTTTCACGCGTCGCGGCGTCTTTATTCTTGCTTGCAGCCTTGCAGGAGTCGGCGTCGCCGCGTCGTTGCTGAAGGGCGAAGGGCGAAGGCCAAAGGCGAATCGACGCGATGACGGCGCTTGCGAATCACGAACTCGCGTGACTCTCTATCTCCTGCACGTATTCGGCCTTGCCACCTCTCTCTCACAGCCCTAGATGACCCAGGTAGATGATATTTCAGTGGGCTTGAGCCCTATACCCCAAGGAAGGTATAAGTGGGGTCCAAATCCAAGCCTGGGCCGCCGCCCTGGCAGCCTAGGTGGTGGATCCGCCCCTGGGTGCAGGCTGGGTGCGATTTAGCCAGTTGGCCAGTTCGGGACCCGACCTTTGTATTCCTGAGCCCATGCTCATGCAACACTTTGTCGAGGTGTTGAACACGACGAGTACAACATCTTAAACATAGTTTCTACAGGATCCTTTGTTTACAAGACTGTTAATGAAGGTAATGACATCCTAGGCAAATTCCATGGCAATACTCTCTTCATTGACGCCTTCGACGAACTTTCGAACCTATAGTTTAAACCTTTGGGTAATCCCCAAATATTAGACAATCCTACTGAGTCAAACCTTCCAACCCAATCCGATTCTTCTAGATTCAAAGAAACTTATGAAGCCACGTTTCTCTGTGCCCAAAACCCTGAACTGGTGAACTTGTCCCATTCTTGACATCTTACGCCTTTGAAGAAGAAATTCTCGACAACTTGGGCAATGCTTCCACACTGCCAATAGAAAGTCGACAATTCCAAAGGCCTAAGCCAAGTGTCCCGATTCATGAGGATATCCTGGCACAATAGGAAAACCTTCTGACTCTTATTGCTATTCTGAGTAGAGAGATGACCGATGAAGTAGAGAACTTAAGGGAGATAGTTACGTTGTTTCCACTCAAAAAGTTTTGCTCAGTTGAATCCCATGGCTTAGATTTTAGAAGTGTTCCCTATGATCCTAGCCTGGGTATTAACTGCATGTCAAAACCCCTTCGGATCATGCCCCTTCTCCTTCTCAAAAGCAAGTCACATGGCTGCCTAGCCATATTACAAAAGCTGAGGGAATCATCGGAGGTATCGAGGTGACCTTAGATGGCCATAGCATCACGCTAGATTTCCGTGTCTTCGATGTCCCCAACCCATATCACTCACGCATCCTGATCAGGCAGCCTGTAAGGGAAGGGCAACAAGTATCTCTTAGTGAGCTTCGCAAGATCCATCACCCATTCTATGGAAGTCGAGCCACTGTCGGATCCATTAGAAGAGGCTATGACTGATGCTCTTCGAGGCAGTCTACCCTCAGGGCCCGGAGGAAGACATTCCATACTTTGTTCAAGAGGAAGATTCAAATGGATATTCCAGCTAAATAGGACTGAGGAACATCCTTCCTCGCCTATTGAGACAAAACCTCTTCTTCCTAGGCTTAAGCACGTCTTCCTAAACAAAAACTGTAACACGCCGGCTATCATCAGTGACTTGCTGACTGAGAATGAATGCCGCCGACTTGTCACCAATTTAGAGAAGTACAGCTCAGTCTTAGGTTATTACTTATGGACCTCAAGGGGATCGAGATAGATAGAGACAAGGTCGAGGTAATCAAGAGGTTACCGGCACCAATAGTCGTTAAGGGAATTCGTAGCTTCTTGGGTCATGTGGGTTTTTAAAGAAGATTTATAAAAAAAAACTTTTCACAAGTCGCTCGTCCCTTAATTAACCTGCTGGAGAAAGAAGTCCCTTTCGTCTTTGATGAAGATTGCCTCGTCGCTTTCAAAACCTTGAAGCAAGCTCTAGTCTCTGCGCCCGTAATTCAGCCACCTAATTGAAAGCTGCCCTTTGAGATCATGTGTGATGTGAGCGACTTTATCGTAGGAGCAGTCTTAGGCCAGTGCAAGGACAAAAAGCATTACGCCATTGCGCATACTTACAAATCCTAACCGGCCTGTAGCTCAATTATGCCACCATAGAGAAGGAACTTCTAGCCATAGTCTTTGCGATAGAGAAGTTTTGATCTTGGTAGGAACGAAGGTGATAGTGTATATGGACCATGCGACCCTAAAATACCTTCTTACCAAGAAAGACGAGAAACCCCGACTTATCCGTTGGATCCTTTTGCTCTAAGAATTTGACCTAGCAATTAAGGACAAGAAAGGAGTGTCTGACCACCTTTCCCGAATGCATGTTAAGGAAACCACAAACCTACCTATAGATGACTACCTACGGGATGATACCCTGCTTGCAGTTTCAATTGTCGACCCTTGGTACGCTAACATAGTGAACTACTTGGTAGCGGGGTATATACCACCAGGGGAGGATAAAAATAAGTTGATCCGCGACAGTAGGACTCATATGTGGGATGAGCCCTATCTGTATCGAGTCTGTGCCGACGGGTTGCTTCGTAGATTCATACTCGCTGGTGAAACGCACGAGATCCTCGAAAAATGTCATTCATCACCTTACGGAGGCCATTATGGTGCTTTTAGAACCCATGCCAAGGTTTGGCAAAGTGGTTTCTTTTGGCCCTCCATGTATAGTGACAGCAAGGAGTTCATTAGACACTGTGCTAGATGTCAAAGAGTTGGGAACATTAATTCTTGAGATGCTATGCTCTTAACTAGCAATTTGCAAATTGATCTTTTTTATGCTTGGGGGTAGATTTTATGGGCCCATTCACTAAATCAGACTCTTATGAGTACATCGTACTAGCGATCGATTACGTCTCCAAATGGGTCGAGGCACTCCCTTGTCGTGTGGCTGACTCAACTCACGCTAAGAAAACGTTACAAGAGATCATTTTCCCTAGGTTTAGCGTTCCTAGGGTTGTGATTAGTGATGGCGACTCACACTTTATCCACCGAAGCTTTAAGCATGCACTAAAGAGCTTAGGGGTAGACCATGGGATTGCCACACCGTAACATCCTCCGACCAGCGGTCATGCTGAAACGTCAAATAAGCAAATGAAAAACATTTCGCAAAAGACCGTAGATGCCATGGGGAAGGCTTGGAAGGATAAGCTAAGTGATGCGCTTTGGGCATACCACACTGCTTTTAAAACTCCAATCGGTCTGACCGGCCCGCACCACCTCGTTTACGGGAAGACGTGTCATCTACCCATAGAGTTGGAACATAAGGCCCATTGGGCAATAAAACGTTGAAACATGAATCTTCGTTCAGGTGAAATTAAAAGACATGCAATTGGCTGAATTAGAAGAATGGAGGGAAAATGCCTACCATAGCTCCAAACTTTATAAGGAGAGAATTAAAAGATGTCATGATAAGCTAATTACGGTGAAACGGTTCAAACCCGAAGATAAGGTGCTTCTCTTTAATTCTCGTGTGAAGTTGTTTGGGTATGGCAAACTTAGTATTAAGTGGGAAGGCCCTTACATGGTACGTAATGCTTCCGATTTTGGTGTCGTCACCCTCCAAGACGATGATGGAAATATTTTCAAAGTTGATGGGCAATGTTTGAAAATCTTTCTACAACCAGAAATGCCTATTTTTAAGAGCGTTGATGTCCTCAAATTCTTTGATGAATGATTGCCTGAGTGCGATCTAGTTTCTACCGATAAATAAAGGAGCATTTAAATAAAATTTTATTTTTCGTAAAAATAATCTATATGCTAAGTGCACCACCTTTCCTAAAGTGACCGCACCTGAATCAAACCAGAGGCCGGTCGGCCGACCCAGCCAGGTCGCCTGGCCCAAGCCAGATCAGATGGCCCCCCTTTTCGTTCATTTTCAAAATCTTTTGAAGGTGGAGCGTCTCACCCGATTTTGTAGCTCCTGAACGTCTTCACTCGTTTGAAAACCGACGGGTGGAGGCCTTTCCATTCACTTCATTTATCTTCTTCCTCCTCCAACTTAGCCTCTTTCCACCACCTTGAGCAAACTCGAGATCCACACTTAGCCAAGGGCCCATGGCCGACGAGACACCAAAATCCCTTCCAAACATCTATGACATCGTCTCGTCCAACACACCGGTGCCTAAGCCGTCAAAGAGCAACTTAGGGAAGCCATGCTTCACCTAGAACATCAACTTCTCACCAGTGTGATCAGAGAAGCTCGCATTCTCGCCAGAGGCCTCACCGAAAGCCAGGCCACAGGCCAGGCGATCGAGAGTCGGTCAGCCGACCCCACCTGGTCGATCGGCCTCCCCTCTGCGCAGTGGCATCACACAAAGTGCGATCGAAGAGCAACTCTGCGTTGCACATGGGGAAGGGCAAGGCACTAATGAAATATGAGTAGCTTGAGCCCAAGTCGCTAGAGAACTCCCAGAGACACCTCCTAACTCCCCGCCACGTTTTATCGTGCGTGGGCAAAGGACCACCGCAGGTTACGGGAAGGTCCTCTCACCACCTTTGGTGAGGCTGAATCCTCTCGCAATCGAGTAAGTCGCCTCCACTTCCCCGAGGAGAGGGGTGACGCGTGCTCGTACGCCACCCTCGATCCGTGGACGAGGTGGCGAGATGGAGTTCCGTGATGGGGAGAAGCCCCAGCAGCGCGGCCTAGTGACTATCTCGTAGAAAAGGCAGAATAATCTAGAGGAGCAGATGGCTGAAGTCCAGATTAATATGATGGATTACGAGGACAATTTCTCTATCCTTCGTAAGTCCTAACGGGCAAGCTCAAGCGTTACGTTAAGGCGATGACTTCGCCAAACTCTACAACCCTCCGACCAATCTTTAGGGGTAGGCTAGACTGGAATAAAGGATTAAGCACTTATTTTTGTTTTCAAAATTTTACTTTCATTGTATGCGCCTACAACTTTGCTTTGGAATGAAATGAATAAAGTATTGTCTCATTGCATGCGTGTTTGCCTCGACAGGTGCAAATTTCTGCACTGGTCGACCTCATTTGCTAATATTTGCATTTAAGTAATAAAATACGGAGAAGGTAGAAATTGCTAAAATCTTCTGAAAATTGTTCTTGTGATTTAAAAATTTGGAAAAAATGAAAAGATTGTTTTAAAATAAATATAATTAAATAATAAAGTATTTTATATGAGAAAATAATTCTAGAAAATCTAAAAATGATTTTTGGTGCCCTTTTTAGCTTTTTCTCTCAAGGGAAAAAGTCAAAAATAATTGGTAAAGTGGTGGGGCCCCCTTGTCATTCTCCCCTACCCTTTTCTGTTCAGTTTCATCTCTGAAAATTCAAGAAATTCGCAGCCCACCTTGGATTCCCCATTGAAGCCACCATGAAGGAGGAAATCAAGAGCTTGCAACTGAAATTTTATTGGCCAAAACTGCTGCCCATCACTCCACTTCGGTTTCTTCAGTTGATAAGCCATCAATTTGAGCCGTTTTGCCATCCAATTCGTCACCCATTGCCCTATAAAAACCCCAAACCGAGCTCCATTTCTACCCCTGAAATTCCTTTGCTGTACTCTGAATCGATCGTCTCCGGTGAGCTCCTACCCTCCCTCTGCCCCTGTGGATGTAGCCTAGGCCGGACCTGAGCTGCCACCGTCGCCGGAGCATCGCCACAGCGTCTTCTGTCGCCACCCCTGCCCCCTCGTCGCCCCGCCGCACCACTACCTCCCTGACCGAACCGCTGCTGCCATTAGCACCCCCTCACCCCCAGGGTACTTTCCCCCACCCTGATTTGGCTGCCGCCATCGCTCCCACTGGCCGCCGCAACGCCACCCTACTCTATTTCCCATTGGAAAATTTATTTTTTTTACATTTATTTTTATTCGTTTATACAAAATTATATGGCGGATTGAAATTTAGATAAAAATAGGCCCCGATCGCACTTTGAATTCGCAACAGCGTCTCGGTCGCACTTTGGGCGCGCGACAGGTCGCTGAGAGGAGGTTGCACCAGGGATGGCAAACCTATCGCTTTTCCATCGCGCGACAGCACACCTATCGCTCTTCCATCGCGTGACAGCACTGTAGCTACAGTAACTTTCAGCGATTTTGAATTTCTTATATCTATTAACATTTCATACCATATCCAATTTACACAAAACAAATTTTAAAATTCATGTGAAATCCTAAAGAACCCATTTTTCAAACTTTTGATTTTTTATTTTTTTTTTGAATTTTGAATTTACACTTGAATTTGTATTTTAAAATTTTAATTTTAAAATTTTGAATTTCAAAAATTCAAAGTTTGAAAAATGGGTTCTTAGGATTTCATATGAATTTTAAAATTTGTTTCGTGTAAATTGGATATGGTATGAAATATTAAACTTCCAATTTTCGTGTAAATTCAAAATTCAAAATTCGAAAATTGGAAGTTTAAAATTCAAAAAATATGGATTTCTGTAGCATGAACTACTCATTAGGATTTCAGCATAATACAGTGAATCATACTTGCATCTTTGAGACACTGTTTGAGCTGTCATGAACATAGTGAAGGAGCAACCTTCCTCGTTGACAACCTCCCATAGCTCATACAGCAGGTCCACATTGAAGGATTGCACCACGATGACCTAAATTATGAATCAGAGTGTATAATTCTAGGCACATACCAAGAACTAAAATATATTTAGCGAAATTGTAAATGCATTCACAGCAGATCAGTTCATACCATAAGAACCATCCATCTAAAACCATGAGAAGTTGGATCCAATCCTCATGTTCTCAATAGTAATGCCCATCTAGACCGGTTTGTTGTTTTCCACTACACTTGGTTTACCTCTGCCTACAGAAGGAGACACAAACATTTTTTTTCAAAAAAAAATCACAAACACATTAATCTACCAGACTGCCTTCATTTCTTGGACGTGATATAAGAAAGAGATTGTTTGCAAAAAAAACATGGTTGATAGCATTCTCTTTGGCACTTTCTAATCCAAAAAAAAAATCACAAACTGATAATTTGAGTTAAATCTAATCAACCAAACTGCCTTCAACAAACAGACTGTGTGTAAAAAATAGAAAATCAAATTGTCCCTGACACTATCTAATAAAAAATCACATAAAAAACCACAAATTGATAATTTGAGTTCAATCTAATCAACCAGACTGCCTTCATTTCTTGGATGACAAACAGATTGTCTGCCAAAAAAATTACTTGGCTAATGACATTGTGTATAAAAAAATACATTACCATCAGGATTTAGAAGTCTCCTTTGCCACTTAGCAGATCAAGAGAGGTTGCTACATGGAGGGCCCATGATGTAAGAGCTGAACATTGTGATGACACCATATAAGGTATTTTAGCACTACCAAAAATAGAAATAGAGTTCCTGCAAGTCTCATAATGTGTATAATACTATGTATTCCTAGAGATGGGAAATGCAACAGGATCATCGCCAAGTCTGTCAAGATGTAGGCAAGAGTTGTCGCGGCAAAATCAAATAGAACAGGAACTGAACATCAAGCCTGCATTTGAATCAACCATTTACGAATAGATATGTACTGCTCAAGCAATCTTGTTTGCATAGCATACATAATACAATTGAAGTGGAGACTTACCCAAACATGGCAACAAAGAGCCATGATTTCCATCATCAACGATAGTGGCTCCAGGGGAGATTTCAGAGGGATTTCTTTACATGGTGGTGAAGGTACCTGAATGGGCATTGGGCAGTGCTGCTCGTGAAAAGTTGCTACCGGCGCTAGATTATGAGATGCGCCCCTGGCTGGTCTGGATGGCATCGAGGGCGAGGAGGGGACTACGGCAACAGGATGACACAGGGAAACCAGAAACCTAGGAGGTTGCGGTCTTGGAGGATAGTGCCCACGGTGAGACCTAGGACACTGTGGATCTGAGGGAGCACGGGCGCCAACGATGTGCTCCACATCGTTGACCGGATCGTAACCTCCCGTTGCTGCCGCTCCCTACACCTTGGAGCAGTGACACCATCACCGCTCCTTCTCCTTTCTCTTCTTCCCACACCCAAATCTATCACCACTGGCCACTAAAGATCGTCGTCGTTGGTGCCCTCGGATGAAGGTGGGGGTGAGAGGCAGGAGCAACGGTGGTTGGAGCGCGCGTAGGAGCGACGGTGGCTGGAATCCCCAAATCAGATAGACAGACAGAGAGAGAGAGAGAGCACTTGAGAGAGAGAGAGAGAGAGAGAGAGAGAGAGAGAGAGAGACGAACATTGGTGTGGCCAAGACAGAGGCGATGGCGGCGGCTAAGCTAGACACATCTTGGCGCGTGAGGTGCAGTGGTGGGCGCAGGAGAAGTACAGGAGCCGGGAGGGGATCGTGGATGAGTGGGGTGGGGAGCGGTTGGGTTGCAGAGTGCGCGAGGGAAGAGCCGACGCACGGCCTACTCTCTCTTTAAAGGAGTAGAGATAGAGAAGAGATTGTTCCAGAAGAGATTCTGGAGATGAGGGTCATTCCACGGCATAATGCTCTTGTCGTACAATGGATGATCAAGTGGATCAACTTGCCAAAAGAGTCTTGCTAGCTAGGAGGATGCTGAGTTTAAGGGTGAGGCAGTTTCAGGAAACTGAACAAGTAGTTCAGACTAAAGCCGGCAGGGAAATAGAAGAGCAGCCGTACTTATTCGAAGCGGTACGCTGGGTGTACCATTAATTCCAGATCCAACCGCTCTCAGGAGTTTTCGTCATTGGGTGCTATTGTCGTTTTCGGTAAAAGTCAGTCCTTTTTCGTTTTTCTTTCAACTGCTCTATAATTTAGTTCCTAGCTGCTATTTAAAGCCTCTCCCCAATGTAATGGACAGATAAATGGATAAAAACCTAATCTCCTTGTCCCATCCGCATATTCTCAGTTCTCTCCTGGCTGCGTGTGTTTGTTTCAGCTCAACAAAATTAAAATAAATAAAAAATTGTTATTTTTGTATAAGCCAAATGATGTAATACTTTGTATTCATTTTTATGTGGTTTTACATAGTTTTTCTTAGAGTTCTTAGAATATTTTTTCATAATTTATAAGAATTTTGAAGACATCTTTTGAGAGCAGGGGGGAGCCATGATTTAAGCGGGGTGGGGGTTGGGGGGGGGGCGGCAATTGGACACCAACAAATTTTTCATATCGATGACACAAAAAATATTATAACCATATGTGTGTGTGTAGCGAAGGAAAATTACATCTATATTAGTTTAAACTTAGCTCTACGACTACCGAGAAGATCGTATAAGTTTATAAGTTCCTCTGAAGTGATCTTTGTGGCTAATTTCTTTTCAATATAGACTATCATGCAGTGTCGAAGAAAATCATCTCCTGTTTTATTTCGAAGGTGGGCCTTGACAAGTTTCATGGCCGAAAATGCTCGTTCGGTGGTTGCAGTTGACACTGGAAGAGTGATGACTAACCGTAGCAACTTATTGACCATTGGATAGATCGAAGCTTTGCCTGTTTTAACTAGTCCATGTGTCAAATCAGCAAGAGATGACAAGTGCTGCAGCCGTTATAGAAAGTATCCATTGTTCTTTGCCTCTTCATACTCATACTGGATTACCAGTTGTACAGCCAATCAACAAACTAAGACACAATGAAATTGAAAAATTAATAAATTATCTATTTGATGCCTTCTATTATACTAATTATATACAACTAGATCCCCTATTTTTATAATGTGACACAACATACGCATATGTATTAATGTATAGTAATATCACAAATTCACAACACAATCGGACAATAGCTAATTAGTGTTATGTAATCCAGGTGCTGATCAAGTTAGTTTAGTTTTCTTACTAGTTATGTTATTTCCGTTTCTTAGCAAATAAGTTAGAATCTGCTCAGGGGTTATGACTGGGCCGATCGTTGTCAGCTTGACGCGCGCTGTGTTCGCGTAGAAGCTCTGTTTTCTGTTTTGGTCGCCCTGGTCTTGTGGCATGCGCAAGGGACGTGGGATGACACGGCTCGATGAAGGGCATGGCGTGAAGTTCGGGCAAGGTGGCTAAGTGGCCACGATTACACTTTTGTATTTCATATTTAAGTCGATTAATTGAGTCAGAAAAAGCGGATCAGTTGGCCGCACCAAAATACTCTGTTTCCTGCTCTGTTTTTCGCTTCCGTTCGTGCTCAGGTGATCTTCGTTTCCGGCGAAGGAAAGGCAGCTCCAATGGGTGGAGCCGGCGGTTCGAACAATTAGTAATGGCGTAATACAGAATTAATTAAGATATTAGAGATTCAGAGGTAGATTACCTTCTAGTCCTCACCCTGCAAGATGTAGGACGGTAGGAACGTAACGGCTGCTGCTTTCTATGGGGCGATCGGCATCGAACGGCTGATGCCTGATGCACGCAGACGCAGACGCAGACGCAGGCTGCAGGCACACAGCAGCAGCGAGGTGCACAGGCGCAATTCGCAAAGCAAAAGCCAACAGCAAAGGCAAAGCAGGCTTGCTGTTGCAGCGCTGGCTGCCTGGCTCGCTATGCATGGCGACAGGCGAGTGGGCGACGGCGCCGTCGCCTTCGCCTTCGACCTAACAAGTGACGAGGGAATCCAAAAGACACGATGTTTTCTAGGGATTTAGATTGCTGGATGGTTTTGGGCTTTGGGCTGTGGCGCTGTGCATATATGGCCTTAAAGATGGGCTAATTACCAATTGGACTATGATTAGCATTTAACAACTACTCAGTGTTTTCTAATTACTTTTCATATATACAGGGGTATTTAATTTTTTTTTTCCGTTGGGGGGCCAGGCCCCTGCCAGCCCCCCTGTCTCCGCCACTGTTTGAGAGATCACAACCTTTTCAAATTAGAGTTTTTAGTAACTATCAGCTCAAACAAACAAGGTAATCTCATCCTTTTTTTCTCAAACTTGGCTCCAAGAAACGTGAATCGTTGGGGGGGCTCCAGAATCCTGATTTCGTAGGGCGTGCCTCCACAAATCTACCCTTGCTTATTCACTCGAAGTAGTTTAGTTGTACAGCTTGCAACAAAAATAGTTTTCATAGTTTAGTTGTACAGCTACCACAAATCCTGATCTTTGTTTGAAATGTCATCGCAAATATATGTACACAATTATTTACATTTAATGCCCACTGTTTATGCGGTTTACCTATATGGGGAGGATATCTATGCATATCCATACACATCCTATTCGATTTAGGCCTTGTTTGTTTCAGATTAATGTAGCATTGCGTTTTACTGTAGCAAATTTGTGATCTCCTCAAAATACGTTTTAACGAGTTCAAAAAATTATGAAAAAAATATTTTACAAACTTTAAGAAGTACTATTTAAAGCCCCACAAGAATGACTACAAAACATTACATCATTTGGCTTATACAAAATAACAAATTTTCATTTAATTTAATTTAATTTAATCTGAAACAAACAAGGCCTTAATGCATTCTGCAACTGTTGCTATGTAGAATGTTACAAATACGCACATTGGTCAGCCATCTTTCTCCCAATCTTACATCCAGAATTTCGGATCGATTACTCCTTGTTTTTAGACATGGCTTGCAAGATAGCAACAACACTGATATCTCTTCTACTGGTCGTGCTGGTTTCAGCCGGTAAGTTATACATATTAGATGATCCCCTTGTTAATTTGTAGAACTGGTTTTCGAAGTTCGATCCGTCGTTGCATCTGCTGAAACCCACTAATTGATTGTCAAGGCTAGCTTTGCACCGTAGGCACAGCGAAAATCCGAAAACAGCAGCAGTTTATGTAATCGATTTCTGATCAGATCGACGACAGAATAGTTCGAATTCATTGTCAAGCTGCAGGTCTTGGCCGTGAAGCCAAGGGATGCGAAATCGTCAGCCCCAGCACCACCTTCAAGGGCTACTGCCACGACGCCGACGCCTGCGAGGACTCGTGCAACGACGAGGGCTACCCCTACGGCTTCTGCGCCGACGGCGGCGGTCCAAAGCACCACCCCATCTGCATGTGCCGGAGACCGTGCACGGCCGTAGGCGGACGCCGGCACGCCGGCGGCGGTGGGTTGCCGGAGACGAGGGAGACGCCGAGCATTCGTACCATGGTTGTCGATTAATTTCGATGGCATCGCTCCTGATATGGTTTAAATAAACTTTTACCATTATTTTGTAATAAAAATTCCCGCTGCTAATGGTTACAGAGACATCAGTCCGCAGCAGGGATTTATATTTCGAAAAGCTAGAAATTTCGGCCGAAATAAAAATATAGATTTTGAATTTTAAACAAAAAGTGATAAAAAATAGCAAACCAGCGAAATAAAAATAGAGATTTTGAATTTTGAACAAAAAGTGATAAAAAATAGCAAACCAAGAAGTCAAATCATACACCTCATGTTTGAACTACTCACTAAGCTATCATAGGTTATCAAAAGAAGGATATTGTGGCTTATTTTTTATATATTAGTCTCAAGTTGTATAAAATTATTTGAATTCAAAAATTTCGATAGGCAATTTAAAATTTCGTTGCGGAGCGCAATTACCGAAATTCGCGAAATTTCGGCCGAAAAAAAAATCCCTGGTCCGCCGAATTTGGCTGTCGTGGTAAATTTCATATAAGCAATAACATAATGAGGCTACTTTCACTTTAGTGTTCTTATAAACGTGTAAGAATTAGTAGCATTAATTTCCTGCTGCCGAATACACAAGTTTTCACTGAGAGTTATTTTTTCCTCGAGAGACTGCTTTTAGTCTCTCAAAAGCGTTGCCATATCATCTATAGATAGCTTTATAAACAATGAATATTTGTCTGCACAACAATTTAATAATTGTACAGAGTTTAAAAACTGTCTTATTAAGGGGATATAAATTTAAAACAAAAATTAAAAACAAACAACAGATAATAAAAAAGTTAAAAATAAAAAATTAATATTTTAAAATTTATATGGCAAGTGTGGTCTAGTTTTGTTCGATAAAATATCATAAACCCATTTTGAAATCGATTCGGTAATCAAAGATACTAATCAAAAGGTATAGCAAAAAATAAATTATAAAATGACATGGATGTACGTGCCCGGCAGCAAAAAAAAATTGGGAGAAGCTCGCTGGCGCCGTCGCTTAGTGAAGCGCCGGCTCTCTCCTCTCTCATGTTTCTCTCTCACCCAACTCAACAAAATTATGACATGGCATCTTTTAGATACAGTCTAGAGACAGCTAAGTTGAAGCATTATACATGCCCTTAAAAATGGGAGAAGATGCTCAATAAAGCAGGATGTTCCGTATTATAACAATACAGTCTTCATATAGTAACGACAACGAGTCTTATTTATGAGCCAGCTGCTAATCCAAAATACAATTGTTGATACTATATATATGAAGCATTATTTCATTCCTTACAGGAATATGCATGAACATCGTGTAAGAAATCCGGAATAGTTTTGGATGGCAAGTGAGAAATTATTTGCAAAGATTATAATTAAGCTCCATGCACCGATCGGTTTATCCAAAAGTCTAATCTTATCAGGAATGGTGGAAAATTTGCTTATTCCAACATTTATCACCAATTTGTAATATGCATACAAGCTGGTGTACTCTCGAGAGTACAAATTTGTCTGTACTCCCAGTGAGTTTAAAAATACGATATTTTTATTAACCGATCTGAACAATTCATATTATTCATCTCATCGTGTAAACCCTCTAAGGCCACTAGAGGTGACGAATGGGAGCCTTGAAAATTTTCATCATACTGGTGCTACTCGAACTCATCAACCTTCTAAAATGCAAACAACATGACAATTATGTGCACCCAAGGTTGTATGGATGAATCCATGAAAATATGAGAGGAGTTTTTAGTCACAATCCTGACTGTCAAATGTTCAAACAAAAGAGAATCAATTCAAATCTTACTTTAATAAAGTACATTAAGGCAAATTACTAAAACCACTTTCACAAAAGAAAAAATAGATTCAGAGAGAAGGTGCGTTTCTGGTACTCCAATTTTTTTTGTGATTTTTCTGCCTATGAACAAATGAGTCGTGAAGCACTTTACCAAAAAATTTCCCAAAACTCCTTGCACAAAAATTAGGAAAATACAAATGCTACAACGTGTTACAAATCTCGTGCATATAGTTTGGGGCTTGGTTTTCACCTCACTGCACCTAAACGGAGAATCTTCATGACTTCAATTTTTTTGTGTCGATACATATAAAAGTCACGAAAATGCTCCAAGTGGAAGCACTCAAAAATGATTTTTGTAATTTTTTTTTTCTGAAAATCAAACACTAACTGCTGCGCGAAAAAAAAGTTCAGAACAGATTTGCAACTTGATGGGGAAATTGATATCTAGTCAATCCTACGGTGTAAGAGATGTAAAACCATGTGATCACCCTCTAGATATCATTGGATCAGAAGCACAAAGAAAGAGAGGAGACAAATAAAGTAGTTATAATAAAAACCAACAAAGTAACAAGATCAAAATATATAAACTCACAAGAACGAGCCATGAATTTGAAAAAACGGAGGTTTGATTGCATAGATAGTTGGGAGATTATAGGCCGCTCTCATGACCACAAGCACTTGTAGGCTCCACCGTCTCTCTCCCACACACCCTTCTCACACTGAAATTTCTAACTCAAAGGGTGAGGAGAAGGTTCTCCGCTCCCTCTCTATTTATAGCCTTAGGGGTGAAATCCCCCCAACCCTAGGATTTTCCTCCACCCTTGATCCGAGGATCAATGGTGTACAACATACACTACCTAACTCCCGACAAGGAATATTCGTGCCATATTCCTCAAAAAGCATCCTCGCACCTTCCTCGTAGCATCCTGATTAGGGGTGGCAATGGGGCCCCATTCCCCAATCCCCAGCGGGGAATTCCCCTATTAGGGGTGGGGTACGGGGAGAATTCATTCCCCGCGGGGATGAAAATGGGGGAGACCATTCCCCCGTCGGGTCTCGCGGGGACGGGGACGGGTAAATTTTCACCCCGCGGGGACTCGGCCTAGACCCGAAAATAATGATTTATTTGGCCTGGCCCATACACTCCACCAGTCCAAGATGAGGAATAGCAATTAACATCCATTCAAATAGCCAGATGGGCCTGCGAGTGACATCCCGAAGCCCAACCCAATCACCCAGCCCCAGCCCCCCTCCACTTAGCCACTCCACCCCCTCATCTCCATTTACCCTAATACACACACCTCCATTGGCGGGCTGGCGGCGGCGGCGGGTGAGCTAGCGCAGCAGTTGTGCGCTGGAGCTGGTCGCGATGGCGAGGGAGCCGCCATGGTGGCCCTTCGTGGGAATAGGCGGCGTGTACGGCGTAGCAGGAGCAGGCGGCGGCGGTGCGGAGTCTGGCGTGGCAGCTGCATCGCAGAGCAGCGGCGGCCGTCTGCGAGAGCCGGCGGCGGCAAAGACGGGAGCAAGCACGACGACGCGGGGCGCCATGGCGCGACCGATCTTGCTGGAGCTGGCGGCGGCGGCGGCACGGGAATGGCGAGTCCGGCGGTGGCGGGTATGAGAACCCCGTCGGGTCTCCGCCACCCGAACGGGGACGGGGACGGGGATGAATCGTCCCCGATGCCGGGGACGGGGACGGGGAACGGGTATGTTTTGGTTAGTCGGGGACGGGGACGTGGTGCTGTCCCCCGATGGGGAATGGCCCCGTTACCATCCCTAATCCTGATGGTCAACCCACACCTATGCCCACCAGTCAGTCCCGCTTCGCCGCCAAGTGACCGACGCGCAGTCTCCAACTGTCTTGGATCCTTGTTGCAGCAAAGCATCTCATCCACGCCATCTCATGTGACCGCCAGGTACCGAATCCGGTCGCCCACACTCCTCCGGACGCCCGAACCTCCAGTTCGCCAGGATCAACGGCGTCAGCCACGTACCCACCGGCACTTGCATAATGAAGATGAGTCTAAACAAACCACTTAACTTCCCCTGCAAGGTTAGCTTCAGAAATGATCATCATTATCGAAAATCAAGTGCATCAAGATCATCAGAAAGCAGTCGGTCACAAGAATTGTCCTGACACGAGTCTGTCGGACACGTTCCGATGAACCCTTCCGGTTTCAAATTTTACGCTCATTTTACCAAATGCATGACCAAAGTACTTTAAAATCTCATAAAAATAAAACACCGCCACATATATTCATCACAACACCGGGGTACCCTACAAATGAACTCAACACATCGAAATGTAGCTATCAACCAAGTCTCGTAATTTTAAATTTATTTACTATTAGTTTTGCATTTAAAAAAATCAACCTTTTTGGAAGATACATGAGTAACTAGGAGACTAATTTTCAAAAATACAAAACAAATCGGAGGATAGGGGGTTAGGCTGATAGAGCAACAATCGGAGGATAAATCAATAGTTGGGAGTGCTCACGCTTGACGAAATTTGGCTTTCCTTTAGATAACTACAAATGAATGAAAAAACTTCTCTCGCAATTGTCATCTTATATTTAATTTCTTTCTCAAAACATGGTCAATTCATTGGTTGGGAAATCATCGGCTTTTCATTGGCAAGCCATTGATCATTAAGAAATTTTGAGGCAAAAATTACTTCAAATCAAACACAAGGAGGGCCCATCGTCCAAATGGTATGCGCGGTGCACGGTAGATATGCCTTTTGCACCGACCCATACTAATTAGCAATATGTCATTGTACTCCACGTTATAGCTAGTGCCAAATATATGTACAAATAGATTATGTGGACAGGGGAGAGTCGTGTTAGAATCGGACTCGTATCCCGACTTCATTATAAATAATAGGGAACACCCTTGGTGTAACATGTAATGATCGACTAATTAAAGTAACAATGTTGGTACACATGGGGTCGAGCCCAACTTGTGGCCTTGATCCGGACGGTCAGTATGCTATGTTATTGGAGAGGAGTGCCGATAATCATTGCACCACAGATATAGGCAGAGAGTCGAATTACAATACCAAACATCATGTCTCAGGTGTCGTTCAGATCTAGTATCGACGTTTTGTTTCGTTAGCACTCCCGACACATGGATCATACGCTGTTGGGTGATCAATATTACGGAGTCATGTTGCGGTTTGGTGTTAGCATGAGCTGCTGACCTTGTAGGAATATATAATTAATAGTAAATACTAGAAATATATATATATAGTAAAGACAAGAGATTTACTGCAAATCAATAATTGATAAATAAATAGAAGAGTCAACACAATTAACCATTCCAATATATATGCACTTCAAACAGATCGATGAACATATATTCAAGTTGTAACACGTACAATACTGATATAGAACAGCTACAACCACGAACCAATATCAAACTAATCAGGAAGCGAACCCTAACCACTACATCTTTACAAAAGTTGCTGGAGCAAGAAATAAACAACTGCAATCTTCTCTGGAGCACCGGCTCTTGATTTATTCAAAATGTACTTGAAAATACTTGTGAATATTACTGCCCGGACATGCATGGAATTAAAGAACACAGCGTCAAATGGTCCCAGAAAGCCAAGGTTTTACGTGAAACACTCATGGCTAGCTAATGGCCGACGCCGTCGCTGGGCGTAGACCAAAGAGCACGACTACGACCACCGCCAGTGCTCGCCGGCGTGTGATCAGCCGGCGCCGCCGCCGGCGACGCCGGCGGAACTCGTGCACCATGACCATCGAAACAAGGAGAAGGGTTTGGATTCTGCTTGCCATGCTGCATTTGCTTATCGTCTGCAGGCACCATCCTAGCAGGCAGAAGAGATGGTGTGGCCAAAAGGCACACGAGCAGCATCACAACTGCATGCGAAGAAGCCATTGTGGTATGCAATTAACTCTGGAGAGTGGAGAGTGGTGAGCAGTTTTGTTTGGATAATGCTGTGAAACTTGGAACGTATATATAGGGGAGGAGAAGCCGAGCTTGGTGAACCTAAACGATGTGATTAAGAAGTTTCAAGGAAGATTAGTCGAGTCGTGTGGGCCATGGCCGGCGCAGTCAACTAACTTGGTGTATCTGTTGTGTCCTCCATCGATCTCCATCGTATTTACCTCAGTTGAAGGCATAATTTTTTTGAAGCAGTCTCTTGACGCGCGGCTGCTAGCTATTTCCCGGGTTTGGATTGGGCAGCTATGTCTGTCATAGTGGAAAAAAGATCCATTCCAGAATTGATGGGTGTGGTCCAGTTATCTGAACACGATACGGATTTAATTCCTGTATATCAAAGCTATCAACAGAGTCAGGAGTCAAGCCTGCCTGGCTGCACGTACGACATGTAGCACATTCCCCCGGTTATGTATGTGCTATCGAAGAAATTACGTACGACATGAAGCCGCCCATCTTTTTGTGTTTTTTTTTTGTCTAAGAAGGGTATAAATTATTCCGAATAGAACGATAAAGAAATATAATTTTATAGTTTAAGCTACGTACATCTAACTATTAGCTCAACAAAATTGATATTAATTGTATGTTGCTTCTCCTATTTCACTTCAAATATAGCTAGCTTTTAACTCTTCTCAGCGCTCGGCCCACGACGCGGCATGCTTCGTTGGGCATCCAAGAGAATCCAGTTGCCGGAAATGACGACCTCTGCACCGTCGGGCAGCGGGATCTTTCCTGCAGCAAGCTCCGTTCCGGTGGTGGTCGCGTCCCCAGCCCCAAGGCAACCTGCGCCCCGCCCTCAAAGCGCACGTCTCGCTACAGGAAACAACAACTGGACAAAATATTTGTATCGGCGGCATAGAAGCCGACTGAAATTAATAAACCTATTGTAAGCGAGAAATATAGGAACCGACGTCATAGATACCACTCCGCACAATGTGTTTGGTTTCCTGATACACTTTGTTGGTGACCAATAAGTTGTCAAGGACAAAAGCCACGCCGCCTCTCCCGCCTTCCCGCAATTTTGAATCTCAGAGCCCGCCAAATTGATGTGTCGGCGGCTTGAAGCGGGCCAATGACAAAGAAGCTTCACCTAACAGCAACTTAACACCCCAATGGAACCATGTCAAGGTGGTCCCGCATGGCGGATAGAGAACTTCTCTACCATGCGAGACTATCCTACGAGCTCCATCTCAAAGGGCAGGTAGTCGCTATATTGGAATGGGGCTCGAACCCGGGATCTCAAGGGTGAGCATGCACGCCACGCCGCTCGCTGCTAGCCAGAAGGGAGGGAGGAATTTATTCAACATGGTGTGGCGTAGACTGTTTTTAAATGGTATTTGCAAATCTGTGTTGGCGACCTTATTAATGCCGCCGATACATTCCACATTTTGTTGTCGGCTTCATCTCGGGCCGACAACATAGCTCCACTGTTTGTTTCAGATTAATGTAGAGTTGCGTTTTACTGTAGCAAATTTGTGACCCCCTCAACATACGTTTTAACGAGTTCAAAAAATTATGAAAAAAATATTTTACAAACTTTAAGAAGTACAATTTAAAACTCCATAAAAATGACTACAAAACATTACATCATTTGGCTTATACAAAAATAACAAATTTTTATTTAATTTAATTTAATTTAATCTGAAACAAACAAGGCTTTGTGTGAGAACTTGTTTTAAAACTGGGAACTTTTCCTTATTTCTGCTGTAATAAAATTATTTTCAATGGATGCCTACTTCTAAAATCTGTATTTTCAATTCTGAAGCCTTGGTATTTCAGTAACCCAAAACAAAGATTTCAAATTTAAGGCCTTGTTTGTTTCGGCTTAAATATGTAATACTTTTTAGTCATTTTTGGGGGTTTTATATTGTTTTTTCTAGAGTTTGTAAAAGAATTTTCTAAATTTTTAAACTCTTTAATATGTCTTTAGAGGGGTCATAATTTTAAAATTAAAATTTTCAACAACTTTCAGCCGAAACAAACAAGGCCTTAAATTTGGTCTGTGTAAATACCAGGGAGACCATCTTTGTGGCGGCACAAGCACTTGAACGAAGCTCTGCACGTCGTTTTAGCAAGGATCGATTCGTCGTACCTGACCCGCACGACACCACGCACTACCGACACAATTAAATATCGCGGGGGAGCATACACGCCAAAATCAAAAGCGTATGCTGCTATCACATTAGCTCCTTGAAAACGAGGGACACTTTATATCTCGTTTGGTGTGACTCTCAGGCCCTTTTCTTTATTTTTAGTTTAAATTAGATTAAAATCAATGCATTACAAATTTGTCATTTTTATATAACCACACATTATATCACTTTATAATTTTAAGCTTTTAATTGTCCTTCTCAAATATATCAAAACTATATTTAGTATTCTTAGTATTTTTTAAATTTACTATTTTTTAAAAAATGTTACACGGTATGGTTTGTAAAAAATGGATAGGTTTTCAAACTATAGATTTTTATTAGGTTTAAGTTAAAACGAAGAAAGGAGAGGGCCTGAGACACCAAACGAGGTCCTCGTTAACAACTCATGTTTAAAATAAATAATTGGGAGCCTCTGTACCTAGCTGGCCCAATGCAATTTTGTGAAAACTCGATTAACCATTTTCATCGTGAGGCACGTAGCCAGTAGGCGATTACGTTTTTGATAAAAAAGAAATACGGTAACTCTATGATGCTATTTCCCCTTGCCGCTTATTCCCCTTTCTCACTCCTAGCAGCATGGCCCCTCCTCTAACCAATCTTATCCAGCAACACCCTCCCTGACGTCCACCACCGCTGCCCCGCCGCCTTCAACCAGCCCCGAGGCACCGACGGTGCCACCGCCTCCTCAGACTCCCTCTAAACCCGAGGGCACGACAAACCAACTCTAGACCCTAACTTGAACTAACAAGCGGCGGCGGCGACACCAGAGATGGAAAAAACGTGGCTAAAGATGCTAGATGAGCCAACACAGGAAAATCACATTTGATTTTGTTCAAACGCAAGCGTTATGTGTTTATGGATTATCATAAAAAATATATTAAAAATAGTTTTGAGATTTTCAAGAAGAATCATTAAAAGCATCACAAAAATGACTACAAAATGGTACAACATTTTGTATACAAGAACAACAAATTTTCAACCTATGGGATTTAATGTGATTATTTAAGCTGAATCAAGCAGAGCCTAAGTCAAATACCAAATTAAATTTGGTGAAAAATAAAATCTACTAATAAAAAACTTAGAGAAAATGAAGCATGACTAATTAATTTTACATACGTCCATTATGTTTTCATGGGATTTTGGGTGCCCACGAATGACTTCATGGTATAACACTTACTTATATTATTGGACACAGAAAAACCATATATAAACATATTTCATGTTAAACATACTCTAATGAGTAGTTATGGTCGTATTTCTAGGTAAGAGGTGATTTGTTAACTTAGGGTATATTTGTTTGAGCTACAGCTTCTCTAAAATCTGCTTTGGTAAAAGCTAGCAAAAACTTGCATATCAGATCACAGTACAATTTGGTCTTTTGATTTCTTAAAAAAAGTTTCCAAAATATGGTTGTTTGTTTAAACTTCTGACTTCTTCTAAGGCTAGAACAAATAGAGCCTTACTAGGATATAGAAGTTCATCCCTAATTGTTACTACCTCTGTCTCTAAAATAATGTCATTCTAGCATTCAAAATTTGTCTATAAAAGAATGTCATCTTATGTTGTGGGTCCCATTTTCTTTTATTACTTCACTCCTATCCAAGCATCCACCACTGCATGCGCATTAATTATGTATTTTTTTCAAATAACCAGAGGCACATATGTCATTTGGTTTGGATATTAGTCTCTCTGTTTTAATGCTAAAATGATTTTTTTTTTTAAGAACGGAGGGAGTATAAAAGATGTTGATTTCTCATGATTTACAGACGGATCGATTTGTTTTGCCGTAGCTTATCCGTCATCTTACACTACAACAGATGTACAAAAATCAACCTATTGAAGGATACATAAGGGTGGTATATATCTTTGACTGATATGCATGCCACATAGGATTTTTTTTGTGATGCGGCAAAGAATTTAAAAAGTAGATGAGGAAGTGCTATTAGCACTTTGGCACGAACTTCAAGAGACCAAGACTTTGGATAATGTGTTTCTTCTTTCTCTTTTATATTGAAAATGTATGAAATTAAGAGAAAATGGTACAAAACAACCATAAGATACTTTGTATTAACGGAATTTTTCTGTACGGTGTATTATTGCTCTTTTGCTGATGTGTTGGCTTACAAATTAAGAAATATATATCAATAAGATATCGTGACTACGAATAGTCTAATATGCATGTGACGAACTAGTCTAATACCTTATCAAAGAAGGCAACAAAACTTTACTCACACACAAAACTAATCAGTCGTTTCTTTGTGTTAGATCACAGCATTAGAGCACAACATATACTCTTGCTCCACAGAACTAAATATAAGAATTGACTATAACATCTACAGGAACAGAGTCAGGCAGGAATTAATTAACTGAGTAATGGACAGGTCTTGTAACCTTCTTGTCATGGAATCAGGATTTCATAGAATTTTTCAAAGAGCTATTAATGTCTATTGAATATGCGCATATACATGGTCAAGCCTGGTCGAGACGAAGTCATCGAAAATTAGGGATTTCCACTGACCTCGGCGGCCACGCTTACCCTGTGACGACTGCCATTGCTGGACCTTGTTTTTTTAATTCCCCTTAACACAAAAACCATTGTATTAATTCCATTAGGAGTTGTTTGGCTAACTAGGAAAAAAAAACTAGGGATAAACACCTGGAAAGCGATTTTTTTAGACACGCTGTAACTAGGGACGGAAACGAGCCGAGCTCCAACGAGCCACAGTTAGCTTGGCTTAGGCTCATCGAAGGGACCAAGCTGGAAGAGAGGCTCATCTTAGACTTGTTTCACAGGCGAACCAAACTCGAGCGAGCTAGCTCGAGCTTACGAGCCCTTGAGAGCCATCGATTGAGGGGAGGACGCAAAGGAAAGGGGTAGAAAAGCTATCAAGCCAGCAAGGAGGAAGAGAGGGACGATGACGCCAAATGTTGGAAGAAAGGACAGATGCGATGACACTAGAGGAGGAAGGCAACGATGCTGTCGGCTGGAGGAGTTGGAGGAGGGAAGAGGCAATCCTGCCATAGGGAAAAGGAGCGGGGTGGCGATGTTGTTGATTAGGAAAGGAGGGAGGCAGTGGATCCGTTGTCAGAAGGAGGAGAGAGGTGGTGGCGAGTCGGCTAGAGAGGAGGGAAGTGATGGTGCCATCTGACGGGAGGAAGAGAGATGGGGTGGCTCCATCGGTAGGGAGACGCTAGCACCATCGGTCGGGTAGAGGAGGGAGCAGCAGTGACACCATCCGAGTGGAGGGAGTCAGTGATGCGTCGTCCGGACGGGGAAGGGAGCGGAACATAGAACAATGACATGGACTAGATTGGGAGGGAGGATGAGTGACAGTTAGGTTTATAGGGTATTGTAGTTGTGGGATGGGGGAAATGGGCCAAAGAAGAGTGGTCAGTAGGCAAGGGCGGATCCAGGGGGTGCCCGGTATGCACGGGCACCCCCTCAATTTTTTAGAAAATTTTAACCCCATATATGCCTATTAGGTCTTACATTAAAAGAAAAGGACTATTTCATAAGATATTCTGGCCATTTCACCTTAAGCATTTCCAACTAGCCACCCACCCGCCCCCTGGCCCATTCGGCCTATCGCAACCAAATTTAGGGGAATATCCCCAAATTCCATATTTCCCCAACCCTAGCTCTCCCTCACGGCCTCTCCTCACCCGCTCACCTAATACTCATACACTGCCGGTGCCGCCTCCCACCCGCTCGCCGGTCGTCGCCGCCTGGCCCGCCTCTCACTTTGTTCGCCGGCCTCCCATCGTCCGCCGCCTCCACCCAGGCTCCAAGACGCAGCAAGACACCAGGCGAGGTCAGAGGCACGCGCCGCCCGCCCCGACCGGCCATCCAGCCACCACTGCTGCGCAGCGCAGCCAAGCGCCGCCAACTTGCTCGCCTCCACTTGACCGCCGCCGACGCCGCCGCCGCCTCCTCCGACCTGCGTTCTTGTGCGCTGCGCCGGACCAATAAGTGTGCACCCCCAACTCAAAATCCTAGATCCGCCCCTGTCAGTAGGGCCTTTCGAGGCCGCTAAACGAGTCACGAACAAGCCATGAGCGAGCCAAGGCTGGTAGGGATGAAAATGGTACAGATAATTTCGAACCGTCCGAACCAACTCGGATAGTGATTTCGATAATGTTGTATATATCCGAATACACCTAGGCGTATATGTATCCTATATAGGAACTATCTCATTCTAGTAACCAAACACACCCTTTACTAATCCAATGAATTTTTCTTGGAGCGAAATAGTGAATTAGATTCACGTTGTGGAAAAGGTTTCCACAAGTGTTGCCAGCACTCATGACGGACCATCGTAAAGTATATACAAGAGGAACAGGCATTACTACTAGTTTTAGAAACGGCACCATCAATTGGCACCGTCCCAAAGTGCTCTTTCGGTCAATTTTGTACTCGACATAATCAGGATCTAAGTACCCAATTAACTCGAAGGAGACACTCGTCGGATACCACAAACCAATACTAAGAAAGAATTTCAAATATCTTAGAATTCTCTTAATGACACATAAGTGAGATTCCCTAGAAAAAGCTTGATATGTAACACACATGTATACGCTAAACATGATACCTAGCTTAGATGTGGCAATATAAAGAAATGAACCTATTAAGAACCTGAAACCCATATAGTTCCATCCAAGAAACCAAACACCTGAAAGCATATATCGCATCATCCAGTTCAACGTCGTTCAAGCAACCAAGCACACCTTTAGAACAAGCATAAGTGGAGATGTTTTTCTGGCATAGTTAGTCATCAGCATAGCCATCTCCATGTAAACCTAGATGCTAAGTGATGATTGACAATGCAATTCAAAAGTTCACACTCATCCTCGGCTACTCCTTAATAACTTAGGCCTTGTTTGAAAACAAAAAAATTTAAAACCATGGTTTTATAACCCGATGAGTTGTTCATTGTTTTACCATAAATACCATGGTTTTATCAAACCCCTTTGAAAGCATGGTATTACTTAGAAGGGAAGTGAAAACTTTAGCTTATATTGGAGTTTTCAATACTCCAAAAAATTTATGGTTTTTTGAAAACATAGTTTTTTAAGAACAACGAAACACCTCACGGTATTCTCAGAAACCACGATATTGTCTCAAAAAATATGAAAATAGTTTTATCCAAATAGGGCCCTTATCGCAACAAAAACTAATGAGGTCAAACAGAGTTTCGTACATTTTTCACATCACATGCTTCCAATCCGTACGCACCTTTTTGTTTGAATGCACGTGTAATAATAAATGGTCCGACAAAAAAAGGCATCGTTATCCATCGAAGAAAGACGGTGCGATTGGTTGGAGGAAATTAAAAGAATAGAATGAGAATTAGGAGATATGGGTTGTAAATTCCTTTGATTGATTGGAGCAAACCGATAGAGGGAACGAGAATTTGCCATTTAAAAGGTTCACTCGTGCAATCAAAACACCCCAAGCCCTCCGATCTGCATCCAGCGGAGGCACAACAGAGCACTGCATTTTCATCCAACCCCTCACGACTCATCTCCCCACCACAGCATAGGATGCATAGCCGGCGCCGCCCCTCACCAACCGACGCCGTCCCCTCCATCACTCTCTCCCGCCGGCACGGCCGTCCCCTGAGTCCCTGACCAAGCCGTATCCGCCCGTCATCTCCGTCGCCGGCAACACCGGCCCTAGCTAACTTCGCCCCTACCTCCTTGCATTTATCACTGATGAGAGGAGCTTCAATTCAGCAATGGAGGAGAATTTGGGACTGAAGCATTCGAGGAGCTTCAGTTCAGCAATGGAGGAGAATTTGGAACTGAGGCATTTGAGGAGCTTCCATTAAACAATGGAAGAGATTTTGTGAATGTAGTGCAGTGTTATGTCCTGTTAAAATTTCAGATAATATTAGACAATATATGCAAGCATGGCATATATGTAATTGGAATGTTACCAACACCCGTAATGTTTTGGTAATGTAATTGACAAGTGCTTCAAGTCATTTTGCATGGCAAAAATGTATTTTGACAGCAAATTTGGTATTGAATTTGGCTATGGTTTTGCAACTGAAGTTTAGACCTGATACTGTTCATGTAAGATTAAAGTACATTTTGGTGGGTTTGTCAATATATTACGTTTCAATTCGGCAGATGATAGGACATGTTCCAAAAGTTATATGAAAATCTGCCAAAGCAACCAATGGACTTTGTATATGGATTTTGTTAGAGTATATTGGGCCCTGGGAGGCTGGCCCATCTAGTGTAGGGCTGTGGCCCATCTAGTGTACTACTATTAATACTCCACTGTGCAATACAAGAAATTCAATTCTCCTAATTAGCATGCTGCTGGACTATGGGCTCACGGCGTTGTAGCCTCTCAGCCCACCGTCCCCTTTGCTGTTCCTGGCGGCTTCTATGGTGTAGGTGGCTCGTCCGCTCCTACTGCGCAGGAGGACCCGGAGACAATCGCTGCCCTCCACACCCAGGCGGTCGCCATCACTAGTGTCAAGGCAATGGTCCCCGTGGAACTTGATCAGAAGAGCAGCAAGTACAACCAGTGGCGCCGCCTCTTCCTCATCACACTTGGCCGCTATGCCTTAGCGGACCACGTCACCCTTCCCGTCGGTCGTTGGGACGATCCGGCATGGTGCCGCATGGACCATGTTGTCCTCTCCTGGATCTATGGTCGCCTTGCCCCTGATCTCTTACTGGTGGTCATGACGTCTGATGCCACCGCACGCTCCGTGTGGATCAGTCTCGAGGATCAATTCCTCGGGAACCAGGAGACGCGGCTTCTCTACGCCGAGACGGAGTTCCACTCCTTCGTCCAGGGCGACCTCTCCATCACCAACTACTGCGGCCGTCTCAAGGACATGGCAGACACCCTCGCCGACCTTGGGTCTGCCATCTCCAACCGCACTCTCGTCCTTAGCATGCTCCGCGGTCTCAACGACAAGTTCAACAACCTCAAGCTTGGCATCCAGAACCATCACCCGCTCCCCACCTTCGCCAACGCCCGCAACCAGCTGCTTCTTCGCGAGCTCCACCTCAACAACACGCCTACTGCGGCCCCCACCGCTCTCGTCGCTGCCTCTCCCCGACCATCGTCCGATGGATCCTCGGGGTGGAACAACTACAAGGGCAAGGGGGGGTAAGAAAAAGGGTGGTGACAGTGGCGGTGGCGGCGGCACGGGTGGTGGCGACAGTGGTGGTGGTGGTGGGGGTCGGGGTGGCAACCACCACAACAGTGGCCCGTCTGCCGGCGGCCGCGGGACCACTCCTTCGTACTATAACCCCGGGCGAGCACCGTCCGGATCTGCCGTTCGGGGCGGGGCAATCGAGCCCGGGCATCTGGGCGTCCTCGCACCGCGGCCACCCCACGCCCTCAACGTCAACACCGGGGCTGGGGGCGGCCCTGGCGACTACGGCGTGGCTTCACAACCGCCTACTCCGGGGCCCTGGAGCCCGATGGCGGGCGCCTCCTGGGACCAGCAGTCCCTTGCCAGTGCGTTCAACACCATGACGCTCACCCCGCCCCCGAGCGGTCATGAGTGGTACATGGACTCGGGCGCCACTTCCCACATGACCCACGAGAACCGCATTTCGCTGCTCTCAAGCGCATGTTGCGGTACCTACGTGGCACCTTGAAGCTCGATCTTCTGCTTCGTCGCTCCACTCTTACGAGCCTCACGGTCGACACCGACGCTGACTGGGCAGGCTGCCTAAACACCAGGAAATCCACATCGGGCTATGGTGTCTTTCTTGGTGACAACCTGGTGTCCTGGTCGTCCAAACGCCAGCACACGGTCTCTCGCTCAGCGGAGGCCAAATACCGCTGCATGATCGCCAATGGCGTCGGCGAGGCTGTTAACCGCCACCGCTCTAGGAGCTCCACAGTCCGCTGCTGAAGGCCACCCTCGTCTACTGCGACAACGTCAGCGCGGTCTACCTCTCCACCAACCCAGTGCAGCATCAGCGCGCCAAACACGTCGAGATCGATCTTCACTTCGTCCGTGAGCGGGTTGCTCTCGGTCATTTGCACGTGATGCGCGTCCCGACGTCGTCCCAGTATGCTGATATCTTCACCAAGGGCCTTCCCAGCACGGTCTTCCTTGAGTTCAGGACCAGTCTCAACGTCTACGCACCGTCCGTTCAGACTGCGGGGGAGTGACTGTCCTTTTAGACGTCGTCCCAGTACGCTGATATCTTCACCAAGGGCCTTCCCAGCATGGTCTTCCTCGAGTTCAGGACCAGTCTCAACGTCTACGCACCGTCCGTTCAGACTGCGGGGGAGTGACTGTCCTTTTAATTGGATTGTATTTTTACTTCTTTGGTCACTCTGTTTCGACCATGGGGGAGTGCTCTACGGTTGTTTTGTACCAGTCTCAACGCCATGTTTGGGCCGTTCAGACTGCGGGGGAGTGTTAGAGTATATTGGGCCCTAGGAGGCTGGCCCATCTAGTGTAGGGCTGTGGCCCATCTAGTGTACTACTATTAATACTCCAATGTGCAATACAAGAAATTCAATTCTCCTAATTAGCAGATTTATTGTCGAAATTTGATTTAGAGCAGTTAGCCCCCTCATCCTACTGAAATTTTTATGTCATGTGCACCTCGTCCTGTCGTCCATGCTACAAAATCCATGTCACAATCTGAGATGCATGTCACATAGTTCTAGGAATAATGTAACAAAATGAGATGAATGTCACAAAATTCTGAGATACATGCCGCTACGAGAATTCAGCATAATCACAGAAGCATATACATGCAAAATTCTCAGAAAATCATGTCACATTCCGAAGCAAATAGAAAATTCTGAGCGTCACAGATATACAAATTTTAAATCTTCCAGATTATAGTAACTTTGAGAAACAATCTGTGGGCTTTATTTTGTGGTGAGCTTAGGTTGAGAACAAAGCACCAAGCCTACTGCTGCAGTACGGATACAAAAAAACGGCAGGAAAAGCATAAAAAGGTTCATCTTGCTGGCTCCTTGCTTCCTATCCCCCAAAAATAACCTCTCCCGTTGGGGAACGCATTAGATATTTATCTAAACCTGTCGGCCCTTAGGCGGATCCCACGTTAGCTCCAAGACGCTGATCTCTAACTAGAAAAGTAAATGCTTTCAGAAGGTTCAACTTCAAAGTAAAACAGAGATAATCAAGCTACATTCTTCCGATGTTAGATACCGCTGGAATGTTGTGGCACGGTGCACATATTGCCCTCCACCTGGATCTTCACCTCATGGCTAGGTGCAGTGACTCTCTTCAGCTATGGAAGAATCATCTTCTATGTTTGCAAGTTCGATAGCTTCAATGGGCGCCGTGGAGATGGAGTCGCAGGGGGTGTCCTCTTGCATCATTGTAGGCTCCATCCCTTCTGTTGCCTGTCCATTTACCTGGGTATGGCCCATGCCTGGGTTGACAGAGGCGGCTTCGTCGGACTTCACTTCCGACAATGCTATCGCTGCCTCCTTTCCTCTTGAGCCAATACTAGCGGTCGTGAGCTTATTTGCCTTCTTCTTGTGCTTCTTTCCTATCAAGTGAGATCGCATGATGACTTCTGACGGCGCCCACACATTGCAGCGGTCACAAAAGAGAACACCATCGATAAGCTGAACAACGTGCTGCACTTCATCGACATGGATGACCATTGTTTCAGAGTAGCCATCCATGATAGAGACCGCAGGGGCATGAACCTTCTTCTCTAGAGTCGCCGAGCCACCATCCATGTCCTTCTTGGCAGCGGCTGCTGCAGCCACCACCGATGGCTTTCCGGCTTGGCATTGCTTCTGGGCCTTCAAGATGTGCTTCCTCCCCTGAAGGTGGCACATCATGGTGATGCGATCGGTGGCCCTCACATTGCACACCTCGCAGAGGAGGTAACCATCCATCTGCAGCACCACGTTCATCGCCCCGGCGTTTGTCAGCATCGTGAACTTATTCGGCGTGTAGCCACCGGTATGCAGACTGAGCGCAGCCGCCGCCTCCTCATCCTGCTCAGCTTCGGGGAATCTTGGGTGTGCAAGCGCGGCGGCGGCCTTCCTCTTGTGGGCCTTCCCCATGAGGTGTTCTTGCATGTTTCTCATGCTCGTCGCCTTGATGCCGCACACCATGCAAGCCAATCCTTCCGATCCTGCGGACTTCTGCTTCTTTGTACTTGCCACTGCCAAAACCGCAGACTCGGCGATGACATCAGGTGTCTTCCTCTTTGCTGGCAAGCTTGCCGATGCATCTGCTTTCAGGTTGGCCTGCATATATATTGGTGGATTAATAGAACAGCCATCAATCTATCTATCATGTAATTCGTTCATCAAACAATGCAACAAATACAGACAAAACCATGTATCGAACAAGCAGCGACGAACAAATAATATACAGGTTGGTACAAAAGATAATTCGGCAATGCACGATCTAGGAAAAAACAGACGATAGAGAGTAGGAAGCGACATAATCTACAACCGGGTGTAAGTACATTGCCACAACAGGACGTAGTCCAGCCAACGGAATCCAGTGCGCGAAACGTGGAGTAAGGTATTTGCAGGGCGGAAGGGAAGAAAACCTCGAGTGACGGTGAATCCGCCGCCGCCGCCGTAGCGTCCGGTCCCTCGGCACGAGCGCCCGTGGGCGGCCTGAGCCCCCGTCGCATCAACGGGAAGAGCTGCTGCATGAGCTCGCGCCGGACCTCCGCCTCGAGCGCCCAGTGCTCTGCCTCGTCCCGCAGGATCCTCTCCCGTATCTTGTCCTTCGCCGCCTGCCGCCGACGCAGCTCGTCGGAGTCAGCCTCCGACGCCGCCGCCGCCGCAGCCGGCGGAGGCGGGCGTGACACCACGGCCCGGTTCTCCCCGTGATCTCCCGTGGCGTCGCCTCCGCCTTGCACACGAATGGCTTCGAACGCATTAATAAAAAAAAAGGAGGAGGCGAGAGATCGAGATCAGGCAGGTGGTGGTGAACAAACCAAACGCCACCGTCGGGATCTCGCTCGCGGACGACGCCGCCGCCGCGCCCGTCTTCGGCGGAGGGGACCGGCTGCGGTGGTCGCCGGCTCTGTACTGGAACTCCATGTCGCACGCACGGTCGCACTCGCACGCAGCGTTTGGGTTTCTCTCTTTTTCTTAGGGTTTTGCGGGATGCGATGAGGGTCGTGCTGCGGCTGCGCCTGGCACCTGCGCGTTATGACGATGTGAACGCGACGTTGATCGGACGGCCCCTGTAAATTGTGATGTGAACGCGGCACGGCTGGCTTTCTCCCCGCCTGCTGCGCGCTCTGGCAGCCTGCCTCGCCGTCGTGTCCCGCTGCGCCGCGAGTCAAGACTCAAGAGCCATCGCGTCGTCCCGTCCCTGACCACGCGGCGCCATCATGAGCTTGAGCGCCCCGGCCCCCCGTGCTCTACTCGGCGTCGTGGGAAGAATACCCGAAATAATCGATTGATAAATCATATGTAATAGAATAATTCATAGAAAATAAGAATTGCCGGTTTAACACTCGGTTCCGCCACTTGGCGCGTCGCCGCCGCACGGCACGGCGGGAATACAGCTCTCGACATCCTGCACGACGGGAGCTCCCTGATGCTGACACGTGCCATAGAGTGATAGGACAACCGGATAAGATGTTATTGCTATGGTGTATGTGTACTTCACCAACTTTGTATTTTCTTTAAAAAAATCATGTACCATCAAAATTCAATGAAACTATCGACGGTTGAGATAACGATCTCAAGTCGCTAACGTTCTTTATAAGTGAGATAGGAGACACGCCGAACAACCACGAACAACAACGAACAGGAGACAGGGGTTTTTATCCTGGTTCAGGCCTCTCGGGAGAGATAATAGCCCTACGTCCAGCCTTTCTTATATATCAGAGATGAATATAAGAGGTGGCTCGACGAGACGAACAAGTCTCGGCGAGATTATGGTGTACAAGTGCCAAGATCAGGTGCCTATGAGACGCCAGATGCCTAAACTCCTGTAGGATTGACCAGATGCCCCCTAAACGCCGTAGGGGCTTGTTTTATATAGTGCAGAGCAAACCGACCTACCGAGGGAATATCGGGCCGGGCTAACTACGAGATCGTAACGAACTCGGTACATGCCAAATACATCCCGAGATAGATAAGGCAAACTCCAATTTTTGGGGATCACGACTTCTATTCCAATCCGGGAAACCACGTCCGGGTCTTCACGTAGCCGTGCAGAACTCTTGTTCGAGTTGGGCTCAAACACGAATCCTACGTCATTACGCACCGTGCTAGCTAGGAAGCTATTCGGCAGGATGCATATAGGCCAGATAGAACCTTCCAGGGAGCCGGGCCCTGATAGGCTGTTCGATTGGGCCGTCAGGGAGTTGGCCATGGCAATGGGCCGTGATTTTATCCCCGACAGCTAGCCCCCGAGAATCAAGTGGAAGGACTCACTAGAGTGGGGTCTTCCTCTTGAGACTCCAAGTCACGAAAAGGGTATTTTTCCTGCTACAAAGATGCGCAACAGGCGACCGAACAGGTTATGGTTCAACCGAACAAACTTGTTCGGGCCCGAACAAACCCGACCGGCGTCGAGCAACTCTGTTGTGTCGAATAGGGAACAACATCTGTCCGAACAGAGTACCCAGCCCTCGATACAGAAATCAGAAGAAGTGAGGTGAATCATCTCCTTGAGGCTGAACGTCATTAAGGAGGGATTAGATTCGTGGTAGTGAAGTGCGTACCACCGCATCCAGTAAGATCAGATCTTCCGGGAGAATGAACATAGCAAGTCGCGAGACGGACTCGTGCTGCTGCATCCAGGCATTCAGATGCCTAGGAAAAAATAGGGGAACCACCTCTCGGGCTAGAGCAAGCCCGAGAAAATAGAGATTGCGCTCTCGAGCAAACGTCGTGCTCAGGAGCGAAGGTGATGTGCCCCCAGACGTAGATCGTGTGCCAGGAGCAGACAATGCATACGAGGCAGAAGGTGACCTAGTCCCGGAGCATAGAGCTCGCCAAACGAACCAGGTAAAGCGATCCAGTCCCCGAGCACGGAGCTCATTAAAGGAACCAGAAAGTGCAATCAGGCGAAGACGTACCCGGTAGGTGCCCGCGCTCCGGGCGAAGAGCTGCCCGGTGCGAGGTGATTCAGCCCCCGAGCACGGAGCTCGTTGCGGGGACGAAGCGCTCGGACGAAGAACCGCCGGTCGAGGTGAATCACAACCCGATGCAGTCAGAGCCGCAAGAGAACGTGTGAAATCAACGCTTTACCCATGACGTATTCCTTGCGACAATGATAGCGTTGTCTTGGCAAGTGCAGAACCGACGCTTGGAGTGTCCGTTGCGATGAGAATCGGCTTACGATGGGCATGTCCGTTACAATAAGAATCGGCTTACGGTGGGCAGGACTCCGTTGGTGGCGCACTACCTTGACTTAGCCAAACTGTGAAGGTCAGTGCCGGGCAAAGGCAAGAAATCATACGCGGGTGAAGTGAATCAGTCCCCGGGCATGCGCGGAGCAAACCCGAGAAGAGAGGGATGCAGACATCGGTTTTGGTGGGAAGCCTGGAACCACGCCACGACCATCACCGGAGTCTGACGTTCCCCGTTCCTGTATTTCCTGCAAAAGACAAACAAGAAACAAGCCAGCAAGGGAAAAAAGAGAGCAAGAAAAGGCTCTAAGAACAGCAAAGCGAGTTTTGAAAAACACGCAAAAGACGACCTACCCGCACAAGACATATTTTTTTCCGCACGTCCCGATAGCGTTAGTGTCACCTCGGCGAATCTTGAACCGACGCCAGAGTGCCGTTCGCGATGAGAATCGGTTCTGATGGGCAAGACTCCGTTGGTGGTGCATTGCTCCGGATTACCGTGCCAGGAAGGACGCCGCATGGATAAAAAAGACATGTGCGGGTAAGTGCAGCCCCGCTGTGGCTAAGACCGTTAACCAGGGAAGGCGATCGGGACCTTAGCCGCAGGCAAAACATGCGAGGCGAAATCTTATCCAGGCATAGACCCGTGCAGCGTTGGTGTCGCCTCGGCGGGTGCGGAACCAGCGCCAGGAGTGCCCGTTGCGATGAGAATCGGATTACGGTGGGCATGCCCGTTGCGATGAGAATCGACTTACGGTGGGCAGAACTCCATCGGTGGTGCACCGCTTCGGTTAACCGGAGCCGTCATGATCGTTGCGGATAAAAGACATGCTCGTCGCGGGAGCGCTCACGGAACGAAGACTAACGAGGTTTTGGAAAACCAACGCTAAGGAAAGGAACCGAAAACTGAAAACGCATCGGGGTTGCGAAATTCAGCTCAAGTCCAATCGACCGAGGAGAGGCGGCCTCGAGGTTCTTCAGAAGAAACCGAGGAGCCAGCGCGCTGTCGCGAGGACCAAAGAACGCGAAGGAAGGGTCGAGGAGCTGGCCGAGCAGCTCAAGACTACCGAGCAGCGCTCGAATCAGAGCGAGAGTCTGACCGAGCAGCTGCAACCCCGCAAAAAAGAGCAGGAAAAGATAAGAACGAGCAGGAAACCAAGAGCAAGCAGAACAACGCTAGAAAGCTTTGGAAAAAACGGTAGAACGCTTAGCTTAACTCCCAGCCTCCGTTGTGCAGCTGCTCGAGGACCTGAGTTTGCGAACTCGAACAGGTGCACAAGAGAAAGAGCGACGCCCTAGCCCCCGGTACGGACGATGCATGAAGATCTGAACTTGCGACTTCAAGCACGTGCGTAGAGAGTTAGAGCGACACCCGTATCATGATCGACTCGTTCCAGGAACTGCTCGTTAACGTAAATTAGGCGATTCCGAAGGTAACCGAACAAGAAAAGTGGCTCTGTCGCGGAGGGCTTACGAGAGCAGACTTTGCCAAGTGGTTGTGCCGTGAGCGGTAAGTGCCTCTGCCGCGGAGGGCTTACGAGAGCAGGCTTAGCCGCGAGGCTGGATGCTGTGTTACCCAACTCTGAGTTTAGGAACTTGTTGAAACAAGATACGGGCAGGGAAAACCCTTAAGATTGCGGAGCCAAGAGTTCGCAAGACCGGGCAGCCATCAAGTGTTACCAGATAGTAAGAGTAGTCTGAGAAGACAAGTGGTGAGGAGGACCGCAGGGGGCCGCGAGCATTCACCGCTCAATGGGTCGAACTTTACATGGCAGCCCGAGAGACTTGGACGAACTAAGACGAAATTTGAGAAAAAGCGAAGCTAGGAAGCGAAAAGACCTACACGAGGAACCGAAGGCCGGTCGATGTTCCAAGTCTTGGTCGACTCTCTCCGTCATCCACCGTCAGCGAACAGCCCCCGGGATCCGGAAGGAGTTTTGATCCAGTCCCCGAGCACGGAGCTCATCATGGGGACCAGACACGCGCCCCGGGCGAAGAGCTGCCCGGCGCAAAGTGATCCAGCCCCCGAGCACGGAGCTCGTCGCGGGATCAGACAAGCGCCGGCGAAGAGCTACCCGTGCGAGGAGATCCGGTCCCTAGCGGAGCTCGTCCACGGGACGAGCCGCGCGCCGGCGAAGAGCTGCCCGGCGCTGGTTGATCCAGCCCCTAGCGCGAGCTCGTCGCGGGACAGACGCGCTCCGGCGAAGAGCTGCCGGCGAGGAGATCCGGTCCCGAGCACGCAGCCGGGAACCAGATCTGGAAGGCGATCAAGATCGAAGGGATCGATCCGATCTGAGAGGGGAAGAGACATCCTGCCCTTCTAAGTCGTAGTCCTCAGGGAGAATCTCCTGGTCGCTGATAGAGTTCGACATGCTTGATCTGCGTATCCCCACGGTCGGCGCCAACTGTCGACGGTTGAGATAACGATCTCAAGTCGCTAAGGTTCTTTAGAAGTGAGATAGGAGACACGCCGAACAACCACGAACAACAACGAACAGGAGACAGGGGTTTTTATCCTGGTTCAGGCCTCTCGGGAGAGATAATAGCCCTACGTCCAGCCTTTCTTATATATCAGAGATGAATACAAGAGGTGACTCGACGAGACGAACAAGTCTCGGCGAGATTATGGTGTACAAGTGCCAAGATCAGGTGCCTATGAGACGCCAGATGCCTAAACTCTTGTAGGATTGACCAGATGCCCCCTAAACGCCGTAGGGGCTTGGTTTATATAGTGCAGAGCAAACCGACCTACCGAGGGAATATCGGGTCGGGCTAACTACGAGATCGTAAAGAACTCGGTACATGCCAAATACATCCCGAGATAGATAAGGCAAACTCCAATTCTTGGGGATCACGACTTCTATTTCAATCCGGGAAACCACGTCCGGGTCTTCACGTAGCCGTGCAGAACTCTTGTTCGAGTTGGACTCAAACACGAATCCTAGGCCATTACGCACCGTGTCAGCTAGGAAGCTGTTCGGCAGGATGCATATGGGCCAGATAGAACCTTCCAGGGAGCCGGGCCCTGGTAGGCTGTTCGATTGGGCCGTCAGGGAGTTGGCCATGGCAATGGGCCGTGATTTTATCCCCGACAGAAACCTTAAAAAAGGCAATCATATATTTAAGGAAAGGATGCATAAAAAGTTTTGAATATTCTAAAACTTATTTATTTTTAGTCAAATTTAGAATTTCTAAAATAAATACGAAAACATTCAAAATTTATATGATTTTTTAATTATTTAACAAATTATATGATTTTTAATTATTTAACTAATAAATTTTTCTATATAAAACATTATACGAAAACATTAAAAATTTAATTATTTAATCAACATAAAAATAAATTAACGGAAACGCTACTGTGCGGGCGTCCAGACGCGCGCGCTCGCGCCAGACACCCGCAGCGACGCTGCATAGGTGTGTGTGGGCAACTGCATCATGCAAGGTGAGTCCCACAAGCATTTTTTCTTTTGATGGCCATAAATTTTGAACGGTTGGTCTAATCCACAAACCGTTTGCACCAACGTGTTACTCGTATTTTTATGAACAAAACAAGTTGTATGTTGCCATATAAATCTTCAAACTTACCTGGTGAAACTTAGGTTTCGCCTACTGAAACTTGGGTTTTATATTCATTAAATTTTGCCGAACTGTCAAGTTTCATCAGGTTTCATCCAAGTTTTTTCAAGTTTCATCATATTTCATCCAAGTTTCATCAGGTTAATCCAAATTTTATGAAGTTTTCACGTTTCATCCAAGTTTCATCAGATTACATCGAAGTTTCATCCAAGTTTCATCAGATTTCATTTGGCGCTCGCCTTCATCAATACGTGAGGCAAGGTTCATCTGCACACGGCCAAGTTTCGCTATTATATGTGTAAGTTTCATAAGTGCCTTCTACTAGGTTCGCATCAAAAAATTGAAAAAGTGAAAAAAAACAAAAAAAAATAAAAAGTATTTAAAATGGGTTGCTCTCGATTTTAGAAGAATTATGAAATTTATTCCACACATTTTGAACATTGTTTGAATTTTATACAAAAATCAAAAGTTTAATTGAAAAATTGATCAACTGCACGGCTAACAACTCCGCCTTCCATCTGATGCACGCGGAAGCGCGGGCTGCGTCGGATGCGCGCGGTGCCGGCGATCCAACGGCCGAGGCACGTCCAATCGATGCGCGCTCGATCGGACTTCCGACGCCTGGCGCTCGCCATAAATTAAACAAATTATGCCACAGAAAATAAATATTGCTATAGAAAATAAATTATTCAACAAAAATAAAAAAATAAATTTAAAAATTATGAAAGTGAATTTTTTTGAAAATGTGATCCCATTTTATTATCGAGGGGCATAGATGGGTCCGAGCGGGAGGGCTGGCTGTGACATATTCAACGGTGGGGCGTATTCACCGGTGGTTTTCGAACTCTCATTTTTAGCCCCGTAGTTTCAATTTTCTGGAAAAATGGAACCGTACATTTGGAGAAAGGGTCCACAATATTTTCAATTTTTTAATTGTACTGATAAATTTAAATTCAAGTGTCAAAAATGTAACTTAAAAAACGAACTGCGTCTTACCTGTAAATTAGTACATAGCAGCAGCAATGCAGGCCCATCTATGCCATGCATCGCGGCCAGACCCATCTATCGGCGTTCAAGCCTTTCCACATGGACTCATCTGTGCCACGTGTCACGGCCAAAAAGCTCCCGCCGTGCGCGAGGGCGAGAGCAGGGGCCCCTGTCGTACCGTGTGGCGGCCGTCGCGTTGGGTGGTGGTGTTAATCGATAATTCTTTTTTTAGTGGATTATTTTATTAAATATGATTTATTTGTTGATTATTTTGGGTATTTTCGTCCTTATGCATTTCAGCTCAGCGTAGAGTCTTCGAAGAGAAGTTTGAATATTATAAAAAATTAATTTAAAAATAGTTTTAGAAACTTTGAGATGACAGCTAAAAACTTGAGAAAAATTATTACAAATTATTTCACCTGATATGATATATAAAAAAGATAAATTTTGTTACAGTAAAATGATAGCCTCACCACCGATTGCACTTTCCCCCAAATTTCCCCTAAAACCGCCGCACCGGATTGAATTCCGACCGGATTGGTGAGCCTCCGTCTAATTCCCTTCGCCGTAAGCATCACCGAAACCCTCTCACCGGAGGTCCTTTCCAGAGTTCTTTCCTACATATAGAAAATGTACCAACGTGAATCTCTGTTAATAAAAATTAGCCTCCGTCTAATTCCCTTCGCCGTAAGCATCACCGAAACCCTCTCACCGAAGGTCCTTTCCAGAGTTCTTTCCTATATATAGAAAATGTACCAACGTGAATCTCTGTTAATAAAAATTAGAGCCTAAGTTAAAAAAGATGTTGGAAAATTATATAAGACTGATATACACTTATGGATCCTTAATAACACGACGAATACTCTTGAAACCTAAAATAACCCTCTGGACTTAATACATCTATACAGGTTCATGTTGTCAATTTAAAAGGGAAATAATAAACTATTAAATCGCTTCGTTTTTTTCCATTATCTTAGATACTGAATTGGTCCAAAGAAATGTGTTTGGTCACAATTGACATTGTTTAAACTAAAGCGGGATATTATCCATCGAAATAATAATATTATTATATATATATATATAAATATTACCTATTATAAGATCATGCATTTCATTAGCATTTCCGTCGAACCATAGACGAGATTTTCCACGATATTTAGAGTAGACTGAACCGGTCATTGAGTAGATATACTTGCTTATCTACTTGCATTCATGCATCATGCCTTTACTGCACTACTGATTTTTTATTGGAGTTTTACTTGTAATGGACGTAAACGGTCCCGAGAGAAGGTTTGGCGACGACGAAGAGGAATACCTACAATAATAAGGCGAGTTAACATTTCATTGTTCATGCTTATACCTAGCTTCCAAAGACTATGTTGTTTGTTATGAAAATGCATGCTATATAATCTGCCTACTTGTTTATCTTGTTATACCACTAATGTTCCTTGTCATTTGATTTCCCTACATGATTATACACCCTAAACCTTGCCTTGATTTTCATAATCCTTGATTATGCTAAACTTAGTTTGGTAACAACTTTTTAACCCAACCTAATAGATAAAATTTGCTTATACATGCTTAGGTCCAAAATAATATTTAGGCATAAAGCCGTAGAACGGTAAACTGATATTCATATTGAGGACGCTGCCATCAAAGGATAGTTCCTACACAATGTGTGACCATCACGTGGGATATGAAGTGAGAAGGATGATACTCAAGGCAAGAATATGCCTTGTGTTGGGTTTAGCAATGGGCTTACCCAGGAGGATTGTGGAAGAACACGCGTAGTAGGGTGGCGCTGCCATAGAAAGGATGGTTCCAACACAACGCATAACCATCGCGCGGTGTACAGGTTTGGGTTGCCAGTGGAGTGCGCTCTACGGAGGCCCCCTAAGTGAGATCGGATTGGTCAACTTAAAGTTGAGTTGGTAAAGTTTGTTGGCCGATGGTTTGGTTGTTAGAGTTGTGGTTATTAAAGTGTTAAGCTCCTTGTTTATTTAAGCTAAACGTAAACTAAAGAGCTAGATAGAATAGCTTGAACTTAGAATAACTTGAACTTAACTTGAAACCTGACTTTACGCAAATAAAAAAACCCCTCCCTCCTCTTGAAGTCTTTGTTATTATTAAGTGCATTAGAAGGGGTGTTAACTAGCCATCGTTTGTATGACACTGACCTCATCTACTTCCACTATTTTAGATGAAGGTCAAGATGAGGATCTGTGTGAGTGCCATAAAAATGAAGATCAGGGATTCAATGGTCATGATGTTTAGGGTTACTCCAGTCATTTGCAAGAATGCATAGCCGATAGAGAATTCTTTTGATGATTTGATGTTCTGTTGACTCTGATGACTTCTTTGTATCAATTGTGTGGCCTCTTGGCCTAATTTTTAATCTCGTGGCATGCAACTGGGTATGTAATATTCCGAACAACGAATTCGTGTGTATGAATAGTGGCTCCCTGGTAAGCATAAAATGAGGACTGACAAAAGTGAATTATAAGAAAGCTAGATAAATAGAATGATTTGATAGATTTTCAAAATACAATGTATTAAAAAAAAGCCAGCAAGTTCAATAGATGCAAAATACCTTTATGATATACGTGTTGACCGTTGGATGAAAGATAGAGTATGGAGATATATGACGAACCACATTCGTCACAATTGGAGCATCTCCAAAAGAGTTGCAAAATAAGCTATCAATCTGCACATATTCATCAACACCTTCCGCGGCTAGCATCTCAAAAGCTAAAGTGACCTTGTGCAGGCAAGATAAAACAAGAATTCATGCAGTATTACTTTTTCATAGAAAATATGAATCATGCAGTTCACCGGCACATTTAATCCCATTAAATGGGGAGCGCCTCATTCGAAACCTTCATCGGAACATGCTTTCATAACACATGGCTTTCAGCAAAGTAATTCTAAAATATCACAAGGTGACCTTCTACTTTCGAACGGTTAATGATATTATGCCTATGAAGAGAACCACGATGTCCTAAGGATAACGTTAGCTCTCTTTTTCTATATTCTCGGATCATCATGATCAAATATTCAATGTTATCATCTAGCATTTCATCTAAGAGATTATCCATAGATATTTTTCGTGATGCCATGCTTTTGTTGTTGGAAAAAAAAAAGAAAAAACATTATCAGACAATTCCTGTGATCAGGTCTACTGCCAGTAGTGGCCAATGGGTAATAAAGTGGTGGTTTGCTCAATTAAGTATGTCATTAGTAGTGGCCAATGACTGATCCTTACCATACTACTATTATGATAATACCAACTATAACAGTTTCTCTCTCTCACACACACACACGCGCGTATGTCTAGGTTTTTTATGGTTAGAAGCTAGACATGTGACTCCCCTTAATGCAATTGAGGATGTTCAAGTGGAAGGGGCTAGTCAAGAGGAAGGGGGTCTTTCATCGAGCCGCTTTGTGGTGAAACGGAAAGCCGTTCGGATGAAGCGTGCAAGATCACCAATAGTAGCCATATGATACAACAACACCTGGTCGTGTTTACTTTAGACGTCAGAAGGAGGATCAAATTGAGTCCAATCCGGCCAAGAGGCAGGTCGACTCCAACTCGGCCATTGGCCGAACTATCCTAGTCGGACTTCACCTGAGCTTTCCTAGTTTATCTCCTTACATACTTGTTTTAGATTTTATTTAAAGAAAGTATAACTTTCCTAGATTGTAATAGGGCTGCCTGTTGGCACTATAAATAAAGCATAAGTTTTGCATCATGAAATTATCGATGCATGTTTTGCATTGATAATTTCATGATGCTACAGTATCATAAAATTGCTGCAATCTAAACTTCCACTTCGTTTCTACCTAGGCTGTTTTGCCACCTCAATGGGGTCTCCTGTAACACCGACTTCCGTTCAACTTCTGACTAACTGAAGCGAATTTAATCTCCACTTGGTTTCTGCTAATTGTTCTACCTCCTCAGTAGGACCTCCTCCTGTAACACCTACTTCCACAAGACGGAGGACACGGTCGTATAGCATGTATCCCATCTAAAACCACAAATATGTTATAAATACAGTCAAAGAAAATCTTGATGCTAGTGTTAAAGAAAAATAGCATTCTACTAATTGTACAAGAGATTTCACAATTTTAATTCAGGCATTGCCAAGCAGCCAATCTCAAACCATCAAGGTCTAGGGTGTGCCATTACATTCTTAGAGCAGCCTCCTTCCAGGATTCTGCTGCTGCTTGGTTAAAGAGAACTTATTTTTTGAATCAATTGTAGTTGATGCTGCATTGTTATCAAATACTTGCTACTTGGGATTCCAAGCATTAACATGTAAAAACACTATGTCTGGAGCCTGGAAATTGAGAATTTAAAACGTGCTAATCTTGCGGTAGCAAATCACCCTTATTGATGTGATGACATGGCTTCTGATGGGATAAAACAAAATTGAGGTGTATGTAAAGTCATTATTGTCGCTGACAATTGTTACTGCTGGAGTGCAGATGTTTGTATTTTCTGGTCAACTCACAGGTCAGTCAAGCAGTGTCCCAAGTTAAAATTTGCTTCTGATGTTTAATTATTGCAAATGACATTTATATTACTACTTGTCTACTTGTAGACCATCGGCCATACCTAAAAAAAATATTTGTGGTGCAAAATCACATGTTATAATACAGATATAAACATGCAAGCATCCGAAACAAGACATCAAAGTCCACTGATTCACTGTTCTACGATGTAGTGATACTCAGATCGAACTGGAGGGAAGCTAACATCCATACATAAGCAGCAGCATCAACTACACCTGTCACCAGGGATAAAAAAAACCAAAATTTGAAATTTATGGAGTATTGGTTTGAGAAAACCGATGACCACTAAACAATTATTTCCATTCTATTTTGTTTTGGTACTTTATTTAGTTCCTTTAATACTTTTGGCTTTTGATCTTGAGGGGTTGAGTTTGCTATGGTTTATGTTAGCATTAATATCCAGATTACATTAAAAATATGTGAATCCATAAACAAAATAAAATAATATATGAATTAATTAATAAATCAACAATTAACACATTAATGAAATCAAAGTTCAAGATCAATAACTGTAAACAATAACATGCTTATTTTTCCTAGAACATGTGCAGATTTATATATCAGAATTTTAATGATGCCATACCTTGATAATAGAATCAACAGTTCCCAATAGTTTTGAAGGATCAAGAATTTGAAAAATCAAATTTCTTGTTCAAAGGATCAAACTTTTCAACTCCGAACTTCTTAAAATCCTGTTCAACTTTGTGATAATTTTTCACATCAGCTAATGTCACTCAGAAGGTTGATTGCAAAAAATAAAAAATAAATGGTTTAAAAAGCATGGAGGGAACTTTTTTCATGTAAAGAGAAATAGTAAACAGGTATCAAAAATCAAAGCATTGATGTGTGACATGTATACCATATTACCTCTCCAAGTTGCTTATCAGTCGTATCTACACCCTCTAGTAGGGTTTTAAAATGTCACAGCTCCAGCACAATCTTCAGATTTATCTAATTTTGAGAAGCTTTCCTTGACAACAGAAGATGCTCTAGACAAATTGTCAGCGACATCTAACATGCTGTTAGAAATGTTCTACAGGCACATTGATGCTGTAAGAAACAATCCCAACAAAATACATATGTAATCTAGGTAATTAATATTCCAAATGAGAAATGAAAAATATTGACAACAGCCCTATACTGCATATTTTTTAGAGTTCTCAGATACACGTTTTGTCCGAGCAATGACATTTTCCATTTCTGCATAGCTGCGCAAGACCTTATTCTTCATAATTTTGATTTCTTCATATCTTGACTTCAACAATCCATCCTTCTCAAGGACAAGCTTTATCAAATCCTCCTTTGACAGACCAAGGTCTTCCAAACCAGAATTAGAAACTACATATCATTTAGTGCCTAGCCCCTAGATACTAGCCTCCAACATGAAGTCTTGCAGAGCTGCTTTAATGCCTATGGTGCTTTCTCACCCCCAGACGAACAGACGTCTTCACTTAAAAGTTTCACCATTGGATCCAAGTGCAGTACCTTCTGGGTTTTTGGGTTGGTTTACGTCCTTATTGTGTGGATGGGGACTGGGGAGAAGATGAAAACCCAAACTTTTGAAAGATAGTGGTTGAGTATCTCAAAGGTTGATTCAACATGTACGGGACCTATTAATTCGAAAAGTAAAAGAAATCCTATAAAAGCAGGATTAATGCTCTTAATTGGATTCATGCAAAGAATAATGCCAGGCAGGAGCGTTCCTAAGCAAGAGTACCAATTAAGATGACCCATTATCTTTAAAGTTGGACGCACATCACAATGAGATCATTGTCAGCTCACCTAAGGCATCATTCCTTCAGTAGCCGGGTTTCAAGCGTCCGCGACCTCCTTCACCACCGCAAGCACCGGCCGTTCCTTCTCAGGGACCCTGTCCCAGTGCGCTCTAGTGTAGAGGTGCTGCAAGATGTCGTGCTTGTCGCAGCCGTGCACGCAACATGGCCCGCAGGAATACATACCGTTGGAATGTTGTAGCATGGTGCACATCTTGCCCTCCACCTGGATCTTCACCTCATGGCTAGGTACAGTGTTTCTTTCTGTCTTGGTGTAATTCTCTCCTTGTGCCATTGAGCTCATGATGTCAGAAACCGCGCCCTCTTCTTCAGCAATGGAAGAATCATCTTCTATCTTTGCAAGTTTAATAGCTTCAATGGGCGCCGTGGAGATGGAGGAGTCAAAGGGGGCGTCCTCTTGCATGCCTGGGATGACAGAGGCGGCTTCATCAGACTTCGCTTCTGACAAGGCTGTCGCTGCTTCCTTCCCTCTTGAGCCAACGCTAGCGGAGGTGACCTTATTTTCCTTCCTCTTGTGCTTTTTTCCTATCAAGTGAGACCGCATGACGAGTTCTGACGATGCCCTCACATTGCAGCAGTCACAAAAGAGAACACCATCCATCAGCTGAACAACGTGCTGCACTTCATCGACATGGATGACCACTGCTTTGGAGCAGCCACCCGTGATAGAGACCGTAGGGGCATGAACCTTCTTCTCTAGAGTCGCCATGGTGTCGTCCATGTTGGCTACATCATCTCCTGCCAAACCCCCATTCAAGTCCTTCTTAGCAGCGGCTGCTGCAGCCACCTCCGATGGCTTTCCGGCTTGGCATTGCTTCTGGGCCTTCAAGATATGCTTCCTCTCCTCAAGGTGGCACTTCATGGTGATGCGATCGGTGGCCCTCACATTGCACACCTCGCAGAGAAGGTAACCATCCATCTGCAGCACCTCATTCATCGCCCCGGCGTTCGTCAGCATCGTCAACTTATTCGGCGTGTAGCCACTGGTTGGCAGACTCAGCGCAGCCTCCTCCTCCTTCTCCTGCTCAGCTTCAGAGAATTTCGGATGTGCAAGCGCAGCGGCGGCCTTCCTCTTGTGGCCCCTTCCCATGAGGTGTTCTTGCATGTTTCTCATGCTCGTCGCCTTAGTGCCGCACACCGTGCAAGCCAATCCTTCAAATCCTGCGGACTTCTGCTTCTTTGTACTTGCCACTGCCAAAACTGCAGATGCGGCCATGACATCGGTTGTCTTCCTCTTTGCTGGCATGCTTGCCGATGCATTGGCTTTCAGGTTGGCCTGCATATATATTGGTGCATTAATAGAACAGCCATCAATCTATCTATTATGTAATTCATTGATCAAACAATGCACAAATACAAACAAAATCATGTATGGAACAAGCAACACCGAACAAATAATATACAGTATGCTTAATAGAAAAGACAATTCGGCAATGCACGATCCAGGAAAAAACAGACAATAGAGAGTAGGAAAGCCTCGTACAGGTTAATACATTGCACGAAACGTGGGGGTAGAGAGCGATGAGACAAGCTATATGCAGGAGGGGTGTAAGCGGAAGGAAAGAAAACCTCGAGTAGAATCGGAGACGGTGAATCCGCCGCCGCCGCTGTCCCCGCTAGCGCCGCCGTAGCGTCCGACCCCTCGGCACGAGCGCCCGTGGGCGGCCCGAGCCCCGGTCGCATCAACGGGAAGAGCTGCTCCATGAGCTCGCGCCGGACCTCCGCCTCGAGTTCCCAGTGCTCTGCCTCTTCCCACAGGATCCTCTCCCGTATCTTGTCCTTCGCCGCCTGCCGCCGCCGCAGCTCGTCGGAGTCAGCCGCCGCCGCCGCCGCCGGCGGAGGCGGGCGTGGCAGCACTGCCCGGTTCATCCCGTGATCTCCCGTGGAGTCGCCTCCGCCTTGCACACGAATGGCTTCGATCGCATAAATAAAAAAAAGGAGGGAGGCGAGAGGATCGAGATCGATCGAGACTCGACTAGAAATCCAGGCAGATGATGAACGTGAACATACCAAGCGCCACCGTCGGGATCTTGCTCGCAGACCCGGAGCTCGCGGACGCCACCGCCGCCGCGCCCGTCTTCGGCGGAGGGGACCGGCTGCGGTCGTCGCCGGCGCGGTGCTGGAACTCCATGTCGCGCGCGGCGTTTCGGGTTTTTTTAGGGCTTTGCGAGATCGGCGAGGGTTGTGGTTGTGCTGAGACTGCTGCGCCTGCGCGTTGCTCGCCTGTAAAAGATGTGAACGCGGAGTGGAACGGACGGCCCCTGTAATGGGCGTGTTGATCGGACGGCTCCTGTAATGTGCGCGCGCGGCTCGGCATCGCAGGCTGCGCCGGATCATCGCCGGCAGAGGCAGTACGACGTGTTCATCTGCGCACACGCAAAACTGCAAACGCCACTGTTCATCTGCGCACACGCAAAAGCCGCTCTTCATTGCAGCGCAGGCCGATGCTAGCTAGCAGCCTAGCACAGCCTAGCCGCCGACCGCCGCACGCTGAACTTTGCGCGGGAATTTCCTACCAGAATGGCGCTTATGGACTACTAGCGGAAGGCGCGTTAGGTAACCGGCCTATAAGTTAGTTAAGACAGTATATATGATGCGAACAGGAACATTGACCTCATTAGGTATAATATTATATTCCATTTAGGGCGATGCAGGGATATATAGAGGCAAAATAACATGTTAGCATTATGTGTACAACAACAATACTAATCTTCGCAGAGCCACAGTAAACTAAACCTCATACTACAGAAAACTTTGCAACCAGGTTAGCAGGCCATAATTTTGTTCATTCGTTCACTGCTTTGTACAATTTCTTTCAAAGGTACGCTATGTCGCAGAACTACAGCCATCTAATCCCCATACTACAGAAAAATCTGCACCAGGTTAGCAGGCCATAACTTAGTTCATTGATTCACTGCCTTCTACAATTTCTTTTAAAAGTACCATAATCACAGGTCTGCTGCAATTTGCTCCTAACAAACTTTGGTATTGAACGACAACAGTCACCAATGACTATCCTCCTACCTCTGTGCTTTTTCCTTACCTATGACACTCGCACCATAGCCATGTTGTGCCAGTACCAAGACCCAGCCAAAGCTAATACCTGTAAGGACAAAGCTACAAACAATAGGCAAAATCCATATAAAAACCATGCAGATCAGTGGTACACCCGCATCATCTAAAAAAGCAGAGAATATAACAGATTAGTGATAAATGTCTAGGGTATGTTTTTTTCAGTGGCCATATGATGAAAATTATTGAACATTTCTTTGTCCTCTTCAAAATAACAAGATATCAGTGATGAGAAAATGCTAAAAAAAAGGCACATGCATATTAGCGCTTCAATAGCAATATTAACCAAGGTTCAATATGTCATATAAGGATATAAATTTCTCCTTGGCTGTTTTACCTTCCAGATACATAAATGGGCAAAACAATACAACTGCCTTGCTAGATTACATAAAGCTTCTCCCAATACTATGGAATGTTGTGTATGGAATGATGTTTACACATCTGAAAAACCTTAGGCAAGTAAAAAACTGGTACACTAAAAATGCCATAACAAACTCGAGCGAAAACTAATGCCGAATAGAAGAGTTCATACACAAACCAATCGAACAAAGCGATTAACATTGAATGGACTAAGAAACGAGAGGAAATGAATAAAACCAAAGGTATAATCACTATAAATAATAATGCATAAAGTAAATGCACTACAGATAAGCGAGCTTACATGGAAACTAACAAAGAATAGCATGATGAAAGCTGTATAAAGCCAATGAATGAGACATATAAAACAACAAAGGCATGTAAACAGCAAAAGAGCATATTAGTCCTTCTCCTTCACTTTAAATGCAAGACATCGACAGAAGCAATGGAGAAGACCATGTATATAAAAAAGCTTGCAAAAACAAAGAGAAGGAACAGTATTTCAATGCCGAATAGAGTGGGAATAAGCAAAACGGAAGCATTGTAACTACCATCCTTGCATCCTACAAAATGCAACATAAAAGTACTATCCTAGACATAAACATTCAAATGCTGTCCACCGCGTTGATGATCTACATAATCAGTATGACGGCAAAGACCACCACCGAAAGGTATATGGATAGGTAGAAACAACATATGAATAGTATTTTGCAAAGGCTAGAAAAGCAAACAAAAATCATTTGATCTAGCCTTGCATTTGGATCTATGGCTCACCGATAAATCATTGCAAGGATTTAGCCATAGCTCTAATTCTAATCTTCAATGCCTATGTTTAGCCCACAAGCGAAAGACCGATCGTGTGGAAATAAAACCAGATCGGGTTAGCTCCGGAGGCAGTGTAATCGACCTCTAAAGCCTCGGATCTAGGCTCATTCAACGTTCCCTACACCTAACACCACGTAATGCGAAATCGCAGATCAGTCTCCCACGGAACATCCACGAGCAAGCAAAGCGGCGAAACTTCAATCATCTCCGTAATTGCGAAGCCCCAATCGCTCGATACCGATCTCTCTCCTTCCCATCCTTCGCGAGGTTGATCTCGTCCAATCCTTCAATAAGCACACAATTGCTCACAAATACACCATGAAAATAACAAATCGAAAGCCATTGTGCGTAGGATTCAAGTGTAAACGCAGCACTTGCCTTAGGGAAGTTGAATGCAGCAGAGTCCCTCGAGCTAAAACCCTTCCCGTAATAAAACCAGATCGAGTACTGATGATGCCAATCCCAACCGTGGAGGAGGAGAGGGGCGGGCGTGAGGGAGTCTGCTGCGCGGCCGTCCGGAGGCGGCGTGGGGAGGAGGAGAGCCGAGGCGGGAGGAGCAGCGCCATAAAGGCACCGCGAGGGCAAAATGACGGCGGCGACGAGGGCAGCAGAGGAGGCGACAACGGCGAGGACCAAGGGAGGGAGGCATCGGCAGACAGTGAGAGACGGCGGTGGAGAAGGCCGCAGCAGCGAGGACGAAGGGGAGGGAGGCGTTAGCGACAGGCGGAGGAGGCGGCGGTGTGTGTCGCGAGACTAGGCGCGACCGAGGCCCTACGAGGAAGGAGACGATGGCGGCGAGAACGGTGACGGAAGAGGCGACGCCGGTGAGGAGCAAGGGGAGGGAGATGGCGCAGCAAGGCCGAGGCGGCGGCGCTGCGGGGGGGAGGAGCAACGCGATGGGGAGGAGACGGGCAAGAGAGGTAGGGTTCGGGATGGGCTGATGGCCACTGGGCAACGGGCTTAAAAGCGATGGCATTTGCGGGTAATTACGCGCAAGCATGTGCATCTACAAAGGCCAAAAGGGCATCGCCGGAAGAGGCGGAAAACTCTAAGGGTGTAAACGTAAGAACGCGGTGGAGCTGGAGCACCGGCGAGGACCCATACGCCAATACATGAGGACTAAAACGATAAATCCAAGACCGAGGGTTTTTTGCAAACCTGTCCACCGGAAACCACAGACGGACGGCCGATCGGCGACAATGAGGCGCGATCGGACGGCGAGGGCGAGTGGTGGCGGCGATGGGCGAAGGAGAAGGCAGGAAAGCTAACGTGGCGAGCTCTGGGGTCACTTATAGCGCAAGCGCTATAAGGTAGCGAAGCAAATCGAGCTGAAACAGGGATGGCATCATGGCAAACATACCCGCGAGTTCGATACCAGCGGATACCCAACCCGATGGGTTTGGATATGGACATCATTTTTTATCCATGAATTTCCGGATATGGGTATTCAAAATTAGTGGGTATGGATATAGATATTATTTTGTACCATGGATATCAAGTGGATATTTAAAATAATTTAAATAAATAAGTTTATTTTACATAGCTGAACTATTGACGAAGTTCACTTCACCCTCAAACTATAAAATAGTCTATTTCACATGCTCAACTATAAAAATCGTACTAAACATAAACATATGGTGAAAAGGGGGGGCAATAATTCCCGCGAGTTCAATACGCGGATACCCGATCCGATGGGTTCAGATATGGATATCATTTTTTATCCATGAATTTCCGAGTATTGGTATCCAAAATTAGCGGATATAAGCATGGATATTATTTTGTACCTATGGATACCTAATGGATATCCAAAATAATTTTAAAAAATAAGTTCATTTTACATACTTGAACTATTGACGAAGTTCACTTAGGTCCAGTTCTTTTCAGCTTAACGGCTTAACAGCTTAACGACTTATTTACGTTTTAAAAAGACATATGTTTTGAGTTTTTTATTCCGTTTTTTCACTATTTTGAAGGTGGGGAAGGTGGGTCATAACGCTTTAAAAAACAAGTCAAATGAACTGGATCCGAATCTCGAGACTACCTCAAAAAACGCTTGAAATTCAGTCATTTCAGCCGTTAAGATCAGCTCAAAAGAACAGGGCCTTAACCCTCAAACTATAAAATAGTCTATTTCATATACTCAACTATGAAAATCGTAACAAATATCAACATATGATGGTTTTAAAGATAATTTTGTCATTTATAATTTGAATAACTCTATTGTACACTTCTGAATACCACAATTCGATCCACTTTAGAATTAACTTTTAGAAATATAAATGAACCTTAAAACTTTAAAAAATATTAAAATTTTTATTGACAAATATCCATTTGTTTATGGTTTTCTTTGATGTTTAGGGGTTCTTGAACTTATTTTGAATTTTATTAATAATTTGATGCTGTAAAATGGTTTTATTTAAATTAGAAAATAGCAAAACCAACTTAAAACCACTATATGTTGATGTTTGTTATGGTTTAGATAAGTAAGATATGTGAAATGGACCATTTTATAGTTTAGAGGGCTAAGTGAATTTTATTGATGGTTTAGGTGTGAAAAATGGACTTTTTCCTAATTTAAAATAGCTCCTGACATATAGGGTTCCTCGGTCCTTAGTGCCTTACCCATATATATTTAGTAATCAGTAGTGTAACTTCAATTTTTTAGTTTATAGTATATGTGCTTATATATATCTCTCTTTGAATGTTAACAAAACATGCGTTCAATGAAAATATACTTTGGCTAACTGGCTGATGTGCGATTCAATGTTCTGTATTGACTATTGAGTAACTTTGGAGTGTGCGGGTATCGGATACACACCAGGTTTGGGTAGGGTTATGCATGTGTACCCATAGATACATATTCTGTTTTGGGTAATATCTTCGGGTATGGGTATGCCTCAGATGTACCCAGTAATACCCAACCCGATTGCCGTCCCTAAGCTAAAATATTTGGCCCCAATTAGATTAATCAGGTGGGTGGAACATTCTTTAATGTTTTTCGGTGGATTTGATATATATTTTTTTGGATTTGTTCTAATTTTAGAATTTGTTACGAATCGAACATCTGATTCATTAAAAAAAATACTTTGTTGGAGTTAGATAATAAACAAAATGTTGCACTATATATAAATCAAAATGTCCTATATTTAAAAGTAAAAGTTGCACCAAAATAGACAAAATTTTACACTAACTAAATTGTTGCACTAAATCGGATAATTGTTGCATTGTATTAAACAACATAATGCGGTGTGTTAAACCAAAATATTGTCTTGTGTTAAACTAAATGTTACAGTGTGTTAGATCAAAAAATGTTCTAGCATGTTAAAAAAAATGTTACAACATGTCAAACCAAAATGTTGTAACATTGAAAAGTAACCACTGTAACATTGAAAAATAATTGATGCAACATTAAAAAGTAAGTACAGCAACATTGAAGAGTAAGCACCGTAGTATTGAAAAGTAATTGCTACAACAATTAAATTATAGCACTGAATCATTTTAGTGAAAGCACTAAAACATTGAAAAGTAATTGTTGCAACAATTGAATTATAGCATTGAAACATTCAAGTTAAAGCACTGAAATATTTTGAATTAGATCACTACAACATTGAAAACTAGTTGCTACAACTATTGAATCGGAGTACTAAATATTCGGGGTGATAGTATTGAAATTTGAAATTAGAGCACCGAAACATCAAAAACGCTACTGCAAAATTTGAATGAAAAACACTACACCATTTAAATTAATGCACTAAAATAATTAAATGTAAACACTTCAACATTGTTTGGAATAATGTTTCAGAAAGGCAAAAAGGATGTTGCACAAGAGTAAATGAGATGTTACACTACTCACATGACAATGTTGCCTTCTTCCCTAGTTCCAATTGCCCATACTCCCAGGGGTGGATCCAGGCCCCTGGCAGGCCGGGCTTCAGCCCGGGTCTTGGAATACTAGCCCATGCCCTTCCCATATAGTTGTCTCAAAGCCTGCAATGCTAGATGGGCTTGTAACGAGGCCATACCATCACAGTGCAGCACACGGAGTTCAACAACGCAGCACAACATCGCGATTCGCAAGGTGTGTTGTTGGCTAACTACATCGATGCTGCCTACATGGGAATCGGCATCACCCGCATCGCTCGATCGTCAAATCCCAAACATCTTAGACTCGCAGGTCGCAGCTCACAGCCTAACGTCTATCCAGAAATCGAGATCGTTATTCGCGAGAGCCGTGAGAAGGCGAGGTTGTGTTGCGAGTAGGCTGCTAATGGGTTATATCGACATTTTTTGTGATTTGTTATATAGAAAGAGAGATTTTTATTAACTTTATATGATCAATTTTCCTGTTCAAGCTAGTATCCAAATGTCCAATTAGAGCTCAAGAAAATACTCCGGTATATGTTAGTGTGATGGTGGTGCCGTGCAAGTGCAAGTAAGCTATATTTCATTTTATCGATGTTATTTTATATTTTTAAATGCTAATGCTATAAGACAATATATATGGTTAAATCTCGCATCAATTATTTATTTCTACTACGTTTTTTTATTACTTGGTGTGAATAATGGATGAGTGGTTAACTTTTAGGTATTTTTTCATAATTTTTAGTATATTAAATTTTAGCCTGGGGTTTGTCAAAATCCTGGTTCCTCCACTGCATACTCCTCACTTATTGAAACAAGAGAGACAAAGAGCAAGAAAGAGAGAGAGCTAGCGTGGCTTCGGGCATTTGGCTAGCTAGCCACCATTGTCAAGGCCAGGGATGGCAGTGGGTTTGGGTCTTTCGGGTGACCTAGACTCAAAAATTGTCATGGGTTCAAAGTCAAACCTAGATCTAGACGTAGATCCATCGGGTTTACCCAAACCCAAAAATTCAGAAGAACACCAAATATTATTCCATAATCAACAACAATATACATTGCAACTATGTCACATACATCAATTTAATGGCATTTCTAGAGCATATAAGTAAACACAAATCAATGCAACCATCCAGGTACCCGGCGCGGTGGCTAGATACCGACAGTACTAGTGGTGAGTAGTGGTGGTGGCCGACGTTGGCAGCGTCTAGGGTTTGGAGTGCAGGAAGGGACGAGGTCACAAGAGTCGATAGGAAGTCGGGGTCGGCAGAGCGGCTTTGGGGATTAAGGAATCGATGTGGATTTGGGAATGAAAATGTGTACTATGTAACCATGCAAATGTGAATGGCAATGAGGCCCCACAGGTCCATGCTATAGTTCAGGTCCAGGTTTGGTTACCCATAAGTCTAAAATTAGACCAGATCCAAACTTTTATACTCATATGTTCATTCTTACATCAAATCTGGATCGACAGTACCCAGGGGTCGGGTCGAGGCACAACAAGAAGCACATGTGCATCAGAGAGCAGTGCATGGCACTAATCAATCCTTGGTCCAAGTTATGGCCATGTGTGGGATCTAAAAGCATACGAGAGCCTAGTCTAGGCCATCCAGAATACGGTCAAAGTTGTGAGTGCGAGGACTAACAAGGATCGATAGAGGATCGAGTAGCCGGCAACGCCGACGCCCAAATTAAAGCGCCTGGCAAGGCCACTGTTCGGCAGCACGTTCCTAGATTTGAAATGGAAGACTCTACAATAGGTATGGGTGGTTCGAGGCTTCGAGCTATGAACATGTGAGGCAAAAAATGGCGACAAAGACCAGTGAGTGGACTTTGGTGGTGGGCCAAACGTTGTTGCCCAATGGGAAATGTCTGAATTTTTCACTAGCAGGTTGGCTCTTGACAACCGCCGGACAGTCGTCGAGACTATGCCACCTCTCTTGACTGCCGGTAGTTAGCAGTCGATATAGGGCACCTCTCTCGACGGTTAAGGATAGGCCATCAAAAGAGATACCGTCTGCACCACATTCGTGATTAGCACGCGGACAATGTTAGTCAATCTCGATGGCCTACCCAAGAGCCGTCGAGAGATGAGCTCTCCCGTGCTAATGCTCTATTGGGTCGGGTCATGGCGCGTGTGGCGTTGAGCTCTTCTCTTGATGACCCATTTACTAACTGTCAAGAGAATTAAAATCCAAATGGCGAGGCGTGGGCACGGGTGAGCACCAACACCATGTACCACCCTGCCATTGCATTCGTTTTTAACTATATTAGGCACATAATTTCTTAGTAGTACCAAATGTTTTCACGACAATCAACCCGAAGCCTTCAAGAGTGTTGCAACCTCCACATGGTCAACGTTAAGTTGTCCGGGCCATGGCGCGTGAGGGAGGAGAGTACTCTTGACGATATTACGCATGCCGTCGAGGGTGATCATTTTGTTTTATTTTTCCGATCACAAATTTTATTAATTGTTCCTAATTAAATCCCTAATTATTTTAATAAGTATTTAATAAATTGAGATTATAATTAATTTGGTGAAGTACGCAGGGATAAATTATTTCATCATATTTATTTTAAATTTTTTATTTATGTATTATTTTATGGCCCGGAAGTTACATTTTTAGGTACAAAAAAATAAAATATTATAAAATATGCAAAATTGTTATGAAATGTCAAGGTCAGCATGCAAAAGTGTATGCTAAGGTTACCATGATACATGATAATATTTGTAATGATGTGGTACACGTGTTTAGTACATCTTCCTAGAACATCAAGGTGGAGTTTAGTGGAAACGATCACTTTCACATGAATCGATAATTCTAGACGTTATGGAATCCTAAAGAATTAATGAGGGTCTCACGTGATGTATGGATTAAGACTAGCAATTGTAAACTAGCAATATTGTCTCTAATTGTATTTAAAGAAATAAAAGAAGGTGCATTGACCATCCGAGAAGGGCGAAAAATGGGGCCCTGGAGACAACACTCCTCTCTCTCTCTCTCTCTCTCTCTGTGGCTTTGGGAGAAGCCGTAAGAGAGACCATCTTCCTCAAGGGTCTATCAAGCAAGACCGAGAGAGAGAGCTCTCTTGACGGCCAGTTAAAAAACTGCTTTCGAGAAAGCCTTTTCTCGATGGTCGCACGTGTTGTCAAGCCATATCTAGTGGCTCACTCGACGACCGCCATAAGCCTTTGAGAGATAAGGGCTAGGGCACGTCGGATATGGGCAATTGCTGGGTCGTATCCAATAGCTCTCTCAATGACCTACACAAGCCATTGAGACAGGCAAAACTAGGGTACACAGGTGGCCCATTGCCAGCGTCTCTCTTGACAGCCTAAAAAGGGTATGCGGGTGGGCTGTTGACAGTGTCCATCTTGAATTCTTGATGGCCTGAAAATGGACTGTCGAGAGAGGATTAGTGGTCAGGTTGTTACCATTACTTCACTCGGCGGCCTCCTTATGGCTGGCGAGAGAGACTGACCCACCCTCCTTGATTTGCTTTTTTATTGTTATTTTTCTCATAGATTTTTCCTCCGTGGTTTGTGTCAGGGATAAAATCATGGCCCATTGCCATGGCCCACTCCCTGACGGCCCAATCGAACAGCCTACTAGGGCCTGGCTCCCTAGAAGGTTCTATCAGGCCCATGTGCATCCAGCCGAACAGCTTCCTGGCTGGCACGGTGCGTAACGGCCTAGGATTCGTGTTTGAGTCTGACTCGAACAAGAGTTTTGCACGGCTACGTGAAGACCCGAACATTGGTTTCCCGGATTGGAGCAGACGTCGTGATCCCCAAGAATTGGAGTATACCTTATCTACCTCGGGATGTATTTAGCATATTACGAGTTCGTTACGAGTTCGTAGTTAGCCCGGCCCGATTATCCTTCGGTAGGTCGGTTGTTCAACACTATATAAACAAGGCCCCTACGGCGTGTAGAGGGCATCGGCCAATCATGCGCAACTTGAAGCTAAGATCGCGTATTAGTTTCCTGTACACCCATAATCTCGCCGAGACCTGCTCGTCTCGTCGAGTTTCCACCTTGTAATTCTCTTTGATATAAAGAAATGCTGGACGTAGGGCTATTATCTCCTCTGAGAGGTCCGAACCAGGATAAAAACCCTGTGTCTCCCTGTTGGTCGTTGATCGCTGTTTGTCCTGCTCGGCAGTGTCTTCTATCTCCCTTTCTCAAGAATCTTAGTTGACTTGGGTCCGATATCCCAACCGTCGACAGTTTGTTTTGCAATCCAAGAGCAGGCGAAGAAGATGTTTTAGGTATGGATCTGTCGGTGTTCTTTCTTTACCTTGAATACTTGTGTTCTTGTGTGAGGTTTGGATATTTGAGCTGTATAGTGTTAGTTGAATCCAATTTATTGTGCTTCTTAAAATATGCTATATGCATGAATATATGGATGCTTGATTGCTCCAATTGATGATGGCCCTGCAGTTTTGATAATGTCCTTTTACAAATTTTGCAACTTTGCAAGCATTACTTTTGACTAGTAATTTCTAGCTGATATGCTCATTAGGTGAAAATAACCTTATATTATGTTGCATTGTTGCCTACTAGTTCGCTTCTATGCTTAGAGGGAATCTGTGTGCCATGAATAATGCAAGGTTTTCATTATCTGTAGCTTCATTTTGATCATGTGTGTGTGTATAAAATATTTGTGCATGCAGATACTTTTAAAATTCTAGAAGATCTTTGCTTATATAGTTATACTCCCCTGTTCAAGAATATAAGGCGTATTTTTATTCAAATTTGTGGAAAGCATGATAGGTTCATAATTATTTTAAAGTTTCTTTGTTGTTCAGGGAATGCTCTAGCAATTTATCGTGATAAAATCAAGTATGCCAGCTATTTTTACCCAAGTTAATATTTATTGCCATTTACCAATGGGAACATTGCTTATTAGGACATGCTTTAGGTCTCTATAAATTTTAGATGGTGTGGAGAATTTGGTCAAAGCTGATTTGTAATCTAATCAAAGAATTCCAAAATTCCCTTTTGCTCAAAAAGTATTGCAAGATTATAAGCATAAAGTTAATATCTGTTTTGAGAGGTCTAATCTGCCTCACTTTATACTTTGTTAGTAAAGTAAAATTTCATTTCACTCATATTCATGGATGTGTTTCACCTTAGAGTGGTTACTATTTGGAATATTCTTTTAGGACAACAGATAGTTAGAATAGTAGAATCATGGCATGTTTAGGAATTTTAGAATTTCAGATTATTATATTTTCCATATGTAAATATCTCATGATTTTCATGCTTCAATCATTTGCACTTCTGATGCGGTAGCTAATTGATTTTCTTTTTTTTAGTTTAGTTCCCTCACCTTTTTTTATGATATATGCCCTATGACATATAGGATACTCCTTTCCATTATTGCGTTGAGGCCATCTGTTGGTTTCCTCTCATCTTATGTGATCTCTATTTGTATTATGGCAGAATGGTAGAACAAATCAGCACAAGCGAGCTATGGTTGAAACTTGAGACGTGGTGGTTAATTTATTTTGGTTCCAGTGCTCTAAATGTTGTGAAATAGTATTCTTGTATGCTAGTCTTTATATATGTAAAACCTGTATGTTCCTCTTGTGAGTTGGGATTAGGGCTGGAAAAATAGCTCGCGGCTCGTGGCTCGGCTCGGGCTCGGCTCAGAGGTGCTCCCGAGCTCGAGCCGAGCCCACTTTTGGGGCTCGGGAAAATGGCGAGCCGAGCCAGGCTCGGCTCATTTCTTATCGAGCTCGGTCTGGCTCGGCTCGTTGTCAAATTTTGAACGTGAAACGCCTTTCGTGACTCGGCTCAGGCTCGGACAGGCTCAGCTCGGCTCGATTCGGAGGTGTTACCGGGCTCGAGCCGAGCCCACTTTCGGGGCTCGCCAAAATGGTGAGCCGAGCCTGGCTCGGCTCGTTTTTGACCGAGCTCGGCCGAGCCAGGCTCGGCTCGGCTCGTTTCATTTCCACCCCTAGTTGGGATCATTTTTTTGTCAAGACAACTTGCTGGCCGCTTTGGATGTTGAATTTTGAATAGTACATAGCCATCTACCTATGCAAGTCATATATTAGGCTGCTATAATATTCAAAAGTGCGATGGTGCCACTGATCCCGTTGAAGTTTACTAATATGGAAGAGACAAACAATATTTTGCTATTTTGCTTACCGGCCTGATGAATTATAGCAGGGGGCTTTTTTGCTTTTTTAATTAGCGGATGCTTAATAAGTGTTGCATAGAAGCAACGCGTGTTCCAAACGGCCATCTAGGAGCATGCGAGTGATCCTGTCTCCAACAGGCTCCCCTAAAGCACCCTCTACCCTAAAATAGGGGATGAATTCTTCCCCTATATGCACCAACAGCATTCCCTATTCCGTTCCCTAAAATAGAGTTTTTCTCTCCATCCCCTTATATGTAAGGGTTCTCTCTCCTCCCCCTATACAATTCTCTATATAGGGAACGCTGTTGGAGATGGCAGAAATATAGGGTGAGATTTTTTTTAAAGGGAACCTATATATGAGGCTATAGGGGATCAAATTTAGGGATTCCTGTTGGAGACAGCCTAAACCAATAACCTGGACCATCTAATAATATGCAATATATATGCATCCAGGATCTTACTCTCTCTTTTTTAAAAAAAAAATTTCATAGTGGTTCTATTTCTTAAGAAATTGGGCCAATGTCCTACACCATAATTTTACTAAAAAAAAATTAGTCCTTTCATTACTTGAAAAGTCTCATGTACTCCCTTACTAGTCCCATGAGATTTAGAAAAAATTGCACCAAAACATGTGTGATTTGTTTAGCATCTTATCTACTATTTTCTTGTGTTCTAGCTCTTGATTTCTATTTGTATTCTTGCAGGCCTGACCCACAAGTAACCAGCAAACAAGCTATCATTTTTTGTATCTGCCTATGTCAGTCATGCATTAGTTTGCTATAACATTTTTTTTATTCTTGAATTTTACTATGTGAAAATACAAAAAATGGCTATCTTGTTTGGTTGTGATTTGCTATGTTCTCTGTAATGGCCGTGAGATAAGTATTCGGGTGATATTGGTCGTACTGATATTGGTGCTATGTTCTTTTTGTGATTTGATAAGTACCGGTGCTAAGTTGACACTGATTAATCCCAGCTTAGCTAGCAGCGAAGTGTAGCGCTCTTGGTAGCAAATAGCGCCCTGCTCGCCGCTAGCAAACACGTATAGCAAACACGTAGCTGGTTACGGATAGCACTGCTCGCTGCTAGCTACCGGTGAATCTGAGCATCCATAGCTAGCGGGGACCACTCCACCAAACATTAATCGGGACGGACTCATGCTGGATAGTGGTGGGAGTTGGGCCGTGCCGGCCCGGCCCGGGCCCGTCGTGCCTCGGGCCAGTGCAAAACGGGCTGGCACGGCCTGGTCAGCAGTTCGGACCATGCCGGGCCAGCACGGAGTGCCAAAATCTAGGCTCAGCACGGCCCAAAAGCACGGCGGGCCAGCTTCGGGTCGGGCCGGCCCAAGCACGGCACGGGTAGGAAAACAGCAGGAAAAATAATTTTTTATAAATTCATACGTTGCTTAAATAAAAAAGTTGTTTATACAAAAACGATGCGTCTCGAAATTATCTACAACTTTCGTGTTCAACCCAAATTCATCCGAGTAGCATAAGACCTCGAAAATTGCGAATTACCGAGGACTGTGCCGTCGGCCCGAAAGCAGGCAGCGGCAAAAATATTTTTTATAAATTCATACATTGCTCAAATGAAAAATTTATCTACATGAAAAAGATGCGTCTCAACATTATCTACAACTTTCGTATTAAACAGAAATTGATCTGAGTAATGAAAGGCCATGTAAAATATAAAAAACTAACCCGTGTCTCTATTAGGGCCAGACCGGCCTAAGCACGACCCGTACAGTTGGACCGGGCCGGGCGGCACGCCGTGTCTGGTTTTCAGGCCCGGCCTAGCACGCCATTTCAGACCGTGTCGGCCCGGTCCATCAAATGTTTGTGCCGGATCGTGCCGTGGGTCTGTTTTTTCGGGCCGTGCCTGGGCTGACCCGTTTGGCACGGCCCGTTTTCCCAGCACTAATGCTGGGTACAAAAAAGGAACCAAACAGAGCACCTGACATTGATCCATCCCTCGTTGCCAGGTCTCATCCTAAAATTTATCCCGGACGGTGATGGATGGCAATACCAAACACACCCATAGTCGTTCCGCCTAAGCTATTTAAGCCGCTGTTCGCCGGAGGCCCGCCGTCGCGTGTACGTCGTCTTCCCCAACGCCGGAGAGCATGGCGCCGCCTCCTCGGCCTATCTATCCGCCACCCGAGAACACCTTATGGATACTCGGCTCCCCGAGAGTCTCGTGCGCCCCTCCATCAACCCCACCTCTTCGCCGTTTGCCGGATCGGCGTAGCGCCGCCGCCGCCATCGTAGAACACGTCGCCGCCACACATCTGCATAAAATCGATAAATTGGTGTGGTGCTGTCGCCTCCACTACCTTCCCTATGTATTCCTCTACCTTCCCGAGGTGCTGGACGAGCCCCTGCCTCACCGGAGTGCTGCTGCGCCGTCATCTCGCCACTGGAAGTCGCTGCCGTCGCCGCTGTGCATGCCCCGACTGCTGCCAACTGAACCGACCTGACCATCGTGTTTCCCTTGCTGCTTTGAACCTGCCCCGGTCACTTTTCCAGCTGGGGCAAATTATGCACTTCGGTTTGAAGCTCTTTCTTTAATTCCTCATATTTCTTTAAGCAGTCATTTTGGATTGTCTGGCGGCCCTTAACTTTAAAAGTTGGTTGCATTGACTCTATCCAAGGTTGGAGACAAGGGTCTTCAAATTTCAGAAATGGGATCTCCGAATGGATGATGAACTCAATCATCCGCTCACGACAAACTAGGGGATCAAATACAAACGGTCCTTCAGGTGTTTGCTTATGCAAGGTTGCAATAAATGCCTTCCTAACCGAATCCTCAATTGCTGGACAAGCTGTTGCAATATGGCCTCTAAGAGCACTAGTACCAGATTGAGCTTTCAATTTTATTTTACAGTACTTGCAAACAGCCTTTAGTTCACCATTGACATCTACCAAGTTCTGCTCGAAATGGTCCCAAGCTAGTGACCGCCTACCGCGTGGTGGTTGAGACGTCTGAACATCTATGCTACGGTCACTGGTTGAACTCTCAGAGTTGTTTGAAGACATAATTATGCACCTAGGAGAAACAAAAGGTGAGGTCTATATATAGCAGACTAGTCACGAAATAGTACAAGTACACCAACCCTCACCAAATAAATCTAACCAAAGAACCACATCAGTATCCCACATCAGTAACCAAAGATTCTACCCAAATAAATCAATGTGGTGGTGTTGCTAGGACCATAGTATCCCACTGGCTACATGATGCCACTGACAAATTGAAGGCACTGTGGGGGTATACCACAAGTATGATGATACATGGATCTGTGTAGTGCTGGGCATTAATCATCTGCCAGATAATACAAACAACAAACTCAATCACTCAGCATCTTTCATCCTCAATCAATTGTTTTTTACTTCTCTTTACCAAGAAAATGAGGGTATATTCCATACCATAAAAAGGCTATAATTAGTGGCATGTTTTAACCGGATTTCAAATCAAAGGGGAACAGAAGTAAAACCTATCTGGTAGCAGCAAGGAGAAACCAAGTGAGATGGCCAGGATCTAGGAGTCATACCTTAGATATAGGAAGAAGAGCAGATCAAGAAGCAGATCCGGCGGCGCCGGCGGCTCCTCCGCCGAAGCGGAGCTCGCCCGGCGGCGCTCCTCTCCCGACGCGGATCTTGCACCGGCGGCGGCGGCTCCTCTGTCGGCGAACTGCTCGGTGGGCGGCTCCTCCCCGAAGCGAGCTGCTCGGCGTTAGCGGCTCCTCCCCGAGTGGAGCTCGCTCGGCGTCGTGATTCTCCGACGGCGGCGACTCTTCGGGTTTCGGCGTCGGTGGCGGCCAGTGCCGGTAGGTAAACGGTGCGAACGGCCCGTGGCTTTCAACCCGAGTCCTGAACCACGGTGTGAAACCGAATTGAACCCAAAGAGACCACCCCGGTTTCCAACCCAAACCAAACCATTTTTGGGTAAAACCCAATCCGCCCCAACCCGTTACCTAATCAGACCCGTTTTCCCCTAGTCCACCTCAACCCAATCAAAAATCCACACCATAATATCCGGTTTCCCCCAACCCAGTACCAGGTTTAAGCTGGGCATGCGGCCGTTCGCCGGCAAGGCTGCCGTGGCGCCGTCATGGCCGCCCTGTTGTTCTGCTCGCGAGTTGTGGTTCGCTTCCTTTTCTTTTTCACTGTTTCACTGCCCTGCGGGACCCTATTGTCATCTGACCAAGTTGTTATGCAGTTCGTTTCCCATCTTCCCAAGGCCACCAAAAATTCATCTGATTCTCAATTCATCCGAAAAAAAATTCTGTGATCTCCTTAGACCTAAGTCTTCCTCCTAGCAAATTTTCATAATTTTATGAATTAATTTTAATTTTTGACCATTTTCGTGTGGTAGCTAATCTTTATATTTTCATACCTCTAATTCTATAGATTTAAAAATTACGAAACCAATTTTAAAGCGTTTATAAATTTGAGACCTACTATTTTGTAAGTTTTCATGAGCATTTGCATTCATGTAAATTTTCGTTATTTCTCGCATTGTATTTATTGGTGGTTTTTCATACGCTAGATATGAATTTCGTTGGCGTCGCAGGTCCAGAAAAAGCCGGTGTTCATTTTAGAAACCAAGGCAAGTTATCTAGATCCCGTGGATGTCACGTACACTACATGTTGTTACCCATATTTAAATTGTTAGATAGAATTTTACTAATGCATGTGTTTATATTTGGGCTAAGTATATTTGGATAATCTAGGCATGTCCTTGTTATATGTTATCGATCGCATTATATGATAGTTCTTGATTATCATGTTAAAACTAAACCTTGTAGCCATTTGTAATATATCTTGTTTAAGGCCAATTCTTTGCTTATAAAATGGTAGTTGCATAGTTGCTTGGGAATTGGGACATACTATCATCACCATTCAAAACTGCTATCAGTGGGCTTGGATTAGCCATTGGTATTTGAAATTAAACAACTAAAATCTATGTGGCGTGTGTAGATTCAGGGTGACGTGATAGGTAGCATGGGGTCATGGATCCCCGCTACAAGCGAGGCATGTGGTGAAGAATACAAATATTTATACCGTGTGCATTTGTGTATGTGCTGTATATCTGCCTCGACGATAGGGTGGCTATGACTTGTGAGGATTTCAAGGTCGCTAGACCACTCCTGTTGGGCGACTTGCGGGTGTGGCGTAATGCCATCAGGTGCGTACACTACTGAAATCTCCCAATTTCGCGAGGGCCAACAACTAAACACGAGGGCTAAAACAAAGCCCTCGTAATAAAACAACAAATCACGAGGGTATAACTCAGCCCTCATTAAATATATCATATTTACAAGGGCCAAGAAGAAGCCCTTGCAAAAAACGAAGAGCAGCAGGATAATCACGAGGGCCTGTACCTGGCCCTCTTGAATAACTTTAATTCGCGAGGGCTAAAAAGTGGCCCACGCGAAAAAGTATGCCTCAGCAACTACTCGCTAGGGTCCTACTTCAGCCCTCGCGAATAAAAGGCCCACAAATTGAAAACCACACCCTCTCAGAAGCCATAAATCTCCCACATTGTGGTCTTACCTCGTTCTTCCGCAGAAACTTGGTTAAATCCGGTATACCGTGAAGAATCCACCTCCGAATTCGAATTCGACAAACAAAAGACGGAGTCATCGTTTGTCTCCAGAGGAGACAAGTGTTAATAGTGTGTAACGGGTAATGCGTAATGTCTATAATTCAAAATAATGTATTTCATAATTTCGTGACATGAATTTCCAATTTTGTATACTAGAATGCTTAGTATATCAATAAGCTGATAGTGTGGGATAAGAAAGGGCTAATATCATAAAAATCTGTTTTATGTTTTATTTTTTTCCTATGGCAACAAATGGTACAACAAAGAATATTATTAACTCAAACATATTTTAAACTATTATTTGGTATTTTTTAAAAATAATTTGAGTGGAGGAGCGAGAGAAAATATTTATTAATAGCGAGGGTTCCTTCGAAAACCCTCGCATATAAGGATTATACGCGAGGGCTAATACGGCGCTCGTATTTAAAGACATATAAACACGAGGGCCACAGCAAATGCCCTCGAATAAATGAGTGGGAGCTTAACTCGCGAGGGCTAGCTGGCCCTCGTTATTAGATGGCTACTGTGCTGGCTGGCGTCGGGCAGAGACGGGCCCACGTGGCAGTGACAACAAGTTAATCGCGAGGGCCACGTAGCACTCGCAAAAAAGGGCGCCAAGTTTATTCACGAGGGCCACACGGCCCTCTCGATTAGTAGGCTTCTGCGCTGGCAGACGGGGGCCCACGCGGCAGTTAGAAGGTGTTAATTGCGAGGGCCACATAGCCCTCTCAAAATAGGTGCGGCGTTGTTATTCACGAGGGCCACACGGCCCTCTCGATTAGTGGCTCCTGTGCTGGCTAGCGTTGGGCAGAGGAGGGCCCACCCGGAAGTGAGTGCGAATTAATCGCGAGGGCCACGTAGCCCTCGCAAAAAAGAGGCGGCACGGTTATTCACGAGGGCCACCTGGCCCTTGCGATTACACCTCGTATAGATCTGGCGCTCGGCTAGGACTTGGGCAAAAATTTGCCCAAGCCCTTGCTGCCCTAGCCCGCCGCCACGCTCGCCGCCGCTCCTCCGCGCCGCCGCCTCCTACTCCCATCGCTGTCGCACCCACGCCCGCCGCCGCTCGCCGCCTCCTCCTCCTCAGCAATGCCGCCGCCGCCCCGCCGCCGCCCTACCTCCCGGCCGCCCCACCTCCCGCGCCGCCCCATCGCCACCCCATCGCCCCTGCCTCCTCCGCTTCGCCGTCGCTGTCAGACAGAGGTGAGGAAGAGGCTCGCAAAGACGACGAGCAATAGCACGAGTCGAGGAGGTGCCTCAAAGACGACGCCGCACCATCGCCCACCGGAAAGGTTTTTCGCGCTTTTTGTATTTGAATGTTAGTTACGAGGGCTGCATGTGAACGTTTTTTTTTTTGTTTGAATGGTTAGTTACGAGGGCAGTGCGTGGATTTAAGCATGAGGGCTGTGGGTTTAGAGTTGATTATATGCGATTGCCGTTTATATTATCTATATGAACTATATGCGTTTAGGTTTAACGGGTTTAGTATGCGTGCAACCTAGCCGTACGTCACCCGTTCGGGAACGCATAAGTCGTAATGAAACCAGACGGTGATTCATTAGGTTTCATTACGAAGTGTGATTCACGTCCCCGAACTGTCCAGTGGACGACCCCGTTTGGGCGCCCCAGTGGACAGCCCACGAATGACCATTTGAGTACGATGCGTCGTGTCGGCCGTGGATTTGAGACGAGATTTCGGTTGCATAACCCTATGGTTCTCCAGTGCATAATATAAGTGTTGGTGTATTAAAAGCGATCGCCAATCCATTTCTGCACATGGGGAACTAGAAGGGTTATCTTTGCCAAATTTCTTCTCGAATCCATGGGCGATCTGACGATCGTCACTCGAATGGCCATTCGTGGGTGGGTTTAGAAGCCTTCCTAATTAGCCAAGTGTAAAAACCCCTGACGCAAATACGTATATGTATCTACTTGTTCGTGAAGGAATGGAAGAAGAAAGGAGATGGATGTACGATGGGTGGGCGGCGAACGAACGACCTACAAATGCATGGTTTGAGGGGACACGTCAATTCGTGTCCCGAGCTTTTCAAGGGGCGCAAGGCCCTGTCCGTTGCCCTTGTGCTGAATGTGGTAACTGTCGGAAGAGAACTCGTGACGAAATGGAGATGCATTTAGTGAAGAATGGATTTAAGGTTGGATACCATCGGTGGGTGTATCATGGGGAGAGTAATCGTGTCCAGGTTGAGCCTGCTGGACCCCCCGAAGGTTTTGATGAAATAGACCGGATGGAGGACATGATTGTTGATATTGGCCAAGATTATGGGGGTGATGAACAGGATTCGCAGCCAGGCATGGCTGATTTCTTTAAACTTCTAGACTCGGTAAATGACCTTTGCGATGCAATGTCGGTGACGGTCCTTTCTCATTTGGCACGTATGATGGTGTGAAGTCCAAGTTCAACATGTCCATCGCATGTTTTGATGAGATGTTGGCTAGTTGGTGTGATGCCCTGCCCGAAGGACATAAGATGCCCAGGACCTGGTATGAGTGTAGAAGGCTACTGTCGGGTTTAGGAATGCCATATGAGAAGATAGATTACTGTGAAAATCTTTGCATGTTGTATTACAAAGATGATGAAGGGAAGGCCTGGTGTGATCATTGTGGAAAGTCGCGATACTTCGAGATCACAGACTCTAATGGCAACAAGTCTCGGTCTAGTGTGGCGAAGAAAGTGTTGCGTTACTTTCCGTTGAAAGACCGCCTCCAACGGTGTTTCATGACAGAAGACACATCCCAGAGCATGAGATGGCACAAGTTGCACAAACGGAAACCTGATGTGTTAGTTCACCCATCAGATGGAGAAGCTTGGAAGCATTTTGATCGGAAACATCCCGATTTTGCAGCAGAACCACGAAACGTGCGTCTCGCGATTGCCACGGACGGGTTCACACCTTTTAATATGAATGCTCGATCATACTCTTGTTGGCCGGTCTTTAGTATCCCTCTCAATCTAAAACCATCTCAACTAATGAAGGACGAATTTATATTTCTTTCACTTATAGTACCTGGTCCGAAAAGCCCTGGGAGAAATTTGGATCTATTTTTGCGGCCATTAGTAGACGAGGAACGAGTTGTGGGAAACAGGAGTTATGACTTATGACAAAGTTACAAACTCTAATTTTCTCATGAGAGTTGCTTATCTGTGGTCAATTCATGACTTTCCTGCATACGACATGTTCTCTAGCTGGAGCACGCACGGCAAACTCGCTTGTCCGATATGCATGGGTGATACCGTGGCATTCACGCTCACACACGGCGGAAAGGCAAGCTTCTTTGACCGCCACCGAGATTTGTTGAAGGCAGATCATCCATTCAGAAAGCAGAAGAATAAATTTCGCACAAATACCATTGCAAAAGGTCGAAAACGTGAGCTTCTCACAGTTGGTCAAGTCAAAGCCTGGCATTCAAACCTAAAGATAAATGAAAAAGATCGAACTGAATATGAGGGCTACGGAACTGCTCATCATTGGACACATAAGTGCAGTCTGTACTCCCTTCCATATACAGAGGATTTGCTATTACCTCACAATCTTGATGTAATGCATCAAGAGTCGAATGTAGCACAAGCCATCTGGGCCACGAACTTGGACATAGCCGGTAAAAGTAAAGATAATGTCAAAACTCGACTGGACACTGAGATTCTATGTGACCGGCCAACGTTTAACATGATAGAAGGACAAAGGGTGAAACCAAAGGCACCGTACTGCTTAACAAAGGCACAAAGGAAAGAGGTTCTAGAATGGTTTCGTGAAAAGGTTAGATTCCCTGATGGGTACGCGTCAAGCTTTGTCCGTGGTGTGGATGTCGACGCCGGCAAGATACATGGCATGATAAGTCATGACTTTCACATCTTCATGAGAGATCTATCACCGGTCATGTTTCGGGGATATGTACCTGATGAAGTATGGACGGCTCTTGCTGAAATGAGTTTCTTCTACAGAAAGTTGTGCGCTAAAAATCTAAGCAAGACAGATTTGAAGAAGTTAGAGGAAGATGTTGTGGTGCTCGTTTGCAAGTTAGAGAAGATATATGTCCCTGGTTTCTGGAATCCAATGGAACATCTTCTTATCCATCTACCTACTCAAGCACTGCTTGGAGGGCCAGTCCATGAGAGGTGGATGTATCCCGTGGAACGCCGACTGAAAACTGTTCGGGCAAATGTGAAAAACAAGGCCCGTGTTGAAGGATCAATTGCCGAGGCTTACCAAATTCAAGAAATCACAAATTTCACGAACAAATATCTAGCAAGAGAACATAATATGAATATCGTTATACCGAGGTACAACACACATGATCGGAAGGTTGAATCGGATCTAAAAATATTAGATGTTCAAGGAATTCCAGTCGGGAAGAGCAGAAGACAAGAGATTTCTCAGCGGGACAATCTTGTAGCAGTATTTTTTGAGAATATGGAGGAAGTTCGCGACATTGAATTGTAAGTCGTTGTTGCTTTATTAGAGAATTCGTGTTAACTTTTTTGTAGACTCGTATTTTAGTTAACGCATATCTTTTAGAGAATTCGTGTCAACTTACTGGAAAGGAAGAAGAAGTCCTACACTGGACGGGCTTAAGGCCTTGAAGGAAAGAGGTGATGGCAACGGCGGACCTAACTTTCTGTCTTGGTTCTGAAAATATGTAAGTGTCTTAATTATAAAATAAGGTCTAATGTATGTTCTTCGACACATAGTTCTAACTTCCTTTATTTTCAAACACAGTGCAAGCAAAATCCTAGTGTACACAATGATCTACGTACCATGTCATGTGGATGTTCAACACGTGTCACGGTCCATGGGACTTATGATATCAATGGGTTCCGCTTTCGTTCCGCGGAGCATGAGCAATCAAAACCTAATCTGTGAACAGTAAATAGCTATGTTGTCTGCGAGGGCCAAGCAGAAGGGTAAGATAAGTTCTATTACTACGGTATAATTCAACAAATAATCGAACTGACATTTGAAGGAAGCAAAAAGCTCTCGGTAGTTCTTTTCCGCTGCGAATGGTTCGATCATGTTAGAGGTCTATGAACACGACCCAAGCTTGGCTTAACAGAAGTGAAACATACTTCACGACTTAAAGGATACGATCCTTTCATATTAGCTAACCAAGCTGAGCAACTGTACTACCTGCCATATCCATGCAAGCATCCAATAAAGGGTAGTCTCAAAAAAGAGGAAGCCGATCTAAAAAATTGGTGGGTTGTATATAAAGTTAGACCACATGGGAGATTGCCAGATGGTCCAATTCAAGATCAGTTTTTAGAAAACACGTTTGTGATTGATGCTGGAGTGGGCCTCGACAATCTAGTTTCTAGCATCAACGAAGATGTTGCAACTGTCGACGAAGAAGGCCAAGAAGACCCCGAGGATCCTGTCCAGGGCGATGAACATGCGAACAATAATCCTATCGAGGACATCGACTCACTCGATGTTGATGCGAACTACTGTTAGATGTATGGTATATTATTTACATAAAACTATTTAATTTCAAGTTTAACTTGTTTTTTGTTATTATTATGAAGATAATCTATTTCATTTTGCATGATGCCAATCAGAAGGTTCATCAGTTAGGACATGGGTGAGGAGGCAAGTCAGGACGAGGCAGGTCAGGCTTCCAGTGGTCACGAGGTAGGTCATGACTCCAGTGGTCATGAGCAGGGTGGCTTTGAGGAGGGCGAGGGGTCTACCCAGCCGACCGCCACTCGACGCCGAAGGAAGAGAAGAGGGCCCAATAAGATGCCTAGGGCTCCGCAAGATACAAATATGCGTGTCGCAATTGACATCTTAGGGGACGGGTAAGTTCTAATCGATAAAATGTTAACTCTATATTTTATTATCCTTGTGAACGGCTAACTCTTCTCGAACTTGTACAGCAACATGGCTACAGTCGACACACGCCTCAAGACCCAGCCTGCTTCCGTACTTTCAAGGCTGCTCAAACTGCACTATCCTGGGATGGTGGAAGAGGACGGCCGGACCCGTCCAGCAATCACTTGGGATGACTACAAGATTGTGCAAGAAGAAGGTCAGGTGTCGGCTGCCTCAGAGTGTGTCCGTGAATTCTGGGTAAGCCTCTCCATTCTTCGAAATACTTTTATTATTCCGTACGCTAATAATATGTTTTCCATTTGTTTTAAGACACATTTTCGACCTCGTGAGCCCCTCACCCACTTGGACTTCGACAATGTCATTGACATCAAGGCCAAGAGTCTTTTCTGGGATCAGCTGCGACGGACACGTCTTGACGCGACCAAGGATTGGTACAAGTAAGTTGAATCACAACTCTTCTTTACAATGCCAGTAATGTTATTTGACACACATATCAACATACAGGAGAGAGCATGGCGAGGAGCTCACTGACACCGAGGCTTCAGACAAGTACTTGACCCACGATCGATTACTCAGAAGTCGTCTGAGTGGGACCAAACTGTCCGGAAGCTTGGGATGGACTTGGCTATTATTGGAATAGTCCGAGTTCAAGGCCAAGTCTCGAAGAATCCAGACTCAACCGGCAACAAGCAAGGAGTCGTCAAGTACATCGGAGGTGGTCCCCGCCATTTTTCGAAAAGAAAGAGGTAATGAGTAATTCTTTAATTCATTTTTTATGTTTTTTCTCTATGACCCGCAACCACAATGTGATGCAGTCTGAGAGGGCTGGGGAAGACATAGGTGCCTTGGAGTCCTACAGGAGGGCAATGACACCGAAAGCACAACGAGAAGCTCCCAATCTAGTCGTGGCACCACACGCGCAAGACAAGATTGTAAGTGCAATCCATATCATTATTACAATGTTTATCACTACTTCACTTGCTAATTTTAGTAGTTTTGAATGTAGGAACGGTACGTGCAAGCGTACAAGGAGACGCACGGCCTAGACAGTGACCCGTACGCGGAGAAGGAGCTGGACGCTGAAGTAATCTACACGCATACGGGACATAAGTCGCACGGTCGCTACGGGATGGGCTCCGACCACATCAGGTGACTTTGATCTTTATTTGTTCCATTCCTTTGGTCGCCGTGTTACATGACATCTACATACTAACCACACTATTCTGTTGCAGGTCCGGTGGATTCATGCGCAATGCTAGGTCTCGACGCGTCGCGCGGGATAGAGCTCACGAGAGGGAGATGGCGGAGGAGAGGGAAAGGGAGAGAGAGGAGCGACACAGGAAAGAGCTCCATGAGTTGAGGTTAACCATGGAGATGAACCAAAGAGCGGCTCAGGAGCAGTGGGAAAGAGAACAGCAACAAAAGTGGGCTGAATTCATGAGGCTTCATTCAGGGGGCAATTTCGTGCAGGTATTCCCATTTAACCCCTTTCATCAGTTATATTAGATCCTCATTTATTTGCATTAACACTATATTGATCACCAATGTGCAGGGTGGGTTGAGCAGGCAGGTTGATCAAGGTGGCGGCTCTAGTTACTCACCTAATGGGGGACCGCGGCCCTTTGTTCAGGCGCAAGATGCGGTAAGTGTCATCACTTAATCAGAGTCTAACCTAAAGTGTCAATTGAAATAGAACTGAAGTTCTTAATGCTTTCAGGGTTCCGCTCCATCAAGTCAGATTCAGGGAGTCGATCACGATGCTCGGCGCGAGTGGGCGGATGCTGGGGCTGACGGGTTTCTAAGCCTACTAAGCAGTCCTTCGCTCTTCCCTGCACCAGAGAGTGCTCCTTCGGTTTTCCCTCCACCGGACGGTACTCCTTCCATCTTCCCTAATCCGGACAGCAATCCGTGATAGATGGAGACTAGAAATGTATAATGGTAGCTAGAAATGCTGTGTATGCGGATATATGCTTTGTGCTTTGTGGATGTGTATGTCGATGTGTCGAGGATGTGGATGTGTGGATGTCGACGCTTTGTGTTTTGTCGATGTGTCGATGTGAATGTTGATGTGTGGATGTCGAGGATGTGTGGATGTCGATGTGTCGAGGATGTGGATGTTGATTGATATATATATGCTGTGTTTGCTGCTGTTTAAATTGGTTTCAAATTCATATTTAAAAGCTTTTTTTTTGTTGGATACGCTTATTCGCGAGGGCTAAATGGCCCTCGTAAAAAAACAACAGCCCATCTATTCGCTAGGGCCAGATAGCCCTCGTAATTAATAGTGAGCAGGGAGGCTATTCGCGAGGGCCAAATAGCCCTCATGATTAACAGTGAGCCCTCAGCTATTCGCGAGGGCCAGGTAGCCCTCGTGATTAACTGAGCAGGGAGGCTATTCGCTAGGGCTATTTGGCCCTAGCGAATAGCTGAGGGCCAGCTCCTGCGCGCGCCAAGGAGGTGGGCCCCGCTTACTTTTCGCGAGGGCTGGGAGACCCTCGCGATAAAGCTGCAGGCCGGTTAATCGCGAGGGCATATTAAAACCCTCGCAATTAACTATTCGCGAGGGCCGTGCCCTCGTGTTCTGTTGTTATTTGCGGGGGAGCGGACGCGAGCGCCTATTCACGAGGGCCGGCCCTCGTACATAGTAAATTACGAGGGCTTCTTCCTTTATCGCGAGGGTTTTTAGCTCTCGGTGTTGAGGGAGATTCCTGTAGTGGTACATATGCCTCGACGATAAGGGTGGCTACGAATTGTGAGGATTTCAAGGTTGGTAGAGCACTCTTATTGGGCGATGGGTGTCTGGGACGGCAGTGAAGGAAGCATTGTATGTGTAATAATTGCCTTGAGTCCCCCTAAGGGCTGACTCTTTGTGACTATTTCACCCTCGCCTAACAGTACAACCCTGGATGCAGATAATGGTAACGTCCTAGTTCGCTGCTTGGAGAACCTAGTTTGGGTTCGTCTCCCTGCATAAGGGGTGATTCATGTCTCGTGAGGTGAATCCGTTGTCGGTGGGTCACTCTTGAGTGTGCGGGCTCAAATTAGTGGATCCGGATAGTAGCTTTGTTCTATTCACCAGTTTACTGGAAATATGGTTCTAGGGGTAAAGTGTATACACTCTACAGAGTTTAGTTAAACTGTCATGACAGCCGTGCTCACGGTCACGAGCGGCACGGAAGATCTCACACGGGTAGGCCCACTGTTTTCATTAAAACAGGTTGTTGAGAACTGGTGTGGTTTTGTGATACCCGAGTGGTGAAGCTTGGCGGGATTTTTAGGGTGTTCCGAGTGGTGAAGCTCAATGTGGTTCTAAGTGTTCCGAGTGGTGAAGCCCGATGTGGTTCTAGGTGTGGTTCTGGTATTCCGAGCGGTGAAATTCGTGGCATGAAAATACGTTCTGGATTAGATGAATCTCATGGCTTAACTAATTTAGAAATCTGCTTTGTTTTAAATTTTGAAAATAGATAAGTTAGGAATTTATGCTGGGCAAAAATAACCACCCTATCCTATTGTTCCTGCATTACATTTTAAGGATGATAGCTTGTTGAGTATTCGCGTACTCACCCCGTCTTTCATATGGGCTGCTCATTCCAACGAGTAGGTTGCAGCTAGAAGAATCTTCATTCAGAAAAGGGGTCGAGAAGATGAGTTTTCAAGAGAACAATTTTATCTTTGGAGTTCAAAACGAAGGCTATCCTGACGTCTAGGAGTGCGCCTCTACCGTTTTGCCTGTGGAGTTTATTTGGCTCTTTATTGTTTATCCATTGTACTTTGTTTACATCTCGAGACTTTATGGTAATATTTTCTATGTTTGCAAGCACTCTAATGCAATAAAGTTTATTCGTTGAATAGTTATGATTCAAGAGCTGTATATTTATGTGTTCTAGCTACTTGATCCAGGAACTAGAATAGGTAAAGCACGTAGAGGACTCGGACTCCATTTTTGGGGTCCTCACACGCTTCGAGCGTGGGGGTGTGGAGCACGCATTAGGTGGTGGTAGGCTAGATCCATGGTGGTTCTTTCTTCTTCCATGCTAGATCTGTTCACAAGGCCAATCTGTCTCTTTTTTGCTGCAAGGTATGAGATAAGCTCACACGAGTCATTGCAGTTCCTTTCCCTTATCCCCTCCCTCGTATGTGAAATGATCTGCTTACACGCGTTTTTGCAGTTCCTTTCCCTTATCCCTCCCTTGTATGTGAAATAGTCGTTTACCTCATCTCCATCCGGTGCTTGTATCGTGTCTAGGTATTTGTCTTCCTGTTGGATTTTTACCTGGCCGATTGGATGGATTGTTTGGCAGTATGATTGTTCTGTACACCGATGCTCAGGTGTTTATACTGCTTACACCTGATGGTTCTTCGGGCGCTTATACTGTTTACACTGTTAGTTTATCCCTAATTATGTTCCAGGAAATAGGATTACCAAAATGCTAATCATTCTTCATATTGTTAGTTTCTCTCTAATTACATCTCATTAATAGGATCATCAAGATGCTAATTGTTCTTAAATTTTTTTACTATTTGTTTGCAGGTACTTTCCAAATAAGATCACCAACGTGCTAATTACTTGTGCTAATTAAATTAATGTACTTATTATTTGTTCTTATGTATATATATTTTGGCATCTCATTAGTAGAATAACCATAATGCAATATTTTTCCTATGTGCTATTACCCTCTAGGTGCTTGCCAGAATGTTACTCTGATTATTATGACGAATTTGCTGTTGCTTTCTGTAATCGCCAAAATCCACACCTCTTGCATGCTTCCTATTGCTTTTCAAATTGTAAAAATATAGGTCTTACTCCTTAAGCGTTTCTCTTTTATGTTGCTCTGTTATTATTTTCTGCATTTTTCCTTCTCTTTATTTTTGGCAAAGTAATTGAATTATCTGTCTAATTAAATACAATGGTGATACTGTACTACTCTTTTGATACAACATTAATATCTTTTGCGTAGGATCTGCTGCTAATAGGCTCTACAAGTCGATGCGTGTTGGCAACTTTTTATCTTCACCAGCTGGACCAACATAGAGGAGCACATTAATGTGTATCTATATTTTCCATCTTTCATATTGTCATTCACACATTTGAGCATATTGTTGCACTTGCAGGGAAGGAATTATTTGTTAGTATGATTCTTATATGATGCATGTCCTTGATATAACTGCACGCATTTATATGTCTATGACACCTATAGGTAAAAGTTTAAAGGCAACATATCTAGTGCAAATGGTTATTCAGTGCTAATATGCTAACAGTAGATCTGGACCATCAGATCCACAAGGAGTGGTCCAGATCTGAAAAGGTGGAAGCCCCTTTCCATTTAGAAAGTCAGGGGGGTTTTCGTGAAAATGTTTAAGTGAGAAAAGTGGCTTACACCTCTTCAGATCTGGGCCGTTCCTGATGGATCCAATGGCCCAGATCTGTTGTTAGCATATTAGCACTCAATGGGTATTTGCACTGGATACGTTGCCAAGTTTAAATTACTAAAATGGGATCTTTCGAATCTCCCTGGCCAGAACTTCCTATTCCATAAGAGGAACTTGTTAGAGCATCCCCATTAGCCCCTGTGTCATGCCCCCCTGTATCTACTGTTCACTCACAGCCAGCCTCCTCCCACGCACGCATGCAGTCTGCTCGTTTTGAATCTCCTGCGCGTGATTTACTGTAGCTACAGAAAAATATAGACTCTGTTAGGGATGCTCGTAACCTTGATCAGCCTAATGTGGAATTATTTGCTAAGGGGGTGGATAAATAGCGCTTTAAGAACTATTATGCATCCACGATCTTCTATTTTACTTTGCATTTGTTAATTTGGCAGTTTTGTTTCTATCAGAACACATTAGTCACTTGTTATCTAGCAGTCTTGAGCAATATATATGATTTGGTCACATGTCATGCTGAGATTATGAATTTATAAAGTTAGAAAGTTATGGACATGACTTGATATTAGTGAAGTTTTACTTAAATGTCTGATTTTAATCACACACACACACTACACACACACAATGTGTGTGTGTGTGTGTGTGTGTGTGTGTATTTATATATATATTCCCTTTTGTTGCTTGGAAAGTTATGCCTTTCCACTAAAACATATACTCTGCGTTTTTCGAACACAAAAGCATATCCATCTCCTTTACAAATTCAGCCAAAAATGAAATATCAGAGGCAATTTCAAAGAGATTGTAATTGAAGTCTATAAATGTTTTTACATATGAGGTACAACTAAGTAAGTTTTGTTGTGAGGTGTCTCAGGTTCTTTCAAATAAGACTCCACCCTTAACTGAAAAAGGGATGCCTTATATTTCAGGTATGCCTCTCCCTCGATGAAAATAACTTCTCATGTATGTGGCAGATGAATATATTAGATTTGCTTCTCCTCCTTTGATGAGAAGAACAATTGTAGGTTGGTTGAACAACAAAAACTAAGAAGGTTTATCACTACCCTCCACAACCGACATACTCTACATTTGTCGCACTAGCAAGACAACAAGCATGTCCTCCACACCCTGACATGCTCTAAAATTTGTTGACAATATGTCGTGCACAATGTTCATTTGGATATGCTATTTGTTTCCCATTTTCTAAATTAAATTGATGATATGGCTTTGTTCCAATTTATCATGTAGGAGTTCATAATCATCTACTTCAATCAAGAATTTGGTCCTTATGTACATTATGTGATTGGTTACACCAAGGTGCATATGCCCATTAAATACCATGTGGTCCATATAATGTTTTTTTCAAACCATTTATTTTCAAATGAGCAATATTTTTATTAAGATAACAATTAAGTGCAGTCCATATGACATCTGAATGGAAGGATGACATTACTTGCATACATGAAGCTGGACTGAAAAGGATCAACTTCAATGGCAATTAGGCATAAATACTAACATAGTTGACTCGTTAGAGGCTAATAGCTCAATAGGCTAAGCAAGTGTATTACATTTGTTTTTGTTATCAAGTTTTTATTGGACATACTTAGCAAAGAGTGCTATCGTTTAGACATGGAACTCTTACATCCGCTCTAATATAAGTGGTGTGTTTTGTATATACTATTAGCTGAGTGCTTTTATATTCGCTTTGGTATTCTTTCTTGAAATCATGGTACTTATCGTTAGAAATTTGCCGTTGATAATTTGATATGTTATTATTATTATGTGTGAATAATATACCAATATGAAATAAGCTATTGTCAGGGTAACCACAAATATAAAATCCATCACGTTATTTTAACAAAATGCACTTGGATTGAAGTAGATAAATTAATAAATGAACATGTTTTCTAAAGAGCTTATAGGACGCGCGAAGCACGCTTCATGCCCTAGTTTTTCTAATAGCATATCCAGTCGTAGAGAAGAGAGACAATTTTAATAGGTTTATTAGGCCCCTCGGGTTCAACAAGATGGTATGGGCTAGAAAGCTGTTAGCTTTGTTGAGTTCATTCTTTTTTGTCTTAGACAAGGCATTTTACATTGCAATAAAATTTTGAACTACAACGATAAAATTAGATAAAAAAGTCATATATAAATGAAAATGGCAAAACAAATAGGAGAAAATACATAAAACATGTAAGAAGGAAAAGCACATGTGCATCAGAATGGAAAAAAGAATTAAGATGGCATTCCATATATAACTTTAAGGTGAAAATGAATATTTTACTTTGGTTTTCTCTTCGTTACACCTAAAAAAATATTTTATTGAGCAAGATATCTTATAATAAAGAGAGTCAAATTTAGGGTTACAATAGTGGGATGAATTTTTAGTAGTGCCTATCATAATCTAAAGGTGAAAATAGATATATTTTATATTGTCCGACCAATTTTTCCTTATATTGAAATCTATTAGTAAATCGTATGCGATCATAAAAAAATCCAACAACTTTTTTACATTTTGCATTGTCCCGCGATCAATCTTTTCCCTACTCCATAAAAATCAAGTTGCTTCTTCATGAAAATATGTGGTTTATGTTTTAAGTCAAAAGTCTTGTTTGGCTCCTAACTAATTTTGCACTTAACATGAGTCAAGTGTGGCAAGACACAAATTTTGTGGCAAAATATTTGAACGTCATGGCAAAAACTTCAGTCTATTACACATGAGCCTAATTGCTAAAAAAGTCAGGCAAGCCATTTTTGTGACAGGAATCAAACAAACATCGAATAGACTAGGCAATTATCTGAAATGTCGAATGTAAATCATTATTAAATTAGAATGGTTATTTATAGACAAACTTTTATTTCGAAATAGAAACGACGTGTTTTTTTTTTTGAGGTAAGAAACGACGTGTTTGGATGAACGGGGGAGCACAAAAAAGGAGAAAAATCCAGCAACATCTAGAGTGCAGGAGCGAATCGGCCTAGCCATCGTCTTCGTATCTATCCGGATGCAACGAACGAATCAATCCAACCAATCGGCTTCGCCAAGCAGCAGCAGCCGCGGAAGATGAGAGCTCCTCTCCCGCCGCTGCTCTCCCGCTGCCCCTCCACCCCGGCCACGGCTCCTCGCCTCGTCCTCTCCTCTCCCCGCGCTCCGCCCGCGGCCTGCCGCCTGCCTCCCGCCGCGGCCGCGGCTGCCGTCGCCCGGTCCGTCTCCGTCTCCACCGCCGCCGAGGCCCCGACGGCCGCCGCCGAGCCGGCGTCCGCGGGCGCGCCCGCCGCGACACCGCGCCGGCGCCTCATCCTCCTCCGTCACGGGGAGAGTGCGGTCGGGGGCCGATTCACAACAGGTACGGGTGGGGCAGGATCCTCGAGCTCTACAACGTGCTGTAATGGATGTCTCAGTATTCCTATCACACTTGTTACTAATAAAATGCTATGGTAATCGAAAAAAATAGTAGTTCTGTAGTCATAAAAAAAAGGTATAGTGTATTCCAATGCAGTTAACATTTATGGTTTTGTACTGGAATTAATATGTTAAGTTACATTGCCAATACATCGAATAAGGCTCTGTTCATCCTAATTTTATTAAATTTGGTAGTTCCATAAAGTAAATTTGGTAGTTCCATACAGCTATTGTGGTTGTGTATTGAAAAGTTTATATTTGTAGAACTTGAAGCGTTATAGAAGAACCTATCCCCAGATTTTGCCCCATTGTTTTATTCTCACCTATGGAGGTTGGCGGTGGAGGTCATTGCAAGTGAGCTCCCTGAAACTTAAGTTCGTGCTTTTTTATATAAACATCGAATAATTTATTATGAACATCTGACAATACTAAGAATAGTTGTCATCACTCAGAGATTAGAGAACATTACTTTATCCTCAAGTTTAGCTATGGGGATTCAAATGAAAGCAAAACTTATAGACGTGTAACATCTGTCCAACCAGGCAAAGATTTGATTTACATATCACAGATAGCATATGGTTACACTATCCCATTTTCGTTAATCTACAAGTGATAGGCAATGTTAAAAATATGATGCACAACTAAATGAGATGTTGGATGATACACTGCAGATTAAGCTGTGGAATCATAATACAGTACTGGAAACAATAGAAACTTTTTAGCAATGTTTCAATGTTGAGTGTGAGTATCCGTTGGACAAGAGCTCATGGTGGCAACGTAAAAGTTATTACCAGAGTCTTCCACACATTTAGTAATGCACTGGACAATGTTCTTACCCTTATGTGGTACACCTATTAGTTTGAACCCTACAGTTTTTTTTTTTTTCTAGTTACTGTTCCCTTTAACATAATGAGCAGCTAACACTAAGATAGTCCTCCATGCCCTGACCACTTCATATGTCTGAAATCAATTGCACTATAAATATGCATGCATTGAAGTGTTCTTTTATTTAGAATAACAATTTTTATAATAATTAACAATACCTCTAGTTATTTTTATTTCTCTACAAACTGACTAAATATTATACTATGTGCCGTTGTAATGTACATTTTGAATGTGCCAAGCTCATCAAATTTTAAAGGCTGATCCTTTGAAGCAATTAAGACACAAAGAGATTCTTGAGCTAGTTTTGGACTAAAAATCGTACATATGTACTGAATCCTGAGGGCTGTATCACTCTTTATTTTGCTTTACATTTGGCAGCATGTCTGGGCAAATGGCCTGTTTCAGTTAAAAACTATGCAGACAATTCATAATAACAAATTTTGCAAACGATTAATCATTATCTGGAGCCCGTTTTCAATTAGGTTCAACTTCTCTCCTAAATTGTACCTAGACATCCATTGTACTGGATCTATATCTCTTGTTCCTAGCGCTTGTAAATAATGGGTAACTCGAAAAGCCTAATGATGGCATTGCTTGATGCCCAGTTTGAACTTGAGCACAAAATTCAAAAAGGATGCAACACCCTCTGGTGAAATTTCAAGATCAACAATAGGAAATATATCACACTTTTCATTTTCAATCAAGAAAATTACTAATAAAAAGATATACTATCATTAAATTCACATTAATACAGAAATGCAATACAAATCAGCGAAAAAATTAGTACTGTATCTCTTCATGATTGCTGTTCGGTAAAAGTATTTCAAACTTTGCCAAATTTAACAAAGTGGGGACATAAATTATTACAAAAGATTGAAAGAATCAAGATATTAGAGTACAAGTTTTTTTAGAAAAATTTCAAAGACATTATATTTTTGTAAAATTCCCATAGCTATCAACACCTATAAAAGTTTAATTTCATTACCATGCCTGAATAAGCATTGCTGTGCCTAACTAGCCACCCACCCCACTGTTACCAGAATGTGACTAAACAAACTGTGCCAGGCTAGGTAGAATGACACCATGTGTGCCACACCATGCTAGCCTGTCAGGCCAAAGGTCACAACCCAAGCACGAACTTGGCTGCAGGGCTCATTTATGTTGTTGGCACTTGGGCTGTGCTTCTTCAGGCTGACCAACTGATTCGACTCATTTGGTCATGTCTAGACATCGTTGAGTTTTGATGTTAGAAGCATAAATGAAATAGAAAGGCGATTGGGAAAATGGAACCTGTGCCAGGTCTGACTTTGTTGTTCAGCAAGTGCGTCTTTTCTGCAAAAGAACCCGTGCAAACTATTATTTTATTCGGTGACTAATTCTGGTTGCATGCAAAATTATTTTTTCTGCACTTAATTGGAATAAAGATAGGGTCTATCTATTAGGATAAGCTCTCTATATAAGGAGGGGCAATGTATTCTCAGAATTAAGCAAGAAATAATACTGATCTCTTAACAATTCCTCCTCTTCCCGGTTTATGTTATCCCTGTCATGACTCCATATTATGTAGCTCTGGATTACCTCTAGTATTAAAAGACATTTTTTTCTTAGATAAAATATGTGTATACAGTAGCAATTCAGCCTGATTACTTCCTAATCCATTGTGTGGCCAGCCCTCAAAATCTTTGAAGATTACTACATTAGTTTCATGGTTTGTCATTTGTATTCCTTGTATTATCTTTTAACAGCTTACCCCACTTGAATTTTTAGTCAAGCTCTGCCACTGATAGAAAACTAATATGACCCTTAATGTCAGATCATGACAGACCACTAAGCAAAGCTGGGAGAGATGATGCAATCAGTGTTTCTAATAAACTTCAACAAATGAGATGGATACCTGAGCTTATCCTATGCAGGTACATCCTTTGCTTTTGTAAAAGAATATGAATACATCATTAGCTTCTATAAAAGAATTTGTATACATAGATTATAGCTAACCATAGTAGTAGGATTTATATTGTATGAAAGCTTGAAAGTGCAATTTGGCTGCGCTAATAAATGTTACTATCTGTAAAGTAATTAAATAGATTTGCTAATGGTCTACTGAGTGCTTCTAGTATTCCTTTGCTGTTAACACTAATCTTGTTGTATAATAAACAATACCATGTTTAGTTGTGAGTCATGCACATGTATTAGCATGGAATGCATTAGCTAGTCACATGCATATAGAATTAGCAGTTGAGTACTGGAGTTACGTACGTACTAGAGCAGGCCATTGGACTAGGCTAGAAAGTCATTAGTGCATCTTGCATGCATGCATAAGTGAAGTTTAGTCCTTGCTTCTGTAACCGAATGTCCAAGCCTCGCACGAACCAGCACACCGTGAAGTCTGAAGCCGCGAAGTCTGCGTGCAGTTGTATGCCGAGTCTTCAGCGTTACTCGTGGTCAGTGGAGACGAGAACGCTAGGGAGCGTGGCATCATGGATGCTGATCGTGGCACGTTGCGGAGGTCAGGGAACGTGGCACGAGTGGCCGCGCATGTTGTTGGGTATGGCTATATATTCATTGTACTGAAGTAGAGAGCAGCGAGAGAGTAGCTAGAAACCAAAGAACGGTGCTAACTCAAGTCCGTTGTAATCTTGAGTCTGTGGCATTTCCAAGTGTGTGTTCCTTGTATTCACGATGAGCTAAGTGCAAGAATATATGCAAGTGTTTTTTTTTGTGTACTTCTTGTTCGAGTTCCATGAGTTCGCCTGTGTTGATCTTGGGATTTCCAACATTTCGTGCCGATTCAAAGCAGGTTTGTAGTGACTAGCTACCACATTTCCTAGAAATTGTTTATATTTTGATTTTAGCTTTTCATCTACTTCTCCTTTTGTTTCTTTTTCTCTTGCTTGTGGGGATGCATATATCTCTTTTTTTCACTAAGACAAAAACTTATGAAAATAGGTTACGATAATACGATTTGATTAGATCAGCCAGCATGTGCACTTGTAGAAAGTACCGTTCACGCTCATGGCCATTGGGCGTGAACAATCCTTGTAGTGTAGCACATGTTCGTTATGTTGGTTTATTGTTATCAAGTCGACGACTAGTCGTCCAGTTGGTCCGAAGCAGGCGACTCACGCTAGCGACTCGACTTAGTGAGCAAGTCGGGCGACTTGCCATCGACTTGTCAACTTGAGCCGACTAGGCGGGCGACTTGACTTATGACTTATGACTTATGGATGTCTTTTACTTCTTTATGTTTAATTATTATTCATGTGACTAAGTTTGGAACTAGCTAGTAGCTGTTGTTGCCTGTTTGTGAAGTTTATGAAGGTTGTTTGTGAACATTAGCTACGCTTTATATATATATGATGTACACATACAGCCCTGTAAATGTTATATTTATTTATTGGCAAGTCGACGACTAGTCGGTAAGTCGGTCCCTTCTCGACTCGACTCGACTTACCGACTTAATAACCTTGTTTATATATCATAGGAAAAAGTATATATTACATCCTAAACTATGACCACCCTTCGTCTACAAACCCCCCTGAACTACAAAACCAAGTATTCCGCCTCCTAAAACCAAGAAAAGGTGCAAATAATGGCGGTTTGAGGGTGGTTTTGCCTGCGTGGTGGATGAGGTGGCGGTGTACTAAATAAACATATTAAAAATATTACATTGCGGGGTGTTATTTGCACATTTTTTTTGGTTTTAGAGGGCGGAATACCTAGTTTCGTAGTTCAGAGGGGTACGTAAACGAAAGGTCATAGTTCTGGGTGTAATATAGGCTTTTTTCAATATCATATTATTAGTTGAATACTTGAGATACTATCTGTCTGCTATTTTCTAAAATTGTTTGCTAGGAGGTAGTCCGTTATAAAGGGCCAATCATCATATTGATTAAGCAGGAATGAGTCAGAATCCCTATCTTCTTATTTAGCATTTCCTCTCCCTTTTATAGATTTTATCGTAACATTTGTTATCAGAGCAAATTGTCGCTGACACAATGTCAAGCAATTTTCACAAAGATGAATGACATCAAAGACAAGCTGGATTACCACACTGCAATGCTTCCCATCTATTGATGATCGGATCAGCATGACAACAAGCTTGCTAAATTGGAAAGTGATGAACAGTGATCACAACAACTGGAGGCTGTCACCGTCGCTACAACCACACCAAGCATCATCACCACTTTGGCAGATCCACAGGTATTCGAGATCAAGGAGGTGCACGGGTGTTGGGCATGCATTGTGGAAGGAACAATGATGTTGACGCCAACAGCGTCGACAGTGTAGTGCCCTGAAGACCCAGTGTGTTTTATCTTACGGCAGCCTGGTTTCAGGCTAGTCGACTGTGGGCAACGAACTCAGCTGGAAGGTCAATGATGGCAAATGGCGCTGAGGTTGTAATTTTGAATGTGGTGGCGTCGCCCTGGAGCATGGCAAGCCCCATGCTCATCTCAGCCAGTTCTGTCGTAAGGCATGTCGTTGTTGTGCGATTCTGAGGCATGCAATGAGGGTTGCATGATTCTGAGCCAGGCAATGAGGGTTGCATGATTCTGAGCCAGGCAATATGGCGTGAGAGCTAGATCTGTCAAGCCCTGGTGCAAGGGGACTAAGGAGGCACGATTCTTGTCCAGGCAGTGACAAGCCCCAACCTTGACGAGGTGGGGCTGCTAACGATGGCTGTCATGGCCACCACTTGACAGCTCTTTTCGAGCTGTCTATACGAACTGTCTTACAAAGGGTGGGGTAGTTTTGGGCATGTCGATGGCAATGGGCATAGGTTAGGATTTGTAAATTAGAATGTGCAAGTGTGCTGAAAGAACTATTCATGTGCTTGGCTCATTAGTTTGCATGAACTATAGTCGGTACTATAGTACTGTTATTTCTTTTGGTTTAAATATTTTATTGTTAGTTGAGATAAGCTGGTTAGTTGGTTTAAATATTTTATTGTTAGTTGAGATAAGCTGGTTAGTATCTGCTATTTGTTAGGAAGCAGTCCTACTTGATCATCAAATTGATTAAGCAATAAAGAATCAGGTTCTCCGTCTGCTTCTTCCATGCCATGTGCGGCACTGTTGCTGGCGAGGCCCCCCTCGCCGTGTTCCCTCTCCCTTTTCCAGATCATATCACAACAACATGCAGGGACTAGTTCTTCATTTGAACTATCATATTGATATTCCACTTATGTGGTGTTTCTATGTTGGAGTTGAAATTTATTTTGACATATCATATTATTTACAATTTGTCTTTAAAGATGACTAAAATCATATAATTTTCTTTACTCACATAAATATGAATGGAGCAGATCATTTATCTAATCATGTTAAAAAAACTTCGACAGTGATGCAACTCGTACAAGGGAGACACTTCAGATCCTACAAGAGCATGTACAAGGATTGTCTGAAGCAGTGGTGCACTTTATCCCAAGTTTCTATTCAATCGCAGCAATGGATGGTCAAACTGCTGAGCATTTGCAAAAGGCAATTTGTGAATTTACGACTGATGAAATCCTAACGGTGATGTGAGCCCTCTACAGTATATTGTTTTTTATTCTTTGTTCCACAGTGTATGCTTGTGTTTTCTTGATGATTTCCTTTCATGATATTCCATTGCTAGGACGATTTTGACACTTATGTAGGATAAATATTCAGGTGCATGGGACATAATAAAGGATGGGAAGAAGCTGCCTCTATGTTTTCAGGTGATTCAGTAGTGCTTCAGACATGTAATGCTGCATTACTAGAGGCTGCTGGCAAATCATGGATTGAGGTTAGTAATATTGTAGTGACTAAACTATGTTTTTTTTTTCTGATAGTACTATGTTGTGCCCGTCAAGGTTCCATAATCGAAGAACTGCTTGTTCAACAGTTCTTTAACACCTTTTTTATTCTGTTGATGTACTATGTAAGATGACAACTGATAGCAATCCCTTTATTATGTAGTTTTGTTACTATTATTATTTGATGTGAAAAGTGAGAAAGCCAAGTATGACAAATATAGTTGAGTATTATATGGTAAAAAATTCAAGCCACAGATACTACTAAATTGAGTGTAAATCACCAATTAAGCATGAAATGTTCAAATGTTTTCTGTAATCTCTGTACACTAGGCTCACCAGTTTGTAGTATTACAAAAACCCATTCAGGTGAAGAGTTAGAACATTTAGAGTTTGGCTTGGCAGTTCAATCTTTATTTAGAGCACCTGCCTGGGACTGGGAGTTGTTCTAACATGGTTTGAACCGAAAGATATTATGTTAGCCTGTCGATATATATTACTGCTGGAGAGATATAAAAATAGTATTTGAGAACCTCCTCACGAAGTAACACAGTGGTACAAGCTTGCTAAGGTAAATATGGTTGGGACCTATTATACTGAGTTCTTGTCTCGAAAAAAGTTGAGCCCAATCTGCGAGTTCCAACACAGCTTTTATCCATGAAAGATAAACCTATCGTGACAGTATCAGCTGCATAAATACTTGTTTTGCTTTTTCCAGATGAAAGCAAACTGTTTTATCAACCAATGACCAAAATATACTTTTACGTACAAAATAAATTGCGTGATATATTTTTATGTGGAAAACACATGTAACACTGCAGTGTGCGATATGATATGCAGGCATTTTCTAAGGCTGGCCTCGGGGGATGGAAGCTTCATGGCATTGTAAAGCCTTAAGTCGCTGTAGCTAGCGTTAGATGTAATTTTTTTTTTTGTAGTTACCTTTATTTTTATCTTTCCATGTTTAGTTATTTGCAATTTTTTATGTCACCCTTCAATTTGTTTTGTTAATAATCTCTCGTCCAACTTACTGCGAAATCTGGCCCGTCCTTTTTATCATTGCGTGATCCTACGGCAGAGCCGCAGAGGTGTCCAGTACCTCGGAGGATCCTAGCACGTGAGAGGGAGAGGAGAGAGAGGAAGCTGGGCAGAACAGTCTCGAGTATGATATGATTAATAGCGATTTGGTCATTTTGGTGATGCCGCTCTCTGGCATGGTGCCTCCCATTATCATGGCGTGGCAAAATATTACAGGTCGCGGTTAATGTGAATGAAGAGGGTGAATTGAACAGTTGATTTGTATTGTGTTATTTGAAGCCATATATAATGAGACCAAAAAAGACTAAACCCATAAATACCCTGAACACCACTCAAATGCAAAGAGAATGAGAGGAAATCCAAAGCGCTGATAATGCCAAAGAGAGCATGCAACACATGGAAAGTATGTCCATTATCAAATATAATCTTCGCCAACTCTCAGATACTCGGATCTAGCTGAAAAGAGTATGATAAAAGAATACTGGCTTAAACAAAAGCTCCAGAGAGGCGATTGGGTAGAAGGGAAGCACATGGCTTTATAAGAAAAAAAAGTTAGCATATGGCACTCAATTCAAGTATGTCTTTTAGCTTGTATGTACTACATGCGGGATCGTTTGAGTGATATGTAGGGATATCTGAGTCACTGATAGTGGATCAGATTGGTAAAATGCTGAAATGTAATTTCAAAGAGTGTCATATATTGAAATCAGGCAATAGAGAAACGCTAGCGGGCCGTATCCCATTCACAAGCTTAGGTACGAGATATCTTGCACGGTGCAGTTCCTCCTCCTCCGTGTAGGCGCAGCTCTACCTTTCGTCTTCCTTTCCATGCAAGCCTTTGTGACCTCTTTGCTGTCGCAAACTCCCTCCACCCGTGCCACCACCACCAAGTTAGGGTGCGGATTTGGGTTCCAGGACGGTACACTTGTGCCCTCAAGTTTTAGAGGGAGCGCGAGGGAGGCAACAAACTATTGATGGGAGGGGATTGTAGTAGGGCGGTGAGACATTGACGATGACATTGGAGCCGTGGGGTAGATCAATGATGTTCAGTGACAGTCTCTTCCTATAATTGTGCAACCTTAAATAGCTTGATTGGCTTTGTAATTAGCCTTATTACCTCTCCTATAATCACACTTGTACGCTGTCATTGGATATAAAATATTGGCCACCCTAGATGCCTTGTGGCGATTGCCCCATTTTCTCTCCTCTTTTTTACAAATGCGGTGAGGCCACGACTGCAATTGGATCAACGCCGATGGACGGAATTTGGTTGAACAAGGCTGGTGTGGCATTGGGAGGATGGGAGAGGTGCGTTTGGACGGTGAGGGCAAGAGCGATGGACTGCCAGCCAAGGTTGGTAGCCGGAGCAAGCAGGGCAGTGTAGGGCATAAAGAAATCTAAAGAAGGTGGGGAGGATGGGGACTAAAAAGGCTATCCTATCTGTTTTGCATTGGGCGGGGTATTGTCCACTAGTTCCCCTACAAATATGGTGAGCTACAATGAAAGTGTACACTTGCATGGCACAAACATTCTTGGAAATATTAGCATGCTCCAATCGTTATGAAATAGTTGTCGTTTTGAATATTGACATGGTCTCAAAAATACAACTTTAACCACTAAAATCTATTGTAATTTATTTTTAACATGCATTAAAATTATACTTTTATGATAGTTCTATTTGAAATGAATCCATATGCTTCAAATCTAAATGGTTTAGAAGTATTTCATAGACAAAATTTTAAAACGTTGACTTAGGACATGTCTAAAATAACTTGTATTTCAGTATGAAGTGAGTACATGGATAGATAGGATGAAGCAAATAAAGAACGACATAGAAAGAAACTAAGAAGGTAGGATGAGATGACAACAATGGAGAGGCAAACATGATGGAAGCTTCGGACACAACTGCAGGAAGTCAAAAGGGTCCAATTCCAAAAGGAATCCTGGTGCAGGTGTTAGCCAGAGCAACACAATGCGAGCGAAGTTTCTAAAAAAAAAAAAAAAATGCGAGCGAAGCGGCATGAAAACCAAACACAATGGTCGCGCTAGTTCAATCAAATCATTTAATGGACACCCGCCCACCCATGTAGTGGCCACCTCCATTCCCTATTTCCCCTGCGCGAGAGCTGAGAGACGAGGCAACAGCGAAGACGTATAATTTTCTGAAGTTAGTTTTCAGTTGTTTCTGAGGTTAGTTTTCTGGTATTTATGTAAATGTATAAATTTATTGGCAGAAACCAAATAATAGATGGCGTTGTCATTAATCAATGGAAATTTACGTGATGTATGTTTATGAGGACCCCCTCGTTCGCTCCTCCCAGTCCCAGGCATGCACGCGCTGGCCGCGCGCCCATGAAATTTGTCCATTCATGCATGCCCTCGCGCGGCCGTGGACATGTACACTGCCGATGCCTACTTCCTAGTTAATGCACGCCACCAACGAAACGGAACGGCGAGAAAAAAACTATGCGCCGCTACGGTGGCAACCTTCTGCATGAGAAAAACAAAACGGAGCGGAACGGAGGAAGTAGTATATTTGAGGAGTATTAGTGATATATGATTAGGAGGAGTTAGACATGTCTGTTATGCCATTATGGCTAGTGGTGGGAATTGTGTCGTGTTGTCCCGGTCCGTCGTGTCTCGAGCCGGTGCAAAACAGGTCGGCACGGTCCGGTCATCAATTCGGGCTGTTTTGGGAAGGCACAGAGTTTCAAAATCTAGGCCCCACATGGTCAAAAAACATGCGGGTCGGCTTCGGGCTGGGCCAACCCAAGCATGGCACAGGTGACAAAACAACAAAAAGATAATTTTTTAAAAATTCATACGTTGTTCAAATATAAATGTTGTATACATGAAAAGGATGCATCTTTAAATTATCTACAACTTTCATGTTAAACCAAAATTCATCCGAGCAACAGAAGACCTCGAAAATGACGAATTACCTAGAACGGTGCCGTCGAGCCTAAAGCGGGCAGCGAAGAAAATAATTTTTTTGAATTTATACGTTGCTAAAAAAAAGTTTTCTACATGAAAAAGATGTGTCTCGAAATTGTTTACAACTTTCGTGTTGAACAAAAATTTATTTGAGTAATAGAAGACCTCAAAAATGCAAACTACTGACTCGTGCCTCATTTTGAACCGGGCCAGCCCAAGCATGGCTGGGACAGTCGGACCGGGCCGGGCAGTCTGTCGTGCTTGGTTTCCAGGCCTAGTAGGCGTGCCGGCTCGGCCCAATTTTTTTTCGTGTCGTACCGCGCTTCAGGCCATGCTCAGGCCCACCACTAATTATGGCCGATGTAACAATGATGTAACACCTATCGTACCGTACGGACACGACGATAATAAACACGAATAGCCATCATCTAATCCAGCCTCACCAATTTCACTGTTCCCATCATGTGACGTAAGAATAAATTAAAAATCAATTCGTATTGCTAACACGAGAGATAGATTTAAAACTCGACTAATGAGTATCTTTTAAAATATTTACATATATTGACTATGACAGATGGTACATATAGATTTATCTTTTAAAAGTATTTTAATAATAGTAAAATTTTAATGGTTTGCAAATACTCTAATAATAATTAGTGATCAAAATTATGTTTTGTAAATCATGTAAAATAAAAAACATCAAATCTTTGTAACCATTGTGACCAGAGTGAGTAGTAGACTGATTCGAATATGAATCTAAAAAATTTCCAGTGTTTCTAACATACCAGCAAATCAGTGGTATGCAACACATTTCGTATGTGCGAGTACACGAAGATATACTATGCATGCAAGCAAAAATACCATCAGACAGTAGCATATTGCTTCGCGCCACATTCATCAATTGATGATCAGCCAGTGTCACCAGCGCCAGCTACCCAACACCTCCAGAACTCACACACTCACACGTACCTATCCAAAACAAAAAAAGAAACATACACGGGAACGAAGAAAAAAAAAACACAAGGAGATTCACGTACAGAAGGAACAATGTAATAATGTACTAGCAATTACCCCCTCCTTCCCAAAATATAAGGCGTAACTGGATTTATTTGAGATCCCAAAATATAGGGCGCTTCCTCGGCTCCCGTTAATCTGCATTCACTACAATTAATTACTGCTCTCGTTAATCACATGCATGCTTTAATTAATGCTCTCGTTAATCGCATGCATGCAAAGCATTGAAAGCTAGCAACGTATTATATATCTTTCCTTGCTCACTGCGCAGCTAGCTCTCGTACGTTTAAAGCGTCTCTCACCGCAGCTTGGTCTCTCACCCCATTGACCACGGCACCTCAGTTGCATAGGCTACGGTGATCGATGGCAGAGAAGACCGCGGCGGAGGCAGCCTGGGCATAGGCGATGCGGCAGGCGGAGCTGGCCGAGCAGGAGGTCGCGAGCGTGCAGAATTAGTTGAATCGCGCATGAGCTCTCCGCGTCCATGCCGTCCGCATGCAGCATCAAACACTGGTGGAGCTTAGCCATGCGCAAGCCCTCCATGAGCACGCCATCTGCATGCGGCATGAGCCCTTCTGGAAGATGGGTCACACAGTGACGAGGGCTGAGTGAAGTGGCCGGCGTCGATCATGTCACCGACTTCGACAGCATTCGGTATGTTATTGGCTCACTAGCTGACGACACCTTCGTCCAGGATTCATTCGAGGAAATCGACGCCGAGGAAGAAGGTAGGATTGCTACAATTGTTGCTGCGTAAGTCATCAAAATGGACGAGGCCGCTGCGGTTGTGTAATGATTTTTTTGCATGTTCCCTAGTTTTCATTTTTTGCATACATGATGGACAATTTATGTATCCTATGGTAAAAATCTAACGAGCAATGGTGTAATGATTTATCCTATGCAAAATTTCAATTCGGTTTAATTGCACTTGAATTTATGTGTATCCGTAGTTATCTATCCTATGCACAATTCGGTTGGTGTGAACCCGCAAGATCAGATTGTTGAAGATAAAAGAAAAACAAACATAGGGTTTGTTTTATGTCAGGAGGGTAGTGCCTCCTCCTCTTGATATTGATACCTACATAAAAGAAATTGCATGGTAAAAAAATTTAAAATAAACAAAAAAACATGAGGCCGTAGTGACAAAAAAACTTGTGTTATTACCTGCATCGCTGGCTTCAACTTCATCCACGACGTCGGCTTCGACTACTCCATTGCCGACTTCAACTCCATCCACAACACCTTCTCCATCTATGCGAGACAACAAAATTTGATCATCGAATAAGTAGAGCTTTGGAAGGAAGGAATACATAGGAAAAAATGGAAAACAAAGCAGCAAAAGGCATCCCATGAGCACCTTCATTGCTGGAATTCCAAACAAAGTCATCAATTTCATCCCAATTGATGGGATGATCCAAATCAAAACCAGGCATTATGTTCAACCATGGGAGGGAAGATGTGGTACGTAATGTGAATGAGCATTGCCCATATTTATAGGACTTACACAAATTTCAAAATACTGGTGCTGTGAGCATGGCGCTGTGAGCATTTCCAAATCTTGGGCTAATTGCTGCATGGATGCATGGCGCTGTGAACAAAAACTTAGCGCGCTGGAAGGAAAAATAAAATGGCCTGCGTGGCGCTGTACGCATGGCCGAAGCGCGCTACGTGAATTTGCATGGCTGCATGGCTTCTCGCGCATCGCCGCATCGCTGGGCTGCATGCTGCATGCTGCGCAGCGAAGTCGTCGCGTGATTTTGTAAGACGCGGTCGACGCGGGCTGCTGCGCGTGAATAGGACGGGGCGAGGCCCATGTAATTTCTCATTGGTGTTGAGCGCGCCCCGCGCGGGTAAAAATCTTGGTTAGCAGCACGAAGCGTCATCGCCGGGATGAGTGTTCCTTGGTCTTTGCGTTTTTTGCCGTTACGCCTTGTATAATGGGATGGAGGGAGTATTAATTAGGAGTAGTATGATTAGAGTTAAATGGAGAAGGGGTGGCTGGTGGGGGGAATCTCCCTGTTGCTCCCCCAAGGGCAGGGGGTCTGGGGGGATCTGATTCCTTGCAGCCGCTGGCTCGCCGACCGGACAGGTGATAATTCCCTGTCGCCCCTCCGACGGGTGACCGCCACCCTCGTGCATGGCATGTCATGAGAGCACCATCCGATCGCCCCTTCAATGGGTGATCGTCCGCTCAACCGGCAATTGACATCTATTTTTACTGAAACTCCAAACAAATGATCATTTTTGCATAAAAGAATTTAAAAATAGAAAAAACCTTAAATTTTTTATACAATGCATCCTAAGGGGACAAGCTTGTCGATATGAAAATAAAGATGATGGGAACTGTAACACTAGGATTTGGGGCAAATTTCTGCCAAATATAAATAAATCAGTCTTAACCCAAAAGCTCTCTCCCCCCCCTCTTCTGCTCTCTCTCTTCCAGGAGGCAACCCCGCCTTGGATACCCCTGTATCGCGCCGTCCGTTGGTCCTCCGTGCCAGCAATTACCGGTCCGCCGTAGCCATTGCACGCATGTCCGCCATCAAGGCCATTGGGTCGTTGCCAAAGCCGCCAGCTACGCGCAATGTCGCATGATCAAAAGGCTAACCCTAGCCTTGCCGCTACACCATGATAGCCTATGGCCAGCGTGCGGTCACCTTGTCCCATCGTCCTGAGTCACGTCACGCTTCCTCGTACCACAGTATTCCTGGCACCCTTAAACCGAGCTGAGGTCCTTTCCCCTTTCCACCATTTCTCCTTTCCCTCGCTCACTTTCTTCCTGTTAAGCTCTGTTGTGGCAGTGGCACCTCTAATTTGTGGAGCAATCGGTGTTATCCATCACACCAATCGACGCCGTTTTCACTCTTACCTAGGCTAATCGCAAAGTCGTGCCTCACAGAGCTCTAGTGACCTCACCCTCCACCGCTGACCAAAAATTAGCCCCTTTTTTCATCACTGTCACCTCGGTACGTAAGTCGCTAATTGCTTCTGTCCTTAGCACCCTATGAGGTCCCTCACACCCCCGTGGGTCGGATTTTATCTAGGTATTTGTGTAAGCCGCGAGTGCCGGCTCCCCTGCTTTGTTGTTGCCTTCCTCTCAGCCATTGGTCATCTCTGCTTCGTCTCAGCCTCCTTCATCGTCTAAGGTAGACCTCAACACGTGGAAAATAGGAGCGAACAACAATAGCGTCTACTAGGATTCAAACTTGAAACCTCTAGCTTTGATACCAAGACCAGTTCATCAAAAAGCCTAAGCTGGCGGGGAAGGGTGGGCAATACACTTATACTTTCCATCATCTGTGTCAATCTCTAAATTTAGATACTCTCTCCCTAGTCCCTATATTACAGATTCTCTATCCGCTCTCTATATATATTTTGAGGATAGAGACTCTTCTAGAGAGTATACAAAAATAGTGCTAAATAGTGTTTTAGAGAAGGGATACATAGATCGAAATTTAGGGAACCTAATGGTGATGCTCTAAGTATCGCTAGGGTTCAATATTAAAAATTGCAATCGATTACCTCTAGAAATCAACTAGAATATGGTATTCAAAATTTAAAATTTAAGAAAGATTCTTTCGAAATAGATTTATCTCCTCCAATAATCAAGTGAACACCACACGTGCTCCGAGCCACCGCCTTACTCATCTCTCCCTTGGCTCCCTCCCTCTTCCTTTCTAGCAAGCTCGCCGGCGAGGAGAGGAAGGGGGCCTATGCTTCTCCACCATCTCTTTCCCTTCCTTTCTTCATTCCTCTAATCTAATTCACCAAGCACGATGTCTCAGATCCATATCTATATCTAGATCTGGCTTGTCCTCGCGAGTCTAGTGTCCTTTCTAGTGTTGGAAGGAGGAGGATAGTCGGTCAATTGGGAGTTTCTTGGTTTGGGAGCCTTCATTTGGTTGATTCTGCTCTTCCATTGGGCGTGTTTCGTCCATAGTGGCGTGCTGCATTTCTACATCTGAAGTTGACAGAGCCATGAATATTTGGTGGGCGTCCTTTGAAGGCGAGTCATCATTCTGGCTAAGGTCGCTAGATCTGATGTGGTTGTAGTTAGCGATGATCTATACGTTAGCTCCAATGTAGGTCAGGTGATGACCTATGGTGGTGATCCCTACAATGATACCGAGTGGCAAAAGATTGTGCCAAAGTGTCAGTCCTAAGAGAAATTTTATTTTCTGACTTTTTAAGCCAGGTTCAACGATGATGACACCCATAAGTGTCATTACCTGGCTATAGACGCTGTTGAGAGACATGGTGTAAGTTCAAGCCTCCCATGGGCTAATTGATTTTGGTAATTGATGGCAAATAGGCCGTACAGCTGGAACGCCAAGGATAAGGACCTTTGTTTTATAGTTCTTCTATTTTCCTTGTGTGCGTCTTTGGCTCGACTTCATCTCTCTGGTTGCAAGGTCCCACTGAGCACAGGTGATGGGGGTTCCGAGAGTGCCAGGTGTTAGCCTTTAGCGAACCATCTAGAGCTGTCCAGGGTTTCGTAGCCGCCAAGTTTCAAAGCCAGATATTTTCTGTGGGCGCGAAAATTCCCGACTAAGTGTCCAACTATACCTGCCAAGTCCACAAATCGACAAAAGTGTCTGGACCCAAGACGTGGCAACGAAAGGGGGCGAGAGAGACTCCGAAGGGATATGCGAAATTAGACACTGTTGGACGGCGTCCGAAGCCTATCGGACGGGGCCCGACAATGCACGGTTCCCATGAACGAGCTCAAAACGGCTAAGTCCCAGGCGTCATCGCCCCTGTCGGACGGCGTCCGAAGCCCATCGGACGGCGTCCGATCAAGCTCAAAATTGGCCACCCAGCAGCGTCCGACGGGCACAGGACGGCGTCTGTTCAACGGGGAGAGGTCGCCCGCGTTCGTGGAGAGGTCGCCCGTGCACGCCGAGGGTCGCCGGTGCCGGGAGAGGTCGCCTGCGTTAGTGGAGAGATCGCCAGGCCGGGAGAGGTCGCCCATGCTCGGGGAGAGGTCGCCGATCGATCGATCTGAATCTCGCGATTTAATCTGAGCCGTCCATTTCTATGTTTTCGACTTATGCCTATAAATAGGGGCTAGGAGCACGGGAGAAACTGGAGAGAGCCTCACCTAGCAGCCACCCCTTGCCCTTAGACACCAAGAGAGCTCCTCCCATGGTTCCCACCTCCACCTAGGGTTCCATGTGCTTGAGGGATTGAGAGAGAGAAGAAGAGAGGAGGAAGAAGAAGAAGGTGACCCTACCTCCTCTCACCCATCTCCAAGGTTTCCCCCAACTCCCATGGTGTTCTTGCCCTAGTTTCATGGTGGGAGATAGAGGGAAGTGGTGAGAGACGATCTCAGATCTAGTGCTCTTGGGATTCCGTCGCCGGAGAGATTATCGTCACGCCACGAGCTTCATCGACCGTACGACTACATCGACCGTGCCGCAAACCCATCATTCGTTGGTGGTCACCGCCTTGTGTAGGGGTGCATCCTCTCCATCTGTTGTAGACCTCAAGTCCGCCGTGTGTCGGCGGCCATCTCCGTGTGTCGGGAGTGTCAAGGTATCCGTGTGTCGGATCCAAATCCTCCATGTGTTGGGGGTACCTCATGTGTTGAGGTGAAATCCACCGTGTGTCGGTGGTCGGTGCCGTGTGTCGGTGCCGTGGGTGTGAGGAGCTCTCGCGTGTGAGAGAACTCGCCTCCGTGTGAAGGTTTGGAGCTCGCCTACCATGTGTTGGTGAAGAGCTACCACGAGTGGATTGAGGGCTAGGGACAAAAGGGTCCCGACTTCTCTGTGTGAGAAGTTTTCTCAAAGGAGACGTAGGTGCTCAAGTGTTGAGCACTGAACTTCGGTAAACAACTCGGTTTGCATCTTCTCATCTCACTCGTTTACTGCCACACATTGGATTGATCGCTTGCGTGTGAGAGTGCCATCGAGCCTCCTTGTAGTCGCTCGTGCTTATTGTGATCGCTTTCGCAACTAGGCTATAAATCTATCGATAGCTTGGGTTCCTAATTTGACTAATTAATCAAGCTAATTGAAAGAAGTAAAATTTGAAAAAGCCGTTTCACCCCCCTCTCGGCCTACGATCCTTACAAGTGGTATCAGAGCCAAGTTTCTAGTTGCTTAACCGCATAGAGATGGCCGACGGGGGTAGTGTAGCCGCCAATAGGATTCCTCTGTTTAGTGGCACTAATTTTAGCTTTTGGAAGTTGCGCATGAAAGTGTTTCTCCAGGCCATGGGAATGGATGTTTGGAGGGTCGTAGAGTCTCCTCATGGTGTCACACTCACTAACAACATACCTGCCACACCCGCACAAAACAAATTCTTAGAGACCAATGCTAAGGCTATGAACGCTTTGTTTTGTGGTTTGAGCATGGAGGTCTTCGATAGAGTTAGCAATCTCACTAGTGCACACGACATATGGATCACACTCATTGAGATTCACGAGGGCACTTCTGCTGTTAAGGAGGGTAGACTAGTAGTTGTCAAAGAGCGTTATGATCAGTTCAGAATGCTTCCAAATGAGAATGTCAATGCTATGTTTACTCGGCTTAACCCCATCCTTAACGAGCTTAAGGGGCTCGGTCACACTGTTGCAAATGACGAAGTGTGCAGGAAGATGCTGCGGATCCTCCCCAAGAAGGACTATCGGGACATCATCACCTATCTCACCAACAGCGGTGACGTGGAGAAGCTGGCACCCACAGCTTTGCTCAGCAAGATCACCGCGCATGAGATGATGCTTCTCAATGATCCAGAGGATTCCTCTGCTCCAGCAAAGAATCAAGTGATCGCCCTGAAGGCTAGTGGATCCAAGCAGAGTGATCCCAAGTCAAGTCAAGCTAAGAATGAGGGTGAGATGACATGGAGCGAGATCGAGGATGGATTCCAACACTTTGGCCTGTTCATGAAACAAGCTGGCCAGTTCATGAATAAGAATGGCTATGGAGGCAGGAAGAGGATGAGTAGAAACTCACATGCATCATACCGATGCTATGAGTGTCAGGAGAAGGGACATATTGCTTCGATGTGTCCTCAGAAGGGCAATACCAAGTACAAGGACAAAGGAAGGGAGAAGGGTGATGGCGAGAAGCCAAGACAGAAGGACTACGAGAAGAATCCCCAGAAGTCAGGATTCAAGGGTCGCTCCTCACAAGACAAGAGGCTAGCCTTTGTGGGGGAATGGGTGACCGATGACAGCTCCAGCGACACGTCAGCTTCAGGAGATGAGGAGGAGTCAGCTGATCAAGGATTGGCCACCATGGCGATAGCTGAGTCTGTGCCACCTCCTCCAGCTTTCACACCAAGATGTTTTACGGTGGTCGCTGAGCCTCGAGAGTGGTACTCTGATGATGATGGAGTTTCTTCCACTACTTCCTCTACATCGGCAAAGGCTTCATCGACTCCTGCTGGCACTTCCGAGTGCCTGATGGCTCGACCTAGTGGCGAGGTGAGCGACTCTGGTTCTGACTCTGATGTGGATGTCGAAGGCATGCGTGATTGTCTTAGGGAAGCTTGTGAGCGCTATAAGCATGAGACACTAAAGAACCTAGAGCTTGGTAAAACCTTGATTGCATTGCAAACTAAGTGCAAAAATCTTGTAACTAGATGTGATAGCTTAGAGTCTGAGCATGACACTTTGCTAGGTTCTAACAAAAATCTGTCATCTAAGTGCAATGTGCTAGAGCAAGAGCGCGATGCTTTGAATGAATCTCTAGATGATCTCATGATTACTTACCATGCACTTAGGGAGATTCATGAAACACTTCTGGTTAAGAATGATGAGTTGGTTGTTTTGCCTCTTGCTCAACTAGTTGATACTACTCCTGTTGATGCTGTGGATGTTGATTGTGCTATGTCTGTTCCTTCTGTTGCCATTGGACCTATTGTCGACTTGACTCTTGCTTGTCCTGAAGTTGCCCATGATTGCACTGTGTTGGCTTCCACTTCTAGCGGTTCCTCTAGCAACACACTAGTGTGTACCCCTGATAACTGTAAATTTGCACTAGCAGCTAGGGAGCTTGCTATTGAAAATGCTGAGTTGAAGTCAAAACTTGAGAAATTTGATAAAGGGCTTGGGAAGTGTTATGAGGGTAGCTTGGCCCTGGACAAGATGCTCAAGGAACAACGAAAACCCTCCCAAAAGGGTGGCTTGGGTTTTACCCCAGAGAAACCAAAAGGGAGGAAGAAATCAAGTGTTCCTCGAGTATCTACCATGAGGCAAAGTTACTATCATACCTATCCCAAGAAGAGACACGGTAACAACTTGCACACTAGCAACAATGTTTCTAGGATGCACAGTGGGCACAACATATGGCATGATCCTAGGTACAACACTTGGAATGGTCCTAGTTTTTACAATAACTGGCAATGTCCTAGGTACCACAACACTTGGCAATCACCCAGGCAAAATTTCTGGAATGGTCCTCCTAGACACAAGCACAACATTGGTAGGACACTTTCTCCTAGGAATCAAAACTGCAACACTCCAAATCACACACAGCCAAGATTCCCAAGAGCGCATACTGAGCTGTATGATCGCTACATGCTAAAGAGAAATTCCCAAGATAGAGTGACGGTTAGATTTGTTGGGCTCAAGTCTGAGAATGAGCACAAGGCACATGTTTGGGTGCCCAAGTCATTGACTGATCGTTTTGCTCTTAGTGTTTCTGGTTTGAAGGCTAACCCTCGGGGACCTCCTGTGTGGGTCCCTGAGTCACATAAGTAATCTTCTCTCATAACAGATGAACTACCGGAGTGGAGGGTGCCATTGGATCATCGACAGTGGGTGCACTCAACACATGACCGGCAACCCCCGGTTGTTCACCTCAATAGGGGAGGAAGACAAGATTCCCCCCAAGGTCACTTTTGGAGATGGAAGTAAGAGCAAGGTTCTGGGAGTTGGAAAGATAGCAATTTCTTCAGATCTTTCAATTGACAATGTGCTACTAGTGAAAACTTTGAGCTATAATCTTCTCTCTGTTGCCCAAATATGTGATTTGGGGTTCCATTGTAATTTCTCACCTGAGAGCTTGTTGGTTTTGGACAAAAATAAAAAACTTGTGTTCAAAGGCTTTCGGTTTGAAAATTTGTTTCTTGTGAACTTTGATGAGCCTGCCGCATCTGTCTCGACTTGCCTTGTCGCCAAAGTCTCACTTGGTTGGCTTTGGCATAGGCGTCTTGGACATGTCGGCATGGCAAATTTGAAGAAACTTTTCAAAAACGAGTTGATTCTTGGGGTGCAAGAGGTGATATTCGAGAAAGACAAGCTTTGCAGTGCCTGTCAGGCCGGCAAGCAAGTGGCAAGCTCTAATCCTGCCAAGAATGTCATGTCTACATCTCGACCTCTCGAGCTTTTACACATGGATCTTTTTGGACCAACTACCTATGTGAGTATTGGGGGAAATCTTTATTGCTTGGTCATTGTTGATGACTTCTCCCGATACATTTGGGTTTTCTTTCTACCTGACAAAGCTCCAACTGGAGATGTTTTCAAAAAGTTTGTAAAGAAAGCCCAAAATGTTTTTGATTGTACCCTTAAGAAGGTGAGAAGTGATAATGGAACGGAGTTCACTAACACTTCTGTTGAGCTGTTCTGTGATGAGCTAGGGATTGATCACCAGTTCTCAGCCACCTACACTCCTCAGCAAAATGGGGTGGTCCAGAGGAAGAACAGAACGCTCATTGAGATGGCGAGGACAATGTTAGATGAATACAAGACTTCACATCTGTTCTGGGCTGAAGCAATCAACACAGCCTGTCACTGCATCAACAGGCTGTATCTTCACATGCTCCTGAAGAAGACGTCCTACAAGCTGCTAGTGGGAAGACGACCAAATGTCTCCTACTTCAGGGTCTTTGGCTGCAAGGTATACATCAAGAAGAAGCGGGAGCACTTGGGCAAGTTCCAGAGCAGAGTTGACACAGGAGTTTTCTTGGGGTACTCAGCCAGAGGGTCTTCTTTCAGGGTGTACAATGAGGGCAGTGGTCAAATTGAGGAGACCTGTGATGTGAAGTTCGATGAATCAAATGGGAGTCAAGGAGAGCATGAAAATCTGGATGATGTGGATGGTGAGCAGTTGGCAAGAGCAGTGGAGAATATGCCAGCTGGTGATGTCGGGCCAGTAGAGGTTCAGAGGGAGACCGAGACGGTTCCACCACCTCTCACACCTGAACCAGTGCCAGACTCAGGGAGAGCATTGCCTCAAGATAGCTCAAGTGTGGAGCCGTTCAGAGGCGAGAGCGACTTGTGAGCGGATGCAGAGTCAGCCGAGCTACCTCCTCAGTTGATCAAGACCCATCACACCATAGCCCGTGATCATCCAGCTGATCAAGTGATCGGGGACTTGAATCAAGGTGTGCAAACAAGGTCAAGGACAGCCAGCGTCAGTGAGGTCAGTGCTTTGGCAAGCTTCTGTGAGCACACGGCATTTGTGTCTGAGCTTGAGCCAAAGAAAGTGGAAGAGGCTTTGAGCGATCCAGACTGCATCAATGCGATGCATGAGGAGATGAATAATTTTGAGAGGAACCAGGTCTGGATGCTGGTTGAGAGGCCAAAGGACCACAATGTGATTGGCACCAAGTGGGTATTCAAGAACAAGCAAGATGAGCTTGGAGTGGTGGTGCGCAATAAGGCGAGACTTGTGGCTCAGGGCTTCACACAGATCGAGGGTATAGACTGCGGAGACACCTATGCCCCCGTGGCCCGTCTGGATGCTATTAGACTGCTTGTGGCGTTCTCTACGTGTCACAACATCGTTCTCAAGCAGATGGATGTAAAGAGTGCTTTCCTCAACGGGTACATAGGAGAGCTAGTGTATGTGGAGCAGCCTCCGGGGTTTGAGGACCCACAGCGCCCTGATCATGTATACAAACTGTCGAAGGCTTTATATGGTCTCAAGCAAGCACCCAGGGCATGGTATGAAAGGCTGAGGGACTTCCTCATCGGCAAGGGATTCACGGTTGGAAGGGTTGACACGACACTATTCACTAAGGTGGTAAATGGAGATCTGTTCCTGTGCCAGGTGTATGTGGATGACATCATCTTTGGCAGCACAAATGAGTCCCTGGTCACAGAGTTTAGCGACATGATGAGCAAGGAGTTCGAGATGTCGATGATGGGAGAGTTGAACTTCTTCTTGGGATTTCAAATCAAGCAACTCAAGACCGGGACATTCATATGCCAAGAGAAGTACATCCACGACCTCCTCAATCGCTTAGACATGAGTGACTGCAAGCCGATCCGGACACTAATGGGGACGAACTGCCACCTCGACCTCAACAAAGAAGGTAAATATGTCGACCAAAAGCTTTACCGTTTCATGATCGGTGCTTTGCTCTACTTGACTGCATCTAGGCCGGATATCATGTTTAGTGTGTGCATGTGCGCTAGATTTCAAGCCTCCCCTAGAGAAATGCATATGACTGCTGTGAAACGAATACTTAGATACCTGAAACACACACCTAGCATAGGCCTTTGGTTCCCGAAGGGTGCGCGGTTTGAACTCCTAGGCTATTCTGACTCAGATTGTGCCGGGTGCAAGATCGATCGCAAGAGCACTTCCGGGGCATGTCACTTTTTGGGTAGGTGTCTTGTGTCATAGGCGTCAAAGAAACAGAACTCCGTGGCGCTATCTACCGCTGAGGCTGAGTATATAGCGGCAGGGAGTTGTTGTGCACAGTTGCTTTACTTGACACAGTCACTGTTTGACTTTGAGTTAAAACTTGACCATGTGCCTCTTCTATGCGACAACGAGAGCGCGGTGAAGATAGCGTGCAACCCGTTCCAACACTCACGGACCATGCATATTGATGTCCGTCACCATTTCCTTCGGGATCATGTGACAAAGGGCGACATTGTGCTTGAGCACGTCTTGACGAAGACCGACTTGCCGACATATTCACCAAGCCACTCGATGAGGCACGATTTTGCAAATTGAGAAATGAGTTGAACATTTTAGATAAGTCAAACATTGCCTGAGTTGTTCGTGTGGCTATATCATTCATCGCAAATCTTTTGAAGCCAGTTTGAACATTTAGGTGCTTTGCTTGTTATACTGGATGTTATTCATTGCCCATATGTTCATCACATGATATTGATAGCTATAGCATGTGTTTACCTTGTCACTAGCTCAACTTGTGCTTAACTCAATATATCATGCAATTGGAAACCATGAGCATGTGTTAGGAGGACTATAGCTTCTAGTCTCATTTGATTGCTCTGAACTCTCTGGTTGATCATGTGCCTCTAACTCTAGATTGTGTCTTTCCATTTTACACATGTTTCTACTTCGCTAAATTGAGCAATTTTTAAGAAAATGTTGAGCCAAATTTCAAAATGTGCTAAAATAGGTCTTATATGTCTCACCAATGCCTCCTCGATGAGATAACTTGTTATTGCACTAGGCATGAACTTAGGGGGAGTTTTGAATAACCGAGACGTTCATCTTCAGTGTCATGCTGGATGGCGTCGCCTATGGTTAGAGACATGAAAATTTGCGAAAATTTGTGAACTAACTCAAAATGAGCTCAACCAAAATGTGTAGTCTCAAATAGGCTTGGTGGTAGCATGAGTAGCTTGGAATACATTTTCTAGTGCTATGGCGCATCATGTGTCATCTTTGAATTTTGGAGCAACTCTTGATACTTCTCGCTATTGTTCATCTTATACTTGCTCTAGGTCATAAATAACTTGAATCACACATTTAATAATTGTTTGAGTGTGATGAACTTATGGGCATACGTGCACTAGTACAACTTTCAAAGCGCTTCATTTGCTAATCCCATACTTTGCTACTTTCTGGTCATTGATGCCAAAGGGGGAGAAATTAGTGCAAATCCATGTTTTCGGCATTATTAATGTTTTGGGTGTTTACAAGTGGTAGACTTAGGAGATGCTTTACAAGTGGTATGCATTGATTTAGGGGGAGCTCATGTTTATGTGTACATTGCATTTTATTCGTTGGCCTAGTCTTTGGTATTGTGCTATGCTGTGATGCAAACCCAGTGTACCAGAGATTGTATTTGTGCCTTGTCATGTTGGATTTACAGTTGTTGTCATCAATTACCAAAAAGGGGGAGATTGTAAGTTCAAGCCTCCCATGGGCTAATTGATTTTGGTAATTGATGGCAACTAGGCCGTACAGCTGGAACGCCAAGGATAAGGACCTTTATTTTATAGTTCTTCTATTTTCCTTGTGTATGTCTTTGGCTCGACTTCATCTCTCTGGTTGCAAGGTCCCACTGAGCACAGGTGATGGGGGTTCCGAGAGTGCCAGGTGTTAGCCTTTAGCAAACCATCTAGAGCTGTCCAGGGTTTCGTAGCCGCCAAATTTCAAAGCCAGATATTTTCTGTGGGCGCGAAAATTCCCGACTAAGTGTCCAACTATACCTGCCAAGTCCACAAATCGACAAAAGTGTCTGGACCCAAGACGTGGCAACGAAAGGGGGCGAGAAAGACTCCGAAGGGATATGCGAAATTAGACACTGTTGTACGGCGTCCGAAGCCTATCGGACGGGGCCCGACAGCGACGGTTCCCAGCGAACGAGCTCGAAAAATGGCTAAGTCCCAGGCGTCATCGCCCCTGTCGGACGGCGTCCGAAGCCCATCGGACGGCGTCCAATCAAGCTCAAAATTGGCCACCCAGCAGCGTCCGACGGGCACAGGACGGCGTCTGGTCAACCGGGAGAGGTCGCCCGCGTTCGTGGAGAGGTCGCCCGTGCACGCCGAGGGGTCGCCGGTGCCGGGGAGAGGTCGCCCGCGTTCGTGGAGAGATCACCCGCGCTCGGGGAGAGGTCGCCCATGCTCGGGGAGAGGTCGCCGATCGGTCGATCTGAATCTCGCGATTTAATCTGAGCCATCCATTTCTAGGTTTTCGACTTATGCCTATAAATAGGGGGCTAGGAGCACGGGAGAAACTGGAGAGAGCCTCACCTAGCAGCCACCCCTTGCCCTTAGACACCAAGAGAGCTCCTCCCATGGTTCCCACCTCCACCTAGGGTTCCATGTGCTTGAGGGATTGAGAGAGAGAAGAAGAGAGGAGGAAGAAGAAGAAGGTGACCCTACCTCCTCTCACCCATCTCCAAGGTTTCCCCCAACTCCCATGGTGTTCTTGCCCTAGTTTCATGGTGGGAGATAGAGGGAAGTGGTGAGAGACGATCTCAGATCTAGTGCTCTTGGGATTCCGTCGCCGGAGAGATTATCGTCACGCCACGAGCTTCATCGACCGTACGACTACATCGACCGTGCCGCAAACCCATCATTCGTTGGTGGTCACCGCCTTGTGTAGGGGTGCATCCTCTCCATCTGTTGTAGACCTCAAGTCCGCCGTGTGTCGGCGGCCATCTCCGTGTGTCGGGGGTGTCAAGGTATCCGTGTGTCGGATCCAAATCCTCCATGTGTTGGGGGTACCTCATGTGTTGAGGTGAAATCCACCGTGTGTCGGTGATCGGTGCCGTGTGTCGGTGCCGTGGGTGTGAGGAGCTCTCGCGTGTGAGAGAACTCGCCTCCGTGTGAAGGTTTGGAGCTCGCCTACCATGTGTTGGTGAAGAGCTACCACGAGTGGATTGAGGGCTAGGGACAAAAGGGTCCCGACTTCTCTGTGTGAGAAGTTTCCTCAACGGAGACGTAGGTGCTCAAGTGTTGAGCACTGAACTTCGGTAAACAACTCGGTTTGCATCTTCTCATCTCACTCGTTTACTTCCACACATTGGATTGATCGCTTGCGTGTGAGAGTGCCATCGAGCCTACTTGTAGTCGCTCGTGCTTATTGTGATCGCTTCCGCAACTAGGCTATAAATCTATCGATAGCCTGGGTTCCTAATTTGACTAATTAATCAAGATAATTGAAAGAAGTAAAATTTGAAAAAGCCGATTCACCCCCCCCTCTCGGCCTACGATCCTTACACATGGGTCTCCTACTTTGTTGCCTCTTGGTTCATTGATTCCATGGGTGGCTTTTGACTGGTTACCATTGCTACTTAAGACTAGTTCTTTCAACCATAGCCATCATTCCCACTAATCCTGTCAGGCGCCGTCAAAAGATTTTGGAAGTGATTGTTCTTATGAAATCACATAGCAATCTCATGAAGATTGATGATCATCTTCTATGTGAGGATGTTTAGATTTACAACCGCCAAGATGTTTGGATCATTTGGTCGCCAAGATGTTTGGATCATTTGGTTGTTACGAGGCATAAGTTTGTTTCTTTTTTTTTTGTTTTCTATTTGTTGTTTGTCTTAGCATGACAATGGTTTGTTATTTTGTCTTGGTTTAAAATTTTAATAAGCATTTGTTATGGTCGTATGCATCTCTAGTTGATGCAGAGGCTGAAAGTTTCTTTTATTATCTAGAAAAATAATTAATCAATTGATGGATTCGAAAATCAATATTTAGACAAATTCTTTGAAGAGTAAAATACACCGGCGGCCCTTGAACTTGACAGGGGGTGTCATCCCGGTCTCCGAACTTAGAAAACCAGCTGTTCGGGTCCCTGAACTTGGCACGGGGTGCCATCCCGGTCCCCGAACTTAGAAACCAGCTATTCGGGTCCCTGAACTTGGCACAGGGTGTCATCTAGGTCCCTAAACTTGGCATGGGGTGTCATTCAGGTTCCCAAACTCAAAAAAATTTCGAAAAAAATCATTAAAAATATAAAAAATAACAAAAAACATATTTTAAGAGTATATTTTGTATTTTTAAATTTTTTTTGTATATTTTCTAATGTTTTAAGAGTAAAAAGCAAAATGATCTTTCATAAAAGATCATTTTAAAGAAAATGATCTTTTGAACTAATAACATTTTTATGAAAATCGTAGCAGGATTTTATGATTTTGAATGAAAAATCTTGAAAGATCATAAAAGATTTTTCATTCAATTTTTTATGATTTTATGCTTTTATGTTCTTCCCATAGTTTTATAAGATTTTTCTGCTTTTATGATATTTGTAAATATTGTATACTTTTTTGAATGTTTTAATGACTTTCTAAAATTTATATGTTTTTCTTTTTTACATTTTAATGATTTTTCTTAATTTTTTTGAGTTTGGAGACTTGGATGACACCCCGTGCCAAGTTCGAGTCACGAATAAATTTGGTTTCGAAGTTCGGGACCGGATGACACCCGTACAAAGTTCGAGGACCAACAATTGGTTTTCTTAGTTCGGGGACCGGGATGACACCCCCTGCCAAGTTCGAGGGCCGCCGGTGCATTTTACTCTTCTTTGAAAGTCAATTAATTCCGACCAATGATATGAATATAAATATAGATCGACCATCGAACGGGAGCGTGGTACTGGCACAAGTAGGCAAGGCCGGTCCGGGGGATGTGCAACCTCATGGCCCACAAACTAAGAGGGCCCGCTAAGGTTATCTCACGCGCATAAATATCTTTTGATTTATCTCCTAGGTCCAAATACATGTTAGTAAGTTAAAGTGCTCCAATTACATACAATTTTAAACTTTTTTACTTTCGCACAATTTTTTCTCCTATTTAACGTATGTATCTTCTGCAATGTTATATTTCGTAGCCAAATTTTAAACTATATTCAAATCTAGGACATTTCTACGGCCATCTCTACGGCATCAAAATGCTAGCATCGGGCTTGCAGGCAGGTTGGTGTGAGCGATGCCACGTTAGCTGCACGCACCAGTTCTTTTAAGCGTTGCGTACCATTGCGTGTTACGATATCAAAATTTATTATTTTTATATAGCCTATATTTTGTGATAATTTTTAACGATTTTTTCGTGCCTCTAGTCAAAGATCCTAAAACTATTTTTAAATTATTATTTTATAATCTTTACACCTCTTTTCGATGACTCTCAAATTTGCTACAGTGATATACCAACGCAATCATATGCTCAAAGGAACAAGAGCTAAATATATTTGAGAGAGGAGCACACTCACCAAGTTCACATGAATAGATTGTTTTTTCAACTATGTCATGTCGTACGTTTCAAAGACAATACTAATAACTTTAGTATTTTTGAGTTTTTTTTAATTTATCTCAGTTTCAAAAATCAAAACCCTAAACCTAATGATGCACAGCATACTACCCAAGTAAGCTCGATAATGATGCACAGCTAGCGTACTGCCCAATTCTACCATATGTTGAGCCCTAGACTTGGGCGGCGCAGCCAAAGTAATGAACATATCGACAAAGAGACTGTGTGCCCACCCGTCAAAACTGCGGCACCGGCACTCCCAGCGATTTTTCGAATTTTCGGACTGAAAGGAGTGTAGTTGTTTTTGCTCTAAGCTGTGTGACATCGCAAGATTGAAGGCTTTAGGTTTAAATTTGGTGCAGAACAGCTCTGGGATAAATATTGTACTTTTTTTATTCGTTGGCAAGGAAAACGTCGTACTACCGAGTTGGCAACTTTGCCCGACGTTCTTGGGACCATTGGTCCTTAACATGGGATCCCACTAGATTAAGTGGCAGCAGATGTGGTAGAAGCAAGTGTCAGCCAAAGCGAACAGACATGTGCTGTGTGCCACCGCGAGCTCCGTCCCGTGCCGCCACGAGCTTAGTGATGGAGAGGAAGAGGGAGAGGGAGAGGGGTGAGCCACGGGGAGGAAGAAGAGAGGGAGAGAGAGGGGATGGAGGAGGAAGAAGAGTAAGGGACAGACATATGGGACCCGCGACATAATTTTAATTTTCGTAAAAGGAAATGTCATGTGTGTAGACATGTGGCAATACCTCTCCACGTAGACTGCCACGGTGGTGAAACCGCCCTAAAAACCGCTACCAGGGGGTTAAGTGCACTGGTTTCAATAGTTCGTGGGACTGGTTACCTGGTTTTCGAAATTAGGGGGTTTTGTGCACCTGGGTTGATATTTCAGGAGGGGTAAGTAGACTTTTTCCTAATCCTTATATGCTTACTTGCTAATTACTGATCTGATATTGCAATTTTGCAAAAGTTGAATTTTGTCTTAACCTGCTGTAACTATCAGAGTTGTGATCTGTACACTTCGTGCGCTACTTGCTACTTTAATTTGATTGGTCACATTCTGTTAGCTATTATCTAGTTAATCTGTTTCAACTTAAAGTTCAGGTTCAGTGAATTTTGATGGGCACGTCAGCAGTACGTCTTAGGCAATTCTTTTATACTTTAGAAACTGTCACATTGTAGCGATGGCAAAATAAGACTCTAGGTTGAGTACCGACACAGGTAACGGGTACAGGTTCATGTCTCATCTCAAATCCATTTGTATTATATTTGGATCTAAGTTCAGATCCCAGGTCCGATATGAGCAGATTTGTTCCTACGGGTACCTAATGGATTTCTAAACTGTTATATCCTCTTCGGTAGCTTGTAACATCCCAATTTGGAGGCAATTTCAAAATTTGTTTGAAATTCAAAAGTCGTTTGAATTTTAGATGCCGAGTGGGCCATCTCTCTCTCTCTTTCTCTTCCATGTGGCCCTGCCCTGCCTGCTTTGCTCTGCCCTGCTCTGACCCAACGCGTGCCGCGACTGCCTCTGCTCCCACCGCTCGCGCCATCATCGCCGCGCCGCTGGCCGTCGCGTCACGCCACGCTGCACCGCTCGTGTCCCGTCGCCGCGCCCCTCCCTTTCCCGCAGCGCCGAATGGGCCACCAAATCCCCTCGCCCCACACATGTAAAACCGAAAGCCTCCCCCGCCAACACCGTTTCCCCATTTTCACCAAAATTCTCTGCGCCGGCGCCGAGGACACTCTCATCGAATTCGTGAGCCCAAGACAAATTCCATCCGTCCCGAACCTCTAAACCTCACCCTAACCGCTTCGCCTCGCTCAATTTCAGCGGAGCCGATCGGAGGAGCTTTGCCGGCGACATCTCTGCTTCGGTCGTTGTCGGGCTCTTCACCGCCAGCCACCTCCACCCCATCTCACGCTCGGCCGTGAGCTCGGGGAGCACCGCCAATACCTCCTTGTGCTCTTCGTTCATTTTCATAGCCTGTAGATCGACCTCGAGGCTAGGCAATCCCCGGTGAGCTCTCGGTTTTGTCGCCGCATGTCGCGCCGCCACGTCCGGCCGCCCCTGGCCTCGGTGTGAGCTTCGCTAGGACCCTTAGGAGCCGTAGGAGCTAGCCCATGAATGCTCTTGGCTAGTAGATGACCGTAGCTCTCTAGCTGCTACATCTATTAAGGAGATCACAGAAATTCTGGTGGTCTGTGAGTTTCAAGATGTCTTTCCTGATGAACTTCTAGGTATGCCCTCTGACCGAGAGGTGGAATTCTCCATTGATTTAATCCGCAGAGCTACACCTATATCAAAAGGACCGTACCGTATGAATCCAACGGAATTAGTAGAGTTGAAAAGGCAGCTAGAAGAGCTCGAAAGTAAGAGGTTTATACGCGAAAGTGTGTCACCATGGGGTGCCCCTGGCCTTGATCTCTTTGTGGACAAAAAGGATGGTGGCATATGATTGTGCACTGACTATCGTGAATTAAATAAAGTGACCATCAAAAATAAATATCCTCTTCCTCGCATAGATGATCTGTTCGATCAACTCAAAGGAGCATGTGTGTTCTCGAAAATTGACCTTAGATCCGGATACCATCAGATCAAAATCAAGCCTGAAGGTATCGAGGAAACTGCTTTTGTATCCCGTGGTATCTTTTAGTCTTACCAATGCCCCAACAGTGTTCATGAACCTAATGAATAAGCTCTTCATGAAATTCCTAGATAAATTCGTTATCGTGTTCATCGATGATATCTTGGTATTTTCCAAAAATCCGAAAGCATGAACAACACTTAAGGATAGTCCTGCAAATTCTGAGAGAAGAGAAGCTCTATGCCAAATTCAACAAATGTGAATTTTGGCTTAACCAAGTATCCTTTCTAGGCCATATTATCTCTGGTAAAGTAGTGGAGGTAGATCCGAAAAAGATCAAATCCATCAAATCATGGGAGCGTCCGACGAGCCCATCTCAAATTAGGAGCTTTCTAGGTTTGGCCGGTTATTACCGTAGATTCATTAAAGGCTTTTCTCAAATAGCATCTCCACTCACTAAGCTATTGCGAAAGGAGCAAAAAAACAATTGGACCGATACCTGTGAAAATAGTTTTCAAAAGTTGAAATTAAACAGCTATTAACCGAAGCACCCATTCTAGTGCAACCTGAAGATGGACTTGAGTATGTGGTATACTGTGATGCATCCAAATCTGGTTTAGGGTGCGTGTTGATGCAAAATGACAAGGTTGTAGCCTATGCATCAAGGCAATTAAGACCATATGAAACCAACTATCCAATTCACGATCTCGAACTAGGTGCCGTTGTCTTTGCCTTGAAGATATGGAGACATTATCTTTTCGGATCCAAGTGCACTATCTACAGTGGTCATAAAAGTCTCAAGTACATATTCACACAAAAAGAATTAAATATGAGGCAAAGAAGGTGGTTAGAGTTACTGAAAGATTACGATCTGACCATCAACTATCATCCTAGTTAAGCTAATGTAGTAGCAGATGCCCTTAGTCGCAAATCGTATTGCAGTCACCCATCTCTAAAAGATATTAACCCTAAGTTAATCCGTGAGCTTCGGATGATTGATATTCAGTTAATCCTTCCTTCGGATATATACCTTCTCGCTACCATCTCGATTCAACCCGACTTAATTGATCAAATAAAAGAAACCCAAGCCACCGATGCCTTCATTCTAGAGGAGACCAAGAGAATCAAGTCTGGAGAGCTATCCGAATTTAAGTCGCACGAGGACAATATTCTTCGGCTCCATAATCGAATATGCGTTCCGAATGTTCCTGAAATCTGAGCCGTAATTCTAAAAGAAGCTCATGATACCTTATACTCCATGCACCTGGGTAGCACAAAAATGTATAGAGATATCAAAGGAACTTTCTGGTGGCGAGGTACGAAGAGAGGTATTGCAGAATATGTTAGTAAGTGCGATACCTGTCAGAAGGTGAAAGCTGAATATCAAAATCCTGCCAGATTATTTCAGCCATTAAAAACCCCTGAATGGAAGTGGGAAGATATTTGCATGGATTTCATCACCGGGTTACCTCTGACGGAGACTAAGAAGGATGCAATATGGGTGATAGTGGATAGATTAACCGAATCCACTCACTTTATCACGGTTAGCCAAAAATATTCCATTCCGATCTCTATATAGATTGGATTTGTCTCCTTACATGGGGTTCCAAAAACTATCACATCTGATCGTGGCTCGGTGTTCACTTCCAAGTTTTGGGAAAGTCTTCAAACCGCACTCGAGTCCGGATTAAATTTTAGTATAGCCTATCAACCACAAACTGATGGCCAAAATAAACGGGTGAACCAAATTTTAGAAGACATGCTAATAGGATGTGCATTGAATTTTAAAAGCTCTTGGAAAAGCATCTTTCTCTAGCAGAATTTGCTTATAATAACAGCTATCAATCAAGCATCCAAATGGTCCCTTAGGAAGCTCTATATGGAAGAAGATGTAGATCACCAATCTATTGGTATGAAGTTGGAGAAAAATCCCTATTAAGGCCGGATACCGTCCGACAAAACGAAGAGAAGGTGAAGCTTATTCAAGAGAGGCTTTGCATTGCCCAGAGTAGGCAAAAGAGCTACGCAGATAAACATCGAAGGGATCTTAAATTTCAAGAGGGTGATTATGTATACTTGAGAGTATCTCCGATCAAAGGAGTCCGTCGTTTTGGTATCAAAGGAAAATTAAGTCCTCGCTATGTAGGACAGCTTTGGATATTGAAACAGAAAGGGGTATCGGCATACCAACTCGAACTACCTCCTTATCTCTCTCAAATTCATGATGTCTTCCATGTCTCTCAACTCCAAAGATGTCTCCAAGAAGAATCGCATCAACTTCCCACTATCGACATTCCTCTCCAACTGGATCTTACATACGAAGAGCTGCCCCTAAAAATTTTAGCTACGGAAGAAAAGAAGCTAGGGAATAAATCCATTGGCTACTGCAAGGTGCAATGGAAAAATCACCCAACTAGAGAAGCTACGTGGGAGAGAGAAGATGATCTGCGGGAGCAATACCCATCGCTATTCAAGAAGGTGATTTGGGGGACAAAATCCTTTTAAGGAGGGGAGGATGAAACAAATTGTTACATTAATCACAAATAAATTTTATTTTATTTTACATGGAATCATTAGCAGTTCAAAGTTACAACGAACACACACACAAATGACAAGGATGAAATCCCGAGTTATAGAATTGTTCTTATTCACACAGTTGTTCCACACTACAATAACCATAATTGTGGCGCATTACAAGATATTAACTATATGCTTATACATATACATACATATGTTACAACTTCTTTTCTTCTTTCTTTTCTCAACATAATTAATTTTTCCTATCTAATATTCTAGGGCAGTAGATTCGTCCAAGCCGCCATTGCACCGTCTCGAGACTCAGCCGGTACCTCGGTCTACCTACACAACACTAACACACAAAACAATTCATAATATTATAATTTAAAACAGATTCAACGACACTAATTAAATCAACTAAAAAGTTAATGATCATTAAAGGAGTTGTAGACCGTCAGGATTCTAGTAGCACTATGATCATCGGGACACTAGGCCGTCCGAGGCCAGCCGATCTCCCTCACTGCTACAACATCATCATTCGGCATTAATACAAACCTGAGTTTTCAATTGAACATTCAAAGCCAAATCCAACATTTTATAATATCCTGCTGCTGCCCAGCAATAAAGGAAGAGCATAGTGCAGCGCAACTTAGCAGCAATAACCATTAGAGGCACACAACTCAACCATATAAGCCAACAAGAATAGAGAAATGAGCATGCCTAGAGCTGCATGAGCAGCTAGCAGTCTAGGGCAGCAATAGAGGTCAGTAGTGACCTATAAAGAAAACCACCAGCCCATAGTTTCCAAAACTAGAAAAACCACCCTCGAGCACTTCCGCAACCCTTGGCAGCCAGAAAAGGGACACGTTGCCTCCCCATTTCAGCCAAGATACAGCACATAGCCACCATATTCACTCTTTGTTGGAAAGTTAATCTTGTTGTTTATTTGCTCATGTTTATTTTGCAGTAGAATTTGCATTTTGTTGAGTGATTCCACATATAAGCAATTAGTGGCGTCATTAGTGTTTGCATTTAGCCAAGTTACGGGCTGCATGGTGGAGCGAGCAGATTGCAAGCAGTTGAGCCGGATGAAGTTCTCGCGAGTGCACGGAGCCGGGAAGTGAGGCGAGTGGCTGCAGTTGTGGACAGGCCGAGTCCTCGGGCATGTACGACGTGGAGAACGTGCGATTGTGGCTGGCTGAAGACGCGAGCATGTTGGTTGCTAGGTGCCATGCAGATCGTGGTTGTTAGTGCATGCGTGCGTGCGTACGTGGCCGAAAGGCTGTGCCTGTGTTAGCCTATAAAGGCATTTGTAATTGCAGTTAAGTGTTTAAGGAGAAAGAAAGAAGCAAAGGCACGAGCTGTGCGTTGTGCCATAGGTCTTCTATGTTCGTTCTTCTTCCTGTACGTTCAGTTGTGTGCGTTAGCTCAAGAGTTCATGTGTGTACACCCGTGAGTTGAGTTCATTTCTGAGCAAGTGAGAGCTCGGTTCCAACACTCTTCTCCCTACCCTCTTTGGTAAGGACAGCAGTCATTCCACTCAAACCAGCCACCCAAAAGCCAAAAGGGAAGCCACAGCTCACTGATGGGGGAGATGCATACGCAGAGGAGCTAGGTGGGAACCCAGCAAGCAACCAGCAACCAGGAGAAGAAGGAAGGAAACAAGGCAAGCCACACAATAATCCCTGGACCAAACACAGGTTAAGAGTAGATCATCCAACTAAGGTAAATGTGTATGCCCAACCTCCATTTAGATGAACTGCATGTGTACATGCACCCTCACATGCGGCATACATACAATCACCCCTCCTCCCCACCAAATCCTTTCTTGCATGACATTATTAGGCTACAAATAGAAAGCCCATCACCCAGTAGGAAGGCACCCATGTGCATTTCTGGTCTGAACTAGACCAAGCCCTCAAACCCACTAACAAGCCTAGCTTCTTTCATTTTAACACCAATTACTCACATGCACAAGCCCCTTATTAGAGCACTAAATCATATTCATATCTACACTGCTAATCAACTCACAAACGACATGCATCACTCCTGGATTATTCTAGCATCTTATTAGGCACATTTATACATACATGGTTCAACACATTTTACCACAACACTATGTCACTAATTCATCCAGGCATTGCATTGAACTAGTATCAGAACAACAAAGAGGTAGAGTAGAGCAACAAACCAACTTGCCGCTACCAAGGTCGAAGAATTTGTATGATGGTTGCTGCAATGTGCCCCTAGGGGTCACTGCATGCTCCCCGGCGCATGAGGACCTCCTAGGCACCACAAGACTGCCATCCGACTCATGCATTTAGCAACGCTGACCCTAAGAACCGTCATTCCATCCTAATCCGGTGAAATAACCACTAGAACAACACGATCCCAATCCTGACCACACTGCCAACCACACCAAAAACAGCCCAAACAAATCAAGGACGTAATAAATCAAAGTACTAATGAATGAAAAATTGAGGATTTGCGGTCGTGAATCACAACAGCAGCCAATCGGAGGGTGATGCGATAGAGCAGCCATAGGCTACCACCTAACCGATCCTAGCGAGGACCACCACGGGCCGCCGCATCCCTAGCCATGGCTAGGTGATGGCAGCCGCCGCCAGGAGCCTAGGGCAGAGAAGGCCAGGAGCAGGGGCGGCCACCTAGGTCGAGCCGTGCCGGAGGAGAACAGGCAAGGCCGAGCCGCCGCCTAGCCGCCGCCTAACCGAGGCGCGGTCAAGCCGCCGCCACAGCGGCACAGGGATAGGAGGACGAGAAAAGGAAGAGCAGTAGAAAGCGCAGGCAGGGAAAGATGAGGATGACGCCCAGCGGCCGGAGACTGATGATACGCATGCCGAGATGGGAACGGGCGGGGTTGCCGGAGAGGACTAGAGGAGCGGCGCTTACTCTTGCTAATACTGCTTGCTGAGTACTTCGTACTCACTCTTGCTAATAAACCCTTGCTTAGATGAGAATCCAGAAGTCATCATGGGTGAAAGCCAAGACAACCCTGTCACCAAGGGGCATTACGAAGTGGAGCCATATTTTGAGGATATGGACCTGTTGGAAGAATATCTTTAGTATCTCCTCGCATAATGTTAGGTGATGAATATTACAATAAAAGGGGCATCGTATTGTTGCCATATATGTTGAAAGTAAGTAGTGGACTTTATTGAAATATTAATACATTCGGCCCTACATGGCATCATGATGTAATAAAGCATGAGACTCCATTTAATTATTGTTTTGTTGCAATACTTTGACTTGAGCAATGCACTCGAGGTGACATCGACGGTGTTATGTACTTCGGGTGTATATGTTGACACCCACACATGCAATTATCTCATGGCTATGAGCCTAAACATGTCATTAGCATGGGGTAATTGGGCGGGTCGTGTCACTTCACCCAGATCTAGGACAGGAATAGCAGCTTGGTTACTGGCAGCAAAAGGATCATGAGAGGAACAAACAAGAGTAGTTTCTATGGATTGAACATCTATATCAAAATGCTCAGGTAACACATTTCTTTGCTCATGATCCTCTGCTTCTTTAAATATCAAAGATTGCTAGAGTTCTTTAGGCACAACTCCACTGACATTAACATAATCTGTGTTCTGTAATAGAAGGCCATCACACAAATCATGGTTGGCATTCTAATAACATTGTGCTTTGGGTCCTGCAGTTTTTATTTGTGTTTATTGCGTGTCAAATTAATGGAGTTAGCTATTTAAGCTAGAACCAGGTGGAGCACCAGTCTACGGCATGGTCTGAACATTAGGAGCACAAGGATAGCCAGAAAAATTATAACAGCCACGCTCAGTGATCATTTAAGTGAAATGAACCGGAAGTTTTAGGTGACCATTTGATAGTTTTTAGCTCTTCATGGATCACATTTGAACGGGCATCAGTTCATAATCACAATTTACAGCAACTAATAAAATTGTATAAATGAAGGCATAATTTAATACAGCTTGCTAGGTACAATTTGTGGCATTCAACATATAGATTATGAAACATTTGGTCAGCAAACATTTTCCATCATTTCATACTAACACTATAGGAGCACAACTGATGTCTGGTTGCCATTCCAAAATCATAGCAAGATATGTTACAACTTAACTCAATAAAAAGTAAATAATTTTGGTAATATGTGCTCTCTTCATCTAAATACTATACCTGAAACTTTCTTATATACTGGTATTGATCCATTCTTCATTGGTGGCAATGTCTAATTGTGGTTGTCAACTAATCTAGCGGGTCCATACATGGTGAGAGCATAGCAGACTCACCTTGTTGCTTGGCAATATATTGGGCTGGATTACACAAATTTGTGCTACTGCCGTTCGGTTTTACTATTTATATTGATAGATTTTTTGCTCCTGTCGTCCAGTCTTTATGGACATATTGGTTGCTATGGTGATAGACCTGATACATTGCTTGCTACAATGAACCATTGTGTGATCCTCTGTGTACGTTTGTTCTATCCTTCCATGTATAATCGTTTTGTTTATTTTGACATATGTTCTTATTACTGTTCTCAATGTAAGCTCCGAACTAGAGAATGTTTATCTTTAGTAGCTAATTTTATTTCACATGTGTTGGTGTAAATTTATTTATGTTTATTAGCCCCTTTTTTAGGATCTTTTACATCATTGTATCCCACCGAAGCCATTAAAATTACTTATCCTTGGGATCATTTCTTCATTCAGTTTTTCATTGTTGTAAAAAATAGCCTAGCGCGCGCAAGCGCGCTCTCACTGCTAGTTAGATATACTAGGTGAAACCCCGCGCGTTGCTGCGGCGAACGCGTAAGCACATGTTGAAGAGATAGTGAATTAGTCATATTTCAAATGTGTGTATCAGTAGCATCTTATTTTAAGAGGACATTTTGTAATGTATGATGAAACTTGCAAGTCACTAATCATTAAAATAAAGCAGAAGCCTAAGATTTAAAAAATAAAAATAATTGCAAAATCATAAACAGACATATATGAGAAATGTGTTTGCATACGCAAAACAAATCATAAGGAAAAATAATAAGATGATATACCAAAGTCGTTTTCAAGCAGAAGGAATGGTACTGATCCTACACAATAGCTAAGTTACATGATTAATTAATGTTTAGCTTTGAAAAAAATTCGAAGTGAATAAATAAGTTAAGTTAATTAAATAGATTATCTTCCCAACACAAATGAATTACTTCCACCGTAAACTGTATTATGAAGATGACAATCTGTATCACCTTTATGAAGATGACAAAGTGTATACTTCACCAAAAAAATTGAGGAAAGAGCTGATGTAAACGAAAGGGGGAACTGTGAATTGCAAAGATACGTATGTATGCATACGAAATGTTCAAAAAATGGAATGATTGCATAACAACTAAAAGAGTGATTCAAGCTAAAAGCAACAACACATTTGTACACAGTAGGACAAGAATGCAAAATACACCTCCGCGAATGTTTGCCTATTCATAGCATTTTTTAAATGTGACGTAACCGAAATACACCATGCTTTTATTGGCTAATATCAATTGTTCCATGCCCACATCATGTACTGGCATGAGCATGACCTTGAGTAAGCTAGAATTGAAGTGGCACGGTGCTAGTTAGGATATCATAGCTGCTTTATTGGCTAATATTTACATTTGCTAACCTCTATGTTACACTAAAAATAGAAAAGGTTATATATTCGATAGTATTTATTTTCCCTAATATGTAAATTTAACAGTAAATTGGACAGATCATATGAACACAACATGTCAACCATTAGCCCCCAAAATCATTTTTATACATCATACATCCATCCATCCACGTAGGCAATTAGGACATCTCTCTGTTTTTGGTGTAGATAAAGGTTGATCACGATGACTGAATGCTCAAACAGATTCAATAAGCACATGAGCCTCTGTGCCTAAACAATCAGGTTGCTTGATACATCCTGACGGCGTGTTCTCCGCTCAACCACTGCGGATCACACCCCTGATCAGATTTCTATCCTGCTAGCCTATCACCAAGGCCTTCGATTCGATTGAGCCTGGGACGCAGCAAGGAGCAACACACGGGGATTACCCAGGTTCGGACCCCCTGCGGGTAATAGTCCTACTCCTGCTGAGCCTTAGCTCTCTTGTTGTTGTGGTTGAATGGAATGTGTTTACAGAATGTTTCGAATGCACGTATGCTAGTGCAACGTACCCTCTTCCCTCTCTCTCCTCTCCTTTTATACAAGCTTTGAACTGGCGGAGAGAGCCGAGGGGTGGGCGATCTGATAGATTTTAGTACATCGACGAGACACGACAGAGAGAGGCGAAAATGTGCGCGCCTCGCGCCGAAGCGGCGCCGCTCGCGATGCCATGCAGTGGCCACCCACCCCGTAGTCACACCGGTGAGGTCATGGTGGGGCCCACCGCTCCTCCTGACGCGGGCGGCCATCTCAAGCAAACCTTCTCTCTGCCGGTCAATTCTTCGCGCCACGGTGGATGTACCGCCGACTGCAGGGTCATCAGAAGCGTAATCATTTCTTCTTGTCTATCCGCGTGTGATGTCGCGTTAATCGCTCGTCCTTCGCAGCAGGGAGAGCCTTCGCCCAGAAGACTCCTTCCGCAACGCTCCCTGCCACGGGGGCCCCGCTTGACAGTGGGGGGCCCTATGCGCGCCGAGGGGCTCGCCCACGCACCCGCCTGGTGCGTGGGGCCCTCGCCCGGCGCGCTGATGGGCTCACCCACATGCTGGGACCTGTCGCCCGCTTGACGTGTGGGACCCTCGCCTAGTCTTCTAAGGGCTCGCCACGCTGGGGCCTTGTCGCCCGCTTTGACGCGTGGGGCCGCTGATACGCCAGGGGCTCGCCCACACGCTGGGGTCTGATCGCCCGCCTGACGTGTGGGGCCCGCTTGATACGCCGTGGGGCTCGCCCACACGCTGGGGTCTGATCGCCCACCTGACGTGTGGGGCCCTCGCCCGGCGCCCTGAGGGGCTCGCCCACGCGCTGGGGCCTTATCGCCCGTCTGACGCGTGGGGCCCGCTTGATCTTCACAGGACTCTTTGCACCCTGATATTTATTACACCGACGCATCCTAAGGGCAAAAACCTGTATTACAATATGTAACACCACACTTAAATCAGACAATCACACTGCAGCAAGTAAATCAAGAACCAACCTGTAGCTTTCTAATGGTTGGTTGAAAAGCACGAAGAGTCTTCCCCAAATTCCTGGCTACCTGCAAAATAAGTAATCAGGTGAGACCTAAGCTAAAATCTGACGATTTTCTTTGTTCTAGCAATACATGTAAAACCTATTCCTAACCGTGCTAACTTGACATGATAATTTGGCAGGAACATATGCGAATGCTTATTTTCAAGTAAAAGGAATCTGCAAGAACACATGCAGAAAATCTAAACTCATGAAAACAAAGACACTACAGAACACGGTTCCATTTTATCGCTGATGGAAAAATCAACTCTTGGTTTCACTCTCATCACCAAAAAAGAAGAAAGAAACAGCTATTATTTTCATGATGTTGTTCTAGCTTGTGAGCATAAATTACAAACATGTAGTTTGACTTGAAGTAAAGCTGTATGTGCGTGTGTGCAAGAAAGTCGATTTGCATGCAGGATTGCAGGTTAAAAGCTTATATGCTCATAGAGGATGATGATAATGTATCACTGCTTCAGTAAAGTACATGGCATTCGCTTTTCTTAAAAAAAAAGAAAACTTACGCTAGTGCATTCATCAGCATCCGAATTCAAATCAGCAATTTTTCAAATTCATATTGTATGGCAACACAGTTCCATTGGCATTATGAATCAGCAAAGGATGATTTCAATAAGCACGAAAACCGAATTGCGGTTCAAAATTACCAATCCTGCTATGTGCATCCTCCGGTGCATTTCCTTCGAGTACAACTAAGCCAGTAAAGAAGCAATTTGTCTCTCTATCTATCTATATTCCTAAAGGGAATCGCTTATGCGTCAGAGGCGGCAACGGCCGCGAATCGAATCGAGGAGGCGGCGGGAGGAGGAGGCGGCGCGGCGGCGGGAGGCGAGAGAGGAGGCGGGCGGGAGGAGGCCGGCGGCGCGGGCGGGGAGGCGGCGCCCAAGGCTGGGAGGAGGAGGCCGAGCGGAGGAGGAGGCGGCGGCGGCGGGTGGGAGGCGGCGGTGGAGAGAGGAGGAGGAGGTGGCGCGGTGGAGTTGGCGCTGAGGCGGCGGCAGGCTGCGCCTGGAGGAGGAGGCCGAGCGAGGCGGGCGCGGGGGGAGGAGGGTCAAGCGGCGGGAGGAGGCGACACGGGCGGCGAGGGAGGAGGCGATGGGGAGCCTGTCATGGGAAATGGATGGCGGGATACGTGCATCTTGATCAGTATGAACAAGGGTACAAGAACGTATGCGTGTCAAGCTGTGAGGATCCATCCGTACATCTCTAGCTTTAAAGATAAGGATGGATGTGGTCTTAAAATACTAGAAAGTTCTGTGGCATATTATGGTCGATTTATTTTATTTGAATTATTTATTTATCTAACTAATTTTTTAACTTGGAAGACCTTTTAAGATAAAATCAAGAGCCGAGTGAATTTCGTTTGACTTGTGTTTTAGAGCACTTAGAAAAGTCTTTGATATAAAAAAGATTTTTAAAATCAGCTTTTTTAAAAAACAAGCAATGATAAGAAAATAAACGAATAGTTCAAAAATCAAATAAGATGAAGATAATGGGTCCTATATATGCGCTGTTCTCTTTACGATTTGCACACAACAACGATTTTTCATATATGATTGTGATTCAGCTCTTCAGTTTATCCTTAGAAAATACTTTTTCATTCTTCTTCATTTGGCTTTGTTGACTTTTATACATATCCTTTAAGTATCATTTGTTTTGTTTTATTATTAAAGATATTTTAAATATAACTTATATTTTTGGATATTTGCCTCAATTTTTGTATAAAACGAATGGTTAAAAAATATGTTTAAAAGTCAGTGGTGATAAATAAAAAGAACGGAGGGAGTATGAAGCTTATTGTGAAGTACTTGTTTAATTCGATCGAGACTTGTGGCTGCAAGCCTTTGAACAATTTTTTTTTCTTGCTAATTGCTATGTGTTGACTGCTGAATGTGAATGTATAAGCAGTTGGACGACTGAACTATGAACCGAAGCTTACACCGGTTCTATTGTACTCTTATTTAACGCTTTGACTATCGGACATGTCTTAATTTTGATCATTTATCTTATTTAAAAATTTAGTAGAAATATTAAAAATATAAATCATGTTTAAAGTATCTTTAATGATAAAACAATGAATAACAAAATAAATAATATTTAAATAGTTTTCTAAATAAGAGGAATGGTAAAAGAAAATAACGATCCGATGACGTCAATGGTACTATTTTGTTGATCCACTCTAACTGTAACGCCTAGCGAATGCCGATTTTACAGTACGTAGACAGACAAATGCCCTTTGTTGTGGGCCCTGCCCCAAGTCCAACATGGCCAACTTGCCTGTTCTGCTGCCGGTTCACTGCCTCCGCCTGAATCCGATCCCCATCCGGACGACGCCGAGCTGGTCCTCATGCCCATCCGGACGACGCGCATCCAGAAGCTTCCTCCAGCCGGGCTTTCCCATATACGACGGACTCGTATCTAACCTAACGGCTCACACACTTAACGATTGGAATTATTTAACGGGTTTGTATGTAAATATTATACGCATAGCAGTTGGAACCCTAGCGCGCCTCGGGCCACTAGCGTGTCTACAAAAAGCGAGGTCAAGAGCGGTGCACAGTACGAGTTGAGTCCTCACCACGCCTAGCCGCCGCGCGTCCCTCTCGCTCTCCAGAAACCCTAGCAGTGCGGCGAGGTGCTAGTACCCCGCACGACGTTCCTGCTCTGTAAGTGTGAATACTGGTAGAGACGTTGCCGCAAGCGGACGAGCTGTTTGGTTGGATCTCCGGCGACTAGGCAACGTGAACGACTGCTTCCTCTACGCGCGTGCATCTGCTTCCGTTGCATCGGCGTCAAGGGTAACGATTTATGATCCCCTACTCGCATGTGATCTTTAGTGAATCGCGGTTAAAAAAATTTGATTTTGTGCTCACGTCGACTACCCGTTTGCCTTCATGAGCTCCTCCCCCTCAATCGACGGCGGTAGCATTGGCTCGAGCTTCTCCTCGTTAATCGACAGCGGCAGTGTTTGCCCGAGCTACTCCTCCTCAATCGACCGCGAACGCTTTGGCCCGAGCTTCTCCTCGTCAATCGACGGCGGCAATGTTGGCCTGAGTTTCTCCTCGTCAATCGATGGAGGCGGTGTTTGCCCGAGCTCCTCTTCTTCCTCAATTGACGGCGGCAACATTAGCCCGAGCTCCTCCTGCTCAATTGACGATGCCGATGTTGGCCCAAGCTCCTCCTTGAACTACACAACAAATTTAGTGCAAATATGTTAAAATATATGCCATGCTTAACGTTCCTTTAATGATAAAACAACGCATAACAAAATAAATGATACTTCAATATTTTTTAATAAGACGAATGGTCAAAAAAACATGTTTAAAAGACAACGGAAATAAATACCCCCTCTGGTTATAAAAAAACGCCTTTAACCATTCATCTTATTAAAAAAACTACGTAAGTTTTCGCTTATTTTGTTGTGATTTGTTTTATCATTAAAAATACTTAAAGCATGATTTATATTTACGCATGTTTGCATTAAATTTTTGAATAAGACGAATGATCAAAGGCATGTCCAAAAGTCAACGACGACTTGTTTTTATGACCGGAGGTAGTAAAAAAGAAATGAAGTATGTCCAATTTCCATAAATATAATAACCGTATGTGGATTTACGGTGTTTGCATCGGGCCACGCGTCCCAAATACATACCATCTAGATTAAACCATGTGATTTTTTAGTATCTCTTTAGGGTATAAGCATAAAAGTCCGTTAGTACAAGCTAAACACCGTAAATTAGGCTTGCAACGATTCGATGATGTCAACAATACCATTTTGTTGATCCACTCTAGAGGTGGCCAAACGGACCGGGCCAACAAGGCCGAACTGGGCCGGCCCGATTCGGTGAACCGAACCGAACTGGGGCCGAGGCCTCGGCCTGTCGAGCCGGCCCGGTTCGGTTTTGACCCGGTTTGGTTCGTCACTGTAGCATATTTATTTAATTAAATATATTCATTTATATATATATATTTCTAATGATATATAGTGTATTTACGAAATTTATAGTTTATATTTGTGAAATATAGTGTTTTTTAAAATTTATTTAAATATTTTTAATTAAAATAAACCTATCCATATAAAATCAGACCGGTCCGGTTCGGTTCGGTTAGCCATTGGCCACCTCTAATCCACTCTAACAGTATCGCCTAGCGAATGCCGATATTACCGTACGTAGGCAGACACATGCCCTTTGTTGTGGGCCCTGCCCCATGTCCAACATGGCCAACTTGCCTGTACTCTGCTGCCGGTACGCTGCTTCCGGGCTCCGGCTGAATCCGATCCCTATCCGGTCGATGCCGAGGTTGCCCTCATGCCTCTCATCCGATCCGCCTCTTGGACGCGCATCCAGAAGCTTCCGCCAGCTTAATTTGCCAGGCATAAAATCCAAGATACTAATACTAGAGAAACCATCGCAAGATAGATTTTCTCCCGGGCTATCACCAGATTAGATTCTTGAGGAGATGCAATACAAAGATGATTCATGATATTGCCAAGTAGAGGCCGTACGCACAAGTGGGGTTGCATGGTCGTAGAACATTTATTACATTGTAATAAATTGCATGCTATTGTGAATTTGTTCTTCTCAGCTTAAAATAAATTAGAAGATGCTTTTGTCATTTTTCTGCAAATTAAAACCTTTTTAAAAATATTTTTTGACTCTCCAAACCTGCTATCAAGGGCCCACAATTTTTCATATTACAATCTACCAATGGCTTCAGCTTAGAAGAACAATGCATTTATATAAGGGATCAGTTTGATATATACCTGTGATTGCTCTTGAGTCTTGACATTTGTGGTGTCACCTGTCTAATGCTAGTTAACACTAAAAAAAGAATACTCACCAAAATTCTATAGAAGTTAAACAAAATATCTTAATATAGTCACCCAAACAAAAAAAATATTTTAAAAAATTACAAATCAGCTTCTAGTCAAAAATAGTAACAACATAGTCGATAAAACAACAAAAATTTAACAATTGATGCCAGATTTATATATAATTATTTTTAATATAAAAAACTAAATTTCTATTACCAAGATAAGTGAAAGAAAATAGTGTACACTAATTGGACAAATCAATTGCCTATTCAAAACTGAAAAAAGGTAAATGCTATTCAATAAATTTGATTTTATAGCTGTCAAGTATAAAATGTTTGTTTGATTGGTCCTTGTCCCTTCCAAATTAACTGAGCACAAAGTCCCATGGCTAAAAGAGTACGTCAAACATGGAACATAAGGGCATCTCCAATGGGGACATGTCAGCAGTCTATAAGAGTGCCAACATCAGCATTTCTCCAACGTGGAAGAGAGAGAGGGAGGAGAGAGAAGGCGCTTGCTCAAGCGTCCGTCTGCAAGCGTTTTTCTCGAGGTGAAGTTAGCACGTGTCATCCTCTCTCTCTCAGTTCTGACCATCTTCTTCCCCAAATGGAGCTCGACGGCGAACGTGGTGGCGGCGCGGCGAAGGGGACCTCGACGGCGCCTTTCCTCCACCAGGCCCACTCCTCGTCGAAGCCGTCGCCGTCGCCGGAGCCAAGCACGCGTCGCGTCGGAACCGAGTCGCGTGTCGGTCGCAGCCCATCGCCGCCGCCGTGACACCGTCGCCGAGCCAAGCTCGGCCTCGCTGAAATTACCGCAATCGCCGCGCATCGCTGTGCTGCCAAGCGCCGCTACCTCCGCCTCTCGCTGCCAGTGCATCACACACATGCCATCGCCAATGCAAGCCTTCAGGCCGCCCAGATTCTGCTCCCATGCCGGGCGGGGAGGGGAGGCAAGTGTGGGGCGAGGTGGGAGAGGTGAGCATTCGGCGTCGCTCCCGTCGGAGAAGGCAAGAAATGGGGAAAAAATTGAAGGAGAGCGCGAGGTGGAAGAAGGGCTAATTAATGGTGTGGGACCATTTGGGTTTTTTAATATTTGCTTGTAGCCAACCTGTTGGATGGAGTACTGGTCTTTTAGGCTAAATTGGATATGCCATGTAAGCCTTATAGATAGCTAGCAGACTCTACCATTGGAGATGTCCTAATAGAAGCTTATCCAAATGCAGCTACCGCAAGAGAACGACTCTCCATTTTTACGTATACCAAAGAAACTTTCCACGCTCTCCAGTGACGAGGTATTCTAAATTTCTAGTCCGTCTAAATGGTGTATGTTTCCAATGATTACACTATCACGAGCAAAAAATAGTCTGAGATTCTTAAATACCATTACTATTACTACTATGTTACAAAGCCTTAGAGCATCCCCAGCAGGGCATTCAAATTTTCCTGCATCGCTACAGTAATCGCTACAGTAACTACTACAGTGTAAACTGCTACTCACATAGACCAAATTCCCTCCTAATGCATTTGAAAATTTTTGAAATAGAGACCATTTTGGGGGGTGTGATGGGGATGCTCTTACCAGCTTGCTTTCCGTTTGCGCAAATGACGTGTTGGGCGACGTTACGCCTTAGAAAAAAATCTAAAAAATCAAAATAAATTAAAAAACTAAAAAATCAAAATACAATAAAAATTTCATGGTGAAGATTTATAAATGAATTTAAGCATTAAAAATGCTAATATCAACAAAATGAATTAAGAAACAAGAGAAGTGAAGAAAGAGGACAGGAGAGGGAGAGAGAAAATAAGAAGTGAGAATTGAAAATGAGAGAGTGACTTACATCGGGCTCAATGGCATGTCACGTGCCACACACCATATAGAATGCCATGATACCACCTACAAAACCGTTCATAAAGGGTTATTCGCACCGATTTTACGGTTTTGAGAGTCAAATTATCTGGCTTCAGAGTTCGGAGGATTACGTAGACAAGGTGGGATGGTTCGGTCTATAAAATAGTCTTTTTTCTATAAATAATTGCAATAGTGATTAGTGTTAAAAAGCTATATATTGGGTATTGTCCCCAAGTCCAAAATTAACAATAGCTTTTTTAGAAAACATCTCTTATGTTTAATCGTCAATCAATATATTATTATCTCATATTTCAGATGATATTTAAATTCCTTTTTCATATATCCTCCTCTTATAATAGTCATCTTTCACGACCGGGCACCCATTTCTGTTTATGGCCCTCTTTGATAGCTTTAGTTTTGATTTAGTTTCTGTTGGGAAAATTTGACCACATTTGAAAGTGGTATGAAAAGGGTAAATAAATTATTAAAAAAATATTTTTGAGGTATGTGAGAAAAACTCTACAAAGTTCTAAAAAATATATTTTTCAGAAAATAAAGTGAATGTTGTATATAAAAATAACAAAAGTTACAATCCCAACAAAAATTAGAACTAAACCAGCTATAAAAGGGCCTATATAAACGAACGACCGCATAACTCTGATCAAAGCACAAGCATATACAAGCAGAAGCAGCAACAGCAGGAACCTGTCCGAAGCAGCTGCAAAGATCACCATGTGCGGAGGAGCGGTCATCCCGATCGAAAGCAACGAGCAGGCGCTGGCCGGCGGCAGGAGGCGCCGCGGCGAGCTCCCTGCTGCGGGGGCCGCGAAGAAGAAGATGCGCGGCGGCGGCGACTGGGAGTCGGAGGCCGCCTACCAGGAGCTCATCGACGGCGACGAGGTGGCGAAGTTCCCGCCAGGTTGCTCAGAAGCTAGCTGATCGATGCGTACCCGCGCGGTGATCGGTGTGCAGTAAGCATGTTTGGTGTGTGCAGGGATGGTGGTGATGGCGAGCGCTGCCAAGTGGGACGGCGCGCCGGCGGCTAGGCCGCGGCGGCGGAGGGAGAGGCGGAGCTATCCGTACCGCGGCATCCGGCAGCGGCCGTGGGGGAGGTGGTCGTCGGAGATCCGCGACCCGGTGAGGGGCATCCGGGTGTGGCTCGGCACCTTCGACACCGCCGCCGACGCCGCGCGCGCCTACGACGCCGAGGCGCGCCGCATCCACGGCGCCAGGGCCAAGACCAACTTCCCGCCCAGTCTAGCGTGTTCTGCGGCGCCGGCGCCGGGCTGCGACCACCGCGGCAGGCACCGTGGGGCGCCGCCGTCTCCTGGCACTACCGACGACGGCACGGTGACGGTGGTCGACCCGCTCTGCTTCCTGCTCGACGACGCAGCCCTCGCGGCCTGGACGCCGGCCGACGCACGCATCCACCTGGAGTGCTGCTCCGACGACGTGATGGACAGCCTCCTCGCCGGCTTCCCCGTGGCAACCGGCGACATGGACACGTGGAGCCTCAGCTTCCGGAGCTAACGAAGAGCAGAGCAAATCGAGGTAAAATTTAAACTTGACAACTTAATAGCAATTTTAAAACGATTTCAAAATGACAAAAAAATTCGAAAAAAATTGCTCGTTCCAAACGTGGTCTAATTCCTTTTGTATTTTTTGAGGAATATTTTTTTTTATATTGCCCTATTGTTATATACTTTTACCGCCTGGCGGTAGCAGTATCATCGTACGGAAACTGTCGTCTCATCTGCTTTCTTGTTTGGCATCGTATGAACAGGGGAAGACGAATATATGGAGTCTTTTGGCCTCGGTTTGCCTTTTGCAGCTTAATTAATATATAATTAGTGTATATCACAAGACAAATAGTATATTACAATTAGGGCGTGTACTACCAGACTAGTAGAGCAGCAGCAGCTAGTAATAATAAGAAGGAAGAAGTCCATATTGCCTCCCTTAACTATTGAAAAAGTTCACTTTTTCTCCTTCTGTGTTAAATGGGTGAGATCTGGCCGTCCAATCTTGCATCGAACGGTCACAAATAAGTTGAGGAAGGAAAAATGAACTTCTGTAATAGTTAAGAGAGGTAAGCATCCCCATCACACCCCCTAAAAAGGCCTCTATTTCAAAAATTTTCAAATGCAGCAGGAGGGAATTTGATCGTGTGAGAGGAATTTCAGACTGTCATGCAGATCAGAAGAAGCGATCTTGTAGCGATAGAGGGAAATTTGAAGGCCCTGCTGGGATGCTCTAAATTGGACTTCTAATAAGAAGATAGCTCTCCAGGAACAACGACATTGGTGTGTAGTGTAGCACAGCAATTTGGGCCACTTGTTGTCTGCCACCATGACGGCCTTTTCGTCCACTTGAGATGTGTCTCTTGCTACGTGTATTGTTTGGCTGTAAATATATTGATGAATGAATGTAAAATATAAAGGGAAATGGCGGAATATCTCAGCTATGCTTGATGGCGGACCATCTTAGCAGTGCTTGATTGAGCTGAAAAACATCTGATTAATCTTAAAATTTAAGGACCCTAAAAAGTCATCAGAAGAGGTTGAAAAATATATCAAATAATAATTTTTAGTTCTCTCATAAGGACCACCAAAAATCACAAAAAACAATATAAAATGTTATGGCGTATGACTTGTAAAAAAATATTAATTTCAAGTTACAGATTTTAGTTTTAATTTTGACCAAAAAGAAGAGGGCCTTAGCCGTTGGCCGTGCCGTGCACAATATCCATCCTCTCACATGTTCTTTATCTAAACTCCCACCCCGTCCACCCTCCCTGTGTTCTTTTGCAAAACTCACATGCCTCTCCCTCTAAAAAAAATTTAAACAAATCAACCTAGTCTTTCTTTTCTCTTCTCTTCCACTCCTCTCTTGACAGGGCAAGGTGAACTGGCTACCTTCGAGGACACCCTCGACCACCGAGGCTTCCTACTGACGACCATCACAACTCTGAACGAGCTTTCTCACTTTCCCACCGCCCGCGTTGAGTTGAGGTCGTGCCCCGCATGGGCACCATGACAAACTCATGCGAGGCTGCAGTGGTCACCAATGGCACCTCCTCGGGAGATTGGCCGACTTAGCTAGGCTGGTGAAGAGAGGGGTGTGAGAAGGATTGGGTTGCTTTTTAAAATTATTTGAGGTTTTTGTGTAAAAGACAATGAGAGAGAAGTTGGGTTGTGCAACCAATAGTGGATACAAGGCTGGATACTTCTTGTGCAGGCGCAAAAACACATTTATGGAGGTATACTTTGCTTTTTCTTGATGAGAGATGCATGGTTGGTGCATGTCGGTACATGCAGAGGTTGAAATATGAGTTTTGAGAATAATAAATATTTATTAAATTATTGAACAAATGGTTATATCCATATGATAAAATTTTTACAATGCAACACCAGCTACAAAACCAACACTTACAAACGGTAATGATTTCTCTGGAATTACGACCTATACCACAACGGCACCGTCCATGGATCAAATTATTCCATGGATTGGATTTCACTTGCCTTTCTATGGTTCCCTTGATTGTGCTCGGGATAGGTGTTTTGTATAAATGTTTCATTGTATTATTAAGTATTTTTCTTTAGTTTTTTTCTCTATCTAGAAGTGGAATAGAATAACCCGGTTGAAGGGTAATGATCATACATCTGTAATGCATTGTATGTCCCGGAATATGTCCCATTATTCTACCATTTCTGGGTAGTCGATGGCTATTCACATCTACTACCTTAACACCAAAGAAGAGTTCGACCCAATGCTTTATTTGTCTTAGTGAATCCCGATTTGACATTAAAAGTATAACAACCCTGAAAGCTCAAGCTCCCAAGGGCTTGATTTATTTTGGTAATTGATGCAAACTGTACCTAAAGCACATCACACCAAGGCTAAGGACACATGTTTTCTAGTTCTTCTATTTTCCTTGTGTGCGTGTGGAGTAGTTCCTACAGGCTTGTGTCTATCGTCTCTCTGGTTGTAGGGTCCCACTGAGCACATGATTCTGAGTCTTCATCTCTAAGTGGGCCGAGAGGGTTCCTCCCAGTTTGTCGGTTGGTGAGATTCGCGAGGGTTTCGATCAGGTACACCTGTCCCGGTTCGAGAGGGTTCCGAGAGCTAGTTGTCCGGAGTTTCGTAGCCACTAAGTCATCCAAAAACCGAAATCCTTTGTGTGCGCGAACCTTCCCGCCCATTGAGCTTAAGTTTGGCGCCAAATATTTCTAAATCTTCAAAAATATTTTTATTCGGGCAATGCTACAGAAATAGAGGATCTTGTGGGTTGCTGGCCGAGCTGGGGCAACTGGGCCCGGACAGTCCGGCCCATGGGCCCGGACAGTCCGGCCCAAGTGGCCCAGCTCGGCCTCCGTGGCAGATCTGTAGTATTTCATATTTTTGAGAGCCTTCCCATGCTCAGATTAAAAATATCAAAACATGAAAGTTGTAGAAAATTTCAAGGCGCATCTTTTTCATGTTGACAAGTTTATCATTTGAGCAACATAAAAAATCATATAAAATCGGGAAGCTTTCAGCAGCCTGGGAACCTGACGAATTTATGCCTTCGGCCGGACAGAGTGTTATTTTTCCCCAGCTTGCAATTTCAATTTCCAGAAAAACCCTGCCTTCGGCCGGACTGTCCGGCCTCGACATCCGGACTGTCCGGACGCTGTTGTGTCTCCTCTGTCTGGAATCGTATTTTGTACAGGGAGCGCTTGCCTTCGTCCGGACTATCCAGGAGTTGTCCAGGGGTTGTCCGGCCCAAGGGTTAAATCTGGACCTGAGATCTATTTTCTAGGGTTTCGAAGTGGGGGACTATATAAGGGTTGTCCTGGTTGAGGGAGAGAATTGAGAGGCTCATTTGCAACCCTAGCCACCCATCCCAAGTGAGAGAGAGCTCTCCCATGGTGCTTCTCCTCCATGGGGTCTCCATGAGTGTTTGAGAGAAGGAGGAGTGAGAGAGAGAAGAAGAAGAGAGGAAGAAGAAGGTGAGCAACCCCCTTACCTCCTCTCCATCCATCCCCAAGGTGTGTGCCTCTCCCATGGAGCCTTTGGTCTAGGGTCTCCATAGTTGTGAGAGGTGTGGTGAGGTGTTTGGTCTTCAATCTTATGCTCTTTGGGACTCTACTTTCGGAAGGAAATCAACGCCAAGCTTTCGTCTACAACAACTCAATCTTCGACACCAATGAAGCCCTTCGGTTGAACCGAAGGCCACCTCCTTGTGTGGGGTGCATTGCTTGGAGAAAAATCCGCCCTTTGTGACCCTTCGGTGGTGCAAGGCCGGTCGGTGACCCTTCGGCGGTGCCGGTGAAGAAATCCGCCCTTTGTGACCCTTCGGTGGTGCGAGGCCGGTCGGTGACCCTTCGGTGGTGTCGGTGAAGAAATCCTTCTTGTGGCCCTTCGGAGGTGTGAGAAAGTCGGTGACCCTTCGGTGGTGCCGGTGTGGTGTGTGAGGTCTTTCCACCTGTGGGAAGAGCTCGCCTCTTGTACGGGTTTGGAGTTCGCCCACCATTCGTTGGTGAAGAGCTTCCACTAGTGGATCGGGCAAAAAGGTCGAGAGAGACCTTGGCTTTCACTTGTGAAAGCTTGCCTAACGGTGAGTAAGAGCTTGCTCCGAACATCGGGAAACACACGGTTGTCTCTTGTCTCCATCCCTTTACATTTCCGCACATTTACTTTCATGCATATCTTATGTTTGATCAACTGCCTAGCTAGAACTTCGCTCATATTCACTTCCGCTAACTAGCATCATAGGCTCTACCGATTACTTGGGTCACCAATTTGACTAACCACTAGCGCAATCAAAGTTGGAATTAAAAATTGAATAAGGCCAATTCACCCCCCCTCTCGGCCTGAGATCCCTTCAAGTGGTATCAGAGCGAGGTTCTCGAGGTTAAGCTTCACCGCTTTCGAGATGGCTGATGGGGGTAGTATTGCAGGTAATTGGATTCCTTTGTTCGATGGAACACACTTTGCTTATTGGAAATTGCGCATGGCTGCTTATCTTAGATCACTAGGATATGATGTTTGGCTTGCCACAGAAAAACCTTTAGGCTTGAAAATTGATAAAACTGTTGGTCCCACTCCCGATCAAATCAAGAAACTAGATTTTGACGCTAAGGCGGTCGATGCTCTATTCTCGGGTTTGAGTTTAGAGATCTTTGAGCGAGTTAGCAATCTCACAACTGCTAATGACATTTGGACCATTCTGATTGAGATTCACGAGGGCACTTCCTCTGTGAAAGAAGAAAGGCTTGTGGTTGTGAAAGAAAAATTCGATCAATTTAAAATGTTTCCAAATGAAACTGCTAAGGACATGTTTTCTAGGCTTAACCCAATTGTTAATGAGCTGCAAGGGCTCGGTGCTTCTTTGGGGAATGTTGATGTGTGCAGGAAGATGGTGAGGGTTCTTCCAAGGCAAGAGTACAGGGATATTATCACCTACCTCTCAAACTCTGGTGATTTGAAGACCATGACTCCCTCGGCCCTACTTGGCAAGCTCTCCTCTCATGAGATGATGATGAAGGATGGAGAAGACATCATCACACCTCCAAAGAACCATGTTATTGCACTCAAGACAAAGGGTTCAAAAGCAACCTCAGTTGCTAAGAAGGAAGGACCAAGTTTGGGTGATCTTGCAGTGACCTTGGATGAGGTCGTCCTATTTATGAGAAACACCAACAAGATGATGGGCAATCAATTTCGTGGAGATGGAAGAAGATCAAGCAAAAACCCATTCTCCTCTCTTCGGTGTTATAACTGTGATGAGAAGGGTCACATCTCTTCGGTGTGCCCCAAGAAAGGAAAATCAAAGCACTAGGAGAGAGGTAAAGGCAAGGAGGATGATGAGAAGGGAAGATACAAGGACAAGAGGAAGAACTTCACCAAGTCTGGGATGAAGTCACGCTCTGATGAAGGCAAGAAATTGGCCTTTGTTGGAGAATGGGTGACAGATGACAGTGCAAGTGATTCTGGCACTAACTCCAGTGGTGAAGAAGATGAAGAGTCCAGAGAAGAGGGACTTGCTGGCCTGGCAGTAGCACAATCTGTCCCTCCTCCATCAGCATTCCCTCCAACATGCTTTGTGGTTGTCTCTCAAGAAGAACAAGAGCGAGCATGGTATTCTGATGATGAGGATTCTACCACTTTGACTCTCGCCTGCACTCCAAAGTGCTTGATGGCCAGACCTGCTGAAGTTGAGGTGAGTGATTCTGACTCAGAATATGATCCTGATGAGAGGATTCAACTCTTGACTGCTCATTTGAAGCAAGCCATGCATTATCTTGAAAAATCTGTGTTGAGATGTGATTTGCTTCAAAAATCTCTTGATGCTTTGACTGCCAAATATGAGTCCTTAGAAACTGAGCATGATCTTGCACTAGGATCTAGTAAAGACATGTCTAAGAAACTTAATGTGCTTGAGGATGAAAATAGGGCTTTGAATGATTCTCTAAACATCCAACTTGATACATATCATGAGCTTAGAGAAAAACATGAATTGCTAGTTGCCAAAACTGCTTCATCTGATGCATTGCCTGTTGCCATTCCTGTTGATGCCTGTCCCACCGTTGTTGCATGTTCTGCTACTATGACTCCTGCTAGTGTTAATTTCTCCACTGAATGTGCCATGATTTATGAGGACACTAAGCATAACATGTCTACTAGCTGTGAGGATTTGGTTGACTTGACTTTGATTACTTCTAGCTCTAATGGTTCTTCTAGCAATGCTTATGTGTGCACTCCTGATAGTTGTAAATTTGCATTGGGTGCTAAAGAACTAGCTATTGAAAATGCTGAACTTAAGGCTAAGTTAGAAAAATTTGATAAAGGTCTTGGAAAGTGTTTTGAGGGAAGTCTTGTCTTGAATAAGATACTTGAGGAACAAAGAAAACCGGTCCAAAAGGGCGGCTTGGGTTTCACCCCTAAGAAATCAAAGGGGAAGAACAAGAAAGGTCCTCATATATCTTTCAAAGGGCAAGCTCCTCCCAAAAACAACAATCAATCTAACAACTCTGTGAATAAAAATTTGAACACTAGGAACGTGGCTCCTAGGAACTTTAATGGACACAACACTTGGAAAGGATCACCTAGGCACTATAACTCCACTTGGCAACACAGAAACAACACTGCTTGGCAATATGCTCCTAGGTACCAAAGACAATGGAATGGTCCTCCTAGGCAAGGCAAAACCCGGTATGGCTTCAACGACTTTGGTGCACCTAGACTCAACTCCTACGGTAGACCACTCCCTCCTAGGAAGCAAAACTGAAACACTCCCAATCCCAAACTCCCTAAGGTACATGTTGAGATATTTGGTAGCTATTCGATTAGAAAGAATGAGCGTGGAAGGTTGATTGCTAAGTACATTGGCATGAAATCTCAGAATGAGCACAAGGCACAAATTTGGATGCATAAATCTCTTGTTGCTTGCTTTGCTACCGGTTTGAAGGCTAACCCTCGGGGACCCATTGTTTGGGTTCCTGAGTCACAGAAATGATCTCATTCTTGTGACAGGTGAACTACCGAAGTGGAGGGCGCCATTGGGTCATTGACAGCGGGTGTACTCAACATATGACTAGCAACCCCCGGTTGTTCACCTCATTCAGGGAAGTGGGCAACTTTCCAAGCAAGATCACGTTCGGAGACGGTGGCAAAGGAGAGGTAAAAGGTGCTGGCACGGTAGCTATAACTCCTGATCTCTCTCTTGACAATGTGCTTCTTGTGGAAACTCTCAACTACAACTTGCTTTCAGTTGGTCAAATTTGCGACTTGGGTTTTCATTGTCACTTCACCCCTTTGGGCATGTCGGTTTTTGATATAAAAGAAAAACTTGTCTTCAAGGGCTTTCGTTTTCAAAACTTGTACTTTGTGAATTTTCATTCGGAAGCCTCATATCTCTCGACTTGCCTGCTTGCCAAAGTCACTCTTGATTGGCTTTGGCATAGGCGTCTTGGACATGTTGGCATGTCAAATTTAAACAAGCTTTTTAAAAATGAGTTGATACTTGGGGTGCAGGATGTAAAATTTGAAAAGGATAAGCTTTGCAGTGCCTGTCAGGCCGGCAAGCAAGTGGGCAATCCACATCCCATCAAGAGTGTTATGTCCACCACTTGTCCTCTTGAGCTTTTACACATGGATCTTTTTGGACCGACCACTTATGTGAGCATTGGAGGAAATCTTTACTGTCTTGTAATTGTTGATGATTACTCCAGGTTCACTTGGGTTTTCTTTGTTGCTGACAAAACTGTAGTTGGAAATATTTTGAAAACCTTTGCAAAGAAAGCTCAAAACAAATTTGATTGCAAAATAAAAGATGTGAGGAGTGACAATGGAACCGAGTTCTCTAACACTAACATTGAAAGTTTCTGTGATGAGTGTAGCATAGGGCATGAGTTTTCTGCCATTTACACCCCACAGCAAAATGGGGTTGTGGAAAGAAAGAACCGTACTCTGATTGAGATGGGAAGGACGATGCTGAATGAGTATGGGACTTCTGAGCTGTTCTGGGCAGAGGCAATCAACACAGCCTGTCATTGCATCAACAGGCTGTATCTCCACAAGTTTCTGAAGAAGACCTCCTATGAGCTACTTGTGGGGAGAAGACCCAATGTTTCCTACTTCAGAGTTTTTGGTTGCAAGGTGTACATAAAGAAGAAGAGGGAACACTTGGGAAAGTTTCAAAGCAGAGTGGACACTGGATTCTTTTTGGGATATTCTGCAAAGTCTAAAGCTTACAGAGTGTTCAATGAGAGAACTGCAGTGGTCGAGGAGAGTTCTGATGTTAAGTTTGATGAATCCAATGGTTCTCAAGATCAGCATGGAAATTTGGATGATGTGGGAGATGAACCACTGACGAAGGCAAAGGAGGAAATAGAGGTTGGAGACGTGATGCCTGAGGAGGTATCACAGGAGAGTGAGCCTGCACCACCACTCACTCCTGAGCTTGTGCTGGACTCAAGGGGAGCTTCACCTCAGACAGATAGTTCAAGTCTTGAACCAACCTCAGAGGCAGTTGGTGAGTCAGATAGAGAAACAGTTGAAGCTCCACCACAGTTGATCAAGTCTCATCACTCAATAGCTCGTGATCACCCAGCAGAACAAGTGATTGGGGACTTGAGTTCAGGTGTGCAGACACGATCTAGGATGGCAAATTTCTGTGAGCATCATGCATTTGTGTCAGAATTAGAGCCAAAGAAGGTTGAAGAAGCTCTAAAGGACCCAGACTGGATCAATGCTATGCATGAAGAGCTCAATAATTTTGAAAGAAACCAGGTGTGGACACTTGTGGTGAGGCCAAGCGACTGCAATGTGATTGGCACCAAGTGGATCTTTAAGAACAAGCAGGATGAGTTTGGACTTGTTGTCAGAAACAAGGCTCGCCTGGTGGCTCAGGGCTTCACTTAAGTAGAGGGTGTTGATTGTGGGGACACTTATGCTCCAGTGGCAAGACATGATGCTATAAGGTTGCTCTTGGCATTCTCAACTTGTCACAACATCATGCTGAAGCAAATGGATGTCAAGAGTGCCTTCTTGAATAGATACATTGGAGAATTAGTCTATGTTGAGCAACCCCTAGGATTTGAAGATCCTCAGTATCCCAACCATGTGTACAAGTTGTCCAAAGCACTATATGGTCTCAAGCAAGCTCCCAGGGCATGGTATGAAAGGCTAAGGGACTTCCTCATCACCAAGGGCTTCAAGGTCGGAAGGGTAGACAATACCCTGTTCACCAAGGTGGTCGGGGGAGACTTGTTCATATGCCAAGTCTATGTGGACGACATCATCTTCGGGAGCTCCAATGGTACAGTGGTGAATGAATTTAGTCAAATGATGGCGGCTGAGTTTGAGATGTCCATGATGGGCGAGCTGAACTTCTTCTTAGGCTTTCAAATTAAGCAACTCAAGACTGGAACTTTCATTTGCTAAGAGAAGTACATTCTGGACCTGCTCAAACGATTCAATATGAATGACTGCAAGCCAATCCGAACACCAATGGGGACGAACTGCCACCTCGACCTCAATCAAGAAGGTAACCCTGTGGACCCAAAGCTATATCGTTCTACGATTGGTGCATTGTTATACTTGACCGCATCTAGGCCCGACATTATGTTTAGTGTGTGTATGTGCGCTAGGTTCCAAGCCTCCCCTAGAGAAGTGCACTTGACTGCTGTGAAAAGAATTTTTAGATACTTGAAACACTCCACTAGCATAGGGTTATGGTTCCCTAAGGGTGCGCGATTTGAGCTCCTTGGCTATTCTGACTCAGATTATGCCGGGTGCAAGATTGATCGCAAGAGCACTTCAGGGGCTTGTCACTTCTTAGGAAGATGTCTTGTGTCATGGGCTTCCAAGAAACAGAACTCTGTGGCGCTATTTACCGCTGAGGCTGAGTACATAGCGGCAGGGAGTAGCTGTGCACAACTCTTATACCTGACACAGTCTCTTTATGACTTTGGAATAAAACTGGACCACGTGCCTCTTCTTTGTGATAATGAAAGCGCTGTAAAGATCGCCAACAATCTGGTCTAACACTCACGCACCAAGCATATCGATGTTAGACATCACTTTCTTCGGGATCACGTGATGAAGGGCGATATCGTGCTTGAGCACGTGAGGACAGAAGATCAATTGGCCGACATCTTTACCAAGCCACTAGATGAGGCACGGTTTTGCAAGCTAAGAAACGAACTCAACATACTAGATAGGTCCAACATTGCTTGAGTTGGTCGTGGGGCCTTGTGTGTGAACCTCGCAACATCAAATTGAATTTGAAATAGTCTCTAGGCTTTGCTTGTTATACTTTCTTTAAATCTAGCTAATGTGAGAACTCATATGATCTTGATGGCTTGATCTAGGTAGACTGTCACTTTGCTCAATTCTTGCTTTAATCTAATACATTGCTTAAATTGGAATCTTGGAGCTTTTTGCTAGATATGTCAAAGCCCATTGAATCTCTTTATGCTCAACACTATCTTAAATGAACTTGTGCTTCTAGTCCTAAGTTTGCTATCATATTTCACTTGTCTCTTGCCATGACTAGAAATGAGCAACTCTTTTAAATGTTTGAGCAAATTGTAAAATATGTTAAAATGTAAAATAAGGCCAAAATGGGCCATACATGTCTCACCAATGACTCCTCAATGAGATAGCTTGCCATTGCACTAGGCATGAACTCAGGGGAGCTTTGGATGACCAAGATGCTAATTCCTTCAGTGTCATGCTGGGTGGCATCGCCAAAGGCTTGAGACATGGCACTTAAATATTGCAAGTCATTTAAAAAAAAATTCGCTCAACAAAATATTTTTTTTAAGTCTCGAATTTGGACTTGGTGGAGACTTTGTGCAATGTGGTATGCGTGCTCTGGTTCTAGATTGCATCTTGTGACTTCTATTAGTGGCATAAGCACAACTAGATACTATAGGCCTTTGATCATCTAAATCTTGCTCTAGGTGTAACATTACTTGAACATCATTTAAAAATGAGCTTTTATTGGTCTTTGTGACATGTTAGACCTAGAGATGGCTTGATTGTGAAATCTGGTTGATCACCAAGGAGATTTAAGTTTGTATGACTCCCAATGCTCATGAGATAGTCTCTTGATTCGTATTTGCTCATGTTGACTTGCTTTTGTATGTCTTTATTGGTTCTTGATGACAAAGGGGGAGAAATGTGAAATCTATCTCATGCTCTAACTTGAATGACAAAGGGAAGAATTTGCTTGCCTACTAGCTTGCTATGTGGATTTGCATCATGTGTATTTCATTGAAATTTTCTTTTCCAAGTGGCATCTTTGCATTGATCTAGGGGGAGCTATCGTAGTTTGGCATACATCTATTTTATTCAAATTGGCCTAGGTTGCATTGTGCTCTAATGTAGATCATCAAGTGGTTTCAATTCAATCCTCATATGCACCTTAGTGGACTAACCGATGGAGCTAACCCACTGCATCCGAAGACACTTGTTTTGTGTTGTCTTTGTTGAGATAGATTTACAGATGTTGTCATCAATTACCAAAAAGGGGGAGATTGAAAGCTCAAACTCCCAAGGGCTTGATTTATTTTGGTAATTGATGCCAACTGTACCTAAAGCACATCACACCAAGGCTAAGGACACATGTTTTCTAGTTCTTGTATTTTCCTTGTGTGCATGTGGAGTAGTTCCTATAGGCTTGTGTCCATCGTCTCTCTGGTTGCAGGGTCCCACTGAGCACATGATTCTAAGTCTTCATCTCTAAGTGGGCCAAGAGGGTTCCTCCCAGTTTGTCGGTTGGTGAGATTCGCGAGGGTTTCGATCAGGTACACCTGTCCCGGTTCGAGAGGGTTCCGAGAGCTAGTTGTCCGGAGTTTCGTAGCCACTAAGTCATCCAAAAACCGAAATCCTTTGTGTGCGCGAACCTTCCCGCCCATTGAGCTTAAGTTTGGCGCCAAATATTTCTAAATCTTCAAAAATATTTTTATTCGGGCAATGCTACAGAAATAGAGGATCTTGTGGGCTGCTGGCCGAGCTGGGCAACTGGGCCCCGACAGTCCGGCCCATTGGCCCGGACAGTCCGGCCCAAGTGGCCCGGCTCGGCCTCCGTGGCAGATCTGTAGTATTTCACATTTTTGAGAGCCTTTCTATGCTCGGATTAAAAATATCAAAACATGAAAGTTGTAGAAAATTTCAAAGCACATCTTTTTTATGTTGACAAGTTTTTCATTTGAGCAACATAAAAAATCATATAAAATCGGGAAGCTTTCAGCAGCCTGGGAACCTGGGAACCTGACGAATTTATGCCTTCGGCCGGACTGTCCGGCCCAAGTGTTATTTTTCCCCAGCTTGCAATTTCAATTTCCAGAAAAACCCTGCCTTCGGCCGGACTGTCCGGCCTCGACATCCGGACTGTCCGGACGCTGTTGTGTCTCCTCTGTCTGGAATCGTATTTTGTACAGGGAGCGCTTGCCTTCGTCTGGACTGTCCGGGAGTTGTCCGGGGGTTGTCCGGCCCAATGGTTAAATCTGGATCTGAGATCTATTTTCTAGGGTTTCGAAGTGGGGGACTATATAAGGGTTGTCCTGGTTGAGGGAGAGAATTGAGAGGCTCATTTGCAACCCTAGCCACCCATCCCAAGTGAGAGAGAGCTCTCCCATGGTGCTTCTCCTCCAAGGGGTCTCCATGAGTGTTTGATAGAAGGAGGAGTGAGAGAGAGAAGAAGAAGAGAGGAAGAAGAAGGTGAGCAACCCCCTTACCTCCTCTCCATCCATCCCCAAGGTGTGTGCCTCTCCCATGGAGCCTTTGGTCTAGGGTCTCCATAGTTGTGAGAGGTGTGGTGAGATGTTTGGTCTTCAATCTTGTGATCTTTGGGACTCTACTTCCGGAAGGAGATCAACGCCAAGCTTTCGTCTACAACAACTCAATCTTCGACACCAATGAAGCCCTTTGGTTGAACCGGAGGCCACCTCCTTGTGTGGGGTGCATTGCTTGGAGAAAAATCCGCCCTTTGTGACCCTTCGGTGGTGCAAGGCCGGTCGGTGACCCTTCAAGGTGCGTGAAGAAATCCGCCCTTTGTGACCCTTCGGTGGTGCGAGGCCGGTCGGTGACCCTTCGGTGGTGCCGGTGAAGAAATCCTTCTTGTGGCCCTTCGGAGGTGTGAGAAGGTCGGTGACCCTTCGGTGGTGCTGGTGTGGTGTGTGAGGTCTTTCCACCTTTGGGAAGAGCTCGCCTCTTGTACGGGTTTGGATTTCGCCCACCATTCGTTGGTGAAGAGCTTCGACTAGTGGATCGGGCAAAAAGGTCGAGAGAGACCTTGGCTTTCACTTGTGAAAGCTTGCCTAACGGTGAGTAGGAGCTTGCTCCGAACATCGGGAAACACACGGTTGTCTCTTGTCTCCATCCCTTTACATTTCCGCACCTTTACTTTCATGCATATCTTGTGTTTGATGAACTGCCTAGCTAGAACTTCGCTCATATTCGCTTCCGCTAACTAGCATCATAGGCTCTACCGATTACTTGGGTCACCAATTTGACTAACCACTAGCGCAATCAAAGTTGGAGTTAAAAATTGAATAAGGCCGATTCTCCCCCCCTCTCGGCCTGAGATCCCTTCAAACCCTTTCGAGCTAGTTCATCACTGTCAGTTCATAGAGAAACGGCAATGATAACTTATCATAACCAGTTCATAAGAACCACGACCGAAAAAGTGGTAGAGAGCTTAAGCGGTGATAAGCCCCACTACCGATTTGTGTCTTGAAGTGGTACTGATTTGTGAACTCTACTATAAAAAGTTGCTTCATTTTCTTCCTCATGTTCCTGTCATTTCTTCATTTTCATTTTTTCCCATTTTCAACGAGATGTGATTAATGGATGTAGCTCTGTTGGCTTCGTTTTATCGTGTTTATGTATGTAGCCCTGGTGGAACTAACAATTCAAACCCTAATCCACACCGCTGCATCTCCTCTTTTTGTCGGATCTCCCTCCTCCTCCGCCTCACTCCCTTTTCCATGGTTTCTCCACCACACTGCCTACCTTTCTACTTCGTCCCTTGCCAATGGGATATGGCAGCTAGGGTACATTCACGTTCTATGAGCATTCGCCCTCCTCCCACTGCATCATCCCCTCTGAAAATTCATCCCCAGCCACGTCGTACCCTCCGAGATTCTCCCCCACTCCCAACCTGCACCCTCTCGATGACACCAACCTTTGCCTCATCGCCTCCACCGTGACGCTACAACGTCGAGTTCCACGTTGCACCAAATCGCGCCTTGTTGCCTCCACCTTGGCGTCGTCACGCCCAACATCGAGCTCAGGCTTCGACTCTGGCTATGATTGAGGAGATCGTGCCACCCCTTTGGCTACATCAACAACATTGACTATCAGTGTGGCTACTAGTTGGAGCAGGAGCGGGATTCCGACATCAACAAGTTTGATACAACAAGGTAATGGGTGTCAAGTGCTATGGTCCCACTAGTCTTTGTCAGCCTCGTCAAACCGGGAGTCATAGTCGAGCTGTTTCCCGGCTGATGTTTTAAAAACGGAAAGGAGGAAAACAACCGTGAGTATAATTGTACTCCACAAGTCAAGAAAGTATGCAATGAGGTATTGTACAAATGAAGGCTTGGGTGTTTTACATAAATGCGAGTTTGGAACTTTGTCTGGTTTTTGAAAAGCAAGTTTCACAAAAATCAGTTATTTATCTTGGGAGCATCTCAAAATCTATGTCGATAGGCCGCTTGCCATGACGATGTTTTCCCAATCACTTGTGACACTGTTGGTACGCTGAAACCCAATGTACACTCGATAGTAGGATTCTTTTATGTGCGTGAATTTGTTGGTAAGCTGAACTTAATCCAACGTGCAAAGACTACGAATTAGCATCTCAGTCCATCGAGTCACAAGAAAAACCTTCTTTTGGCCTTTAACGGCCATTCCCAAACTCTTTCCGAAATCATTTTCTTAAAACTGGGCTTTCGGAAAAGAAGAACCAACCATATGAATACTCCCTTTGCACGCTCATACCCACGAGCACGGTTTAACTCTGAAGAGTGAGTACACTTTAGCCTTGAGAGATTTCGCATCAAGGTGTGTAACCACAAAGCCGTAAGATCACAACTCTAGTAGTGTCCTCCAGAAAGCCACTGCTAGCTAGCATTTAGAGCTAGTGAACTAAGCTTGTCCATAACAGAGCTCGATGGTATACTTGTAACTTGTAAGGGCTTAGTTCATATGTTCATATGATGAGTAGTTCTTATACTAGAAGAGGAACAATTGTTCTTTAGCCCCATTCTTAAAATGGGTGCGTACATACCTTCCGTCAAGTGGCAAAAGGATTCCTTCCTAGTCAGAATGTTTTAGGGGAGAGAGAAAATATAACCCATCCACAGAGTCACCCATAATACCTTATTTTCACAACACACATTTGTAACCATTTCTCAACATTACAGGAGGGGAATGAACATCATTTTATTTTAAAGGACTAACTACACACTACCAAATACTTCATTTTTATACTTATCATTCACCTTTACAAGATTCTAGTGAAACCTTTAAATAAGACAAATGGCTCATTCCATATGCGTCAAGGGGATTTGCCTTGGACTCGAATTAGGTGCGGATCTTCTTCTACAGCAGAGAAACCTAGGGAGACCTTCTGGCTCCTACTTGCCTCAAGCACCCACATACAATATCAAACAAGCTGATATAAGACATAAAAAACTTTTTTGATAATTTTAAAATCAAGTGGAAAATGAAATGAGTTTGATGTATATGATTTTTAACCTAATTTCCCTATCTTCTAGAATTTTAGATACTAAAATACAATATATTCAGTGGAGGGTAATATTTGTATAAAATACAACAAGATTTCTAGTATTTTACAAAAATCTTTAGAGGCTGTATACTATGTTTTGAAGGTCATTTCTTCCTTCGGTAATTGGAAAAGGAAAGTAAGGAAAAAAGGATTCAGTGAGATTGCAGGCCAACCCCTAGTGCGCCGTGAACCGTGATGGCACAAACGAAAGGATAGCCGCGAGAAGAGCCAAATGGCGAGGGAGTTCGTCCAGCTATAGCACCCCACTTTTCTCACCCATTTTCTTACCCAAAGCCTCTCATTTCCAGGTGGGACCTGGCCCCGCTTGTCACCCACACATAGCAGCCCTATTTAAGGCCCCAACCAGCCATCCCCCACCTCTCTATAGCCCTATTTCTGCTTCCTTCTCCTGCTGCTCGAGCTGAGAAGAACAGCAGCAGTTCATCCATCCCTCCACCCTCAAATCCACTTAGATACTTGGAGAGAGCTTGTCAAAACCAAGCTCTCCAGCACCTGAGCTCCCCACACCTTTGACGGCATTCGCATGCACGAAGGATTCGGTGAGTTCTATCCCATTTTCGTCACCACCCAAGTTCTGAGCTTACAGCAGCGAGAACTCACTTAGTTCTTCCCTTTACTGCCATCTCTTGTGTCCCCAAGCCTAAGGGAGATTCTTGGGAGGTTCTTCATCACTTGGAAGAGTGAAGGAGCAGTGGGAGAAGCATCAACAAGGAGGGGAAGGTAGCAGCAGGAAGGACGCGACATCAGCAAGAAGAAGGAGGCAGCTGTTGAGCTTCATCCTCTTAGACCTCTCCATCCTCTCGACGTCCAACCCTAAGCAAGGCACCCCTTGCTTGGTAAGAATCTTAGAAAATCTCTTCTCCATTCCTTGCATCATCTAGGCCCATTCATAAGTTCATCTTTGAGCTAAACCGAGCCTAAGTACAGCAGTCTCAAACCCATTCAGTTTTAGTCTGTATCCAGAAACAGCCACTCAGTAAATAATTTCTATAAAATCAACCGTAGCCCGGATCGAGAAGTGTTCTACATGAAAGTTGTTCGCCATGAAATTCTGTACAACTTTCATGTTGACCCCGGGCTTAGCCGAGCTTGTCCTCTGCCTCAAAAATAGCCTGCACTGAGAGACGTACCTGCTGAGTGACTTACCCGAGCTAAACCTATTAGAGCCCGACCAAGACCTTGCCTTAGCGAGCTAAGATAAGTCACAACCGATCTATGGTAACCCTTATTTAGCAAAGGACAGCCTCCCCTGACAAGTAGGCTCAGACCCGAGCTACCTTGAACATTTCCGAGCTTCCTATTCCCAGCCCGAGCTACCCATAGCACCCTGACTTAGTCATATCTCACTCATCCGAGCTCGGATTTGAGTGATTCTTTTTGCAAAACCTGCATTAGCTCATGAACTTTCTGAGATATTATGTTGTTCCATGCTTCTCTGTGTTTTGGTATTTTATTTGGATTTTAGTTGATGTGCTTGTTACCGAAACAATAGGAAACGACGTTCCGGAGGAGCCCGGACATGAGCAAGCTGCTCTCCCTTTCGATGACCAGCAACAAGGCACTTATTACTCCCCTTATTTGACTCAATCATGTTGAACTCTATTTACTTGCATTACTTTGATTATGTTCTAGCAACGTTGCATGCTAGTTTCTATATGATATTTGATGGGTAGAAGTAGTTATTTTCTACTAGTGGTCAGTTTATTAATTGGTTGATACATCCATTCCTTGATAGCCTAAGTGGGTACTATCTATCTATGGATGTGTCACGAATGCTTAGACTTGCTTAGAGTCCACGTGGTTGAGAGCAATGCTTGATTATGATATCTTGATGATGATTGGATGTGAGGATTTGGAGTTGTGCCGGAACGGGTGATAGGAGATGACGGGAGGAAAGATCCCGGTCATGTAGCCCGGTTCAAGCAATTAAAGACCGAACATGGTGCCATCATTTCGAGCTACTATACGTACGACCACACGTGTATTATGGGGACACCTAGCCGACTTTATGTGCGTGCTTGCATCGTTGGTGATCATTGGGGCTATTGTTGTTTATTCGCTTGTGTTTTGTTGATGGGGACCTCCCAGGAGCCGCTTCTTAGCTATGGGTAGCTTCCGTGGGGGCTCAGGGACGGCTGGATCGAAGGCCCTGAGTAACGTCCACAGCAACGGTTAACTCCATTGAACCACAACACGGCACGTGGAACAGTGGGCTACAGTTATCGGGCGATCTAATGATCTGGCATGTACATCTAGGAGGCTTCGGCATGGCTTGTTGTGTCGTGTGGGTAAAGTCGTACACCTCTGCAGAGTTCTGAACTGTTCGAACAGCCGCGCCCCTTGGTTTAGGGATGAAAGCTCATTAAATCGAGACACTTCGGTTAGCACTTGGGTTTTGGGTTGGTTATGGTATGGACCGGGCTATGTTTCCGAGCACTGGGTTGCTCGTGGTGATCGGTCGGATAGAGACCGGGGACGGATAGAGTCCCGTTGATGTTATGGTCGGATAGAGACCATGGGCGGATAGAGCCCGGTGATTTGATCTTGATGAAATTGAATATGTTACACTTAATGATGTTACTGTTGGATCAAAAGTCTTTACATGCTTTTCCTCAAATGCCATTTACAATCTACTTAAGTTTACGTCTTTTAAATGCGCTTTATGCTGAAATGGTCTTGCTAGCCTTTCAGTTGATATCTACTATGCATGAACAAGGCTATAAGTACCTTATAGTGCTGAGTACCATCTGTACTCAACCAATGTGCTGATAATTATTGCAGGTGATAGTGACCCCACGCTTGAGTACCACTATCAAGCGGCGAATGACGACGCTAGTGGGCACGGTGCTGAGTACTACTTATTCCGCTGCGTACACTCTGAACTATATTAAACTTATTTGTATGGACAACAGTCCATACCTTTTTGTAATATAAGGTCGTGACCATTTGCTTATGTGCTGTGATTATCGATCCAAATAAGGATATGTGTGTAATGGTAGTTGATCTTGGGAGCCGTTACTGAAGCACATATCGAGTACCCGAGTTCGCACTCGTTTTAATAGAGATTGCTTGTGCTATGCAACCGGATTGGATGTTAACATACTCAGCTCACCCTAGGTCGGCCCGTATGTTAGTATTCAGCCCGTGCATTTCGAAACCGAACTATATCTCTAATAAGCCGAGTGAAAACTAGGGGGTACTCCACAGTTGCAGCGAGACAAGAGTCAGTTTAATTGATCTCAAGGCATGCATCGAGGTATATGAAATAGTCGATCACGTCAAGACGATTGCCTCCTTCTAGTCGTTCATTGTCGCCAGCTCCTAGCTGATCGTAGTTAATCGATGGTCATCGTACATATTTCTATAAAGAAAATAGTCAATCTCATGACCTTCTCATCGTCGCCAATCAGCGCGGCAACAACTGCATCAACGGCTCTGCGGCATCGACATGTCTAGGGGTAGAACAATGTGTGTCGGTGTGCTAGCACCACTGTAAAGATCCTAGGCCGAGAGGGGGGTGAATCGGCACTTTTAAATTTTACTTTTCTCAATTCGCTTGCTTAGTTAGTCAAATTAAGAACACAAGCTATCAATGGATTTAGAGTCTAGTTATGGAAGCGATCACAAATAGGCACAGGTAACTACTAGGAGGCTCGATGGCACTCACATGCAAACGATCAAATCAATATGCGGAAGTAAATGAGTGAGACAAGAAGGCGCAAACCGAGTTGTTTTCCGAAGTTCGGTGCTCAACACAAGAACACTTACGTCTCCGTTGAGGAAACTTCTCACACAGAGAAGTCGGGACTCTCTCGTCCCTAGCCCTCAATCCACTCGTGGTAGCTCTTCACCAACACATGGTAGGCGAGCTTCAAACCTTCACACGGAAGCAAGTTCTCTCACACTCGAGAGCTCTCACACCCCACCGGCACCCACACACGGCACCGACCACAGACACACGGTGGATTTCACCTCAACACATGAGGTACCCCCAACACATGGAGGATTTGGCTCCGACACACGGACACCTTGGCACCACCGACACACGGAGGTGGCCGCCGACACACGGCGGACTTGTGGCTCCAACGGATGGAGAGGATGCACCCCTACACAAGGCGGTGACCACCAACGGGTGGTGGGTTTGCGGCACGGTTGATGTAGTCGTTCGGTTGATGAAGCTCGTGGCGTGACGACGATCTCTCCGGTGGCGAAGTCCCAAGAGCACAAGATCGGAGACCGTCTCTCACCACTACCTCTTCTCTCCCACCATGGAAACTAGGGCAAGAACACCATGGGAGAAGGGGCAAACCTTGGGGATGGATGAGAGGAGGTAGGGGGCACCTTCTTCTTCCTCTTCCTCTCTTCTTCTCCCTCTCAATCTCTCAAGCACATGGAACCCTAGGTGGAGATGGGAACCATGGGAGGAGCTCTCTTGGTGGCTAAGGGCAATGGGTGGCTGCTAGATTAGGCTCTCTCAAATTTCTCCCGTGCTCCAAGCCCCTATTTATAGGCACAAGGCGAAACCCTAACAATGGACGGCTCAGATTCATTTTCTCGAGATCTAGATCAATCCATCGGACCCCGTCCGGAGCTCATCGGACGCCGTCCGATTAGATTTTGTCCCAAATTCGTACCCGACAAGCTCCAGTACGCACCCTGAACAAACACTAAAAAATTCATAACTTTTGCTCCCGAACTCCGTTTTTTATGATCTTGGGCATTCCGGAAAGCTAAGAGAAAGGGCTATCCAACTAACTAAGTTTCACCACCTATTTCTAAAAGGATAGACCCTAAATTCTATAGAAACTACTCTCCGGCACCCTCGGACACGTCTCTCTCTCTCGGCTTCGTCTAGGGCTTCGATTTTTGGACTTTGTCGCTTTGTGGACTCGGTGGGAACACTTGGAATAGCTTAGGCGGGAACCCAGGTGACTTAGGCGCTAAGAAACCCTTGGACAGCTGAAAAGTGGCTTCCGGAGACTTCTTGGCACTTTCGAAGACTTAGGCACTAAGAAACCCAAACCTTGGACAGCTATCTCACTCAGGAATTCTCTCGAACCCTGGACATCTGGCATCTCTTGAACCCGCTCGAACTCGCTCAGATGAACTGGAACTTGTGCTCAGTGGGACGTACAACCAGTGAGATGAGCTTGCAGACATCAATGGGCCGGATGGGACAGAAACAGACACGCACACAAGAAAAATAGAAGAACTAGCAAATAACATCCTTAGCCTTGATGCGATCCGTCGAGACCCAGTTGGCATCAATTACCAAAACATTAAGCCCAAGGGAGGCTTGATCTTACAATCTCCCCCTTTTTGGTAATTGATGACAACACTTGCAAATCCAATATGACAAAGCACAAATACAATCTCTGGTGCAATGGGTTAGCTCAGAAACATTGCTCCATGCCAATGCAAGAATAGACATAAGCTCCCCCTAAATCAATGCATACTACTTGAGAATACTATCACATCATCCTAGGAGCAAAGCATCTCCTAAGATATCACTTGTAACCCGAAGTCAATTCTCCCCCCGTTGCATCCCAAAACATGACAATGCCCAATTTGTTTCCAAAGCATGGATTTGCAATTATTTCTCCCCCTTTGGCATCAATGACCACAAAGTAGTAAAACATGGGATTAACAGCAAATTAAGAGCTTTGGAGGTTATACTAGTGCAAACACGCCCACAAATCCACCACACTCAAACTCTAGCCATCTCAAGGTCACAATGTCACAAGATCAACTCAAGCACAATTGTTAGATGTGTAATTCAAGTTATTATGACCTAAAGTAGGTATAGGATGAACAATAGTTAGAGTATCAAGAGTTGCTCCAAAACTCAAAGAGGACACAAGATGCACCAAAGCATTAGAAGATGCAATCCAAACTACACATGCTAGCATAGTGCCTATTTGAGACTAAATCATTTTGGTTGAGCTCATTCGAAAAACTTTCACATTTTCCACTTTGTATTTTCTCAAATTTACCATGTCTCAAACCATAGGCGACGTCACCCAGCATAACACTGAAGATGAACGTTTCGGTCATCCAAAGCTTCCCCTAAGTTCATGCCTAGTGCCATGGCAAGCTATCTCATCGAGGAGACATTGGTGAGACAAATATGACCAATTGTGGTCTTATTCATATTTTAGTACATTTTGCAAATTTTGGCTCAACATTTTCTCAAAATTGCTCAATTTAGCAAGTAAAGACATGTGCAAAATGAAAGAACACAATCTAGACTTAGAAGCATATGGTCAACCAAAGAGTTTAGAGCAATCAAATGAAACTAGAAGCTATAGCCCTCCTAACATATGCTCATGGCTTCCAATTGCATGACATATTGAATTAAGCACAAGTTAAGCTAGTGACAAGGTAAACACATACTATAGCTATCAATTTTCATGTGATGAACATATAGACAATGAATAACATCCAGTATAACAAACAAAGAACCTAAATGTTCAAACTGGCTTCAAAAGATTTGTAATGAATGATATAGCCACACGACCATCTCAGGCAATGTTTGACTTGTCTAAAATGTTTAATTCGTTTCTCAATTTGCAGAATCGTGCCTCATCGAGTGGCTTGGTAAAAATATCGGCAAGCTGGTCCTCCGTCCGCACGTGTTCAAGCACAATGTCGCCCTTCGCCACATGGTCCCGAAGGAAGTGGTGACGGACATCAATATGTTTGGTCCGTGAGTGTTGGACTGGGTTGCACGCTATCTTCACCGTGCTCTCGTTGTCGCATAGGAGAGGCACATGATCAAGTTTAAGCCCAAAGTCAAACAGTGATTGTGTCAAGTAAATAAGTTGTACACAGCAACTCCCTGCCGCTATATACTCAGCCCCAACAGTAGATAGCGCCACGGAGTTCTGTTTCTTTGACGCCCAAGACACAAGACACCTACCCAAAAAGTGACAAGCCCTGGAAGTGCTTTTGCGATCAATCTTGCACCCGGCGTAATCTGAGTCAGAATAGCCTAGGAGCTCAAACCGCGCACCCTTCGGGAACCAAAGGCCTATGCTAGGTGTGTGTTTCAGATATCGAAGGATTCGTTTCACAGCAGTCATATGCATTTCTCTAGGGGAGGCTTGAAATCTAGCGCACGTGCACACACTAAACATGATGTCCGGCCTAGATACAGTCAAATAGAGCAAAGCATCAATCATTGAACGGTAAAGCTTTTGGTCAACATGTTTACCTTCTTTGTTGAGGTCGAGGTGGCAATTTGTCCCCATTGGTGTCCGGATTGACTTGCAGTCACTCATGTTGAAGCGTTTGAGCAGGTCGTGGATGTACTTCTCCTGGGATATGAATGTCCCTGTCTTGAGTTGCTTGATTTGAAATCCCAAGAAGAAGTTCAATTCTCCCATCATCGACATCTCGAACTCCTTGCTCATCAGGTCGCTGAACTCTTTGACCAAGTACTCCTTTGTGCTACCGAAGATGATGTCATCCACATAGACTGGCGCAGAAATAGATCTCCATCCACCACCTTGGTGAATAGGGTCGAGTCAACTCTTCCAACTATGAAGCCCTTGGAGATGAGAAAATCCCTTAGCCTTTCATACCATGCCCTGGGAGCTTGGTTGAGGCCATACAGAGCTTTCGACAGTTTGAACACATGATCTGGGTGCTGAGGGTCCTCGAAGCCTGGAGGTTGCTCAACATACACTAGCTCTCCAATGTACCCGTTGAGGAAGACACTCTTCACATCCATCTGCTTGAGGACGATGTTGTGACACGTTGCAAATGCCACAAGCAGTTTGATAGCATTCAGACGGGCCACGGGAGCATAGGTGTCACCGCAGTCAACTCCCTCGATCTGTGTGAAGCCCTGAGCGACCAGCCTAGCCTTGTTGCGCACTACCAAGCCAAACTCATCTTGCTTGTTCTTGAATACCCACTTGGTGCCAATCACGTTGCAGTCGCTTGGCCTTTTCACCAAGGTCCAGACTTTGTTCCTCTCAAAGTTGTTCAGCTCCTCGTGCATTGCATTTATCCAGTCTGGATCACTCAGTGCCTCCTCCACTTTCTTTGGCTCAAGCTCAGACACAAACCCCGTGTGCTCACAGAGGCTTGCCAAAGTACAGACCTCACTGACACTGGCTGTTCTTGACCTTGTTTGCACACCTTGAGTCAAATCCCCAATCACTTGATCAGCTAGATGATCACGAGCAATGGTGTGATGGGTCTTCATCAACTGAGGTGGCAGCTCGGCTGACTGTGCATCTGGCTCACAAGCTGTCTCTGCCTCTGGAGCCTGATCGAGACTTGAGCTGTCCTCCTGAGGTGAGACTCCCCCTGACTCTGGCACTGGTTCAGGGGTGAGAGGTGGTGGAACAGTCTCGGTCTCCCTCTGAGCCTCTACTGGCCTCACATCACCAGCTGGCATCTCCTCCACCGCTCTAGCCAGCTGCTCACCATCCACATCATCCAGGTTCTCATGCTCCCCTTGGCTCCCATTTGACTCATCGAACTTTACATCGCAGGTCTCTTCGATCTGACCACTGCCCTCATTTTACACCCTGAAGGAAGACCCTCTGGCTGAGTACCCCAAGAAGACTCCAGTGTCCACTCTGCTCTGAAACTTGCCCAAGTACTCCCGCTTCTTCTTGATGTAGACCTTGCAGCCAAAAACCCTGAAGTAGGACACATTGGGTCGTCTTCCCACTAGCAGCTCATAGTACGTCTTCTTCAGGAGCTTGTGGAGGTATAGCCTGTTGATGCAGTGACAGGCTGTGTTGATTACTTCTGCCCAGAACAGATGTGAAGTCTTGTATTCATCTAACATTGTCCTCGCCATTTCAATGAGTGTCCTGTTCTTCCTCTCAACCACCCCATTTTGCTGAGGAGTGTAGGTGGCTGAGAACTGGTGATCAATTCCTAGCTCATCACAGAACAGCTCAACAGAAGTGTTAGTGAACTCCGTTCCATTGTCACTTCTCACCTTCTTGAGGGTACAATCAAAAGCATTTTGGGCTTTCTTTACAAACTTTTTGAAAACATCTCCAGTCGGAGTTTTGTCAGGAAAAAAGAAAACCCAAGTGTATCGGAAGAAGTCATCAACAATGACCAAGCAATAAAGATTTCCCCCGATACTCACATATGTTGTTGGCCCGAAAAGATCCATGTGTATAAGCTCGAGAGGTCGAGATGTAGACATGACATTCTTGGCAGGATGTGAGCTTGCCACTTGCTTGCCGGCCTGACAGGCACTACAAAGCTTGTCTTTCTCGAATGTCACATCTTACACCCGAAGAACCAACTCGTTTTTGAAAAGTTTTTTCAAATTCGCCATGCCAACATGCCCAAGACGCCTATGCCAAAACCAACCAAGAGAGACTTTGGCGACAAGGCAAGTCGAGACGGATGCAGCAGGCTCATCAAAGTTCACAAGAAACAAGTTTTCAAAACGAAAGCCTTTGAAAACAAGTTTTCCATTTTTGTCCAAAACCAACAAACCCTCAGGTGAGAAATTACAATGGAACCCCAAATCACATATTTGGGCAACAGAGAGAAGATTATAGCTCAAAGTCTTCACTAGTAGCACATTGTCAATTGAAAGATCTGAAGAGATTGCTACCTTTCCAACTCCAAGCACCTTGCTCTTGCTTCCATCTCCAAAAGTGACCTTGGGGGGAATCTTGCCTTCCTCCCCTATTGAGGTGAACAACCGGGGGTTGCCGGTCATGTGTTGGGTGCACCCGCTGTCGATTATCCAATGGCACCCTCCACTCCGGTAGTTCACCTGTCATGAGAAAAGATCACTTATGTGACTCAGAGACCCACACAGGAGGTCCCCGAGGGTTAGCCTTCAAACCAGAAGCAACATAAGCAAAACGATCAATCAATAATTTAGACACCCAAACATGTGTCTTGTGCTCATTCTCAACCCTCAAGCCAGCATATCTAGCAACTACCTTACCCTTGTCATTCATCCTAAGCAAATAGTGGTCATACAACTCAGCATGAGCTCTTGTAAGCTTGGGTTTGGTGTGCTTGGGAATGTTCCTAGCTTGGTTCCTAGGTGGGGCTTGCCTAGCAAAATTTTGTCTAGGAGGACCGTTCCAGAAGCTAGGTGGAGGAGGAGCTTGCCAAATGTTGTATGGCGTAGGAGGAGAACCATTCCAATTGTTGTACCTAGAAACATATTGCCAAGCATATTGGTTCCTAGGTTGCCATGTCGTGGAATTATAGTGCCTAGAAGGTCCTTGCCAAGTGTTGAGTCTAGAATTATGCCATGTGTTGTGCCCATTGTGCATCCTAGAAACATTGTTGCTAGTGTGCAAGTTGTTAGACTCAGAGTTGCTTCTCTTCTTAGGATGAGCATGATAGTAACCTTGCCTACTGGTAGATGCTCAAGGAACACTTGATTTCTTCCTCCCCTTTGGCTTCTCAAGGGTAAAACCCAAGCCACCCTTTTGGGAAGGTTTTCTTTGTGCCTTGAGCATCTTATTCAAGGCTAGGCTACCCTCATAGCACTTCCCAAGTCCTTTATCAAATTTCTCAAGTTTAGCTCTAAGTTCACCATTCTCAATAGCTAGTTCCCTAGCGGCTAAAGCAAATTTACAATTGTCAGGAGTACAATCATGAGCATTGCTAGAGGAACCACTAGAGTTAGAAGCAATCAGGGTCAAGTCAATCAAGTCATCACAAGAAGTAGAGCTATCAATTCTAAGTGGTGCAGCAGTTATGGCACAAGCAGGAGCATCATCAACAACATCACTAGAAACAGGCAAGGTAGCAGGCAAATTATCAACCAAAGCATGACAGTCAGAAACATCAACAGATTGAGCGACAGGCAAAGCAATCATGGAAGCATTATCGGCTACAAGCCGCTCATTACTAGCCCTAATCTCATGAATTGTAACAAGAAGATGTTCTACCGACTCATTCATAACCCTATTTTCTTCTTCAACCACATTTGACTTCTTAATCATAGCATTACTAGAGCCTACCATGATGTCATGTTCAGTTTCTAATGATTCATGCTTAGACACAAGATTATTGAACCTAGCATCCAAATTGTTAAGACGCTCCTGAAGCCTCATGCTTCTTGATCTTTCCTTTTCAAGAAATTCAAGTGCTTGTGCAAGATAAGCTTGAGCAATTTCCTCCTCAACATCGGGATCAGAGTCAGAGTCACAAACCTCGTTGGTAGTTGGCTTGGCCATCAAGCACTTGGCGATGTCAGTCGGAGTCGATGTCGCCTTTGGTGTGGTGGAAGTAGAAGAAGCAGACTCATCATCGGAGTACCACACTTGAGGCTCGGTGACGGCCATGAGGCATCTTGGAGGGAAGGCTGGCGGTGGTGGCACGGCCTGAGTGATTGCCATGCCGGCCAATCCTTGGCCACTTGACTCCTCCTCGTCATCAGAAGCTGGAGAGTCACTAGAGCTGTCGTCTGTGACCCACTCTCCCACAAAAGCCAGCCTCTTGCCTTGCTTGGAGAAGCCCTTGAAGCCTGACTTTTGAAAACTCTTCCTCCTGTCTTTCCCTTTGTGTTTCAGTTTCTCACCATCACCGCTATCCTTTCCCTTCTCCTTGTACTTGATGTTTCCTTTCTGAGGGCACATTGAAACTATGTGGCCCTTTTCTTGACACTCATAGCATCGGAGTGACGCATATGAGTTTCTTCCGGACCTTCTCTTGTCCCCATGTCCATTGTTGCTTATGAACTTCCCAGCATTCTTCATAAACAATCCCAATTGCTCAAATCCAGCTTCGAACTGACTCAGTGTCATCCCTCCACCATCTTCAGCTGAGCTTGTCTTAGTGTCACTCTGCCTGGGTCCACTCGCCTTGAGTGCAACAACCTTGTTCTTCTCAGGTGCAGGTGGTGCCCCAGGCTCAATGATGAGCATCTCATGAGCCGTGAGCTTGCTCAGGAGAGCTATGAGAGCAAGCTTCTCGACTTCGCCACTGTTGGAGAGATACGTGATGATATCACGGTACTCTTGCCTGGGCAGCACCCTGATCATCTTCCTGCACACATCAACGTCTGATAGAGAAGAACCGAGCCCCTTGAGCTAGTTGATTATGGGGTTAAGCCTAGAAAACATCTCATTAACATTCTCATTAGGAAGCATCCTAAATTGATCAAATTTTTCTTTAACCACCACCAACTTGCCCTCTTTGACAAGGCTGTCCACTCGTGGATTTCTATAAGTGATGTCCAAACATCGTGTGCAGTGGGAAGGTCTCGAACACATCTATGCTCAAACCACAGAACAATGCATTCATAGCTTTAGCATCTAGTTCAAACAATCTAATTTGCTCAGGTGTGGGAGCTGTGTCATTCGCAAGTGTGAAGCCTAGAGGAGACTCTACAACCTTCCAAACACCTAAGCCCATAGATTGGAGATAAACAGCCATGCGTCTTTTCCAGAAAGCAAAGTGAGATCCATTGAACAGAGGTATTCGATTACTAGCGACACTACCCCCGTCGGCCATCTCTAATGCGGTTAAGCACAAATAGAGAACCGAGCTCTGATACCACTTGTAAGGATCCTAGGCCGAGAGGGGGGGTGAATCGGCTCTTTTAAATTTTACTTTTCTCAATTCGCTTGCTTAGTTAGTCAAATTAAGAACACAAGCTATCAATTGATTTAGAGTCTAGTTGTGGAAGCGAGCACAAATAGGCACAAGCAACTACTAGGAGGCTCGATGGCACTCACATGCAAACGATCAAATCAATATGCGGAAGTAAATGAGTGAGACAAGAAGGCGCAAACCGAGTTGTTTTCCGAAGTTCGGTGCTCAACACATGAACACCTACGTCTCCGTTGAGGAAACTTCTCACACAGAGAAGTCGGGACTCTCTCGTCCCTAGCCCTCAATCCACTCGTGGTAGCTCTTCACCAACACATAGTAGGCGAGCTCCAAACCTTCACACGGAAGCGAGTTCTCTCACACTCGAGAGCTCGCACACCCCCACCGGCACCGACACACGGCACCGACCACAGACACACGGTGGATTTCACCTTAACACATGAGATACCCGCAACACATGGAGGATTTGGCTCCGACACACGGACACCTTGGCACCACCGACACACGGAAGTGGCCGCCGACACACGGCGGACTTGTGGCTCCAACGGATGGAGAGGATGCACCCCTACACAAGGCGGTGACCACCAACGGATGGTGGGTTTGCGGCACGGTTGATGTAGTCGTTCGGTTGATGAAGCTCGTGGCGTGACGACGATCTCTCCGGTGGCGAAGTCCCAAGAGCACAAGATCGGAGACCGTCTCTCACCTCTACCCCTTCTCTCCCACCATGGAAACTAGGGCAAGAACACCATGGGAGAAGGGGCAAACCTTGGGGATGGATGAGAGGAGGTAGGGGCACCTTCTTCTTCCTCTTCCTCTCTTCTTCTCCCTCTCAATCTCTCAAGCACATGGAACCCTAGGTGGAGATGAGAACCGTGGGAGGAGCTCTCTTGGTGGCTAAGTGCAATGGGTGGCTGCTAGATTAGACTCTCTCAAATTTCTCCCGTGCTCCAAGCCCCTATTTATAGGCACAAGGCGAAACCCTAACAATGGACGGCTCAGATTCATTTTCTCGAGATCCAGATCAATCCATCGGACCCCGTCCGGAGCTCATCGGACGCCGTCCGATTAAATTTTGTCCCAAATTATTGCTTGGACGCCGTCCGACGGCTTATCGGACTCCGTCCGACCAGGTTTTTAGGCCAAAATTGTGCTCTGTCGAACGCCGTCCGACGGCTTATCGGACTCCGTCCGACAAGATTTTTAGGCCAAAATTGTGCTCTGTCGGACGTCGTCCGACGGCTTATCGGACTCCGTCTGACAAGCTCCAGTACGCACCCTGGACAAACACTAAAAAATTCATGAGTTTTGCTCCCGAACTCCGTTTTTTATGATCTTGGGCATTCCGGAAAGCTAAGAGAAAGGGCTATCCAACTAACTAAGTTTCACCACCTATTTCTAAAAGGATGGACCCTAAATTCTATAGAAACCACTCTCCGGCACCCTCGGACACCTCTTTCTCTCTCGGCTTCGTCTAGCGTTTCGATTTTTGGACTTTATCGCTTTGTGGACTCGGCGGGAACACTTGGAATAGCTTAGGCGGGAACCCAGGTGACTTAGGCGCTAAGAAGCCCTTGGACAGCTGAAAAGTGGCTTCCGGAGACTTCCTGGCACTTTCGAAGACTTAGGCGCTAAGAAACCCAAACCTTGGACAGCTATCTCACTCAGGAACTCTCTCGAACCCTGGACACCTGGCATCTCTAGAATCCGCTCGAACTCGCTCAGATGAACTAGACCTTGTGCTCAGTGGGATGTACAACCAGAGAGATGAGCTTGCAGACATCAATGGGCCGGATGGGCCAGAAACAGACACGCACACAAGGAAAATAGAAGAACAAGCAAATAACATCCTTAGCCTTGATGCGATCCGTCGAGACCCAGTTGGCATCAATTACCAAAACATTAAGCCTAAGGGAGGCTTGATCTTACAACCACATGTGCGCGGCTAGCGTTTCTAGGAGCGGATGGATCACAACAGTAAGGGCTATTGGTGTACATGCTCTTTTGTACCACTAGCCACCCCCCATACCATGTCTCCAATCCTACCTGAATCATTATCCGTGAAATCCACTAATAGATTCAATCTATTAGGCATGTCCCAATCTGTTAAGTGTGTGACCTGTAAGAGCATATCTAATGCTATGAATATCCCAAGATTATTTTATCCCTATTCATGCAGTTTTCAAACAATACCCTACTTCTCCTTATATTTCTCCCTCTTGTATTTTAATCTCTACCCGATTGCTACAATATTGGGAACATTAAATGGGCAACAAACGAGTTCACCATTAGACATGCCCTTAGGTTCATGTGTAAGCGGCTATGGCCTGACAACCCATTTTCATTCACAAATCAATAGCAGCACCAAGTAGGACATATTGACCTTCGAATGCTCATAATGATCATATCAGATGAATCTTGATATACTCATATACAAATATTTTGCCGCACGATACCAGTCAAGATAAAGGCAAGATACATACATATATACCACCCTTGTGATAACTTGACCATGTATTCATCAATGTAATTGATATTGAAACCGTGATTAAGTATTCACCACACGAATCGCTGAAATTCTCGACGGCTAAAGAAAGGGAGGAAAACCGTCGAGACAGATCCATCTCGACGGCCAGCCGTCGAGATTTGGCCGTCGAGATAGCACGGTCGAGACAGATAGTCTTTCTCGACGGCTCAGCCGTCGTGATTAAGTTTTCCCAACGGCTAAACCTAAGCCGTCGAGATACATGAACTGGGCAGGCACGACGTGACGTTGGAGGCTTTCTCGACGGCCTGAGGCCGTCGAGATTATTCTTAAGCAGGCCGTTCCGCGGCCCAGCCCACCAGTTAGTCACGACGGCCAATAGCCGTCGAGATTTCCTCCGCAGGGAAGGACGGCTCTTCTAGGTGGGCCATGGAGGTTATTCACGACGGCTGACGGCCGTTGTGATAGACTCTCCTCGGGTCCCAACGGTGGTTGACCTGGCACGTGGGCCATGGAAGCTGTCTCGACGGCCTTGATCTAGCCGTCGAGAGTACTTGAAAAACAGCAAAAAAAAATTTTAAAATTTGTAAAAATCACAATAATTTTGTAGCTGCTACTGCACCCAGCAGCAGTAGCAGCTGCAACCTGCAAACACAAAACAGTCCCCGCATTCAAATTTTCCAGAATTTCACAAATACACATACCTCCGACAATTTCGATATATCACAAGCATCGCATCACAAAGATCACAAACATAAAATCGACATTCACGAACATCTAATTAACATTCATAAACATCGTAATGACAGTATCAACATCATGAACACAATAAAACAAACATCGATCATGGCTGTCGTGGTGGCGTCCCGAAGAGCTGCTCCACAAGGTTGGCGGCCATGTTCCCTGAGCCGTCGTCACCCTGCTGCGCGTCGTCCTGAGGAGGTGGCACGAAGGACGGAGGCGTAGACATCGCAGAACCCGAACCCTTCGAGATTTTTCAATTAGTAAGTTGATATATATGTACAATGCGATAGTGTATTGATTTGGCATAGGTGACTTACCGCTAGATCACGGAACCAGGAACGCTCGACGTTCGGGTAGTTGGGTGTGGGGACGTAGGCCGGCTGGGTCCCGTAGGTGCCCGATGGTGCCGTCTGTACTGGGTAGCCGCCCTGCTCAACATAGGTGCCTGGAGGGGCTGGATGGCTACCGTACACGGCCGGGCCACCGGTGTAGGGACCCGCAGTCCCCATCTGACTCGAGGAGCTGCCCGCAAGCCCCGTGTGACCATTTGGACCGGCCTGCACATATATTTGATTTCGTTACTACAGATGATAAGATATGCACTATAAAAAAGAATTGAATTGCGAATCGTTACCCAATGACGAATGCCTCGAGTATGAAGCCTTCATCATAGTCCTCTGCTGCTGCTCTCGGCTCTCTGCATCGCCCTTAACATTTCTCTGTCATGAGCCCACTCCTCCTCGTGCCTCTTCTGCTGCTGCTCCCTCTCCCTTTGCAGGCGCTCTTCGAACTGGCGACGGGTCTCACCGCCGCTCTGGCTAGCCCGTACATCGGGCATATACTCTGAAGACCTGCAACATGCATAATATAGCAGTCAGTTTTGCAATCATAGTATACAAGTGTACGAAAGAGATCTTACCATAGGTGGTCGCCACCGATCGCCAGGCGCCCGTGAGCCTTGCCCGCTATGTGCTTATGAATCACATGAGGATCGAGGGGAGCCTCCTCTGGATTGCTCTCCTCCCCGTGCTCCTCTGTTTATGCGGCCGAAATTTTGTCTCGTTCCTATCGATGCCACAGCAGGACACGTCTAAGCGGCTATCCGTGTGTTGTCCACTGGGACGCCACACATTGGCAGTCCACTGGACAATTCGGGGTCATTTTACACAAAGCGTAATAGAAATGAACGAATCACCGTTCAATTTCTTTACGCGTTGTGTTTTACCCGAACGGGTGACGTACGGCTAGGTTACTAATCGGTTCGATGTAATATAAATTAAATACAAGAAATTACGCATAGCACATGGCAAAGCAAAAATATATCTAAAATTAAATAGCAAAGCATTACAATTGCATAACTTTTTTTTACTATTTTCTAAATTTGATATTTTTTTAATTATCACTACTTGCAAAACTAATTAATTCAATGTTATATTAAAATTTATATATTAATTCCGCCTAGAATTAAATGATAAAACAAAACAATTGCATAACCTAGATTTTTTCTATTTTTTTAAAATTTTTCTAAATTTTTGAATTATTACTTATTATATCACTAATTAAATTTTCGACGGTTTAAAGCCGTCGAGACTACACAACAGTGATTTAAAAAAAAGGCGCGAAGAATCAACATACCTCCGATGACGGGGTTGCAGGACGGCAAGTCGGGCAAAACGGATCTCTGCACATGCTGGCAGCATAGGGCGCGGGACAATGGCAGGCGGCATAATGGCGATGGCACGGCGGCACGGGCTGGCGGGGAAAGGGAAGCGGCGGCAGCGCTGGCGGCCATGGCAGCGGGCGGCATGGCGCGGGCGGCGGGCATGGGCGGCGCAAAGCATGGCGCGTGGTGTGGCGAGGCGGCATAAGGCAAGCAGCTGGCAGAGCTGGCGGGCGGGCGGCGGGACGACGGGACGGCGGCGGGCGCGAGACTTGGGCACAAGCGAAAAATGGCTAAGTGCCAGAGAGGACGATAGTATAAAGACCATTCTCGACGGCCGGAAGCCGTCGAGATAGAGAGCACATAATAAATTTCCCCAATCACAGTCCTCCACGTGTCTCACCTGCTCTATATCGACGGCATTAAGCCGTCGAGAAAGCTTGCCTTGCGCCGTGCAACCGTTGGTTGCCACTGTTCTCGACGGCCAAAAGCCGTCGAGATTATACCACGCGGTCAACGCCCAGTCAACATGTTGCCACGTGTCAACACGTGACTGGTTTTCCTCTATATCGACAGCTAGAGGCCGTCGAGAAAGACTCTACCCGGTGACGTCGCCTGGGGTAATGTTATTCTCGACGGCCTAAGGCCGTCGAGATAAGGCCCCACACAGTTTTCGCTGGCTTGGCTGATCTGGACGGCTTGTTATCCTCGGCCGTCGGGAAAGTCTTATCTCGACGGCATTCGTTGACTACCGTCGTCAAATGACTTCTTTTGCGACGGCTTTTTCTATGGCCGTCGAGAATGGGTCTATCTCGACGGCGGTCAAAGACCTCTTCTATGGTCAACATAGCTTATTTTATTTTAAAAATATTTTTAAAAAATTCATTTGTGCTTCGTAATGGCTTATATTGTATACGACATAAAGATTTATCATCGAGAAAATTCTTATGACAAAATTATGTACGCAAATGGAGTTGCCCATGTAACGGGTCATATAAGGCAGAGTATTAGATAGCGTTCTATATAGTTTTATGAAATACGGGTCACAGGGATATCGTAATTTTCAAATAATGCACCATTCAGTCGAAAAACCATTGTACATGGATCATTGCATTGGAATGTAACAAAATATTCCAATTTTTAAAAATTTAAATACAATTTTTAAGTTTTAAATATATATACATATATTAAACCTAACATTAATTATACATACAAATTATTTTTAAAATAAGTATGTAAAAAAATAACATCTTGTACCATATATATTTTTCCCAATATTTGGTTTTATTTTTAATTTTTGTTTATTTTTAATTAAATTGCTAAATAAACAACTCTAGAAATTATGAAAAATATTTAGAAAATAAAAAAATTTAATGGGCCAGCCCACCAGCGCAGCATGAACTATTCTCGACGGCCACATGCTAGCCGTCTAGATTTATTCATTCTGATGGGCCAGCCCATTGAGTATTCACGACGGCTTAGTCTCAGCCGTCGAGATAGAGCATTCCGCGTTCGCGAAAAACAAAAAATCTGAGGGCGCAGGCCTCTACGATTCATTCTCGACGGCTTGTTGTTGGCCGTCGAGATTACAGGAGCTTTATCGACGGCATCAATTTGGCCATCGAGATTACCGAGTCTTTGTCGACGGCCTGTGTTTGGCTGTCGAGAATAATTTTGGCCGTCGAGATTTCGCGCGATTCCTGTAGTGATTTAATCAAATTGACATGGCCATGTACATTTCAATCCATCCGCACTGAGGGACCTAGAGATATCTTTCCCATGGTTGGGAAGGGACAAATTCCATCTTGATCGCGCTCACCTCACATCCAATGTCATATTTCATGGCACTTCCAAAAAGCTACTTTTATAGCTACCCTTTTAGACATCGTGGTGGATAACCCTAAAGTATACAACTACGCATGCTGAAACTTAATAACAAACTCAAGTCAAAGAATCATATAAGTGTACCATTCGAGACAACAACCAAATGGCAATTTTAAAATAACAATTTCAGCTATGTCTCGGAGTAGGTATATCAAACACCATGTTCTCTAACACATATCCATATTATTGATTTGATATATCCAAATATATGGTATGTGAAACATTTCCATCAATCAATATATGTGCTGATCGAATCATTATTGTTCCACATAGTGATATGAGATCATGTATCATTTAGAATAATATCACATAATCAATGTGTCTCACAACCAAGTTGTACAGGATTAACAAAGTAATGACATTTATTTTTGTAACTAATAACATGTTATTATTTTTACATGAACAAAGACGCAATATAATTTTTTTTATGATTGCCTTTAGAACATATCTTTAACAGTAATTAGAGCGTTGGTTTGATGTTTTAAGGTATTAAGTTAGTCTCGGTAGCATGGTAACTAAGTTACTAATATATTTTCAGTCACCAAAGACCATCTCGGTGAGCATTGAATGTTGTGCTAATTATTTGAGCTAAACAAAAACTAAGTAACTAGATATATGCAATTAAGTGTTATGTGGGTTTTATGATATGAACCGGTAGTAATGAAGGGAGTACCACTATCAACAAGAGCAAATAGTGTTGTATGAACTGTCACCGTTAGTTTGACTTCAAAGTATGAGCCGATACTGATAGTGATTATCACCACCGATTTTATAGCTGGAAGTGACTTGCATGGATTACCATTGTCGCTTATTCGCTGCTAGTTCAGAGACCGACATTACAATCAATCCAAACACCAGTGATGCGGTATTTTCTAGTAGTGTATAAGCAATATTAAGATCAACTTGCATTGTCCTCGGCCAGATCAAGTATTAGTCGCATGTGTGGTATAGCGATTGCCCTAATAATGTTATACTATAAATTTTATTATGCATGTTCTAAAACACATATTTTTCCCTAGCCAGGCACATCATGCACCAACATCCCAATTCCTCCCATCCATCTTTTGTTTTCGTCTAATCTTCGCGCATCGTTTGCATGTACAGATTGATGAAAAAAAAAATCCAATGCTACACATAAATTACATCTTGAAGACGTTACACATGAAGTGAGCCAGTTATACGTCTGTCCGAATCTTGAAGATGGATGTACTTGTGTCCTCGCCTCAAGCGGGCCGTGAGAAACGTTAACACGTGAATTACTTCTTGATGACAAATGTGCTCACTTCATTTTCACAATTGCATGCGGACATAGTGCAAGGACCCGGGGAAAAGCAGCTAGTCAGCTGTAGGTACACATCATATATAGCCAACGATCACACTCGAGCTGTGCAGCATAGAGAGAGTTCTGCAAAACGGTGGTATTCGTACGAACTGATTTGTCCCACTCCACGTACTCTCTAGCTGGGTATGCAGTGCAGCCATATAGAACGTCTTAATTTGCAGTTTGGCACCAAGGATCCTTTTAATGGTTTTGCAGTAAAAATACACTAGAGCTCGCCCGTAAGACCGGCAACCGGTATTCTTGAACTGTTATATACTTTCTCTGTCCCAATATATAGGGCGCATAAGTTTTTTTGACTTGTCCCATAATATAAGACGTCTTTCTATTATTTTCTTGGGAAAGACGAGCAATTAACTCATAGTTAAGCTATTCACACTATAAAGTGCATGCTTTTGCTAGTTTTAGCTATTAAAGCTATTAATTAAGTGCATGGGAAGGAGATACATGCTTCGAGTAACGAGGTAATTAATGATGATTTACTCTCTTAAATACCATTTCTTGGTCATGATGAAAATTTTTATATGCCCTATATTTTGGGACGAAGAGAGTATAGTTTTAAAGAAATAATTTTGAATCCGAATCTTGAAAAAATATACTAGAGATAGCCTCTTCTGCTCATTTTGTAAAAAAATGCAGCAGCTGATTATGGCAAATTAATTAATCGAGTTTTTGGATTAATGGTGTCACTATCCACAAATTTGATCATACTATTACACAGCTAATTGGAACCGAAATCCTCGGCAGTTAGAGCAACTCCAGCAGCTCCTCTATATTTCCCCTCTAAAACACTATTAGCGTCCCCTCTATCCATCCCTCTAAAATTCCTTCAGAACTTACACTACTCTCTAAAAGATTCCTTCCCTCCAGCAGCCCCTCTATAAATGCTACAGTAGTTTCCAGGAGCTCCTGGAGTTGCTCTTAGGTCACTTTCGTAACTGCCACAGATGGGTTCCCAATGGCCATGTGTCAGTGGCACCGTTGTAACTGCCCGAAGATCTGGTTAAACCGATTGAAGGTAGTGGGTGGCGAAATCAATCAACCTCAGCGCTTTTATGCCAATATATATACCACTTGCAGGACCCAAGGTGTGACTTTTGATAGTTTCAATTTTCAAATGGCGATGCCTCTCCCAAGTAGAGCTGGCCAATGGGCAACCGGGCCGGCCCGGTTAGTTCGGTTACTATGCGAACCGGGCCAACCAGGTCAACAGGCTACGATCTCAACCTAGGTCCGATATTTTGTTATCCGGTCCATTTTATTTAAAAATATATATAAATTAAGAAAAAACATTATATTTCACTAATATATTATAAATTAAATAAATATATTATTTATCATAAGAAAATATATATAGAAATACATATGTTGAGTTAAATTAATATACTACGGTAGCGAACCGAACCGGGCCGCCACTATGAGAACCGAACCGAGCTGGCCTGACGGACCGAGGTGCCGGCCCAGGTTTGGTTCGGTTCAGTGTAACCGACCTGTTTGGCCACCTCTACTCCCAAGTAGGGATGGAAACGAGCCAGCCTCCGGCTCGGCTCGCTTTGTTAATGAGCCGAGTCGAGCTCGGCAGGGTGTTCGAACTGGAAACTAGGCTCGGCTCGGCTCGTTGATAGCTCGCGAGTTAGGGAAAACATTGGTCTCCCAACCCGGTGTCGCCGCGTGAAGAGGTTCCACCATTAGACTCGTAGTCTCGGCCTGAAGTGCTAGCCTGGAAATTGGAGCCGTGCATGCTGCCCGATTGCGCGACAACGCTCTCCCTTGAAACTCTTGGGGCACATCCATGATAGGCACTGGAACATACTTCGCGTCCACGTCGTTGATCGCGGGCCCTAGGTCTTGATCAGGTGGGACCTCCGACTCGGGGACGTGGTCCTCATAGTTAGTGAAGATGACCTCATCAGTGTCACTGTAGTACTGATAGATATCCTCGAGGTTGTCAAAACCAATATCCATGAGATTGCGGATATCCTAAGAGTTGGGCATCTCCAAGCATTGCTAACACGAGCGAATCAACAAGTTGATCCCTATCGACCGCGCCAATTGTCAACGGTTGGGAAACAACTTCCAAGGTGTCAAGCTTATTTGTTGAAATGGTGATCAACGGGCCCCTTCCTATGTTGGGTGAGGACTTTGGTGACGGTTAACTCTCAAGGGAAGGAAACAAGAGACAATGAGTTTTACCCTGGTTTAGGCCACCCACTGCCAAGATAATAATCCTACGTCCAGCCTTACATTTCATCCGAAAAGATGTATAAGAACGAGCTAACCGAGCAAGAGAAGATTTTTGCTCGGGCTATGGTGCGACTGTTACAAGAGTGATGTGTGTGGAATCAATGAAAGAGCTCATGTTACAATGGTGCTCGGAGCTAACTACTTAGGGTATGTTTGATTGCTCAGTTTAGCCTGGTTTTATGAGCTCAATTAGACTAGCGGAGGCCATGCTTAGTGGATGCAAAGGGATGTTCTTTGTTTGTTGTATGAGATTGGACAATATGCGTAGAGATGTTGTTTAGTTGGCTATACCAGGATGTAAGTGAGATATAGACAAATTGAAGAGAAGGATGAAAAAGTTTTAAAAACAAATACTAGAAAATTAATAAACTATAAAACATTTTTTGTAAAAAGGTAATAGAAAGCAATTAATTCAAAAACAAAAAAAATTAAAATAACTACCGGAATATAAACAAATTGAAAACAAAACAAAAGTTTGAAAAAACAAATACCGGAAAAAAATAAATTCAAAAATAAAATGAAAAATTAAGTAAATATTAGAAAATCATTAAGGTCCTGTTCTTTTGAGCTGATCTGAACGACTGAACGGCTGAAATGACTGAACTTCGAAAGCTTCTCGAGATAGTCTCGAGATTCGGATCCATGTCATTTGACTTACTTTTTAAAGCGTTAGAACCCACCTTCAAAATAGCAAAAAAAGGGACTCAAAAAACTTAAATCATGTCTTTTTTAAACGTAGATAAGTCGTTAAGCTGAAAAGAACTAGGCCTAAATTTTAAAATAAAAACAAAAGTTTGAAAATCACTTAAAAATGAAAAAAAAATTAGTACTACTACTTAAATCTATGGTTCCATTTTTTGTAGGTGCCGTTTGAATTTTAAAAAATTTTTAATGGCCTTGTGCATATGTTGATGAGAGGAGGGTTTTGCATCAGTGGAGCTAGGCTAAGATGGATGAGAAGGCAACCAAACACTCATCTTTTACATCTGCAAATGCAATTATCTTTGGATGCATCCAACCAAAACACCCTATTATAATAGGGGAAGGGGAAACAAACTTTCGTCCCATGCGGGGGAAGCCTAAGAACCGGCGGTAAGCTAGACGCTGTAGCATGTCATTGGTGACAAGGTGTGCCAAGAGAATCAATAGCGAAAGGTATGGAACGGTTACCCACTTTTGACTTCTATGCCCTCGGACTGGTACGTGGGTCTCAGCCTTTGGTTGCCTGCCACGTATGCACTCGTGCAAAGTGCTCGCTTGGTCTGGATTGGCGAAACCCAAGCAAAGGCTACTCGTGGCGGTCCTGCCATCAAGTGACTCGGACTTGCTCGTGGACAAGCGATCTCGTGGTAGTCACTCTTCCTTGACGAGACATACGTTGAGGGTGCTCAGGATAGCCCAACAATATTAGGTTGGGCCCATGGGATTTTGGCCAATCCTCGACAGTGGGCTAGTAGGATTTGTCTCACCATGTAATGAGAGTTTTGTGTTAGATAAAGTTCTTCTCCATGCCGACGGCTCGGGTCGGGGCAGGCCTCAACCTAGACCAACCCGACTGATCTGATCTGCACTCAATCCGGTTGTTGGTTCGGGTTGAGATTTGAATAGTGGGCTAAGGATCCTATATCTCTAGCCAGAGAGCATAGCTTTTAATTTGAGTTGTTGTTTATTTTGTGATTATTAACAAATTATTACTAGTTCCTTTTATTTATTTTGAAATTAGTTGCAACGAAGGAGCCGTTTGCCGTTGGTCGCGAAAGCGAAAGAACGTCCTCGCAGACACAGCAGCCAAAGCAAGGAATTCTGTTACCATCGACCCGGCGATCCCCCGCATTTCCACCATCCCCCCGACTCCGCTGCCCGCGCCACCGTCTTCTCGCGACTTTCTGGAATCCCCCGATTGACTGCGCTGCGCCTCCACAACGCCGCCCGCTCCCGCGCGAACCTAGGGTTTCTCGCGCTCGCCGGCGGGGATGGCGCTGGAGCTGAGCGTGGCCTCGGCGGCGCCGCCGGCGGGCGGCCTGCTGGCCCCGCCCCCGCCCGCGCCGCCCGGGAAGGAGCAACAGGTGGCCGGGGTGGGGATCCTGCTGCAGATCCTCCTGCTCGTGCTCTCCTTCGTGCTCGGCCACGTCCTCCGCCGCCACCGCTTCTACTACCTCCCCGAGGCCAGCGCGTCGCTCCTCATCGGTATGTCTGCCTCTGTCGCACGCGCCTCACCCGCCAGCTCTGAGCTCTCCTCCTTGGCCTTTGCCGCTTAGCATCGCTCGTTTGGTGTTTCGTGTATTTGGGGTGCAGTTCATCGTGGTGATTGGTGTATTGGGGTAATGGGGTTTGGATGGCTAATGCTTATCTATTATGTGCTTTTTGATGTCAGATGTTTACATGGAGAGATCGAGAGGATTATTTTAGGTTGCGGCGTGTCGGCAGTGTAAATGTTGTGCAGGAGTAGGATTTAGGGGTATCCTATGGTGAAATTCTTGGTGGGATGTGTATGAATTGCATAGTTCAGTTCATTCAATAAATATAGCTAAGACGATGTAGAGTGGTTATTAGTACTCGAACTTTAGAAGTTCATTTAGCTTAAGGAGTAAAACGTCTTTAGTGAATGTGGTGAGATTTTCGTTGTATTGGCAAATGGTCTCTTGTTTGCAAGTTAGTTGCAAAAATTGGAGCGGGCCCATTGCTAAATCGTACTTTAGCATGCTGGTCAATGCAACCTATCTGATGAGTCCTAAATTAGCATTCACTGGAGTGACTATTACATCCTGTTGCATGCAATACACATGCTCTGTTCTGCATTTAGTCATTTGGTGTGCATTTAACACTAAGTGTAACTGACACAAGGAAGAGAGATGGGACTAGATAATGCTATCGCTAATGGCTAGTCACTTATGTTGTTACCATGTTGATTTGAAATCTTTCTATGTGACGTTTCTGGGATTGCAAAAGGGATTTTTAAGCAAAGTTTTGACTTGTGAGATACCTCATTGGAAGCAGCTAGATTCATGTCCCCTGTTTTATGGTAATTCAGTTGAAGATAGTTGATACAAGAATTCAAGAGTTGCTACCTCGACCCTGTTGATGTAGATCTTATCTATTTTTACCAATGAGGCCTGTTAGACTATTAGTCAGCTGGTCTATTTTCCTTTCGATCAATTACCAGATGGTTTATACTTTTAAACTAGCGAAATGCAATATATCCAAGGATGGATTATCTCAGCATTACCTGGCCTGTCTAGTGTTGACGTTGTGCAAAATTCTGATTTACTGCTTGGAGGAACTATATAGAGAAGTCCTATTTCTACATGACTACATGCAATATTGTTCTAAACTCAGCATTGGGAGTCCTAAAACAAATTTACAAAAGATTTCAATATCTGAATTTTACATTAAACCCTTTTGAGGATAATAAGTGCTTGATATACATGTGGCGGTTAGCAAGAGCTGTTTCTATTTGGTTGAGGAGAATAACAGCAAAGCATATTTTGCTTGCATAAAAAGTGTTCTGCTGCAAAGTCAGCTGAATGTGTAAAATAATATTTGGACATGAAAATCAATTGAGTTCTCCCAATATTTTTTTTCACATATTGACATATTCTTAAATTCTTAAATTTACTATATGATTCCCTTTGATCAACCTCACTACTGTAATATTTTTCATTTCACTCTGTCATCATAATATGTTATAATTCAGCGGAAACTTTTTTTTTATCCAATCATGATTGTCTTCCAGGTCTAATTGTTGGCGGGCTTGCCAATATTTCAAACACGGAGACCAGCACTAGGTTCGTGTTGATTGTATATTCTTTATTATTTAAACTTTATACATGTTCAATATGTGTTTCACATTTATTGTATCTATATCTAACATATGATGTGAACATGTTCGCATTGATTATGCCATTTTTCCTTCAATTTGCAGGACATGGTTTAACTTTCATGAGGAATTCTTCTTCTTGTTCTTATTACCTCCAATAATATTATATCCTTTTTCCTATTTATTTCTTTGAACATTGTTAGTACTTTAATGGGAAATAGCTTTACTGCCTTCCTGAGTGCTGCTTCTTAAGTCTCTAACTGGAACACCTCTTTATATGAATAAATGTGGATTCCTTGACTTCAATGTACTCAATCAGGATTCAGCTTGTCGCCAGTAAGTACTTTGAATTTTAAATGGTAACCTTTTATTTAATTATACTAGTTTTTATTTGAGGAAATACTCTGCTTTTGCAGAAGCCATTCTTTGCAAACTTTGGGGCTATTGTAACATTCGCTATTCTTGGGACATTCATTGCTTCCGTTGTAACAGGGATTCTTGTGTAAGCATTTTACAAATTTTAGTTGGATAATGTTAGATATAAGTTTTATCTTCTGAATCTACGTTCTTAATTATATTGCAGCTATATTGGTGGGTTGACATTTCTAATGTATAAACTTCCACTGGTTGAATGCCTCATGTTCGGTGCTTTGATATCTGCAACTGATCCTGTTACAGTGCTATCAATATTCCAGGTGCCTACTTTGTTCTCTTATCCAGTTCCTGAATTCACATAATTATCTTATTTGGTCACGAGTTATTTTATTGGGAAGTGGTATGGCTTTATTTTTTTGTTGATTTTGTTTTCGTAATTTTGAAACCTAAATTGATTTTAGTCACTTGCTCTAGTGGCTGCTTAGCCTGCCTAGGCGCTAGGTCTTGGCCTCCCACCTTGGCTGTCCAGGGGATTTCCTTCTAGGCCTCACTTAGTCAGGAGTAGGTGCTAGGCCTCAGCCTCCTGCCTTGGTCGCCTAGGCGCCCCTAGGCCCTTTCTAGGCAGGATTAGGCACTAGCCACCAGCCAGCCATTTGACTAGCAACTAGGGGAACTCTGATTTTACTGTTGTCTAATGCGAATGTCAGTGTGCACCAGTAAATATATCACTAAAGCCATATTTCTTTTTTCTGAAGTTTCACTTTTTAATGATCTTGTTTCGTCACATGTATTATGGTTTATTATTACTGGCTATCCTTTTTAAGGACATACTACAGGCAGTTTTCTTTGTTGCATCACTGACAAATTCTACCATGTGCATTTTGTGACCTGTAGAAAGTCTCCCTGCTTTGTGGGATAAATGTTAGCTTTGTACAATTGCAAATTTACAACTCAGACAGTAACCTGAGCTGCAGAGCTCAGTGAAATCACAAATCACCTTGAAGACTAAAATCATACCTGGAATGTTCTGGAAGGGAAAAAACCTTGTCCTGGGCTATTGGTAAAACAAGTTCATACTTACCAACACTATTTTAACATACATAGTTACAGACATCTTTTAGTTAGTTTTCAATTTGTTGGTTTCTTCAAGGACATCGATCATAACTGGTAAAAGTACGTTTCATAAAAACTGATATTTCTAATGACAAGATACTGTAGTTATGTCATGGGACCTAGCCCATGGGCCCAACCAGCAGTTAGCCCATTAGTTGTTCGTTATGAAATTACTGCACTGTTCACGGATGAAATCATGAAAAGTAACCTGGCGTATTGTAGCATCGGACTGGGTTAGTTGCTATATATTAGATTAGTTAGGATTGGAATAAGGTTAGGGTCCATCTATTAGGGTCAGCCCCTCTATATAAGGTGGGACAATGTAATCTCAGAATTAAGCAAGAAGTAATATCAATCTCTTCCTAGTGGCCCCTAAATTAGCTGATGCCACACAGCTATCTTCCTGGTGGTGTTTATCTCTGTTCTGGACTTTGGTTCATGACATGGTATGTAACATTTTGAAGTGTTGTTAAGCAGGCAGTTTCTTGTTTTTCCATTTCTTGAAAGGAAACCATTTTTCATTTCTATACAATTGACATACCCTGGTAAATTTCTTTAACCATATTTTTAAAAAGGTTGCAGTTGTTCAATTGATTATCAGAATTTAATTGCTCCATAAATGGAGATATAGCAAATATGTAATCGCTAGGGTGTTCATTCTGTGAATTGATGATGTCCAACTCTTGAAATGTATCTGTGCAGGAGCTTGGCACTGATGTTAACTTGTATGCTCTGGTGTTTGGAGAATCTGTTTTGAATGATGCGGTTTGTTTTTTACTTCTTTTCAAAGTACATACAAGATAGGCTGTTGTTTCTATTTTCTTTTGACTAACTTATATGTGTTCCATTTGGAGAGTGCAGATGGCAATTTCTCTTTACAGGTTTGCTTTCTTCCAAATAGCACAAAATGTAGAGCTGCCAGCATCTGCTTCCGTTGCTCATGTTTGCACATTTTATCAGGACAATGTCATCAGTCAGAAGTCATGCAGCGGCTGGCGAGAACTTCTTTATGATGATTCTCCAGTTCCTTGAGACCTTTGTTGGTTCAATGTCATCAGGTTGTTCAAAATATATTTAAGTTTTTGAAGCGAAATTTCTAGGATGATTCTAAAGTTTTATGCTGATATTGTGCTTTAAGAATTAATAGTTTGGTGCTTTAGCACCTTTGCAGCATGAACAATTTTTTACGGTCCACCCAAAACTGGAGGATATATGAATGGTCTAGGATTCTAGGTGTATTTTAACTAAATGTGCTGTGTCACTTGTCTGCTTGATTGGTCTTACCTTGTTTGGCTATTAGCCATTTGATAGTGTCATGTGTGTGAAAATCTGAAGTTTACTTTAGTATCATTCAAAAAGTGTAGGCTTACATTATCAGGTGGTAAAATGTAAAAGCATGTGGTCCTAACGTAGTTTCCTTTACAGTTTAGATAAATTGCTTTATGTTTTGTTTTCCATCACCCACACTAGAATTGAATTATGATAATATTATGTCGAACTGCTCACTTCTGATAGAAGTGTCTTGTTTAGTGGCTCAAATCTTGTTTTCTTGTCTGATTTGAATTAAGTATGACATGCTCATTTGGTTTCTTAGTTTTCCTGCATCCTATTCTTGAAGCGATTAGAATTGAGACTTGAGAGCAAGATAAACTCATTCATGTTTCACATTATGTTAAATGGGCTAACTAATTTGCAAAATATAGGCTTAGCTGGCACTTGATGATATCTGCCTAGAGCAAGAATCAAACTCAAATCTTCTTTATCAGTTGAACATTCAATTATTCTTATCTGAATATAGAATCCTTATGTGGACTACATGCATAGCAATCAAAATGCCTGTGTTGTGCAACTGTATTTTGATAATCACAGAATATGGTTTACCTTTGTACCATATATGCCATGAAAATGATATCCTGTTGTGTACATATAACTAGGGATTGATTTTTTTTCTTGACATTATATTTTCTCCATTGTTGCTTCTCACTTAAGAACTTATCTAATACCATTTCTTACTACTATACATTGATCGGCTGATGTATCCACTCTATTTTACTTGTATACAGGCGTGGGAGTTGGATTTATCTCTGCTCTTATATCCTTTTACTGAGTCTGACATTAACGTATGTTTGCATCATATGAAAGCTATACATACTTTTACGATTATCTGTTCCGATGAACACCATTGCTTTTCCATGAAATGCATTTTGGAGTAGATTGTTTTATCTGGATGTATCAATTCAAATACTTCAGCTTTTATCCAGCTGCTAGAAGAAAAATACTCTACTTAGGTAGCTGCAACTACGTAAACATAGTGGAGCATATATTTCATCATTTGATGTCCTATTTCTTTTCCTTAGTGTAATATGTGGTATTGTGCTTTGTACCTGATGATTATCAGCAGTCAGGGTGTCAGTAATAAATCCTGAATTCCTGATTGCTAGTAGTAAGGTTGACCTCAATTTGGACCATGTAATCATCTAATATACGCTCAATCATTTGCTATTTGCTTAACTGTCCATAATTATGATTTGATCCTGTAAAACCTTGACCACTGATCACCTTTTTAAATATGCTGGATTGGATGTTGACAAGTAAGTCCTCAATCTACCTTGTTCACTCTTTGGAATTTTCAAGTTGATGTATATTGCCAGTGTTAAATACTTAAATTTGCTGAGGTGTTTATTGTTGCAGTCTTCAGAACTTGGAATGCTGTCTTTTTGTTCTCTTCCCATACTTCTCGTAAGAACATTTCTAGACTTCACTCTTTCCTTGTGGGAGATTTTTTTCATTGAAAGTTTGCATATCATTTGCAGGTATATGTTAGCAGAAGGACTTGGCTTGTCAGGGATTGTTTCTATACTATTCACAGGGATTGTAAGCACAATATCCAATTTATCATATCTTACTCATCTTACTTGCACTGTGGCCCTGTTTCCTGACATTTTATTTGCTATTTCTCCTCAGGTTATGAAGCATTATACATACTCCAATTTGTCAGATAACTCGCAACGCTTTGTTTCTGCTTTTTTTCACTTGCTATCATCATTGGCTGAAACATTTGTGTAAGAATCAGGAACACTCACAGTTAATTAGAAATCAGAAAATTACCATGCTTTTTATGCGTTATTGATTATTCGTTAATTCTCCTTTACAGCTTCATTTATATGGGCTTTGATATTGCCATGGAAGAACATAGCTGGTCCCATGTTGGCTTCATCTTCTTCTCAATTGTATCCTTTTTTTTAATTACTTTTAAAATAAGCACCAGTGTGGCCTTCCAGTTGTATGGTAAATATTTACTTCCTTGACACACTTAACAACAGATATTCATAATCGTTGCGAGGTACTGCTACAGTTTTCTTTTTATTTTTCGTAAATATAGTACTTACTAGATCAAACATAACCACATTGCATCTAGTTATTGTGATGCATATGAAAGTATGGTGCCTAATGCCTTACATTGTACATCTACGACCCTTCAATATATAGTCATATCACTATCTACATGGTTAAACTAAAACCAAACTGTACCTACAGAAAATGTTGGGAGGACTTGTAGAAAACAGCACTTGTATGTTTAGTCTCAGTGCATGGAACAAGTACTTGTCACATTTTCTCCAGTTTCATTTATCAAGTAATTTTTATATGTTGAATATTTTGTGGATATTGTTTTGTTATTTGTTTCTTTTAATTTAAAATAGTGATATATTATTCGCTTGTAGGGCTGCAAATGTATTTTCTTGTGCATACCTGGTTAACATGTCAAGGCCAGAACATCGGCGTATACCTCTAAAGCATCAGAAAGCACTTTGTTTTAGTGGTAAGTCTTTTGGGCTGTAAATTGTAGCATATATAACCTAGGAATTTGTAAAGCTTATTGTCATTATTTCTACAAACAGGGCTTAGAGGGGCAATGGCTTTTGCACTTGCTCTTCAGTCTGTGCATGAACTTCCAGAAGGACATGGAAAGACGATATTCACCACCACTACAGCCATTGTTGTTTTAACGGTACTTGCACCTTTTTATGTTCTTTATTTTTTTCAATGACTTAATACATGATGAAGCCATGGGTTGAAATGCCATTGTTTTATGCATGTTGTCTTTCTTCAGATGGCATGCCGCTTGCACATAGTCTGCTAAATAGTCTGTCAGTTGGTCAACTTCTCCATGTTTCAATATGTTAATAGTTTACTGGTAATCAAGCAATTTCATGTTGCTGTGACGCCAGCCCACAAAGTTAAATTCCATGGACCAGCCAAAATTTACCAAATCATTTGGTAAATCTAACTAGCAAAGAACTATGTTGCTACATGCATTCTTTTCAGCCAGAAAAGAGTTTTGAGAAGCATTGCATACATGGAATTCCTGAATTGCTATATTGTGGGATAGTTGATTATCTGTACCATCTGTTGAACCAGTGTAATATCCTTAAAAGTGAACTACTCAGATTTGATCAATTAAACATGCAGGTACTTCTTATTGGAGGGTCAACAGGCACCATGCTAGAAGCTTTGGATGTAGTTGGGGATGAGAACACGTCAATAGAAGTAAGCCTTACTCTGGGTTTGAGGGTTTTACAGTTTCATAACTTTTGAGAACAGCTACAGGGTTTCATATTTGATTACGGGCTCATAAACATTTAATTTAATTCCACTCTAGCTGGATTGTTCGTCACAGCTCTCCCTCCCTCCCCCCTCCCCCCCTCCCCCCTCTCTCTGCATTTGTTTTCTGTAGTTGCATGATTTGTAGGCTATTTCTGTCTTGTTTTGCTGTGCTGTGGTGCATTTTTTATTGCTTTGACACTTTTGAAGACTACAACTAAAGGTTTTTGAATGCCACCATTCTCAGAATTATGATGACAGCAATGTTTACATCCCCCCGACCTATGAGGAAGGTACCTCGTCAGGAGGAGGATTGAGAATGAAACTCAAGGAGTTCCACAAGAGGTACTTGCCCTGTGCTTTTATTTGTTTTCATATCAAAAACCGACACTATAATCAACTGATTACCTTTCAAATGGTGATACAGCACAACATCATTTACTGCTCTTGACAAGAACTATCTGACTCCATTTTTCACCAGTCAGATTGATGATGACGATGATGATGATTTTGGTAGGTAACTTATTTCTTTAAAGAGTAGAGCCCATGTGATCCTACAAATGGATTCTTAGTTTGAAACTTGTTATACTTCATCATCAATTTAGTCCATACTGTATGATCTATTGTTGATTTCATTTGAATGCCAATTTACCCATTCCCTTGATTTCTGAAAGTGTCCTTTGCTTTCTTCTTGGTCCATGACAGGTGAACAGCCCCAAAATCAGAGACGTGGATTCTATGATCAATAGCATAGTTTGAGCTGGAGCTTGACAAGCTAAATACAAGTTTGGGTTCGGAATGGTACTAATCATATATTTATACACCTTGCCTTAGATGAGTAGCGTATGCCAGAGAGTAAACTTTTAGAATAGAAATCAAAAAGCTGAAATCCACTTGTATATATAGGACTCCATTGGTACGCATGGTGGAGTTCCAAGTGAAAAGGCAATAGTATTGTTGCAAAACACCTTCGACTAAACCCCTTATCTTAGGCTGTTTTGTAAATATCCCAGAGCTGATCTTTGTCACTGCCTGTTGTAGACAAAGCATCGAATCATACATCAGTGGGACCACGGGGGAGTAATCTCCAATAACAAATCTTTTGATCATCATGTTCTTGTCGTTCCATGGTATAAATACTATTGCCTAGCTCATGCACGCTGCTGAACTATGCTCATCAGTCGTTGTCTGAGTTCGACGTGATGCAGCCAGCAAAACTTGCACCCCTGCAAACAAGGTAATGCTTGCTTGCATCTTTGGAAGTGATCGGTTGGCTGGTTGGCAGGGTTCCAAATCCTGCGGGAAAACTCGTTGAGACGCTGCGGTTTGGGTGTGAAATCCCATTTAGAAAATTTGAATTGGAGATTTTTTTTAAAAAAGTGAAAGCCTCTAAAACTAGTACGAACAAGCAGGAGCGCTATGTATGTGGATTTCTATTTACCAAACCGACGGTTCATTCGTCTAGGATTTTCAATTCGCATTCAGCTAAGAATTGGAAAATACAGTAAAGTCCATACAGGGCACAAAGCATAGCCTTGCTCTCCTAAAATTTTACTAAATTTTCTTTATTTTCCCACTGCCTATATTTTTCCGCAACTTGTTGCCAACTTAGATGAATTTCACCAAAATCGGATGATTTCTGTAAACCTTAGTGATTTCCTGTTCAAATAACCCGCCCATCTTCCCTTTCGATTTCTTTTAAACAAACGATTCTGAATAAATTCAAAAAAAATTCTTGACGGCGTGTTCTCCGCTCAACCACTGCGGATCACACCCCTGGTCAGATCTTTAAACTGCTAGCCAACTCGATCAAGCTCGGTTCGATTTGAGCGTCGGGCACAACGAGGAGCGACTCGCAGATTTACCCAGGTTCGGACCCCCTCGCGGGTAATAGTCCTACTCCTGCTGAGCCTTAGCTCTTTTCTGATTGTGGTTGAATGGGAATGTGTTTATAGGGTGCTTGTGAACTGCCTGTGTCTTACTTCTCGTACCTCCTCCCCTTTTATACAAGCTTTGGGGTGGCGGAGAGAGCGAGGGGTAAGCGATCAAGATTTCAAGATAATCGACACGACTCGACGAAGAGACGAAACGTGTCATTGCCCATGCCCATGGGCGCCGCCCTCGCGTGCTTCGCAGTGGCCTCGACCAAGACAATCACACCGGTGAGTCTGCGGGTGGGGCCTCTGCTCGCTCCTCCCGAGGCGGCCTCCTCAAGCAAACCTTCTCTCTGCCGGTCAATTCTTCGCGCCACGACGTGACGGCCGCCGACTGCAAGGGTCATCAGAAGCGTAATCATTTCTTCAGCTGTCTATCCGCGCGTGATGTCTCATTAAATGCGCTTCGTCCTTCGCAGCAGGGGGAGCCTTCGTCCCGAAGACTCCTTCTGCAATGCTCCCTGCCGCGCGGGCCCCACCTGACGTGTGGGACCCTCGCCTGGTCTTCAGAGGGGGCTCGCCCACGCACCCGCCTGGCGCGTGGGGCCCTCGCCTCGTCTCCTCAGGACTCTTTGTACCCCGGTATTTATTACACCGACAGTAGCCCCCGGTTCCACCATGGTACGCGAACCGTCGCGCAGACACTTTTCCGTTTCTTGTGCGGCGGGAGACGAATCGTGGGGGGCCCACCACCTGCGGTGGCCGTACGCCTGATTCTCCATCTGCACACGATCTTCCTTGGGAACTACGCCGCTGCTGAAACCAAAACGCGGGCCAATGATGGCGCCCGCACGCGCGGGGCGGAATCCAAACCGTCGTGCTCGCGCCCCACGCCTATAAATACTTCTCTCAGCGCAGCGGCCAATCCTTCCGCACGCTAAGTCTTCACAAACTGCCAATTGCCTCCTTCGCTGCCACCACAGAGCCTTCTTTCTCTTTGCCAACTTCTCCACTGCTTTCCAATGGCGCCCAAACGCAGCAAGGATCGCCGTGGGGGCGCGCCGTCGTCTGGGCCAGGTTTTCCTACCTCCGCCGCCGACGAAGACTCAGTGAGGCGGCTTCAAGTGTTCGTGCCAACCGCCGCCGGTTCGCCCGGCACCATGGCGCCAAGCCTCGCGACGGGAGATTGTTACCTTCATCTGGCGGCGCCAAGGGCTCATCCGCCGTACTCTGAATTTTTCTTGGGGTGCTCGCTTTCTACGAGATCCAGCGGTGCACCTTCCCCAACTCCATCATCTGCGCTGCCATCTTCGCCCACCTCTGCGAGATGTTCGTGGGGACGATGCCAAGCCTCCCGCCTCTGGCGCCGGCTCTTCGTCTTTGCCGACGCGAGGCCACGCCCGTCTGAGGCCTTCGAGGCTGCTATTTCACGCCCACGAAACCGCCGCTTTCATCCTGTCGCGTCCAAGTCCAACCGGAAGGATCGGTACCGACAATGGTCAGACGTGGAGGACTCCGGCTGCTGCGACGATCTTTCTCTTCCCGAGGGTCCATGAGCCCACCGCTAACCGGGGCTTCGCCGACGATTCAGCGGAGTGGGCCGATCTTGGCGCGCGATCGCCGATCTTCGCCGCCATGGCTCATCGGAACCTCGTCGCGGCGATTTTTTGCGGCGCCGACCGCCCGCTCCACATGAGGACTCGCCCGCTTTGGATGTACTATGGCGACAACGATGGAGTCCGCGTCGCCCTCGGCGGTGAGTGCTCTTTTAGTCTTTTGGGTCTCTTATCTTTCTTGGAATCTTTTTGCTCATCGACTTTGTGGTTTATTTTTGCTCGCCCGCCCGCAGGAACGTGCTTGACGACGTGCTCGGGGTCGGTGGCGGGACTATCGCCCCACCGGCCAAGGACACTTCACGTCTGCAGTATTCTCCCATCTGCGATCGGATCCACGGAGCGCAACCAACACTTGCGTGCGGCCCCCCCATGGAGATCTCGGTCTCGCGGTCCAAGTGGCGCGGAGCCACTACAGATCCGCGATCCGCTTCGGCGACCGCCCGAGCTTCGCAGCCGCGCTACCTCTGCGCGTGGCGGCCGACTCGACCAAGCCCCGGAAGCGCCGCCTCATCCTCGCCGTGGACGACGACGAGGAGGAGGGAGAGACGAGTCCAAATAGGGCTCGCCCTCCAATCTGAAGCTTCGCCGCCACCGCGGCCCCCTCCGGCCAGGGGCCTGCTGCTGCTACGCCCGCCGCCATCGGGCGAGAGCGCGGCGACTCTTCAGAACCGGCGCCGCTGCGCAGCTTTCTTCCGCTCTGTCCACGCTGACGCCTCTGCGCGCTGCTTGCTGACGCCGGCCTCATTGCCGCCATTGGTGCTTCTGATTGCACCGCTTCGTGCAGCGCCGGCTGACGGCGGTGACATGATCACGCGCCACCACCGCCTCGAAACCAGCGACTGGCGCTCTTCAAACTTTCGCTTTATGCGCGCGCCTTCAGTTGGCTTTCCTGCGTTCGACACACCGCGATTAGGGTTAGTATGCTGCGCTTTTGCATACTGAACCTGTTTGTCCTTCTTGAACAGGCGGACGCCAGGGCATCGAGCTCCGCTCGCGCGACTTTCGCCGAATTTCACCTACCGCCTCCTTCGACGGAGGTCGCTCAGCGGCGGCGGAGAGTCCGCCGCACCGCCGCCATCTCGGCCGTGATCACGACGAGGGCGCTTCGAGGCGCCGCACCTCTCCCGCGATCTGGTTACTTCAACCCTTATGGCCTCTCGCAACCCGACTTAAACATTACGTGGCGAAGCGCTTAGCTTCCGAAGTGGTCTAGTCGCCGGTGCGGCTGTTGGCGCGTTGCCTGACCGAGCCGACACACGGGCTAGAACCCGCTTCCGTCGCCTCGCCTCGCACCAACAGAAGTTATAAGCGTTGCCTTTGCAACTAAGGGCCATCACCATAAGTACTTTCGCTACCGACTTTCGGCGAATGTTTTCTAATAGACCTTTTAAGGCTAAGCCAGCGATCGCCAAAAAGCTTTAGACGAGCTTTACGCTGAAAGTGAGCGCTTTTTCATCGAGCATCCGGTTACTTCAACCCTTATGGCCTCTTTGCGAACCGACCCTAGACATCGCGTGGCGAGAACTTAGCTTTGGAAGTGGTCTAGTCGCGGTCATTGCATTGTTGGCGCATTGCCTGACCGAGCCGACACACCGTGCTAGAACCCGCCTTCCGTCCCGCCTCGCCCCCAATCAGAAGTCATAGGCGTTCGTCCTTGCAACTAAGGGGCCATCTGCCTTGAGTACTTTTTCGCTACCAGCTTTCAATAGAATGCTTTCTAATAGACTTGAGGCGAAAAAAGAAACAGATGCCCACAAGGAGATAGAACTTATCTCTTATTGAAGATGGCTTTGTACAATGCAGCCCCGAGGCGGTGAAGGAAGACCTCGCCGCTCGGCTCCAAAGGAAGGCCAAAAAGCTTCGAACTGCTACCACGGTAGAACTTCCTCACCGCCGACGTTCCAAGTGTTCGCCAACTCGCGACCATCCTCGAATCTGAGCTCGACCGAGCTCAAGGCGGAGATCGAGACCACCTTGAAGGGCCCTCCCACGGGGAGATAGTTTATTGCGCCCACTGCGCTGGATTTTGCGAACGAGGTCGCCAACGCCAAGTGTTCTCACACACACCGCCTTGCTTGATAACGGCGCGCGCCTGCCGGTACTTAGCGGCTCGGATCGCCGCCTGTCTCGGATCTCCTCCAGAGATTCACTTCGCCCCGACGCGGTCGAGTCTTGTTCTTCGCTGAACGCCGCCACCTTGGGGAGCAAGGCGAGCTCGATGGGAGCACCGCCTCGAGCCACACACCAGAAGAAGGGGTCTCGCCGGTGGCTCTGTGGAAGTTGTCCGCAGCGCCCACAACACCGTGGGGACTTCTTGACCAGCGCTCAAGCGCTTCTCGAGCGATCGAACGCCTTGTCTTGTGCCCTTTCAACTTCGCGTTCGCCGCTCCACTTGCCCATTGCTCTTCGGATGCGCGGGGAGGCGGCACGACTTGGTACCCAACTCTTCGCACCGGCCTTGGAAATCAGCGCTTTTGAACCGAAAGCGCCGTTGTCGATGATGATTACATTGGCGACACCGAACCGGACGAAGATGCTCTTCATAAACTTGATAGCCGCTGCGGATGTGATCACCGGGACTGGCGAGGCTTCAACCCACTTATTGAACTTGTTGATGGCGACGAACAGATGTGTGTAACCTCCGGTTGCCCGCGGGAATGGGCCCAGAATGTCCAGCCCCCAGACCGCGAACGGCCAGGAGAGCGGAATGGTTTGCAGCGCCTGGGCCGGTCGGTGGATCTGCTTAGCATGAAATTGGCACGCTTCGCATCTCCTCACCAGCTCGAAGGCATCCTAGAGGTCAGTAGGCCAATAGAAGCTGTGGCGGAAAGCTTTCCCAACCAACGCCCGGCTCCCTGAATGGCTTCCGCACATGCCTCCATAGATCTCAGAGAGAATTTCACTCCCCGCTTCCCGAGGCGACTTCAAGAGAACTCCGCTTGCACCCTAGCGATACAGTCCCCACCTACCTACGAGCGTGGCGCTTGGCCTTGCGCGCTATCTTCTCGGACGCACGTCGCCGGGATCACTCCATCCCGCAGTAGGTTAGGATCGGATCCATCCACCGACCTTCCCGGACGAGTGTGACGACGTTACGTACATTGTCGCCGACGCGTACTCGGCCTCGACGCTTTCCGCCTCAACCGCCTCAAGCGGTTCTTCCTCCTCCTCCAACCGGAGAGTCTGCGGCAGGATTGATGACGTCTCCTCCGTATGGGAGCTGCGTGGAAAGCGTCGCCCCGCCAGAATTGGGGTCTGCGGCGGACGGCACGTAAGTCTTTCTTCAAAGACCCGGCGGAGAACAAAGCCCTTGATGAGGCAATCGGGGCGGTTCATCCGCCATGTAGTTGTTGCGGCGAGGGACGTGCACGGCCCAAACCCTCGGTGTCGCTCCAACCGGCGCACCTCCGCCAGTAGGCGCCGTGACGGATCCGGCGCAGAGAAATCCTTCCTCGCTGGTTGATGACCGGAGAGAGTCGCTTTTACTTGTAGCCGCCGGATGCCAAGGGTCGCCACCCTAAGCCCGGCGGCGATCCTTCATATTCGCGACGTTGTTGGTGGCGCGAAGTCCAAAGACTACCACGGTGCGGGACGACATCGCCGATGGGAGACACCAGACGACGCCACCCAAATTTCTCCAAATGGAATGAGCCGTCAAGAAGAGAGTCCACGGCGAGGTCTTTGGGTGTCTTCACCTTCGGTCCGCCGAGTCCATTCACGATTTAACTCCGCCAGAGCTTGTCCTTTGATGGCCGTTCGGGAGCGAACTTGAGATCGAACTCGCCACCTCCATGGCCCACTTGGCGATCGACCTGTCGCCTCGTTGAAGAGGATCTCCGCAAGGGATACTTGGTCAACACTGTGACTTCTCGCCCGAAGTAGTGGCGCAGATTTCGAGACGCCGTCGGACGGCGTAGAGCATCTTCTGTGTTTGTGAATACCTTGTTTGGCGTCGTGGAGGACCTTGCCGGCGTAGTAAATAGGGCGCTGAACGCCTTCTCTTTCCGCCACCAACACCGCTGACCGCTGAGGGTTTGCCGCAACGTAGAGTATCGGTGCTCGCCTACGGTCTAGGGCGACCAGACGGCGGGAGGTGAGATACTTCTTCACTCGTCGAACGCCTCCTGCGCCTCCGCCGTCCACTCGAATGGTTGGTCTTCTTTAGGAGCTTGAGCGGTGGAGACTTTTGTCCCCAGGCGAGCTATAAAGCGGCCTAGGAGGTCAAGCGACCCACCAAGCACCGTGATCTGCCAAGTCGCGTCGGGGCTTCATGTTCTCAATCACTGCGATCTTGTCGGGTTCGCCTCAATCCCCTCCGGAGACGAGGAATCCCAGCGGCTTGTCTGACGGAACGGCGAACACGCACTTCTCCGGTTAAGCTTGATGCGATTTCCTCGGGTTGGTGAAGGTTTCTTCCAGTCGCGATCAACTCCTCCGCTTCTTGGACTTCACCACCGATCATCGACATACACCTCCAACTTTCGCCCTATTTGGGGCGGTGAGCGATATGCATGGCCCACGATAGGTTGGGCTGCATTCTTCGATCGAACGCCATCCTTGTATAGCGATGAGACGCCCGTGGGCGTCACGAAGGCGATCTTGTCTTCATCTTCTTCGCCATGCTAATCTGTGGTACACAGTACGCATCCGAAAGCCCGTCGCACCCGCAGCTTGAGTCGACGATGAGATCGATGCGAGCGTGGTACGGATCCTTCGGCACGCCTTGTTGAGGTCGGTGAATTCCACGCACATCCTCCAGCGCCGTTGGATTTCTTGGCGAGGACGGGTTCGCTAGCCACAGGATGGGCGACACTACGGATGACCCCCGTCCTTAAGAGCTTGTCCACCTCCTGGCGGATAACTTCCTGGCGCTCCACCGACTGCTTCCGGACCTTCTGCATGACCGGTCGCGCGCCGGGGAACATCGCCAATTTGTGCTCAATCACCTCCACGGGACCCGGCCATGTCGACGGTTGCCACGCAAACACGTCTGCGTTAAATCGGAGGAAGGAGACGAAGCGCCTTCCTATTTGGCGCCGAGAGGCGCCCACCCGAACGGTCTTCGCCGGTCGACTTCGCTTCAGGAGACCGCTTTAACCTCCGCGACGAACCGGGGAGGCACGGTCTTCGCCGAGGAGCTCCCAGTCGAAGCCTCGCCTTCGAGGCACCGACGCCTCGCCAAAGCGAGCGTCCTTGTCGCAGCGGGCGCCTCGGGCGTCCACTTTCAAGACGATGGGGCGGTGGCCGGGATCTTCACCACCATGTACGCATAGTGGCAAATCGCCATGAACTTGGTCGGCGCGCCGACCTAGTATGGCGTTGTAGGAGGTCGAAGTCCGCCACCTCGAACTCAAGCATCTCGGTGCGGAAGTTGTCGAGCCTCAAACGTCACCGGAGATCGACGCGCCCGGACGACGGACTCGGCCCGTGCGATGCGAAGAACGGAGTGTTGGGCGGCTCCGCCGCTTTGGATCTGGGCGTCGTGGCGACCGGCGCGACAGGAGGTTGAGGAACTCCTCCGTCTACCAAAGACCGCCCTAGCTTTACATTCCGACCGTGGGCACAACCACGATCGGAGATGCCCAGGTACGGCGGTCTCGGTGGGTGATCGGCCTGACTGAACGCGATCGGCTGCTCCGACCACGCCACCTGCCTTGCTGACCCAAAACCAGGCACGGCGGCACACACTTCCCTCATCGCACGCTTAAAGCTAGCATGGGACGGATATGTGGCCGAACCGCCGTGGATGACGGTAACTTCAGCGCTCCGCTTTCGAAAGCCAAGCGAAGCCGTCTCCTTGCCCTTGCCCATCGCCGGACGCTGCTGCTGCTGCTGCTCGTGGACTCGCTTGTCCACTATCTTGCTAACGACATGGCAATCTGCCAAGTCGTGGGAGTTGTTGCGGTGAATGGGACAGTAAGGCCTTCCGTCCCACTCACGGGGGCGATGGCCTCGCCCCTCGTCGCGGCCTCGGGGGCCGTCGTGGCCACGGCGATCGCCGTAGCCGCCGCCTCGGCCGCCCTTACGGGACCGTACCGCCGGCGCCATGATTCTCCTCCTCTTTTTCGCCCTCCGCGCCCATTGCGCGCGGTGGCCTTGATCGTCGTCGTCGTCGTCGTCGTCGCGCTCGGCGGCCATGACCTGCCGGTCTCGGCCGCTTTGCACTTCTTCTTGTCCTTGCCGCGGGGTTCCTCAAGGTCCCGCCTCGCCACCATGGCTGTCCCTCCCAGCAGCGGCTCGGGCGGATGCGAGCCTCCGCTTTGAAGGCGACTTGTGCGCCAAGGTGAAGAGCTCCTCCGTCGTTTTGATTTTGCGGTGGCCATCTTCTCCTTGACCATGGGGTCTCGGCGCCTCTCACGAATGCCGTGACCACGGCGTCGATGGAGATGTCAGGGATGGTGTTGCGGACCTGACGAAGCGCCAATATAGTCGCGGCGACTCTCCTTTCTTCTGCTCCACGTTGTGGAGGTCGTCTTCTACCCCGGGCTGCTCGAAGGTGCCACGGAAGTTGGTGACGAAGAGCTCGAGAGCTCCTTCCATGACCCCACGGACTCGAGGCGGGTTCGTGAGCCACGAGCGGGCTCCGCCGGTAAGGACCGCGGGGAAGTAGTTCGCCAGAACCTTCCCCGACCCTCCAGTCGGCTGCATCACCGTCGTGTAAATCTGCAAAAACTCATCAGGGTTGGTGGAGCCGTCATACTTTTCGATAGGGGCCAGACGAAACCGTTCCGGCAACTGGACGCGGCGCAGCTCCTTAGAAAAGGTGCGGCACCCGGCGTCGGAGCCTCTGCTCCTAGACACGGTCCTCGCCCGCCGCCCCCATCGCTTAGGGCGGCGCCAAGAAGCGCCACCCTCATCGGGCGGGCAGCTCTGCGGAGCCCTCTTCTTGGTACGGAGTCTTGGCGGCGACAATGCGATCGCGCGCTTCGGTCGCGCGCCTGCGGAGCTTGTCACGCAGTCTTCTCCATGCAGACAAGTGGCGGTCCTCCAGATGGGACCGAGATCGCGACCACTGCTTTGCCCGGCCGAGCCCCGTAAGGGTCGCCGCTTGTCGCTTTGCCCGCCCCTCACCAGAGATCTGCGAGAGGAGTGCGAGGGCAACAAAAAACGGAGGACGCGGAAACACCGGTTCCCCGCCCCAAACTTGCACCATCGCTTGGGGCGGCGCCGACGAAGGGGCCAGCCGCCAACCACGACGCAGCCGAGGAGTCCGAGTCACCGGAACGGTGGGTTTTCAGCAAAGGCCACGCCGCATGGAGGTTCTGCGGCCGAGTACACTCCTCCAAGGCCAGCGCCGCTTAGCTTGGCCGGGCGGCCGCTTCGCCAGGTTCCGACCATGCGGCGGCTACCGCCGGGTGATCCATCGCCATCGCCGCGACCGACTCGTGGCGCGGCTCTAGCGGCCGCTTCGCTCCATCGCGGACTGCGCTCCGCCATCGCCGCTGAAGAAGGGTCAAGGGCTTGAACCGATGCTAGCGCTCCCCTACAGCTGCCACGACGGCGTGTTCTCCGCTCAACCACCGCGGATCACACGCTGGTCGATTTTAGATCGCTAGCCAACTCGATCAAACTCGGTTCGATTTGGCGTCGGGCACAACGAGGAGCGACTTCGCAGATTTACCAGTTCGGACCCCTCGCGGGTAATAGTCCTACTCCTGCCGAGCCTTAGCTCTTTTCTGATTGTGGTTGAATGGGAATGTGTTTACAGGGTGCTTGTGAACTGCCTGTGTCTTACTTCTCTCTCTCCTCCTTTTATACAAGCTTTGGGTTTGGCGGAGAGAGCCGGGGGTAAGCGATGCTGATCTTGTCGATACTGTGACACGACTCGGCGAAGAGAGCAAACGTGCACGCCCATGCCCGTGCAGCGGGCCGCCGCCTTGCGTGCTTCGCAGTGGCCTCGACCAAGACAACCACACCGGTGAGTATGCGGGTGGGGCCTACCTGCTCCTCTCGGCGCGCGGCCTCCTCAAGCAAACCTTCTCTCTGCGGTCAATTCTTCTGCGCCCACGGATAAATGCCTTCCGACTGCAAGGGTCATCAGAAGCGTAATCATTTCTTCATTTGTCTATCCGCGTGATGTCTCATTAAATGCGCCGTCTTCAGCGGCGGGGCCCTTCGTCCGAAGACTCATACGCAATGCTCCGCCGCCGGGCCCCACTTTGGCGTGTGGGACCTCGCTGCTGTCTTGAGAGGGCTCGCACGCGCTCCGCTTCGGCGCGTGGGGCCCTCGCCTCGTCTCGAGAGGGCTGCCCACGCACGCACTTTGGCGCGTGGGGCCCTCGCCTCGTCTCGGAGGGCCTCACCCACGCACCCGCCTGGCGCGTGGGGCCCTCGCCTCGTCTCCTCAGGACTCTTTGTACCCCGGTATTTATTACACCGACATTCTAAACCCTAGCAATTTCCCATTCAAATAAACCCATCCATTTCCCTTCCAATTTCCTAAAAAAAATTCAAACGATCCCCCATTCGAACGAAATGAATTTTCATAAATCTTAACGATTTCCCACTTAAATAAACCGACCTATTTCCCTTTTGATTAAAAAAAGAACAATTTTCGCTGGTCATTGATGGATACAAAATTTTGAGGGCTAATGATCGGAGACACAGCACACGCGGCTGCCGCAGTAGTTCTTGCCGAGTAGACCTGTTCATGGGCGCCCGGCCATGAGCCGGCTAGACTCGCTACTGAAAAAGCCGGTCGGCTGGCCCAATTGTGCATTAGGCGGGCTCGGCCTCGATCGAAGCTTGGCCGCCAAGGCCGAGCTCGAGCTAGAGAAAACGTCGTTAAAACGTGGTTGGGCCGGCCCGGACATCGAGCCACTTTGGCCGGGCTAGGTTCAGTTCAAACAAAGCCCAAAGCATCTGGCTAGGCCGGGCTCGGGCTTGGTCCCGTGGGACCGGGCTTTTCAAAGCCTGACCCAAAACTCGGCCCGACCTGGCCGATGATCAGGCCTATTGCTGAGGCTGATGTAGCCCCAGCGACTGCAGCAGGCGTCGATTCACGAGTCACGATCAATTATGGGAGGTCTTACCTTGTGCCCATTGGAAATTATACACTTCGACCTTGTTTTTTTCAGCTTAGCGTTTCACTTTATCAAAATTTTTTATATATAGTCTATATGGTGTAATAATTTGTAACATTTTTTTTTCAAACTTTTAGTAGTCCTCTTAAAGATCTTGAAACTAATTTTTTTATTATGTTTTTAGAATATTTAAATCTCTTTTTAAAGACTCAAATTTTGCTACAGTAAGACACTACATTACACTAAGCTGAAATATACAAGGCCTTCGAGATTCTACAGCACGATCTTTTGAAGCATCGAAACGACCATGTCAGAATGGAGTTATGAACATATACTCCAGGACGGCATTCATAGTTTATACCTAGGCGAGGAACTCTAATGGACAGGCTGTAACACCCCGGCTCAACCTCGAACTCAGAATGCCACCAACAAAAACATACTATTCGAAGTTTCAGTAGCATTTCCTCTGAAAAATGCTACATCCCAACACATGCAGTATATACGGCAACAATGTTTATCATAACTAATCCAACAACAGGCTTTTAAACCATATTTGGAGCCATTAATCCAAACCATAACGTCAGCATCTCTTACTTTAGTGAAGCGGTGTCCAAATTCTTACATTACAAACAGGTGATTAAATTACATGCTTCAGTCATACTTAGCATAAACAATCATAACCTCAATTTTACTATTCAAGACACCACAATAAAATCTAACCAAGTTACTTTCATCGCAACTAGTTTACCATGGATTTTTCTTTAATGTGATCAAAAGTGAAGTGCTCAACACGTGAAACTACTCCATTCCCGATGTATGCCAACTTCAGCGTTCACCTAAAAACATAAACAAACAAGCGTAAGTCCAAGACTCAGCAAGTACATAATAGTGATGGCATAGAACATGTTTACATGAAATCTATAGTAACAGAACAACTTTCCAATCATAACTATACTCATCAATGCAATGCAATGTGCTCATCAATGCAATGCATTATGCTCATATCTCATAAACGTGTACCGGTATCGCTGAGTGTACACTCGTCGGTGTCACACCCTACACTCCATCTCGTGGAGGTTGACCGCCGAAGCAGGTCTACCCCGCCATCCCGTGAGGGGTGCCTACCGAGGTAGGGCTTCATGCCATCATCCTTTTTCATACAAACCTAATGCCTAGGATGCATATGCATGTAAGTAAAGAGGAGGCCCACTTTACCATTCATCTCATCAGTTCATCATAATTTGACAATGAATTAAATATAAAGTGATTCACACATTATAGCATTCAATCAGTCATGTTCACACACATCACATCATATACTTGTCTTTTACCAATGGAGTGGCTCGAGGTGAAGATGCTATCAATATCGGCGGAAAGCTCCCTACAACGAAAATTCTCATTCTTAACATATAGGTAACATAAAAACATCTAGAACTAAACTGCGGCCATCTAGTTTATAATCAACCCTCGGTATAACCAATGTCCATTTTAAAAACCGATTAAGTAACTAGTTGGACAACAGGAGTATAATTAACATAAACTCTAATAAGCTTACCCGATTTTTATGTTATGGTACTCCCATGAAAGCTAAAACTAGGGCCTATAACTTCCATCATAAGATCGGAGTTTCAGTTGATGGCATAGCTATCTCAAAATCACTATTTAACCTACTGCATACACATAGATGATCTATTAGAATTTCACACTATACCGTAAAACTAGCATCTAACAGGGAAAAGAAACCACAAGAGTGCATGTATAATTTCGTTACTTAACAGAATAGGTGAAGATCTCAAAGCACAAGCACAAAATTAGTCCTTCCATCACTTCTATTCCTCTCTTTTTCCTTCTCTTTTCCTCCCTCTTCTTTCTCTATTTTCTTCCTCTGGAAAAGGCCACTACTAGTAGCAGCGGCAGGAGACATGCATGCAATCTTTGTATCTAGCTAATAGCAGCCGTGCATGCAAGTGCAGGGCATCGACTAACAGCATCAAAGCACCATGCAAAAATGAAGTTGCAGCAGCCGAGGCGACATCGATCCAAGGCAAGAGCAGGGAGCAGCCAGCAGCAATCCAACACAGCGAGAACGGCAGCCGGAAGCGACTTCACGCGAGCGTGCTCTCTGCGGCCGACGGAGACGACGAGGCACAAGCAATGGCGAAGGCGACGGCGAAGCGAACCCTAGGCGGCAGCTGAAGGGATCGATTAGAGGAGATTGATCTCCCCGATCTCTCTTTTTTTCTCGTTATCTACAGGAGACAGGTGGGCTTAGGCTTGGCTTGGGCCGAAGGCCAAGCCGGATATTACACAGGCCCTCGCGTCGCTCCTCCCAGGCTGGCTCGAGGGCGACCCAACTCTCAGCCCAACCTCCCCACAAACCCTAGCACCGCTGGCCGGCGGCGGTGGCTGCAGCCGCCCTTCTCTCCCTCTAGTCATCTTCCCACCTCCTTCCTCTTGTCTCTCTTTCTGGTCGGTGCCCTTGCGGGACGGTCCCTGGCCTTTTGGGTGGCGTGGAGGCCGGATCCGGTGGCTAGGTGGCCGGATTTAGCGTCGAGTCGGCTGATCCGGTGGCTCGGGCGACGGAGCGGCCTAGGCCGGTGCGATTCAGCGGTGCAGCGGCCTGGCAGCGCCGCCGCGGCGGTGCAACTGGGCGGTCTGCAATGGCGCGACCGAACCGGCGCAAAGCGATGGCGGCGGCGGCACGGCTCGCTGGCAGCGCAAAGCGGCAAAGCGGCGACAAGGCTGGGCCTCCTTCCTCTCTCTCTCTCCTCAGATCTCCTTGGTCCGGCCAGGTGGCGCCGCCGGCTCCCAGGTGTGGCTGCTCGGCGCGGCTGCCCCTACTCTACCGGATTCGGTGACGCGCGGCGGCGTCCATCCCCCTTGGCATAGCACAAGCGGCGGCGTCCTTCCCCCTCGGCGGCGTGCTCGTGGCAGTGCCTCGACCTCCACCTTGGTGCGGCGCAAGTGGCGGCCCCCGACCTCCACCTCCATGCGGCGCGGGCGGAGGCGCCCGTAGCCGGCGTGCCTCAAGCTCCTCGCTCCAGATCTAAGCATGGCCGGCGGCTTTCTTCCTCCGGTTCTTAGCACGGCGGCAACCAATCCCCTTCTCCAGCGTCGCGGCGGCGCCCGGTGACCCCCCACTCCCAGATCTGGATGTGGCGGCGGCGGTTCTCCCCTCTCAGATCCAAGACGGGCCAGCACCTGGGTCCGGTGGCGAGCGGCCCTGGCCCCAAGGGTTGGCCTGCGAGCGGCGGCGGTGGCGCGCTCTCAGAGTCCGGAGAAGTGAGCTAGTGGCCTGGCTGCCAACAGCGAAAGTTGTTGGCGGGCCTCCCTTTCGGGCCTGGGCATGACGACGGCTCGCCCTCTTCTCCTCTGGACGCGGCGCTCGGCCTTCCCCTCCACGTGCGGTGGCAATGTGGTGCATGTCTTGCTTCTTCGTTCACACCTTCGAGCGCAGTGGTGGAACTTGACGTCGGCTTTCCCTCTTTTTTTCCCTTCTTCCTTCTTCCCCTCCTCCTAGTCCTATCTTGGCGGAGACCGTCTGGGGGTGACCGCTCTGTGCGAGGCCGGATTCGTGGGCAGGAGGCTCAAATTTGGCGGTGTGTTGGCTAGAGCGGTCGGAGTGGGTGTACTCTAGGGTCGTGGGACTGGTGGCCTTGTAGCTCTGCGGAGCTCGGCACCGGCATCTTCTCCTTCTTCCCTTCCCCCGTAGCCCGTCTTGGTGGAGTCCACTTAGGGGGTTCGCTTCGGTAGCTGGATGGAGCGAATGGAGTAGGTGGGCTCCATGGGCGTATGCTCAGCATCTTCTCGACCCTCCCGTGGTGGCTTGGTGGGCTGTCGCCCGTCCTTCAGCAGCACGTCGACTCCTGTTTCTAGCCTCTCCCGTCCTCGACCACCTTGCCCTCCCCTCCTTGCAAGGTGCTCGGTGGTGTAGGCTGGTGTTTTCTGAGTTAATGGTAGGCTTCGCCTTGTGCCGCCTGGGTGGCGCGGCGTCCGGTCTTCACTTCCCGTGCGTTGACCACCAGGCGTGGTGGTCCCTCTCCGACGGCTTTGGCTGGCGACCTTTTCTTTGGCACCGTCCTCGTTCTCTGCCTCTTGACCCAGTCCCGTCCTCGTCGTCTTGACCCTCCCTTTCTCCGAGGTGTCCGGTGGCGTGGGCTGCATCCTCCGCGTCGGGTGGCAGCGTTCTTTCGCGTTTTTGGCTCTGCGTCTTCGGCCGGCGACTCAGTTCTACTTGTTGCCTTGTGCACTAGTAGGACAAGTCTTAGGCGAAAGCCTCGCCCTTTTGGGCTAGTGTTGGCATCATCTTTGGTGTCTTTCCCTCATTGGAGGCATCACATGTTGGACCTTTTCTTGCTCTGGGTGAAAACCCTAACGGCTTTGCGACGGCGGAGGGTTCTCCCTATTACTACCATGTTGGAAGCATTGTGGTCGCCGTCTTGCACTTTGGGTTTCCACTGGGTCTGTTGCTCCAGGAGTCGTTTGTTGCTGTGTGAGTGTTGGTGGCTTTTCCCCTTCTCCCTCTCCTGTATCTCTCTTGTTCGGCCTTTGGCCTAGGTGGCAGCGGTGGGGCTGCATTCCTTTTTTTCTCCTCTGTAGGCGGTGTTTTCGGTGATGGCGGAGGGTGTCGCTTTGGCGGGGTTGCGTGAGCCGTGGTCGCATACCCATACTTGGACAAGCTTTTTATTTTATTTTCTCCTGTTGATCAATGAAATAGGATGACAATTTTTCTGCCCCTCGTTCAAAAAAGTTTAACCTTGACCATGAAGGCAGTGAGATTGGGAGCTATTTGTAACCTCAGTTACAAGAATCATTTGTATTCTAATTTGTGCTAGCTCCGTAGCTAGCTTGGCTTCTTATATTGCAATTACGCCATCAATGTCAATCGCTGTCACCAATATAGCTGTTGGTATCAGTTTATTTGGTAATATGAGCGGGTTATGCATCATTTTTTCCATCTTAAGAAGGGCAACATATATGGTGTTAATGTTCATTAGGTGCTAACATGCTAACAACAGATCCTAACCATCAAATCCATAAGGAGCGGCTCAGATCTAGTGAGGTGGAAACCCTTTTCCACTTAAGAGTTAGAGGGTTTTTCGTGAAAGTGTTTAAGTGTGAGAAAAAGGACTTCCACTTCTTCGTATCTGGGCAGCTACTCATGGATCTGATGGTCTAGATCTGTTTTTAGCATGTTAGCACTCAATAGACATTTGCACTGAATACGTTGCCCTTAAGAAGTGTTGCTTACTCTTTGAATTTTATTTGTCCCTTAAAATGCAGGAGGGTAAGGTCAGGTGAAAGATGGATTCACATGTGACTTTTTTGGGCATAGTTTTAAATATGGAGGTGTCACCCGGCTTATAGAGCATTTAGGTGGTATAACGAGTGATGCGACAATGTATGTCGGTGTTAATTCGGGTTTGAACTGCTATAAGTGAAAACCCACTCCCTTGGAAAAGAGAAGAGGAAAGAATCAAAGGAGTTAAAAAATTAGAAAATGGTTTTATTGAGTAAGTGGGTGAAAATCAGATAAATGAGTTTGTGTCTAGTGATAAGGAAGAGCAGGTTCGAGTGGCAATGCAATGACCATAAGAAAATATGAGTTTCAATAGAGAGGAGGTTTCACATAAGAGAATGATTGTTAGTAGTGGGCATGATAGTTCTATTAGTAGTAGTGGGTTATTTTGAAATTCTAAGCATGGTACCAGTTTTTTCTATTGAATATGAAGCTATTATGTGGCAGAGGACCTATCCAACCTAAGGCTGACATGGTTCTAAACAAGGACACCATGGAAAAGTTTAGTCTAACTTGGGTCTGGTTTCATCCCAATAATATTGCAAGATTGAAAGCCAATTGTCCGTATTTTCGAGCAACAATGAGATTTGACTCAATAGTAAGTTATGACATAAATTTTTTTTATGCAAACGACATTGATGGTCATTGCTTGGAAGAAAATACGAGGACATGGAAAGCATTGTTCATCGATTTCTAAAAGATTAGGATATGTATTTTTCCATAAAACCATCAATGCAACCAACAATTTCAAAATGTAGAAAAAGAAAATGGTTATATATTTTCTTACTTTTGATATATTGATTTTTTATGTGTACGCTGTAATTGTTATGTTGTATGTCAAGCAGATTTTTGTATAAAGAAATTGTGAAAGTAGTAGATGAGATTGGAAATAAGTCCATTGTGCAGATTGTTATAGACAATGGTTTAAACTATAAGAAAATTGCAAGTGCTCACAAATGCTATAAGTTTTCTTGTAGTTCGAACCATGTTTGTCTACACTATGGACTCATTCCCAATCTCATCTGCCACTTCCTTAATCACATCGTACAAAAACATTACATGGCATACAACACCAACAACTACAACAAGTAAATAAAAACATCACATAAAAAATTAAGATGAAATGTACAATCATATACATTATTGTTATTCTGGATTTCATCTGTTGCATAGCTTTATGGAAGAACATGCGCATGCGACCATTGTAATAGATTATGAAGTTTGTAATACTAATGGTTGTGGGTCATATCCATGGATCACACATGAGTGTGGCACAATGTATTTCCAATCTTTTTTGAACAGGTTCACAATGCTTTTTATGTCCTAATAATTTTCTTCCAAACAGTGCCATCATTGTCATTCGCCCTGACACACAAAATTGTTAAGCCAATCTCATTGCCGCTCAAAAATATGGACAATTGACTTTGAATCATGCAATACCATTGACATGAAACCACTTTAACCAAGCTACATTAATTTTTACATATTGCTCTTTGTTCAGAACAATGATAATATTAAATTAGATAGGTTCTCTACCACATAACAGCTCTTTAAATTTAATAGAAAAATACGCTACCATGCCTATAATTTCAAAAAACTCACTATTGCAATAGAACTACAATACCCACTACTAACACGATGCTCATATGTGGAACTCTTTCTCTATTGAAATTCATATTCTCTATTTATTTTTGCATTGTTAGTTGAACCTACTTTTCCTCGGTAAGATAATTTTCCGTATTTTGATCTCAACCTTTTCCTTAATAAGATAATTTTTTGTTTTTTTTTAACTTTGATTCGTTTTTCTTCTTTCCATAGGAGTAAGTTCCAAGAAGCACTTTGAACCAGACTTGTCATTGATAAATATTGTGTTATATCATCCACTATACCACCTAAAAGCTCTTTAAGGCCATCACCAATGGCATCCTCACTTACGATGACCGAACAACTATCCATACATTCTTTCCACTATCCATTTACATTTTTTATCTCTTATATTTTATTAGTACGGTGACATCGTAACTTAGGACTCATTAAACATACCATAAGCTGGGTGGCACCTCTAGATTTAAAGCTATGCTCACAAAACCCATACTTGAAACCGAAATTAACATTGAAATCATAATTCCATGCTTTTTTTATTAAGTTTCCATTGTTCGATAGGCTTTTCCATCTTACAATTCAAGGAAAAAGGGTAAAAATTCAAGTAGACTTAAGATTGTAAAAGTAGTGCCTGACCTGCACATATTACAAAGTAACCCAAGACTAGCGGCTCAAGTACCATCTACATCAATGGGTGACTGGCGTAGTTAAGTACCATCACCCGCCCCCACCACTGCCACTGATAGGAGCGCCACTAGCATTGCCAGGCGCACCGCTAACATTGCTTTCACCTACAACAAGGAATAAAAACAGGTCAGTTACGGTTGGGTAGTGACTCATATCGTATCCTATCCAAATTTTTTTCAGATATCAGAACAGATATGGAAAGATCAGTCGGATACAGATACTGGTTTTTTACGGTCGAGTAGAAAATGGATATATGATATTATACGAACTGGTATAAATCGATTACCAGGTAATTAATCGAGTCATACGTAAATTAAGTTCAACTAACATAGTTCACCAACATTAAGTCCAACTAAGATAATTCAAATCAAGACTCAACATAACACATAGCCAATACACAGTCCAAACAATCAATACATAGTCTCAACATAGCACAATCTCAATTCAACAAAAAATCTTAAATTCCAACATTTCCTTTCATACAACATACATCTCAAATCTTAAGTTTCAACAGTACCTTGGACCTCCATTTCTTAATTCTCATTTATCCTCGAATCATTCAACTGATCCCATAATCCTTCAACTTTACTTTTCATTACATCTAAAATTGATCAAAATAAAATAATAGTTATTAAAATGACATGTATAATATATAAATGAAACAACTAAAAGTAAGATAAAAATTTACCTTTTTGTGAAGCAATCATCCAATCTTTTGTGCAAACTAAGGCCTCAACAATTTCAGGATCAAGTCGACTATGGAATGGATTAATAACACGTCTACCGGTGCTAAATGCCAACTCCGAAACAACCGTAGACATTTGTATGCATAAAACATCACGAGCAAGACGAGAAAGAATAGGAAATTTTGTTGCTCGTCCTTTCCACCATAACAATATATTAAATTTTTCATCACCATCCAACTTAAAAAGTCCTTCACTCATGTATATGTCTAACTCGGATTTCTTGCTTTCATGATCGGTGGATTGATACAACACATCAATATTGATCTCATACTCATCCTCATCATTTAATAAGCAATTACTCGATTTTTCAACCAAATCATGCTCTTTCAAAGTAGATATCTTATTAGTTGAAGATGGCATGCTTGATGAATATGATGCAAATAACTTATTGATCACGTTCTTTAATTTCATTTTCTCTAACTCAGCTTTCTCATGTCCATATATGTTAAACAAGTACAGCTCAACCACCTTGTTCTTATACCTAGGATCAAGAAAAGCAGCCACTGCCAAAGCTATATTGATCACATCCCAATACTTGTCAAACTTATCTTTCATAGCCTCAGCAAAATTAGAAACTATAACATCATTACTTTGACACCATTTTCTAATAGCAATCTTCATCTCACAAAATTGCCGAAAGAAAAGATTTGCAGTAGGATAGGATGTGCCAGACAAAAGTAAGGTAACATCATAGAACCTTTTCAAACACTTGCAAATACTTGCTGCATTTTCCCATTCAGCTCTGGTAGGAGTGACATATTCATATATATCCCTATCTTTAAAAGCAAGACGATTAAAAGCATTCTTATAGTAAATTGCATTTCTTATCATTAGATAGGTAGAGTCCCACCTCGTGGCAAAATCCAAAGAAAGAGCCTTTGTAATGTCCAAATCACACTCTTTGACACACTTCTCAAATGCTTCCCATTGTTGAGGTGACCTCTTTAAAATGGATATGAACTCTGTAATGTTTTCGACGGCACATTCAATTAGTTTTAACCCATCTTTAGCAACAAGATTCAATATGTGATTTGCACATCTAACATGAAAGAATTTACCATCACAAAGAAGAAAGCCCTTAACTTTCTCAATAATAACATCAACAGCAACATTATTGGAAGAAACATTATCCAATGAAAGGGTAAGCAATTTCTTATCAAGGTTCCAATTCAACATATTTATGAAAAAAGTGTCAACCAACATAAACCTTGAATAACTGTCTTCTACATGAATAAAATTGATAATCCTTTTTTGCATGTTCTAATTATCATCTATCCAATGTGCAGTCACACACATGTAAGATTTGTTTTGAATGGATGTCCACATATTTATAGTAAAGCTAAAACGACAAGAAAGTGCTTCAAATTGATCATACAACTTGTTCCTTTCTTCTTTATAGATCTCCATGATTTCTTTACGAACAGTTATACGACATTTCATTGGAAAACTTGGTCGTAAAGACTTGATGAAAGTTATGTTGCACGATAAAGATTTCTTTATAAAGCTTCTTTAAGCTAGTTTTCTCATCATACCGATATGTTGCAATCCCATCCTGATTTTGATTCAAGAGTTGTTCTTCTACAACACTGTGCTTGTTTTTCAAATGATTTCTGAAAGCTTTTGTACCATTTGTACTTTCAGCACTTGTTGTATAATTGCAACTCTTGAGTTTAGCCCAATTCTCCGTACTATTAGTCACATTCATACACTGCACCGTTCCAAAGACTCCAATATGCCGTTTTTTTCTTGCAGGGCTCGAGCATTCACTATCCGAAACATCGACATCATTCACGTCCATTGAGCACTCCTTCTCAGTTGTTTCGTGGCTCTGACTATTGCAATCCAAGTCCCCATCGACATCATTTCCTTCCATTAAGCAAGCTGCACATAATCAAATTTAAATAATTAGTGTTTTAGTTGAAAAGCTAGATATATAGATTGCAGGTAGTTAAAACAATAACAAAATACGAAGACTTGACTGATTAACATATAGTGCTTGTCAACAAGAAGACAGCTGCGGCCACTTAATGCAGTTATACCCCACCAGTCCAGCAAGGCAGTAAGCATGAATCTAACAAAACAAGCTAAAAAGGGTTGCACAAAGTAAACACTAAACTGCGACGGAAACATAGTTAAGTACTTGAGGAAAGATACATAAATAGGTGGAATATCAACCCAATTTGCAATTCTCAGCAGCATGTGTTTGTGCTCTTTATTTCCTACATTAATATTTTATATACTCGATTGGTAATTTCTTGTGAATATTTTCCTTTATCTGCCAACGGCATTATACTGAAAAGTGCATATTCAGCATATTACACATGCAATGGAAGTCATCACTTTTTACAAGAATTAAGTCAAACAATTAAACGGGATTTGGTGCTTTCTAGTGCAATTTCAGCAGCAAAAAGGTTTTTGAAAGTATGGCAGATCAAAATGAACATTCATATCACAAATTGAGTTATCTCAGATATCTAAATCATTAACGGCAAATCAAAGCTAAATATATGGCCAATCATAGAGTTGCTAAAATCAATGTTGTCATTCACGATCATCAAGGTATAGCAGCAACACGGCTAAAAATGCTATCATGTGTGTATGTAATGTACCATATGAAAATGAAAACCTGTAGGAGGGGCGACGACGGCCTAGGTGGTGAGCGATGGCGGGTGCTACGAGGAGGGGCGGCGGTGGGTGCTAGGTGGAAGGAGGGCGGCGGACTGGCGAAGGGCGGAGGGGTGGCGGCGGAGGGGTGGTGGCGGACGGGCGGAGGGGAAAGCTCGGGCGGTAGGGTTACTTAGGGTCGGACGGCTAGGGTTGTTGAGTATACAGTTTGCTAAGTGCGTTTGGGCCTTGTCATGTGGCCTTATGGGCCTTGTGGGCTGTGGCCTTAAAGACGCATACCCGTTTTTAATTTTAAAACGGATACCCAAACCCGATCTGTTTTTGTCGGGTATCAACCATCCCATATCCGGTCCGAACCCGAACAAAAAAAACCGGGTACTACCCGAACCCAAACCCAACAGTCACCACAAAACAGTACCCGTTTCTTAACCGCAGCGATTCGGGTCGGGTACCCGCCGGTAGTAGCCGACCATTTTCACCCCTACCTACAACGATGGCCTCAAATGTTCAACACCTATAACAGTACCCATTTCTTAACCGCAGCGATTCGGGTCAGGTACTCGCCGGTAGTACCCGACCGTTTTCACCCCTACCTACAACCATGGCCTCAAATGTTCACCACCTATAATTACAAAGCAGTATGCAGTTAAGCTCATATTTGAGTAATGTTTGATTAAATTTTAATGTGCAATTAAGCTTACTTCATGGTGCTGATAATTAGAAACTACCGTTAAAGTCGAGTAAAAAGGACATTAGTCCAGAAAACAAAGGACATAATCAGAGATCAGAGAGGCCACAGATTGCGCATTTAGTTCGTGTTGCAAATCTAGCTACACAGTATTGCACATCTAGCTCAGCTTACATCTCCAGCAACAAAGATACAAACATGACATACTCTGCATTTTGAGATAAGAGATTCAAACAACATTGCAAATACTACAAACTGCATCTCGAGATCAAAGATTCAAACACCAGGCTTAATAGGAAGTGCTGCACATATATGTGCGCCGTGGACAGTGGTTACCTGTGGCGCCCCTGCAGGACGAGTACCGAGCGAGCGGGGCGAGCACGACGGCGAGCCTGCACCCTTGCCCCGAGGAGCACCGAGGCGAGGACCACAATGGCGAGATGGCGAGCACGGGGAACCTTGCTGCAGCAGCGAGGAGCGAGCCTGTGCCCTTGCCGCCACGAGCAGCGCAGCCTTGCTGCTGGAACAAGCAGCGGAGGGGCAGTTGTGGCCGGACGAAGGGCGGAGGGTCAGTCTGGTAGGGGCACAGCCGCCGCCGCCGCCGCCGCTGGCTAGAATAGGGATTTAGGGGGCACGGGAAAGCCTGACGTCGGTTTTCCCCTCATTGTTGTCGTAACCCTAGGTGTTCAGTAGTTTTCCAGAAGTATTACATAGAAAACAAAATTATAGGTTAAGCTATACAAAAGAGATAATTATATACTCCCGTTATGAAATAGTAATCATTTTAGATATTAATAACACAGTCTTCAAAATAAAATTTCAACAGTAAAAAACTTTTAAAAATTTATTTATTATGCATTAAAAATTATAAAATTATAATTATTTTCAAAGCGAATCTATCTATACAATTTTTATGTCCTCAATATAAATGGTTTAAAAGTTCTCTATGCATAAGGTTTTACAACCTTGACTTAGAACAAATATAAAGCTACTACTATTTCATAACTGAGGGAGTAACAATGTAGCATATCAATAAAAAATAAGGTGCATCATTTTTCTTTTTGCATATGTTCATGTTCTTTGTGATTGTGATTGTGTGTGACCACCAATTTATAACACGTTATCAACACGACAGCTCTCAGGTTTATCACCCGATATGTCATTTTTTGCGATCAAATATATTATTTTGATCAGAAATTCTAAACAACGGGATCCCGTCCGGGGCGGGATCCGGACGGGATCCGTCCCCATGCGACACGTGTCCAAGCCGCTGTGCAGAGGAGGAGGAGGAGGAGCTGACCTCGCCGCCGCCGCCGTCGACCTCGCCATCGCCGTCGTCACCCTCGCCGTCGTCGCCGTCGAGCTTCATGCCGTGCTTTTCGAGTTAGGGTTAGGAAAATATCGACCAGTGGGGTTAGAGGAGGTCGGGAGGCGGCGGACCGGCGGTGGGTGGGGCTCGTCGGGCGGCGGCGGCGGCGCCACCGAGCCGGGAGAGGCGGCGGCGGGCCGGCGATGGAGGGATCGCCTCACACCTCGGGTTAAGGTGGCGGCGGGAGGCCAAGGCGGCGGAAGCGCCGGCGGCGAGGGCACCGTCGGCGAGGGCACCGTCGGCGAGATGGAGAAGGAGGCGGCGGGGCGGAGGGGCGGAGCAGCCGGTTCTGGGCGCCACCGGCCGGGCGGAGGAAGGAGGCGGCGGGGCGGACGAGGCGTGGGCGAGGCGAGTGGAGGGAGGGATCCCGTCGGGGTGGGCTCCCTATGGGAACCCGTTAGGTAGTCGCCCCCTATTTTGATCTACTAAATTGCATGCAACTTTTTCAATGAGATCTGTTCACCGTTCGTGTCGCCGGTCATGAAGGTAACGGTGGCATCGGCCCGGGCGCGCACCTGCACAGGCGGTGGCGGCGAACCGGGATCGCACGTCTACAACAGCAGAGGCGAACCACGTATGTGCGCCCGCCCGCATTTGTAACGGCAGTGGCACGGCCGCGACAGTGGCTAGGGTTAGGATTTTTCGCCTATGCCGGCTAGGCACATAATTGGGGAGGCTTGGGTTGAAAACCCTAGACCGACCAACAAACCCCTAGGGGCTTATTTGCTATCCGTAATCTTTATTATTTTACATTCAAATCCCTGTATAACCGTAAATGCAAATTAAGTTTATTCCCTAGACACGATGTTTGGTAACGCAGTTCGGCATCGCTGCCTATGTCTGCGGGGCTCTGATTATGGGCGCTCCTCCCCAATCCATAATACCGCAGCACACCGGCTAACTAGGTCACGGCCACATGCCGGCCGCTAACCTCCTCTTGTCTATGCTACTATTATGAGGTCGTTGTCTTGGTGTTACATCAGGACTGCCTCCCTTTATATAGTGAGACCTGGATAGAATCCGACTCTAACACTAACCAACCCTGTCTATTATAACACAGAGTCCTTGTAACCTACTCATATACATATTCGACACAAAGCCTAACACTTATGATCTGAAATACGCTTAGCCACTGCATTTAATCTAAAGCAATAGAAGGAGCAAGTTTGAGGCTGAAGAAGCTCATTTATATGTTATCCCATTGCTCAGAACAATGTGAACATTGCAAGAATCCCCAGCACTGCTACTCGAATACTTGTGGGCTATGCTTTTCCTGTCACTTGCGTAAATTGTGTTCATCTAGTTGCTCATACATGTTATTGCTATTATAACATTCTTTTAGCAAGCACATGCATTGGCATCATATTCAGCAAGTAATTAGAAGTGAAAAACTGGGTATGACCGGAGTGTTAGAAAGGCCACTACCCGGTCATTATAGCACTGCGCTATGCCATGATTCAATATTCATTAAGTAATCATACGAAGCTTGCTACATATTTGTTGCCGGTGTTTCATAATAATGCAAATAATCTGTGGCAAGATTATTTAACTTGATCGATAATGTCCCCTGTTGGCCATATCTTGCTGTGAATTCTGATCATACTACATGCTGTTGATTATTTAACTTCTCTCATGATAGACATATTGGTTAACACGGTGGGAACCTGATTGCTAGATTATAATAGCTACTAGCTAGTATGAATATTGCCATGTTCAATTGATACTTGCCAGTTGCCACTACATTGAACATTTGTTCATATCCCAACTATCGAAACATGCTTCGAATAATTAGCAAAGGTGGCAAACTGGATAAGTGAGATTTTTAAAGCCATACGTATACATATACCTGTATGAAGACTTACAGAACCAGTCTTTATTTCAGCCAAGTGCTATTAACATGTGCTACCATGAGCATGATTTTTTAAAAAATACACTATTGGTGTGATAGAATTTACGAGGCCTAACATATATGTATATGCATGGCTCCAGCACCGGGTGCTAAGTAGCACGCGCCGCGAAACCTCGAGACTTTAGAGCACGCCCTCGTAGAGCACCGAGGGGCTTAGCGCGGCTAAAAAGCCACAGTAAATTCGAGGTCCATAGAATTCACCTTCATGGTAGATAGAGCTAGGGACATTCGTTGCGAAGCCCCGAAGCCTATAGCAAACCCTCGCGGAGCACTGAGGGGCTTAGCATACAGACATACACACATTAATTATCTTACCTCCGGTAAGTACCGAAGGGCGTTATGTAGCCCTCGTAGAAAACGAGAGGCTTTGGAAAGTCCGAAGCTTGATCTCAGGTAGATACCGAGCAGACCTGCTCACGGGAAACCCGGCCCGGTAACCCGGCCAGAGTCCGGCCCGAAAAGCCAAATACCGGCCCGACCGGCCGGTGCATCGGTAGGGTTTCAACCGGTTGGTTGGTAGGGCCAGTCCGCCCGGATTCGATGAATTAAGCTGCTGGCCGGGCTCTTCCGGGCTGGCCGACTTCGGGCCGGGCGAACTCGGGCGGTTTCGAGCGACGCCGGCCGGCCGAACTCGAACTGGTTTTCGGACCGGGCTTTTCGAGCCGGCCCGAAGTCTGCCCGGCTCGGCCGGCGTTGAACAGTATATCTGGGGGCTCGGTGAAAGCACGACCTAAGGAGAGGTGTCTTAGAGAGAACCTACCCCTGATAGATACGTTGTGTCACGAACCGCAACGTGAAAATAGCATGAACCTAGTTAATGTCACGAAGGTAGCTTAGAAGGCACGAGGAATCCCAAATCTCTAACTCGTTCATACGGGGCGAAGGACCCTCGGATACGCCGAAGCGCGTAATACAAGTGGCGAAGGACCACAGGGCGAAGGACCCTCGGATACGCCGAAGCGCGTAATATAAGTGACGAAGGGCCACGGGCCACATGACCCTCGGATACGCCAAAGCGCGTAATATAAGTGGCGAAGGACCATGGGGCAGAACGACCCCTAAAACGCTGAAGGAGTGTAAACAGAGAGACTTAGAACACCTTAGCGGACTAGGAGCAGATGAGCGATAGAAACCGAGGGGCTTCGGACCCCGAAGTACCTTAATACAGTCAAGAAAGTGCACGATTGGGTAAGGTTCGAACACTCGTGTCACCGAGGGGCTTCGAGCTCACTAGGAGTGAAGAGGGAACATTCGACAAATGTTCAAGGAGCTGAGACCGTGAGATCGCGGATAATTGTGTTACCTTCATAAAACGTGTAACATAGCACAAGAAAAGCACATGTGCCAAAATGCGCCATAAAAACGCATGTGCAAAAATTGTGTTAGAAATGGGCCAAATGGCACGTGCGAATAGGCAGGAAGGGCTTCGAAACTTCGTGACTATAGAGGCTTCGGACATCACGTCGAAGGGCAAGACCCGGGCACAGACAGTGCATCATTAGAGGCTTCGGGCCCTATGATAATAATCCTATCATGCAGCTAACCCTGAGGGTCATTACGAGTGCATTTGCCTTCGGAACATGTTATCCTTGCAGGTACTTAATACCATTTGAAACCGATCGAGGAACGAAGACCTTGGATTTCTCAGAGCTTATTGACGCTCGGATTTCTCAAAGCTTATTGGCCTTCGGATTTATCGAAGCTTATTGGCCTTCGGCAAGGACCGAACGCCTTGGATTTCTCGAAACTTATTGGCCTTCGGATTTATCGAAGCTTATTGGACTTCAGATTTCTCGAAGATTATTGGCCTTCAGTAAGGACCAAAGGCCTTGGATTTCTCGAAGCATATTGGACTTCGGATTTCTAGAAGATTATTGGCCTTCGGCAAGTATCGAAGGCCTTGAATTTCTCGAAGCTTAGATTCCTCAAAGATTACTGGCCTTCGGCAAGGAATGAAGACCTTGGATTTCTTATTGGCCTTCGTCAAGGAGCGAAAACCTTGGATTTCTCAGAGAATGTTATCTTCGTTACGAAACGAAACCCTCAAACTCACGAGCACGTCTCCCTTCAGACGACTCTGGCAGATTGTTGGGCACTCTTTTCTCCGTCCTGGTTTTTTCCCACAGGGTTTTTACAGGAGAAGTTTTTAACGAGGTCCATGCAAGTACGAAGACAGCCCGAAGAACCAGAAGATCAGCTCGGCAAGATCGAGCCCCTCGCGAGAGAGAAGGGCAGGCGCAAACCAAATGACATGTCAAAGAACAGCCGACGAACAAGAAAGACTAGATTCTCCGACTGTGAGGGGCTACCCCTCCCGCGAGGGGCAGAGCGCCCTAACTTGTTCTACGACTATGAGGGGCTTTTGTTGGTGCATGCACCTGCCCCCGTTCCTGAGAGGTCCTCGATTTGCCCCTCGTTGGCCCTGATTTGCCCTCGGTTTGCATCCGAGAGGGCTGAAAAGGACTTGGATGAGCAAGGAAGGTCGGTGCATGTGTTTGCGCTGATGCTACAAGTAGAAAAAACTACAACCATTTTGGTGATCTGGTATCCTTTGATTCGACATACACAAGTAATCAATATACAACATGATTTTTGCACCATTTATCATTTGTAAAGTGTGTTTTTTGGTGCTGCATTTTTTAGCAATTGAGAAGTTTGATTCGTATGTATGGTTGTTTAAGACCTTCAAAAAAGCTATGGGAGGAGTAGTGCTAGACTTATCATAACAGATTAAGACGCTAGCATGAAGGCTGCTACAAATAAAATCTACCTAAACCAATTCATAGGCTATGCATGCGGCATGTCATGGAGAAAGTTTCTGAAAAGGTTGGTCATCTTTTAGAAAGGAAGACATTTTTTTGGTCAAGGTCAATATCTTGTGTGTGGGACTCTGAAACAGCAGAGGAATTTGAGCCACGGTAGAATTCTATCATTTATGAATTTGGCCTAGAAGGAAACAAGTGGTTGGCTAAAAGGTATCATATCCGTGAGTCGTGGATACCGGCATACTTCATGGATATATCTCTAGCTGGCATTATTCGAACCACCTCAAGATTGACGAGTGCAAAATCATTTTTTAACCGTTTTATTCATCGCAAGCTATCTTTTGTGGAGTTTTGGCTTAGGTTTGACACGACATTGGAATGCCAATGTCAAGAAGAGTTGAAGGCCGACCACATAAGCATACATACCGCTCCTCAGTTGTTCACACCATGGTCCATGGAGAAATAAGGTAGCATAGAGTACACACATGAGGTGTTTCAAAAATATCAAGAAGAAATTTTAGCTGCTAGAGATATCCAGCTGTTTCTGAAAAATTACTTCTCACCATGTGTGATGCCTTGAACTACAGACAAATAAGATTAAAAAAGGACATAACAAGAAGAAATTTTCGGTACAACTACCCAACGACATCCCGTCAGGGGGCCACCCGACGGGATACCCCTCCCTCTCACAGTCCGCCTCCCCCGCGTGCTCGCTCACTCCTCACATGTTAGCCTCGCCCCGTGCCCGCGCCCCCGTCCCGCTGCCATCTTCCCCGGCTTTGGTGGTGGGGGCACCGCCGGATCCGCCACGCTCACCTCCCCCCATCCGTCGTCGCCTTCTTCCCCATGGCTGTCATTGCCTCATGCGCCTCCCCGCCCCTGACGCCTCCTTCCTCCGCCTTGGCCGGTGCCACCCTTGCCGTCAGCTGCTCCGCCTCCCCAACCTCCCTAACCACAACCTCGCTCGCATCAATCCCCAATCCCCTCTCCTCCTCCCTCGCCACCCCTGCCGCCGCCGCCGCAAACCACGGTCGGCGCCGCCGCCGGCGCCTCACCGTCTCGCCACAAAGCCTCCCTCCGCCGCTGCCACCACCCCGCCCAGCCTAACCACAACCTCGCTGGCTCGATCCCCGATCCCCTCTCCACCTCCCTCACCACCCTCGCCACCACCGCCGCCACCCACGATCGGCGCTGCCGCCGCCGCCTCGCCGTCCCACCACCAAGCCTCCCGCCGTCGCCGCTACCCCGCCCACCCTAACGGACGGGGAAGGGCGCGGTCCCTCCTCCTACTCTTGCCACCAGATGTCCTCTCTTCCCGGCGGCTCACCGCACCGTCCTCACACGCCACCACCACCGCTGGGCAACCGCCACCCCCGACATCACTCTATACCCAGGGACACACTCAAATCCCAACCCACCCATCCTCCGCGAACCCTAAATCCCAAATAGAAGGCGACAATGGAGGCGGCGCGGTGGAGAGGCTCGCCAGAGATGAGGACTATGATGACGACTCACCCAGGTAATTGGAGATTGATTGAAATCCTTCTGGATTTCAATGGACTAATGGATAGCAAAACTGTTTTTTTACGGGCCTGTAAACAGGCCGGTTTCAGGCCATTTACAGGCCATGCAAGCACTGTAGTTCGGATCAAACTATACTGCTCTTTTTTCTCCTACCACAGGGCCGATCCACCGCTTTCTGCCGAACCAGCCCACTTCAACCGCTCTGTCGAATAGACGATCCGATTACGCGAAACCCTACCCCCATCACCGTCGCGAGCTGCCGCGGCCGCCATCCCCATCGCTAGCCACTGCCACTGCCACCGCCGCCGCCGCAATCCCCATTGCGAGCCATAGCCACCACCGCCATCCCCATCGCGAGCCACCGCCATCCCCATCAAGAGCCGTGGCCACCACCGCCGCGCCGCCACCATGTCAAAAAACCAGCGACATGGGGACTCGGACTAGCGCACCCCACCCCGTCGTCCGACGCGAGTGACGGGGACGGCTTTAAGGTGTATACATCTCATCGGAATCGCACACCAGGGGGTCAAGGCACATCTCGGTCCTGGTGGGAGACCGAGACTCCTCGCTTCACCTGCGGGGGAGGCAACCGGGGCAGGTCCTTCTCCAGAACCCCCACAAGCAACCAGAACAGGTCCAGGTCCAGCACCCCCATAGTCAACCAGGATAGGCCAGTCGCAGACAGCTCCAGCAGCAACCCCTCAGTTGTTCGCAAACTCTTCGGTCCGACCGCAACTCCAACAAGTTCTTCTCATAGGCCATTGCACGGTCCAGGAGGAGGACCAGCACATGCCTCTCTCGACTTGCAGGACCGTCCTGCAGGGAATCAGGAGGAGGTCCACACGCATGTGGAGGCTGATGATTCTTCATCAAAACAAGGAATGAATCAAGGCGTTCTGCAGTACCCTCCTGCAGGGAATCAGGAGGAGGTCCACAAGCGTGTGGAGGCTGATGCATCAACCCAGGAAATCAATCAAGGCTGCAAAGTTGGTGATCCATCAACAGTAACTCTCTCATATGATGTGGTCAGAGGCGGAGCCACATTCAGCTACCCTGTGTCACAGGACACCGGATGCCTTGGGATTTTTAGTTTGTACCAGCATCTATAGCTCATGTGTGCACCGTCCAGCTCGAAATTGATGAACCCTGATCAGCAAGCATGCAGCCAACGAAGTGCAACAAAATAGCATAAAAAGTAACAGAAGACTTGATCTATGTATCAAGCATTTAATGAAATTACTTACACTGTTAGATCAAGGTTCTAAAACTCGGTTCTAGTCGGCGAGTAATCGGCGGGTAACCGCTGGTCGCCAGCCTGCCGAGGCGAGAAGGGATGAATCGGTGGCAATACTCGGTAACTCGGGCAACCCGATTAGTCGGTGCTAGCCGGATCAAATCGCGAGTAGTCGGCGAAATAACGGCTACTGCGAGTACTCGGTTTAGGGATTGAAGGCCCGTTTATCGCCTATGACCACGAGCCGAAATAGAAGTGGCGCCGAGGCCGGGGAGAGCGGGAGAGACGATCGGGGCTTGGGTTGGGTGGCACCGCTGCCGCCATCGCCGGCCGGCGTGCTCGCCCGCCACCGACGTGCTCCATGCCTCCATCGACCTCGATTTCTCCCGATCTGAGCTAGCTCAGTAAGATCGAGCGTGGGCTCTTTGTTTGTTCCGCCGGCATTGGCGCGTGTGCTCTCCGCCGGCCGGCCGCTGGTGCCGTGCTCTTCTGCTGGCCGCCGTTCTCCGCCTGTTCGCCGTGCTCTGTGCATCCTCCACACACCACGATTCTGCCGTCTTTGCTGCTCCTTACTCATTCTTGGCGCCTGCGCTTCTCGCTTCGCTTCAGTCTTGCCCACCGCCGGCGCCATTGTCCACCATAAACCCTTGCATGGCCATGTTGTGCTCTCCATTCCCTCTCTCTCTCTCTCTCTCTCTCTCTCTCTCTCTCTCTATCTCTCTTTGTGTGTGTGACTAACTTGCGGTTTGATTTCGGGTGTGTGGTGAGGCATGAGCAGCCGACCGGGTCAGGAACTCAGGAGATTAGGTGAATTGGTGTGGTACTGTGGTGTTTACTAGCTTGCTGCCTTTGAATTTGTAGCAGGCTAGCAGCCCTGCCCAAGTGAAATATTTGAGTGGTAAGCACTAAACAACAACAAAAGTACGATTGTAATATGTATGTACTTGTAGTTGTAATATTTGTGAGAACTATGTTTATCTATTTGTGCTTGTGTGATATTATTCATGCCTTTCGATATGACTTTTGTCTATCATGCACTTACGCTTTTAATAAATTCATATTCATATATATGAAATATTAAGTCTCATACATTTCATATATCAATACATGTAGATTTACAATAATCCCTAAGTTATACAAGAGAAGTTACAATATCATGTTCTCAATATATGGCTACTATGCATGTAGATATATTGAATAATTTACCGAGTAATTTCTATCGAGTAATTCCGAGTACTCCCAAGTAAACTGAGTACTCGCTAATCCCTACCTCGCCGACCGCATAGCGCATAGCGAGTTCTGGAACCTTGGTTAGATATAATCTTGACATATACTAGAAGATTGTAGGAGTAGTTGGTAACTATATGGAGACGCTAGAGCTTAGAAGCATCTAGAACATTCAGTTCTATACTACTAGTTCATAGATGAACTAGATACTAGAAACATCTAGCTATTACTATGACTAAAATATTAATAGCTAGATGTAGAATGTTCTAGATATATGGGTTGAGCTAAGATTAGTTTAACTTAGCCTATAAATATGACATGTAGGAGCACTTGTAAGCCAAGCTTGAGGACTAGTTCAATGTATACTACAGTTGCAATATAGTGAGCCTCAATTGCTTCCTAAGTGAATATTCTTGTGACAGTTGCCATTTGTATACTTTTTTTTTTTATCAATGTTCACATTTATTAATTCTAAAAATTAGAAACTTATTATATACCTTTACTCCTAAAAAGAGGTCCAAAATTGTTTATCGTATAACATCCCGTAAAATCCCTCTCACCACCACTAAAATTAAATACGACGTGTCATCTTATAAAACTCTTCTCCACGCCATTAAAATTACCTACAATATTTTATTACATAAAACTGCTCGCTTCTATATTACATTCTCCTCTTTTCCATTAATATGGTCTCCTTTTAAATTTCATTGGATTGGTATTTGTCACATATGAATGAATAAATATATACATGAGTCACATGAGTCAATGAAGAGATGAGCGATGCAATGTGCATCAGAGCGAGGCACTGGCCAAAACATAAAATTATATTTGGTTATCTTTTTTTCTATAGCAAAGTCATTTGGTGGGATCAGGGGAAATAGACACGGAGCCGTAAGTGTTTTTTATTCTTATTTGTTTCTTTCACAACAGTAAGATGATGCATCACTCTCCTTAGTTATTTTCTCATATACAGGATGATGACGTATCAAATTCACAAGTTTCCTCTCCTTGAGGGCTTCTTCAGTCTTCAACTTCTCTCTCACACAATCTGCGGAGGGAACATTATATTAGGATTTCTTACCTCAGACGGTTCATACGTACAAATGGGAGATGCTGCTGAGAGAACATTACCTCAGTCACAATTCGCATGGTTACTCCCCAAATTGGGCTTCTCAATTTCAGATATTATTTCTAAAATCTCTTTGTCTAAATAGGCTACCTTATCTTTAAACCTCTCTCCACCGTCAACCAACCTGCTACTACCCTGTACCAATTCAATGACTTCTTTCAGAAAATTAAAATTCAAACAAAAAACAGTTGCTAGTTACATGATATATTTCATGATTTCTTCACCTTAAATATATCATACAAATTTTGAAATCGTTTTTTCTCTATTAAGAGATTCAAGCTTCTTTTTAAGATTTCCTCTCCACTAAACGCATCCGTGACCTTAATTTTGTGGATACTCTCTTTTTCTTTAGGTGTTTTCGCCAATGCAGCAACTCTGCAAAACAAGAAATAGGTCTTTCTTTAGGCCTACGTGCCATTACAGAACGGCAAAAACCAATTTTATACAACAAATTTAACAACCATAAAACAATAGACAGTCGAAATTGGTCCTTTAAAACATTTTCATTTTATGGCTGTGAAATAATTTTGTTAATACAACATAACAATAAACATAAATAATGAATAAACATCACAAATAGGCTTACCCTTCTTTAGAATCGACACGAGGAATTGCAATGTTTTCCTTAAATAAATTACTTTGGGATGTTAAACCAGCAATTTAACATGATCATTTAGTTTTGGATCCCTAGAAATGAATTTATGACTAAAAAATTGAAAACTATAAGCTTCAATGATTATTTCAAGGAGAACAAAAAAATTGTAAATGATGAGTAAAAATTATATATTTAACTTACACTTTCTCCACTGTGTATCTCAATCAACATTCGAGGTCTGAAAATTTAAATCCATTACCAGGAAGCTTAAATAGCTAATTTCTAATCTATAATAAATAAAAAGGGTTAGTGAGCATTCATAAATGAGATTAACTACGAAATTAACCAAGTGTAGAGTACATTTTTAAACAATGAGATAGATCAACATATATTTTCTAAAGCTACACAGGTGTTCAGTACCATGTGGTAATGTAGCGGTTAACAGTACCCACACAACACTGTTGCTTGTGGACCTATGCTGCTGGTTGGTTAGCCTTACAATAAGTTAGTTTTATTTAGACAAGATTAGTTGTTTTCTTAGCATGCAAGTTAATTATCTCTAAAAAAGGATGCCATGTATCCATTTTAATTAAGCAAAGAATTAGGAAAGGTTTGGTTAAGGACCACACGCAGCACCCTTACTGTACCCATGTTTTCTTAGCTATCGTCCGCACCACACGCGACACCCTTGCTGCCGATGAGATCCTCTCGTTGGCGTCCCCTCTCTCTAAATCAGACCATCACATTTGGTATCAAAGCCATTCGCTGCCATGCTTGGTGACGAGGGCTTCGATCCTGATGAGTCTAAGACCATTGAATGCGATTGTTGCTCTGTTCATAGAATTGAGGGTCGTCCCCATCGCGACCACCCCCACCATTGAATAGGTTCTTGCTGTGATTTCTGATCTGTCTACAAAATTGGGGGTCATTCCAATCGCAACCACCCCCTTCTCCAACATCACCACTTTGGTGAATCCTGGAGCGTATAGGATGGAGGAGGTTCATCCCATGCCGCAAGAGCATCGACAACGTCGGCAAAGTCAGTCCTTGGCAAGATCAAACACAAGTCGTCCTAATAAAGCACGATTTGTAGCTAGGCGGGGAAGAGGGACATTGTTGACTTTGGTACGACTAAAGGTTAGGCGACGACCAACGACGTCCATGTATCGTGCTCAATGGCCTTCCATGATGGCACGGATCCAAGGGCAGCAATGGCGCCAACTTTTCCCATGGGCGCCAACTAACGTCCCGAGGATGAGTTGTCTCACGAAGGGTGGTGCATATGGCCCCAACGGGCGTATGATAGTGTTGTCCGTGCGTGAACAGTACCATGTGGTACTGTAGCTCATGGGTCCGTGCTGCTGCTTGGTTAGCCTTATAATTAGTTTTATTTAGATAAGATTATCATCTATATAAAAGAGGGTGACATGTATCCATGCTTGGCCAAGGACCAACCATGGCACGCGCGACTTATCATCTGCACCACAAGCGACACCCCTGCTGCTGGCAAGACCCCATCGCCAGCGTCCCCTCTCTAGATCAGATCACACAGGTTTTAGCAATGCTTGATTTCAAATACTTGCAATTCTAATGTGAAACTGAGAGCTATCATGCATCACAAAACTAACAAAAGAAAATAGATACTCAACAGCGCGTCATAATGTCCGAAAAGATCAAACAAACCATGAATTGCGTAAATTTAATTGGTGTCCTGTGTGCAACAAGTCATTTATCACAACATAAAAAATATATGAATTGTGTCACCCCCATATTCTTCATATTTCATTTGTCTTCATCTTATCACCATAACTGTGTGTAAACCTTAATTGGTGTCCTGTGCAACAAGTCATTTATCACAACATAAATATATATGTTTTAAAATACATTTCTTTTAGCAAATATGCTCATCTCAAGAAGTGGGAGCAATGGCTGGAATGATCCGGCCTGCTATAAACTTCGCTTTCAGCTTGTTAATGCTTGCAAGTTAATTAGCAAAACACCTATCACATCCATGTGAAAGTTGGTATCATCATCCTGGAAGAAGATAAAATAATAGCCTTCTCACCTCTAACTATCTTAACATCCTGTTTCGGTTGGGAATCAATAGAAATCACCTTGTCGACAAGCCTGATGGCAAGATCTGCGGTCAGCTCTCAGGTCAAGGAAATCTACCGATGAACAGATCCAAAAAAACCCGTCATTTTCATACTAGTAAACATTAAAAGATAAATAGACTTACAAGAAGGTGCCTTACAACAAAAGCTAAAGTGGGAATAGAAAGGCTTATACAATGTTTCTCCTTACTAGTAAGCATTAAAAGATAAATAGATTTACAACAAAAGCTCAAGTGCGAATAGAAAGGCTAATATAGGCTTCATAGTCTTGTACACTTTCATGCAGCAGCCATGTTTGTGAGTGGAACAAGGCTCTCTACGTAGGGAACTGTGATGAAAAAGTAGAAATCCGAGCCATGCATGGACATGCCCACCATTGGATTATGGTACCTTAGCTGATTCCAAGCAGCCAACTCCCTTTTATTTTCACTTCCTAGATCGAAGCTTTTATTGTCACTTCCTGGATTGCAGTAGTAGAGATGAAAACCATGTTGAACAATCATACCACCATTACGCATGGCTAGTGGCAAGCAAATCGGTGATTCCGATAGATCAAAATCAATGGGGAAATTAAGGGTGTACCGTTGTTCCCACATATGGTTGACACTGTCTACAAACGTCCAGATGACAACCTTTGTCGGCAAGTACTGAGTTAGGCATAACTCTTCACCTAGCTCCATGATATGAAATGATTGGAAGTCTGGTGTCAAGTATGGTTTAGGGACAAAACTGAATGCCTCGTCATCTAAACTAAAGCGAAGGATGCCTTCTGGGGGCTGTCCGAGGACCTCCTCAGAGATGTACCAAAACAAAGATCCCCTGGTGTAGATGGCAGTCCGGAAGCATTTAACCGGGTAGGGTGGAACCTCCGACGTCTCCCTCCAGCTGCAACAACTATGATGTCCTCCACCGATAGTGAACACTTCCATACCCCCAACATATGTAGGTCTCCCCTTGGTAGAATCTATGGAGAGGCAAGATTGGCGAACAACCTTATATCTGTTGGAGCGACGATCAAGGCCGAAACCTATAGCTTGGTACCGCATCTCATACTTGTCGCCATCAGGTAGCTCGAGGATATCACTTGTTGCCGGGTTGACGACATATAGGCCGGTTTCGGTGGCCACCAAAAGCAGGCAATCGCAGTGTGACATGTACTGGGGTAGCAATAACTCCCCAAAGGCCATTGAACAGGCAAGGTATGCTTGGTCCTGACCTTCTTGCCATTGATAACGGTGATCGCAGGAAAACGTGAATCGGCCCTGCATATCCTCGTCGATGGCATGTGGGGCGATGAGGAAGTTCGGCTGCTGCTTATGTTTGGTGGCAGATTGTTGGAGATGCATGCGGATGAATGACGGGTCGGAGATGATGGTATGCCAGGCCTTGCATACGGTCTTCAACTGCAAGATGGTTTTCACTGGCAAACGGATAAGGATTTCGAGCACTACATCATCTGATAGCTGCAGAGGGATTGGCCTGCACACCCTTCTCTTCTTGCATGTCTTGAGCTCTTTCTGATCTGGTTTAACTTTTTTGCCGAACATCTTGGCTTCCATAGTAATCAGTAGGTCCTGCGTGACAAGCAAAATCCTCTCCACTCGTCAATAACAACTAACTCGGTGGAGTAACGGATGCAAGGTATGCCTTGTGGGTGAATAATATAACTCTTATATTTATAATATAGTCAATCACACGACACCAAGACCTTTACCAGGTCTGTTTGCGTCGGATTTGGAGACCGGTCCCAAATCGGATTCGACGCCCTGTTCCTGTTCTACACGGAGAACTTTGCCTCAAAATCAAAATCTCTCTTTTTGATTGAGAAATTAGGAAGGCAGCTATAAATGAATAAGAAACAGAAACCCAACAAGCCTGATTGCAAGATCTGAGGTAAGCTAGCTCTCAGGTTGCAAGGAAACCTACCTACTGATCAAAAGAAGGAGAAGGAGAAAAAAACAAAATCATCTTTTTCGCCTTGCATGGAAACGGCAAAGTTGCTTGGAACATCAATGGAAATAGTGGAGCTAACTTACGTTATTCAGGGGACCGACGGCGGCCTTGGTGCAGCGCTGCACCCAGCTCCCACGCCTTGATTGTTGTTACATCAGTTTTCCCTTGGTAAAAATAAATATAGGATCCATATCCATAAAACATTGACATAATTATCATTGCACTAACAAGAAAATATATCCTCTAAAATATTCATATGTGTGCTCTAAAGAAGGCAATGTAATGAGTATTCACATACTAACCACCTACATATTAACTATCAGTCTATCAAATACTATTAAAAAGGTTTATTTTCTTTAGTGCTCCCTACTCAGGCATTATGAAGCTCAGCATATATGCTGATTCAGAGAAGGCCATACCTAATATATACATCGGTTCTTGATAGCTAGATTCCAACAAATTCCAATAGAAGCAGAGCACGATGTACAGTTGCTCACCGGCGGAGGCGTGGCGCCGGGCTTGGCGGAGGGGGCGGCGCTGGTGTCACAGCTTCAGCTAAGAGACCTAGCTCTGAAACATGATCATCGCCGACTTCCACTTAAGCGAAACGGTACGCTAGGAGAGCCATGAGATCGCGATCCAACGGATAGAAATCAAAGCAGTAATCACTGTGCCTTTTCAACTGAAAGTAGCGCGTACCGACAAGCAGCTGCGCCTGCTTCCTCTTGCTTTTGATTTAAAGCCGTTCTTGGCCGTGTAATGGACATGAAAATGGAATCCTAAGAGGAAACTCTAACCTCCTACCTGCCTACTTCTCCTGTTCTTTCTTCATTCTTCTCTGTTCTTCTCATTCTCATCTCATTTTCTTCTGCAAATCTCTCCCAAAATCTGTTGTACACGCGCTATCATTCGAAGCTATGACAAGTGGTATCAGAGCCTTCGATTTTTGGCCTGGTTTTGGTACAGAACCTTGGTGAGGGTTGAAAGGCAGGTCCTTTCATTAAAATTCCTGAGCCATTGCTCTGTTTCTTTTCCAGTGCTATTTTGGGCAAGGGAATTCATTTAAGGTTGCAAAGCTCATTGCTTTGTGTAATATCCCTTGAATCTTTCTTCTACCCCGCAGTCTGAGGTCAATCAGGTGAGGGTTGGGGTTTTCCCTCGTAAAATCCCTAAGCCTCGAAACCGACAGATTTGCACTTAAGGGTTCTTATCATGATGACAAGGCAAGGCAAAGAAACTTTAGAAGAGGAATGCAAACCCTGTCCCATGGAACAAACCCTGTCCTCCTGAGCACTCATCCCATGGAACAAACTGCACCTACACCGAGGAATGCAAACCCTGTCCTCCTGAGCACTCAAATACCACCTCTTTTGTCCAACCCTTACACTGTAGCTGCACCATGCCCCTAGTACAATCCGACCCTCAATTGGGCAGGACCAAGTGTGACTACGACTGTCAGTGAACCACAACATCACATACCGGGGTTGAGGTCCTATAACAGATTTATTCAGGAGGAAACCAATTATCAGAGATCTTTTGCTAAAGGGCCTAAGTTGCAGTTTCCTGAATTTGATGGTGATGATGTGGATTTTTGGATAAAAAAGGCTGAAATTTTTTTTGAGATAGCTCAAATTCAACCTTGGCAGAGGGTGCAAATAGCTTCATTGTACTTCAAAGGAAGAGCAGATGCTTGGTTAAACAGCAGTGGTGTCAACACTAACAATATTTCCTGGGAAAATTTTTCCAAGCTTCTTGCAAAAAGATTTGATGGCCAGTCCGAATGTGACAAGATAGCTTCATTTCATGCTATTAAACAAAATGGTACTGTATCTGAGTATATAGACTCATTCGAGAAGCTGATGGGATTAGTCAAAAAGACATATTCTGGACTGTCCGAAGAATATTTTCTATAGAGCTTTATGGGTGGATTGCAAGAATACAACAAATACCATCTCCAAATTCAGAAACCACATGATCTGGATACTGCCTATTGGATGGCAAGGAATTTGGAACAATCAAATCCTTTTAAGAGAACCACTTTTAACTCTAACAGAGGAGTTAAATTGCCTTTGACAAAGACCTGGAATGGCTCGAGAGTGCAACAAAAGGAGACAAATTCTCAAACAGATAACAAAGGACAGGAATTGGTCCATAAACCAAATAGTGAGGGTAACAAATGTTACAAATGCCAAGAGCCTTGGTTTCCAGGACACAAATTGCAATGAAAAATGAACAAGCAATTAAAATCAATGGAAGTACTGATGGATGTTCAGGAAGAAGAGATCATTTTTCAAGAACAAATGGAGACTGCATTACTTGAAAGTGAACAAATAGCTCAGAACACTGAAGATAACACTGCCATGATATCAGCTCATGGCATCCAGGGCACTCTCCCAAACAGGGGTACTTTTACTCTAAAAGTTCAATTAGGCAATCTACTTGGTACAACATTGGTGGACACTGGGAGTACTCTATCCTTTTTGGATACCAAATTTGCTACAAAGTGTAAAGCCTCTATCCATGAGACAAAACCAATCAGGGTCATTGTTGCAAACGGAGAAACATTGCAAAGTCAGGCTAAATGCACTGATCAATCTTATTTCATTCAAGGAAATCAATTCAAGGATCAGTTCCACCTTCTGCACTTAATGGGCTATGATATTATTTTAGGGGCTGATTGGATATCTAAATACAGCCCAGTCCAATTAAACTTCAAGACCAGAGAAATCACTTTTGAAGTTAATGGTCAGCTTGTCAAACTCTCTGATGAGGCTCTTCCTCAAAAAAATGTTTTGATTTCAATGCGGAAAGTACAAAAAATTCTTGATAAAGGAGCCATTGGTGCTATCATATATAGTATTCATTCTGAAGAAACAGAAGACAATGCTCTGCCTAAATCCGGCTATTACAGCAGTTCTCACTGATTATGCCAAACTCTTTGAGGAACCTAAAGACCTGCCACCCGAAAGAAGCTGTGATCATCAAATTCCACTTTTGGATGAACACAGTATAGTAACCAAGAGGCCTTACAGGATTGCTCATAAACAAAAGGATATCATGGAAGCTCAGGTAAACGATCTCCTCAAAAGCAACATCATAAGGCCTAGCATGAGTCCCTACTCTTCACCAGCAATTCTAATAAGAAAAAAAGATGGTACTTGGAGGCTCTGTGTGGACTACAGACAATTAAACAAGAACACAATCAAAAACAAGTATCCCATCCCTATAATTGAGGATCTTCTGGATGAATTACATGGTTCAGTGATTTTCTCCAAGATAGACCTGAGATCAGGATATCACCAAGTGAGAATGGCAGCTAAAGATATTTTCAAAACTGCATTCTCCACTCATATTGGGCTCTTTGAATATTTGGTGATGCCTTTTGGCCTAACAAACGCCCCTGCCACCTTTCAAGCACTCATGAATGATATTTTAGCCCCATTCCTAAGGAAATTTGATCTGGTTTTTTTTATGATATCCTCATTTACAGCAAAAGTGAAGAGGAACATGCCATTCATCTCAGGCTTGTATTACAGAAATTGGAAGAAAACAAGCTATATGCCAGACAAGCAAAGTGCACCTTTGCCAAAAATCAAGTTAACTATCTAGGTCATGTCATTAATGCAGCAGGTGTATCCACTGAACAGACCAAGATCAAGGATATCTTAACTTGGCCTATACCAATTAACTCAACCCATCTCAAAGGATTTTTGGGGTTGACTGGCTATTACAGGAGATTCATACAGCATTATGACATTATATGCAAACCTTTATTTCAAGCACTCAAGAAGGATGGGTTTTCATGGGGTTCCCAACAACAACAAGCATTTAACACTCTCAAGGAAGTAATGACCAACCCTCCTGTCCTAGCCTTACCTGATTTTTCCAAACCTTTCATTTTGGAGGCTGATGCTTGTGGACAAGGAATCGGAGCAGTGCTTATGCAGCAAGGTAGAGCTATAGCTTACTTTAGTAAAGCCCTGAGCCCAACAACCCAAGCTTACTCTACTTATGATAAGAAAGCTCTAGCTATTATTGAGGCAGTCAAAAAATGGAAACATTATCTGTTGGGATCAAAATTAATTATTAAGACCGATCACCAAAGCCTCAGATATTTACAAGATCAGAAATTAGTTGATGGCATACATCACAAACTCTTGGTTAAATTATTGGGATACAACTATAAGATAGAGTACAAGAAAGGCAAAGAGAACACTGCAGCCGATGCCCTATCCAGATTACCACACAGTGAACAATCAATGGCCATCACCTCAACAATTCCCATCTGGATAAAGGAAGTATTGCAGAGCTACAAAGAGGATGAATGGTGCAAGACCTTAATTAAAGATCTGGTTTTTGATTCAAAAGTCATCAAGAATTTCTCCACTCAGGGAGGTATACTAAGATATAAGGGAAAAATAGTCATTGGCAATGACAACAATCTCAGATCAAAATTATTTCAAGAATACCACAACTCTGCCTTGGGTGGTCATTCAGGAGAAGAAGCTACGTATCAAAGGATCACAGCCAATTTTTACTGGAAAGGTCTCAAACAAAGCATCAGACAATGGGTTAAAGAATGTCCTATTTGTCAAAAGAACAAGGCTGAACATGTCCCTTATCCTGGGCTTTTACAACCTCTACCTATACCTCAAAGAGCTTGGGTAAGCATCTCTATGGACTTTATTGAAGGCTTACCCACATCACAAGGAAAAATGTAATTTTTGTGGTAGTCGACAGATTTACCAAGTATGCCCATTTCTCTCCACTCAGCCACCCTTTCACTGTCCAACATGTCTCAATAGCTTTCATGGAAAACATCTACAAGCTACATGGCTTTCCCACAGATATTGTCACTGACAGAGACAAAGTATTCACTAGTAACCTCTGGCAATCTCTCATGAAAGCAGCAGGAGTTAAGCTCAATTTCAGCACTTCATACCATCCTCAATCAGATGGTCAAACAGAGAGAGTAAATCAATGTTTGGAGACATATCTCAGATGCATGACATTTCAGAATCCAAACAAATGGAAAGGTTGGTTAGCTTTAGCTGAATGGTGGTACAATACCACCTTCCATTCATCTTTGAAAATGACACCTTTCCAAGCTTTGTATGGGTTCCCACCACCAATGATAACCGAAACTATAGTACCAAGAGACTCTTGAAGAAGCCAAAGGGTACATTGCTCAGAGACAGCTGGCCAATCAATTAATCAAAGACAATCTCAAGAGGGCACAGGACAGAATGAAGAAATACAGTAATAAGATCAGATCGGAAAGAACATTCAACATCTCTGACATGGTTTATCTCAAAATGCAGCCCTACAGACAATCAAATGTCAGCATCCACAAGAGTTTGAAACTTCATTCCAAATACTTCGGCTCATTCAGAATCATTCAGAAAATTGGAAAAGTGGCTTACAAGCTTCTTCTACCTGAAAACACTAACTTGCATCCTGTATTCCTTGTGAGTCAACTCAAGAAACACATTGGTTCTAAAGCAATTCCTACACCAGGTCTTCCTCTGGTGGGTGATGATGGTTACATTCATGTCGGTCCTGAAAAAATTTTACAACGCCGCATGATTCCCATAAACAATGCCCCAGTGGTCCAGTGGCTGATCAAATGGATCAATTTACCGGCTGAAGCTTCAACATGGGAAGATGCTAATTTCATCAAGAAGATCTTTCCAAAGTTTATCCTTGAGGACAAGGACAATTCGAAGGGGGAGGAGCTGTCACAGCTTCAGCTAAGAGACCCAGCTCTGAAACATGATCATCGCCGACTTCCACTTAAGCGAAACGGTGCGCCAGGAGAGCCATGAGATCGCGATCCAACGGATAGAAATCAAAGCAGTAATCACTGTGCCTTTTCAACTGAAAGTAGCGCGTACCAACAAGCAGCTGCGCCTGCTTCCTCTTGCTTTTGATTTAAAGCCGTTCTCGGCCGTGTAATGGACATGAAAATGGAATCCTAAGAGGAAACTCTAACCTCCTACCTACCTACTTCTCCTATTCTTTCTTCATTCTTCTCTGTTCTTCTCATTCTCATCTCATTTTCTTCTGCAAATCTCTCCCAAAATCTGTTGTACACGCGCTATCATTCGAAGCTGTGACTGCTGGGGTCAGTAGAGGAGGGGGCGGTGCCGGGCTCGATGGAGGGGCGGCGCGCGGAGGACGGACGGTGCCGGGCGCTCGGTGTAGGGGCGGTGTGGGGCTCGGCTGAGGGGCGGCGCCGGGCTCGCGGGGGGAGCAGAGGAGGGTGGGTAGCGCCGAGAGCTTGGCGGAGGGACGGCGGACGGTGGCGCTCGGCGGAGGGACGGCACTGAGCAACGGCGGAGGCGGCGGCTAGGGTTGGGGGCAGCTAGGTTGGGCGTGGAGAAAGGAGGAAATACGGGTCGCTGGCTAAAATACGGGTCACTAGGTCACTGGCTAAAATCCGTTGCCTGGCTAAAATACGGATCACTGGGTCGTAGGCCTCATAAAAAAATACGGAGTTATTTTCTTCGAATAATTGTTATTTTCTCAAATTAGATTATGGTCTAGTTTTTGTATTTTATTAATTAAATATGATAGTTTGTCTTATGTCAACAGGTTTATTAAGACCTTGTTCTTTTTAGCTTAAATTAAATTAAATGAAAATTTGTCCTTTGTTATTTTTGTACGAACTAAATGATGTAGTACTTTGTAATCATTTTTATGGAGGTTTGAATAGTTCTAGAATAATTTTCTTATAATTTTTTGAACTCTCCAAAACCACTTTCACAACTTTTATAGATTAAAACTTTCAACAACTTCCAACTGAAATAAATAAGGCCTAAGTGACGCTGGGCTACGAAACAAGAAAGGTTTTCACGAGTAAAATTAATGATTCAACACATGTATATGTGTCGGCAACATATATTATGTGATGCAGGGCTATTTTTTAGCATCATAACATATATGTGATGCTAGCATGTGTTGGAGTAGACATATCCTCTGAGTTTTCTGCATCACAAGCCATATATGATGCTAAGTATGTGTTTGAATAGGCTATTTATGTTGTAGTGCCTATGCTATCTTTTAATGCTAATTTGAAATTGGTTAATTTGCATTGTCCATTCCGTGTTCTTGCATGATTAATTATCTTAGACATGTAGATCCGCTTAATTTTCTGCAAAGTTAGTGAATCATACTGTTTGAGCAGACACGCATGTTTTATTTCTGAATTTATATATATATATATATATATATATATATATATATATATATATATATATATATATATATATATATATAGGAAAAATACTCTATACTATCGGGAGTAGCTACTCCCACCCACGTATCTCAAGATTTTGGATGTATCCGTCGAATCGGAAGGTATGTACATGGAGTATGTGATCATACTAGACCATCTAGGGTGGTATGTACCTTGAGTATTGGATTATACATGGAGTATGTGGACATACTCATTTATATGTACTAATATAAAGGTATATCAATATATGTTAAAAATAGGGCTCTTTTGCAATTTTTTAGTATGGTGATATTTAGTATATCTTAAAATAAGTATATGAACATACCCAAACCGATAAAAGAGTATATGGACATACCTACGGTGGTTTTTAAAGGTGGGAGTAGATACTCCCGGGGTAGAAAGAATGCTTATATATATATATATATATATATATATATATATATATATATATGTGTGTGTGTGTGTGTGTGTGTGTGTGTGTGTGTGTGTGTGTTTGACATTAATAAATGGATTTTGACTCGCTGACCGTCGATGGGAGCAACTTTTTGACAAGGGCGATGGATCTCAAGATCAACCTGAGTGCCCGCTCCCTTGGTGTTACTATTACCCCTCCTACAGAGGGCACACCACCAATCCCTCACCCGATAAAATATTCGGCCTTGCATTTCATACGCCACCATCTACACCTGGACCTAAAGGCCGGGTATATGATGGCATAGTCCCCTAGATTTGTGAAACTCTCTGAAGAAGCGCTACAACCAGCAAGTGACCATTCTTCTGCCAAAAGCACAGAGAGAATGGAGAAAACTACGCTTCCAAGACATCAAGTCTGTGGCTGAATATAATTCTGCTATCCATAAGATCAATTCTAAATTGAAGTTCTGTGAGAAAGTTATCTCGGAGCAAAAAATCATCAATAAGACTTTGGACACCTTCCACCCCTTCATGATGATACTCCAGCAACAGTATCGTCAATAGAAATTCACAAAATATTCTGAGCTGATATTGACTTTGCTTGAAGTGGAGAAGCACAGTAAGATTCTCATGAATAATCATGAGGTCTGCCCTATGGGAACCAAGGGTGTGCCGAAAACACACGCCAATGCTCAAAACTGATATGGTGGCAATCGCCGCAAAAGAGGAAAGGGGAAGAAGAGACAATGAAAGAACCTTGATGTGTAGAAGAAAATTGAGAAGGGAAAGGGTAATGGGAATGGTAAGGGGGTTGTCCAACAGAAGCCAATAAAAATGTCGCACCATGCCTCACAGCCATGTTACTAGTGTGGAAGTAAGGGCCATTGGTCATGCACCTGTCGTACCCCAAAGCATTTGGTTGAGTTGTACCAACAGTACGTTGGCACAAACAGCAAGAAAAAGAAACTGAAATATGAGGTGCATGTTGCTCAACTGAAAGCTTCTCACCGTGAGAAGAAGAGAGATGCCAAAATGGCCTTGGATAACCTGAATCATGATGGAAACGCATATGATGATGACAACGATCTATTAGGGATGGAGCTCAATGTTGCATACATCGATATGTCGTAGTTGCCTTCGTTAGACATTATCTCTACTATTTAGTTTGTGTTTTCATTTGTTCCTAGAAAACTTGCTACCATCATGTTTGTTAAACCTTAAGTTCTATGTCTTTGTTAGTTCATGAAGAACCTTATACTGTTATGAGATGGTTTAATCACTTTGCATATTTAATATGTTGTTGGCTTTTAATTTAAGCTTGTGGTATTTGATGATTATATTCTGATCGTTTATGTGATAAATTCTTATGACATAGAGTTGGTTGATATGGCCCAAATAGAGGAAGGGCTATGTCTGATCGACAGTTGCATCACTAATACAATTTTTAGGGAGATGAAATATTTCCAAAACCTTCGAAGAGGGACGGAAGCATAATCACAATTGCCAAAAGCAATGTAAGGATTATTGGCTCTGGAAGAGCCGTAATCACTCTCCCTATGGATATTATAATTACCATCGAGGATGCATTATTGTATTCAAAATCTACGCATACCCTGTTGTCGACGGTTGGGATATCGGTCCCAAGTCAACTAAGGTTCTTGAGAAAGGGAGATAGAAGACTTGCCGAGCAAAGCAAACAACAATCAACGAGCAACAGAGAGACACAGGGTTTTTATCCTGGTTCAGGCCTCTCCAAGGAGATTATAACCCTACGTCCAGTGCTTCTTTATATGAGAGATGATTATAAGGAGGAACTCAGCGAGACGAACAAGTCTCGACGAGATTATGGGTGTACAAGAAGTAGTATGCGATCTAGGCTTCAAGTCGTGCCCTCTACACGCTGTAGTGGCTCGGTTTATATAGTGTTGAACAACAGACCTGCCGAGGGATAATCGGGTTGGGCTAACTACGAGGACGTGACGAACTCGTATACATGCCAAATATATCCTGAGGTAGATAAGGTAAACTCCAATTCTTGGGGATCACAACTTCTGCTCCAATCCGAGAAACCACGTCCGGGTCTTCACGTAGCCGTGCATAACTCTTGTTCGAGTCGGACTCAAACAGGATTCCTAGGCCATTACGCATCGTGCCAAACAGGAAGCTGTTCGGTAGGATGCGCATGGGCCTGATAGAACCTTCTAGGGAGCCAGGCCTTGGTAGGCTGTTCGATTGGGCCGTCAGGGAGTGGGCCATGGCAATGGGCCGTGATTTTATCCCTGACAGCTAGCCCCCGAGACTCAAGTGGAATATCTCACTAGAGTGGGGTCTTCCTCTTGAGACTCCAAGTCATGAAGAGGGTAGTTTTCCTGCTACAAAGACTTGCAACAAGTGACCGAACAGGTTATGGTCCAAACGAACAAGACTTGTTCGAGACCGAACAGACCTGCCCAGTGCTCAGCAACTCTGTTGCATCGAACATGGAACAACATCTGTCCGAGCAGAGCACCCAGCCCTCGTTGCAGAGAACGGAAAAAAGTAGCCGTTGGCATATTCCAACGGTAACTTCGCTGCGCAGTCAGAACGGGCGACCGTTTTTACTTAGCCGTTGCGGTAAAAAACTAGCCGTTTTGTAGCAAAAATCCATTGCAGAGCTGCTCGGACAAGGCTATAAAGATCACCAAGCCGCCCGCGGCTTACCACTTCCGCTCTCGCGCGCCTATCCTTCCCAAGCCCTTTTCCAATTGCGCAAGCATCAAACAGCCGCAACCCACCTCCAAAGCCATTCGTCAAACGTGGGGATTGCTATGGCCAAATTCACAGGCTCTAGCATGACCGAGGAAGACTTGAAGACCTTAGAGGCAGAGGGACACGTCGATACTGGCAGCTGGAGGCTGCCCGGGGAGGAGGAGATGCCGAAGCCGCTCGAGGACGAGTTCGTCAACTTCGAGCTCTTCGCCATTTGGGCTGAGGTCTCCCGAAAGCGATTTCGTGGAGGCCTTCTTGAACATCAGCGGGCTAGAGGTCGCCAACCTCAACCCCAACTCGTTCCTCCAGATGGCCGTCTTCGCACACCTGTGCGAGGGCTATCTAGGAGTTGATCCATCGGTGGGGCTGTTCCTCCATTAATACGCAGTAACGAGGAGCAGCTCCGCCGCTTCCGGGCTCGGGTGCTACTACCTCAAGCTCCGGGCCACTGCCGATGACGCGCCGTACCCTCGTCCACTACTGCTCGACTCGATGGGCGCGTGGTGAATGAGGTGGTTCTACACCAAGAGGAGCGACGACAGCAAGCTCTTTTTCACAGGAGAAGAGCCGGCGAAGGGAATGCAGATGCCGCAGCCGACCGGCGAAGAGTGGTATTTGACTCAGAAAATCGCCTCTCTCGTGGGCCTCGGGCTCACGGGCAAAGAGATTATCTAGGACTTCGTGGCGAACAGGATCTGTCTGCTGCGGAAGAGCTCCTACCCTTTCTACAAGATAGTACATTGGGAAGACATCACCAGGGAGTGCACGGGTAAGTTTCTTAAACGCTCAACTTTTTTTGGTGATTCATCCGAACAGGAACTAATAATGTCTTCTATTCGGGCAGTAAAACCTACAGACGCATGGGTGGCCGAGCAGGTCGACGCCATGCTGAAGGCTGCCAGGAAGGACACTGAGGTCACCGGCGTGGTGGCCTACACGTGCCCAAGGAACGTGCTCGTCCGCTCACCGGAGGTAATTTTCGTGAAAACCCCCATCTGAGTTGCTAGACTCACACAATTATGGCATGCTAACATTCGCTTCCTAATACACAGGACGAGCAGCTGATCATCGGTGGGATCATCGATGAGCTCTTTGAGTCCGAGAAAGAGGGAGCGAGAAAGGGCAAGGCCAAGGTGGCCGTAAAGCCCAAGGTGGCCGCCGAACCGACGCGGAGCTCGCCGCGCCATGGCGGCCACCAACATCCTACAAAGCCCCCTGCGGCGACGACCGGCGCTGAGCAAGCCAAGCGCGCGCGAGGCCAGCCAAGGGGGAAACGCCCAAGTCCCTCCCTCCTCACCGAGCAAAGCGACGAGGAGGTACGAAACCTGTGGCTTAAGCGTTACGCACAGACTCACCCGGGCCATATGGAACGGCTGCAACAGATCACCGAGAAGAGGAGGCTCGAGGAGGATGTTGTGCGCAAGGAGGCTCTTCTTTCGTTGCGCAAAAAAGAGTGCTCGCCTCTCCAAGGAGCTGAGTTTGTCGCCGTAGGCGCCCGGAGGCCAAGGCGAACACGAAGCCGAGTATCCGCCGAGCAAGAGACGCAAGCTCCGTCATGGAGCAAAGAAGAAGGTCAAGCTTCCCGCGGCAGGTATGTAATGGTGAGACTCTCCCCTAACATTCTACCGAGCCGCTTAGGATATGACGCATTTCTTTTTCATCAGCTGCCCAGGAGGAGATCGCCACCGACGACGTGGACGCGGTGATCGAGCAGTCTTTGCTGCCCGAGCACCTACATGGTGCGTCGCGGACAGTGAGGCTGGCTGCCCTCAAGGACAAGCTGATAGCGTGGGCCGTGCTTCCGCCGGGCTACACCGATCAGATGGACGCACTAAAGGGCGCGGTGGAGCGGCTCGAAGCCGAAGAAGCGGGGCATGGCGCCACGGAGAGCGGGGCCAAGGTGTTGGCTCTACCGGCTGCCCGGGGCGGGACCGAACAGGCGGTCCTGTCGGGCACTTCGTCGCAGGGGCAACTCATCCCTGTGGCGACGGCAACTTCTGGCGAGCAGGGCAAGGGACCTGCCGCAAGGGAGCAGGGAGACGATTGCGAGCAGGGGGCATAGGTTGCCCTGCCCGCGGTCCCACCGACGTCGCCGAGCAGAGCGACGCCGGTCTTGCCCAAAGATGATCAGGCAGAGGAGGAAGAGGAAGAAGGGGAAGAGCTTAAGGGCGAAAGATCGTCGCCTGTCGCTACTGTCCCCAAGCGGACGCGCTCCCATAGGGAGAAGACGCAGCAGCGAGAACGCCGCGCTGTGACTACCCCGAGCAGCCAGGGCTTCGCAACCCACAGACTCGGGGAGCGTCTACGCCTGAACTTGAAGCACAGGCTTCGAGAGGTAAACCTCAAACCAGAAACCTGTCCATTTAAGTTACCAGCAACCCAGTATAACGGGCTTGTTCTTCTCTCACTCAGATCTTGCGGGGCGCCATGGAGGACTTTGAAGAAGGCATCACCATCGAGCGCGGCGCTATCATAGGAGCTTTCCAGGGGCAGCGCCGCACGAGGTGACTCGAGGAGGAGCTCATGGCCACGACTGACCGCCGGAACCGACTCGAGGCGGAGGTGAAGAAATTCAAGGCCCAACTGACAGAGCAGCTGTGGGCCAAGACTTTGCTCCGTGACACAGGCCCACTCGAAGCCATTATGCTTGCGCAGGGCCTTAAAGAAGGGCAGCCCACGTTCGCCTTGACGGGAAATAAACCTGCTTAGAGCAGCCATCCGCCCTGTGAGACTCTGGACCTCCTTAACGGTGGTCGGAGCCATCATGTTTTCAATAGCCTCGATTTTTTCAAGATTAGCAGAAATTCCTTGCGAACCTAAAACATAGCCGAGCAGCATGCCAGATCGAACACCAAAGATACACTTCTCTGGATTTAACTTAATTCTGTGTCTGGTGAGATTATGGAATGTCTCGGCCAGATCTTTTACATGATCCGGAGCATACTTGCTCTTTATAACTATGTCGTCAACATAGACCTCCAGGTTTCTTCCGCGCTGTTATGGGAAGTCTTCTCCATTAAGTGTTGGAAGGTGGCACCAGCATTGCGTAGAACGAAGGACATGGTCGTGTAGCAGAAAGTGCCGAAGGGGGTGATGAAGTCAGTTTTCTCTTCATCCTAGGGGGAGATGCTTATTTGGTGATAACCGGAGTAAGCATCCAAAAAACTCAACAGCTGGGCATCCGCAGTAGCGTCGACCAGCTGGTCTATGCGAGGCAGCGGAAAATTGTCCTTAGGACAAGCTGCGTTCAAGTCAGTGTGATCGACACACATCCTCCACTTGCCATCTTTCTTCTTTACGATCACAGGGTTAGCCAGCCACTCGGTGTGATCAACCTCGCGGATGAACCCGACAGCGAGCAGCTTGCCAAACTGATCCTTGATGATCCTCTGCTTGAAATCTGAAAAGCGACTAAGCTTCTGTCAAACAGGCTTTTTGTCTGGCCGGACTGCCAGTTTGTGCTCGATAACCCTCCTTGGGATATCCCCACGGACGGCGCCAACTGTCGACGGTTGGGATATCGGTCCCAAGTCAACTAAGGTTCTTGAGAAAGGGAGATAGAAGACTTGCCGAGCAAAGCAAACAACAATCAACGAGCAACAGGGAGACACAGGGTTTTTATCCTGGTTCAGGCCTCTCCGGTGAGATAACAACCCTACGTCTAGTGCTTCTTTATATTAGAAAGGATTACAAGGAGGAACTTGACGAGACGAGCAAGTCTCGGCGATTATGGGTGTACAAGAAGTAGTATTCTCTAGATCTTGGATTCAAGTCGTGCCCTCTACACGCCGTAGGGGCTCGGTTTATATAGTGTTGAACAACCGACCTATCGAGGGATAATCGGACTGGGCTAACTACGAGGACGTGACGAACTCATATATATGCCAAATATATCCCGAGGTAGATAAGGTAAACTCCAATTCTTGGGGATCACGACGTCTGCTCCAATCCAGGAAACCACGTCCGGGTCTTCACGTAGCCGTGCAGAACTCTTGTTCGAGTCGGACTCAAATAGGATTCCTAGGCCGTTACGCACCGTGCCAAATAGGAAGCTGTTCGGTAGGATGCGCATGGGACTGATAGAACCTTCTAGGGAGCCGGGCCCTGGGAGGCTGTTTGATTGGGCCGTCAGGGAGTGGGCCATGGCAATGTGCCGTGATTTTATCCCTGACAGGCGGGGCAACCATGTTCCCCTTTTTGACTTAGCTTTGCCTCGGACCGATCCACTACGCAGTAACCGGATATGCAGCTCAAGCCATGCTTTCCTACCATGCGTATGCCAGAGCAAGGGGTTGCTTAGGATAGCTTGGTGGGAATCTCCGAGTAAGAAGTCTTAGCTTACCTATGGCCGAGCAACTCTGCGAGGGTTGGTTCCCCTTGGCCACATGCCTGGGGTGTTGCTTGGGGGTGCCACACCAGTAGGGTCGTGACCCAATCCCTGACACGCTTTCAAAATTGTTGTGAGCTTCATCCTAACTTGCAATTTTATATTTCTTTTATCTTGTTATTATGTGTTTTTTGGTTGCTCGCATGGATTGATCTCCATGATCAGGTTAGTAGCGCTCTTGGTACTGTTGATAATAACTCATAAGTGTGATTTAGAGATTGTAGGGTTCTAATTCGATATGGTTCATAGCTAGATCGTCGAAGTTACTCTCCACTAAACAAAAATTATTCATCTCAGAAGAAGATCGGGAACACGTCTCACATCATTTGTTCTTTTGAAACATGTGTTTTATCCTTCTGAAACATTTTGTTTTACCAGCCAAGATCCTTCAGTAATTATTGAAACAATTCTGTTTTTGCTCGATTGACATATGTGTGATACCCTTCCAAAACAATTGATTCTTCCCGCTGAAACATCCTTTAATAACCGTTGAAATATTTTTGTCCATTGCAACATATGTGCTTTGCTCTTTTGAAACTTTGGGTTCTACCTGGTGAAACTTTTGATATTACCCACTAAAACAAGAGTATGATTTTTTTTTCATTTTTTCTATTTTTTATTGAGACATGTGTTTTGTCCTTTTAGATTTTGGGTCCTGCTTGGCAAATAATTTGATTTTACCTATTTAAACAAGCTTCCAATTTTCCAAATATGTTTTTTCTATTTAAACATGTGTTTTTTTCCCTTTCCAAGCATTGGGTATTGTCTGTTGAAATAATTGATTTTACCTATTGAATAGGTGTTTGATCTTCCTTAACCTTGTTTTCTCTATTGAAGCATGTTGTCCAGCGGTTGGATATTAAGCTCCCCTTGTCGAATTTATTTATGAATTAAGGCATTGGAATGTCCCCTTTCTGTCGCAATCGCAACTTCCAAGATATCGAAGAGATCTTGGTATTAGATGCAAAGGAGGAGACACAAAGAATATTTTTATCCTACTCCGAGCCTCCCAGAAAAAGGAAAATATCCCTACGTTTAGTGCTTCGCTGTGGTGATCAGGGGTTTCAATGTGTCTTTACGAAAGAAAAACCTAGATGAGGTTCGTCTAGATGTGATGGGTGGGATCCCCTACCCTTATGCAAAGGGGTATTTATACTAAGGTCTAGGGATACAAAATTGAAAGGATAGCTATACATTACAGCTAATCCGTAAAATATTACCTTGTCTTGGAATAATCCGTAACCCTAACGCGTTCCACCATGACAGGTCAGGCCATCGTAAAGACGGTCGCCTTGGAAACCAAATCTTTTGGAGTTTTACTCAACACACCATGGGAATTAGTTGCTTGGTCCGTTGCCACCATCCTAGGTAGATACCTGCCTCTAAGCAACGGGTAGTAGGTACCCAGGGTACACTTCAACGTAATTGTCCAGGAAAGGCAAAACTCAATCCCCTACACGTGTTTAGCTTTTCTGAAACATTGGATTCTGACAGGAGATAGAAAGAGGTGTATGATTTTATTCAACATTTTTTTTTGTCTATTGAAACATGTGTTTTGCTCTTTCGAAACATAGAAATCTGTCGAGTGGCTTCGCAAAAAAAAAAAAGAAATATGTCGAGTGGACCATTTTGTATTTACTTGCATAAAAAAGCATCCGATTTTCTCTACTACAGTAAAACATGTGTTTTGTCCTATTGAAATATTGAGTTATACGAAAACAATCTTTAATAACTGTCTAAACATTTATCTTTTTGCTATATGTTTTTCTTTCTAAAAATTTTACTTTTTGATAAATATTATGCTTAACTAACTGAAATATATGTGTGATTTGTGGTCCATTCCTAAAATCACTATTCAATTGCATGATAGTATACAGTATCCATGGCCTTGTTTTTCCCACTTAAATTAAATTAATTAGATTTTGTATGTTTTATCGACCAATTGACGTTTTTTTAAAAAAAATTGTAAGGTTTTAAATAGTTTTTAGAGTTCATAACATTTTTTAACTTTAGTCTCTCGATAGGTCACAATTTTATAAATTTAATTTTTCAGCAAATTTCAGCCGAGAAGAACGAAACTAATGCGTAGCCACTGTTGTGTTGTGAATATATATGTAGGCCTTTTCGCGAGAAGATAATCATCATGCATTCATGAACGATACCCGTCACGGAAAAAGAGGCGAGAACACAACAGAGGTCCCACGCGTCAGCGGGGACAGACTACGTTACAGTGTTTCTCGCGGCCGTATTTAAAAACCTCTCCCCGCTTTCCCGAACTAGCCGTTGCATCTCGTCCCGTCCCGTCTCAATTCTTATCTCTCCCAAAAAATTCCATCTCCAATTTCGCACTCCTCAACGGCTACTTCCCCTTCTCCTCCGCTTCGCCTCCGATCCGATCCCCTCCCATGGCCGCCGCCGCCGCCGCCTCCGCTTCTCCGTACAAGGACATGCCGGCCGCGGCGGCTGACCTGCCTCCTCCTCCGCCGCCGCTGCCGGCCACCGACCGCCGCCCGCGCCGCCGCGCCAGGGAGGTCAGCTCGAGATACCTCTCCACGCCGGTCCCCTCTTCCCCGCGGCTCTCCAGCACCTCGTCGCGCACCCCCTCCCCCACTCCCTCCCCGCGCGCGCACCACCGCGCCGCCACCCCCTTCGCCAACGAGAACCACCCTCCGGTTCCGCCGGCTCCCCCCACCACCGTCTCCCGCAGGCGCGCCGTACAGAAGCTGTTCGACGAAACTGGCGCCAGCACCAACCCTAACCCGCGGGCGTCCGTGTCCGCCGCCGCGACGCCCCGCCTTCTGCCCCGCTCGTCCAGCGGGCCGGTCGCGCCCACGGCGCGTAGGGGATACCCGCGCCCGCCGACGCCCGCGCGCGCCGTCTCCTGCCCTTCCGCAACCCATGGCCCAGCCTCCGACGACGCCGCATCGTGCTGTTCGTCGGACACGGCATCCACCGTGACCGACTTCTCTGAGGCCGATGGGGCCGCGCTGACCGCCGCGCCGTGTGAGAGCCCGCCGCTGCTCGGCCCGGCGTCCTGCCGGAGCGGACGCCTCTCGTCGGAGCTCCGGGCATCCGTGCCCGAGCCGGGCGGGTCCGCGCGGGCGTCCAACCCGCTTTGCTATCGGTCGCTCAATTCGGCACTGTCTAGCTGCCCTGCGCCGCCAGGGAAGGCGGTGCACTCGGCAAGGCCGCCGCAGCCGCATGGGGCGAAGGTAGCAGAACTGAAGAAGGCGCCGGTTGTCGGGACGAGGAAGCTTGCCGGCGGGAAGCAGGAGGACGTGAACCAGCTGCGGCTGCTGGACAACTGCTACATCCAGTACAGGCTTTTGAACGCCCGGGCGGAGGAAGCGGGCAAGGCGAAGACTGCTGCGGCTGAGGTGTGAGGGTTTCTTTTATGAACTTTGCTTCCCTGTCGTTGATCACCGAAGTGCCATAGCCAATTGCGGTGCTGATGATTCCGTTTTCTGCGTTGTTGGGTGCAAAGAAATCCCTCTTCGGGCTCGCGGAGAGGATCGAGGGGCTGCGGGAATCCGTCGCCCGGAAGAGGGTGGGGGTGGAGACGATCAGGAGAGAGCAGAGATTGACCTCTGTAGTTGGTGGTCAGGTAAGGCAAACTTGTGCGCCTTTTGCTTTCAGAAAGTTTCGAATGGTTGTGCTTCATAATCATTTCTATGGAAAATGCGTGACTATTGAAATTCAGCTACGAAAATGCTTGCATTGGTTGTGTCACATGATTGAATTAATTTACTCCCTCACGTGAGAGGGAGCGAGAAATTAATAAATTAATTCACATAATGCTTTCATGTCAACGGTGTTATTTTAGAACCGAATGAAGGATGTGGTTGGTCCTTGGATGGATATAGTGGTTGTCATCAACTAAACTTAAAAAACTGCATTTGATGATATTACCATGGATGTCACATGGGCCAACATTTTCTCACTTGGGCTCCTTTTTTTTGTTGTTGTTTTCCCCTACAGAATGCAGCCTTTCAATTGAACATTCATTGACAAATTTAGTTGTCGATTGAGGATGGTTATGTGAATGTCAGAATATGGATTCGAATTTCAAAGACTTTTAGCTGTAACTTGATTTATATTTTTTTTTGTTTTTAAACTATCAGGTGCCATTTTTGGATCAATGGATTGATATCGAGGTAGATTATTCGAGCTCTCTTACTGGGGCAACAACAGCGCTGAATAACGCCTCACTGCGACTACCAATTGTTGGAAATATTCGGGTAATTTCAAATTCCTGGCATAATTTGCATTGATTGTGTGTGCAAGTTTTTTTATGATATAGTTCTAAATTTTGACAATGTTTTGCAGGCCAATTGTGGGGAAATCACAGAAGTTCTTAATTCTGCGGTCCAATTGCTGGAACCACTGTCTCCTTGTGTCGACAATTTCCTACCAAAGGTGAGCAATCATAGAATGTCAAAGCACTGTCATTCTTTTGGATTGTGCTCAGTAAATGTCCTCTTATTCTTAAAAAGATTGTTGAAATTTAATTCATCTAATATGGTGGGAAGTAAAAAATACAAATGATTACCCACTATCTTTGTGAGAACATGTGAGTTCTTTCCATAGCCTATTAAATGATTGTGAGAAATTGTCAAATTTTATCACCAGTATAATACACATGGTAGGAGAAATAAAAGAAAAGGCAAATTTGATTGAATAAAAAAAAACTTTGTGTGTTTCCTTTTATAATATAAAAGAATTATTATGATCTATTTCTGCAAAACAGTAGATTTGGTTGGGCTTAGAACTTTGCATGCTCCTTAGGCATGAATTGGAATCAGGAGTATTTTATCACAGTCTAGTCGATCTGTTTTAATTCTTGGAATGCCATGCGTTTGGTGGGACACTGGGACTTTCAACAGAACCAATTTGGATTGCATTAGTCCAAACAGAAAGGAAATAGTTATGCCTTCCTAGTTTTCATATTGACGTAATGCTTTTGATCTTGTCATGTAGGTTGAAGAAATTGATGGTGTGTCCTCTAACCTTGCCCAAGTTATTGCTAGTGAAAGAGCTTTGATTGAAGAATGTGGTAATCTCCTGTATCAAGCACACAATATGCAGGTATAGTTTAAATCAACTGTTACTACACTTCATGACACCACTTAAACTCTGACTTTACGATGAAAATCTAACCGACAAATTGATACGTCAAATTACATAGATGAGGGAGTACAGCTTAAGGAGTCAGTTGATGCAACTAAAACAAATTTAAGGGGGAAATGTGAAACAAACAAGGCAAGTCATTTGTTCATTGGGCGAGTTAATTGTGCTCACCGTATTTCCAAGTGAAATTCTTGGTGGTTTGATCATACATAACACAGAAGCATCCTGCTGCAGATCAAGAATTGCTTATTCTTTGCCGTACATATGTTAGTTTTTAATTTTGCCATTTGCTTCTGTTGTTGTAGAAGCATGGTGTTGTTTTATCAACACAAAGATGGAACGACTGAACTGGTAGAAGTGTGTTTTTACAAATCAACAATTTGTTCATTCTTTGAGGTATATAGTTTCGGTGTGAAAGAGAGGACTTGTGTCAAGCATGATGTGTTGCCATGTTCATCTATTTTGCATACAGCAGCATTGTTATTTCTCTGTCAGGTCTTTTGTTCTTCATTGGTTGTGGGACTTAATCTGACACCGTATATAACATTGTTGATGCCTTATAGATAATGTTATGTGTAAATTAAGATAAATTTCAGTTTAGTGTGTTCTAATGTTATATGTGTTAGATATGCATGTAATGTGTATGGGTTGTGTTTGTATATATGGGCCTAGACCCATCTACCTATTGTGTTAGGATTTTCTTATACTCTTTATATATATCGGCCTCTGGCCTCATCAATACACAAAGTGTTATTCCTAATATGGTATCAGAGCAAGGTTAGGGTTAAGTTTTTTTCTCACCGGCGTTGCACTTGAGTCATCTCTTCCTCGCTCTTGGGCCGTTGTCGTCTCATCTGCGGCGACCTCGATCTCTGTGCTCACAACACCTCTAGTTGTCGCTGTCTCCAGATCGGTGAAGGTGGTCGCCGATTGCTGCTCGTCATTGGCCGTCGACACCGCCTCTCCTTCCACCGTCGTCGTCCACTTGTCTCGTGGTCGACGTCTTCTTCTTCGGCCGGCGCCAACGTGCTCCTACACTGTCGTTCTAGATGCTCTGACACCGTATATAACATTGTTTGAGCAATTTCATGCCTAGCTTCTTGCCCATCACCCTCGTGCCACCATGCTGGAGGCTCTTACTGCTCTTCGTACTGAGGAGGTTCGTCTTCGTGGTGCAGGTCTACTGACCTCTCCATCAACGACTTCCACTGGTCCTCGGTCGCCTTCTTCCTCATCCTCGTCGTATTCTGGAGTGACGACGAAGGCCGGTCACAAGGATGGTCATCTGGAGCAGTTTTACTACACGAAGAAAAAGGATATTGCTCATCGTCGTTCGCCCAAGGGTACTGTAGCACCGGTCACTGGCGACTTAGACTCCCAGCACAGTCCAGATGCCACTACTGAGATTTTTATGATGTTGCGTCGTATGGCTGCCTCTTCACCCTCGTATTCTGCTACTTCTGCTTCGCACTCTTCTACTGAGACAACAGATACATCACCATGGATTCTTGACTCGGGTGCTTCTTTTCACATGACACTTGATTCCACTTGTGTTCTGTTCATTCATTGACCGCAACATTGACTGTTCAGACGGCAGAAGGTACCTATCTTCCTATCACAGGACGAGGCGCTATCTTGTCATCTTCTTTTCACGTACCATCAATTTCTCATGTGTTCTAAACTAAACTTGCAGCTTATTTTTGTCGACCAACTTTCTGATCATGGTTGTCGTGTGATTTTTAATACTGACTCATGTTGTGTTTAGGATCGTCGCACAGGTCTCTTATTTGGCACTGGCTCCCGGCGCCATGACTCACAGCGTCTCTGAGAGCTTGACTGGCTTCGTATTTCTTTCGCTGCTCCTGCCAGTCTCCCCGTTTCCGTTGCTTCCTCCACAGCGTCATTTGCTCAATGGCATCATCGTTTAGGACATTTGTGTGGTTCTCGTTTATCGTTGTCGCTTTTTTCGGGTCTTTTAAGGTCTGTGTCTGGTTATGTTCATCTCGATTGTGCGGGTTGCAACATAGGCAAACAGGTGCAATTCCCTTATCTATCTAGTGAGTCGGTGTCAGGCTGTCAGCTCGTCCGTTTGATCTTATCCATTCTGATGTCTGGGGTTCAACCCCCTTTGTTTCAAAAGGTGGTCATAAATACTAAATTATTTTTATAGATGATTTTTCTCGCCACATTTAGATATATTTTACGTCTTCTCATAGTGAGGTTTTGTCCATCTATAAAAATTTTGTCACCATGCTTCGTACTCAGTTTGACTCTTCTATTCGTGTTTTTCAAGCTGACTCTGCAGGGGAGTATCTTTTCGGGCATCTTCGTGGTTTTCTTGCTTAGCATGGCACTTTATCTCGGTTCTCTTATCCTGGCGTCCATACTCAAAATGGTGTGGCTGAGCGTAAACATCGTCATCTTCTTGAAACCACGCGTGCTCTCATGATTGCCTCATCTGTTCCACCTCAATTCTAATCTGGGCTGAGCCTGTCTCTACTGAGCATTCTTCTACTCTTCAAGGTTGTATTCTTATAGAGCGTCTTTCTGGACATCTAGTAGATTATCTGATATTCGATATTTTGAGTGTGTCTGCTATGTTCTTCTTGCTCCACATGAACGTGCTAAGCTGACTGCCCAGTCGGTTGAGTGTGTTTTTTCGAGATATAGTGATGAGCATAAGGGCTATCACTGCTGGGATCCTACTAGCCATCGGATGCAAATTTCTCTGAGATGTTATTTTTAATGAGTCTCGTTCTTTCTATCCTCGTCATTATTTTCCATCTTCTACCGTTGAATTTCTTTCTTAACCTTTCCAGCTACTCCTATCTCTACTCTTCCCATTCCACCGCATGTGCCTATGTTTGTCCCTCTTCCCGTGTCCACCATGTCTTCTGAGTCCATTGATTCTCTTCCTTTTGACTCTAGTGTTTGGGCTGTGCTTGTATATATGGGCCTAGACCCATCTACCTATTGTGTTAGGATTTTCTTGTACTATGTGTATATGCCGGTCTCTGGCCTAATATTAAGATAAAATCTCCAAGTTTGTATATTACTAGCTGGGTGGCGCGCCGCGCTGCTGCGCAAGAGCGAGCCGAGCACGCGGCGGCATGTGGACAAACGGCAACAAGGCCTGGGAAAAAAAGCGCCAGCGTAGCAGCCACAACATGAACGCAGCAGCAGCGAAGCGCGCCGGGAAAAAAATCGGATGCGCGCGTGGAGCGCCCGCGGGAGTCGAACCCGAGGCTCCCAGGTAGCAACGCGCCCAGCTAACCAAGTGAGCGAATCGCCCGTGTGCCTGCGATTTGGGCGACAAAAATCGTTTTATACGCAGGAAAGGAACGAACGGCCGGATCTGGCTCGCTCGAGCGATCTGACGGCCGTGGCGGCGCCGGGCGTGGAGGCGAGCGCGCGAGGCGCATGTTCGCGTTTGTACTTTTTATAGATGTTAATGTGTCACTGGGCCAGTAGGCCATTTATCTCTAGTGTTGTCTGTTGTTTTCCTAGTAATAATAGCATACCTCTTTATCTATAATGCAAACAAATGCGTGAGAACCAACAGATCCTAGTTCATGGCTCGATGTGCATGGCTAATCTTCAAAAAGAAAAGCAGCGCATGGCTCAAGTTTAGCCCAAGCTACGGTCCTTTTTTCATGTATGCATGAAAACAGAAGAAGAAAGAGCTACTCAAATATTATTTTTCATCCTTGGATCTCTAGTAACGAACCAAACCGTTTCACATTCATATACATTGAGTTACTTTTATATATATAACTTGTTGCGCTTTTCAATATATTTCATTATAAAACATGAAGCATGTCCAATGCTGCTTGATTCATTCTCTTAAATAAAATGTCACTGTGGACTTTTTTTTTTATCCAAGTTACCCTTGCCCCTTCTTCCTCTAGACCTCCTTCCTCCACCACGTCCCAGCTCCTATGACCATCTTCCTACTCCTTTCTTCGTTTATTTCTTAAAGAACTTGCCTATCTATAAATCTCAACTAGCAAGGACTAAATTCTAACAGGATAACTATCCTGAAGCTAAGTAGTATAAGTTGACTGGAAACAAAATAAGTATCAATCGATACTACAAGTACAAAAAAAGATTATTTTGGTCACAAACCCATCAGTAGAAGCACCGAAAAAGTTACACTCTACCTGCAATAAAAAATTGCGCAACAGCGAGGTGCAACTTGTTAGAATTGAAGGCGCGACTTGGATTAAAAAAACAAAGAAAACAACATTTCTTACATTTTTTTTTCATATCGCAAAGCACTTAGAGAGAGGAAAACAAGGCCCCGTTCTTTTTAGCTTAACAGTTTATCGATTTACTAAGTTTTGAAAAAACATATGATTTGAGTTTTTTGAGTCCATTTTTTCGCTGTTTTGAAGGTGTCTCCTAACGCTTTAAAAAGCAAGACAAACGAAATGGATCCGAGTCTCGAGACTACCTCGAGAAGCTCTCGAAGTTCAGTCATTTCAGCCATTCAACTGTTCAGCCGTTCAGATCAGCTCAAAAGAATAAGACCTGAAGCAAGATAGTTCTCACAACACAAAATTGCATCAAACTAACACTGAAATTGCACCTTATGCAAGAGTGCAAATTCAGTTTAAATGAGGTGCAACTTGTTAGGTACATATTTATATTTACTATATTGTAAAGAAATTACTAAAAAAACCAATAGAGGAAAGTGGCGGAAAGAGGAAAGTGGTAAGCAAGTATATACGCATTAAAATATATAGCGAAGTTTAAGGTACTAAAATTATTTTCCGTGAGTACTAGTAAAGCTTCCAAAGTAGGCATGAAAAAGATCAATACAACGTCAAAACTGCTAGGAAAATAAAGATCAACAAAAAACAACTCGCTTCCGGTAAAAATCCTACAAAAGTTCAACTCATTACTCATGAATCACAGATCAAAGGCATTGTAGCCTTGAAAGTGACACTGCCGTTGTTAATGTCGCACTCGCTGCCCATGCTTAGAGATGACTATTACTTGCTCAAAACGACCACCATAGGGATCCTCCTGGTTGCTAATTGAGGATCACTGTCGGCAATGAATTTGTTACGGGGCTATGCGCAAGAATCAAGTCAGATGGTAACACAAGACAGGGATTTATACCCTAGTCCTGTGCTCTGGGATTATGTTTCTGCGGAAATTCGCAGAAGATGGAGATGTCTATGTTGATGCAGCTATCCGATGTGGGATGTGTGTTATGATATGTTCTATGCGCCCTACCCCTCTCTTTATATAGTGCAGGAGAGATGGGGTTACATGGTTCTATTCAGTAAATGGTACCAAATTCAGTTTTACCAGTGCATGATATGCGAGTATGAATTTCCTAATTACACGGAGCTCGACTCTATCCTTAGGAGTATCCTTGGAGATTAAGTCTTGTGTAACCCGAATGGTCTCGATCCCGATCTAGCCGGCTTGAGTCGCCCCCTATCTGCTTCCTTATAGGCCTTCTAGAGGATACTCGGGGCTCATGTAGTCCACAGTTGCCCCGAGTGCTTTACGATCAAATCAGATGTCCAGCTGACTGGCCTCATCAATGTCTCCTGTGATCTGAAAAGAGATTGTAAAGAACTAAAAATCTAAAGTCCTTTGTGTTGAAAGCAATGCCTGGCTCGGTAATACCGAAAATCCAGCCTCTGGACCTGTTTGGCACGTCACTTCAACGGACGAATTCGGCTACTTGACACCCACTCTCGCATCGCGAAAGCAGCAACCGGCTCATCATGGAGCGTGCCTTAAGCCACGCAACCATAGCTTCCGTCTTGCGGCATGCTATGAGTCATGCGTTTTAAGAATGCAAGGCGTCAGACGTCTGGTCTCGTCTTGCTACAACGGGAGAACCTATGCTCTAATACCACTTGAAAGGATTTCTAGGGCCTAGAAGGGGGTGAATAGATAATTTTTAAATTTCTTTTGAGTTATACATGATTAAGCAACACAATTAAGAGTGACTTAATTCTAGATTCTAGTGCCCTATTAAGCGAAAGCAAATAAAGCAACACACGCACTAGTAATCTAGTCCATCTCAACAAAGCAATCAATCAAGATAGTTATACAGCGAAAGATAAATGCGGAAGTAAATGAGACGAAGGAGAAGTGACACGGTATTTGTTTCATCGAAGTTCGAAGTCACGACTCCTACTCTCCGTTGAGGCTAGCCCTTGGGCACAAGGACCGACTCCCTCTTGAGCCACACGCCTCACTTACTCCCCGGTAGTCGTTCCACCGTTCCGGCAAGGTGGACTCCGTCACCTTTACACCGACTCGAGAGTAGCCACACACCAAGGCCTACTCCCAAGCCCACTCCTCCAAGAAGAACACCATCTTTAAAAGTAATAAGCCCGAATCGCCTCGATCATGCCAAATCGAAAGACTTCCATGAAACTCGGTTTGGGGGAAGGTAGGTGATTGATGAATTGGTGGAGGAATGGCTCTAAAACACCCTAAGATGAGTAGATGTTGGCTATAGGTGAAGTGGAGCAACAAACCTCATAAATGGCTGCCTACCGAAATCAATTTATACCCTCCGGAGAGAAACTAGTCGTTGGAGCACGAGAAAACTCTAAAAACTAGCCGTTACAGTACCCGTCGGACCCAGTCCAATGGTCATCGGACCCGGTCAGATGGCTGGAACCACGTCTCGGAACAGCTGGCACACGTACTATCGGACCCGGTCTGATGGTGGTCGGACCCGGTCCGATGGAGGTTAAAGCACCGAACAGTAATCGCCGGACCTAGTCTCACTGTGGTCGGACTCATCCGACCAAAGAACAGAACGCAGCTTCTAGGGTTTGGGCTCACTGCACCCAAATTCGATGGCGGTCAGACCCATTCCGAGGAGTACTGAAAGAGCACGGATTGAATAATTTGAACGGGTTGGGATCTTTAGCTATTTTTGGATGGTTTGAGAGATAAGAGAAGGAGAGACTCGGTATGATCGAACCAATTAGACCCCTCTTGAAGCATGGGCGATAAAAGTAACACCTAGCTACTCCTAAACCTACACATGACCTCTTCGCTCGCCCAGTCATGGCTAGAACAACTTGAAGCAGCTCAAATAATCGCCGAAGCCTCGCTAGGGCCCTAGCACAAATATATACTCATCAATGCCATTGAAATAATTAGGGCTCAACGATGCTCACAATCTCCCCTTTGTGGTACTTGATGACGACTCAAATAGAGATCTTAGATTTTGAGCTGCAAAAAGGTTAGTGCACACATACAAAAGCGAGGGATACGAAGCACACATATATATTAGAGAGCACATACAAATAAAAGTTTAGGGAACGACAACTCGACATACTAGTGTGCAACGGAAAAGTAACTCCCCCAAGGTTCATGCATAAAAAGCAAATTCAAGCCAACACAGATAATAGTTCATAGACAAACCCACAACTAAGCAACCATAACAGGCACAACCCACAACTAAGCTGTCTTCTTCTCCCCTTTGTCAACAAGTGACACATAGGGAAAAGCATCCTAATCTTGACGCTCCCCGTCATGGCCGCCATGTCCACCGAGACTGCTAGAAGGAGAGGAGCGCGCTCTTTTGGACTTTGACCTAGTGGAGCGGGAAAGAGAACCACCGACAGGAGAAGGAGCTGAAGTTGGAACAGATCCTAGCTAAGGATAGACTGGAGGGGCCTGCTGAGATTGCCGCAGATATTCTTGATAGTCACTTTGAGCATCATTGTACCAATTGTAAGGATTTGTCGCTGGATTGAAGGGCATAAAGTGAGTGCCCATGTACATCATTGCATACTTCATTACCCCAAATTTCTCCTATAGATAAGTCTGCTGACCAACCATAGTGTCCAACTGTTGTTTAGTGGCAGCCAGATCTGCTGTGATGTCAGTCCTGAATGCATGCATATCCACTCTCATTTCCCTCTGATAGGTACTCTGATCAGCTCGAAGGGCTTGCACTTCATGCAAGAGAGGGCTTAGATCAAACCACGGTGGAGGAGCAGCAGGGTAGCCATGGCCTGCCATAGGAGCATCTGAAGCAGAAGGAGCAGGAGGAGGTGCATATGCAGGTGCCGGTGCCGGAGGGGGCCCGGAGGAAGAGCATCACCAGGTCCACCCCCTTTGGTCTACTGACAAGGACAGACATGAATTGTTTCATCTAATGTTTTCTGATCCTCGTGCTCCACTGACCAATTTCTTCCTCGGGTACTCAGCTAGTTCTAGAAAGCAGAAGTCCAATATATGGAGCAAGAGGCAAAGGCCTGTCAACCTCCCTGTAGATAGCATCATCAATCTCACCAAATAATGTGGCACCAATGTTGATCAAACTCCTCTGGAAAAGGTACAACATAAAGCAACTGATAATGGGGGAAATCCTATCTCTGTTGCCACCTCGCACAAAGAGTGTGCTCCAGAGGATAACATGCATTAGAGCTGGCTCTGCCTTCAGTTGATTCGACTTTTCAATACTGTAGTCAAGAGCCTCTGGATCCAACTACATAAAACGAATGTCCTCCTCTGGTGGATACCTAGCCGACCACATTCTAGTGTCAAAGGCTAAACCATGCAGATCAGCGCCAAAGTCAAGGGTGCCAAGAGCAAAGTTCATCACAGTAAAGGAGATGCCGTCGATTGAATGATAGTAGCTAAATTCTGACTGATTATCGGCGGGCAACACGGTAGCGAAGAACTCACAGTGCCTCTCCTCCCCCATGTCAGTTGAGCATTGGATAAAAGATCTGCCAGACTAGGAGTGGTATTGAAATAGTTGTATATGCTAGGCCACATAAATGCGGTGATCTCATTCCAATCGATATAATGTGGATCCCTTGAGCTCTTCTTCTGCCTAGAGAAACACATAAAGAGCTGCTTCTAAAACTTGGTATAGAACCGAAAGTCATTTATATCCTCCCTATTTTTAGGGAACCACCTATCATAAAGAACAGCTCACTTTCTTCTCAGCACTTCCATACTCAGGAGAAGCACGTTATCATCGACAGGCTCATCCTCAGGAATGAAGGTCTCAGCCGCGGTGGTGTCCTCCTGCTGACATTCATCTACGTAGTCCTCATTGTTGTCATCATCAATAGTCACGAAGGACTCCCCCGCAAGCCGCTGAGTCCAATCAACATCATCACGCTGTCACTGTCGCTGCTGCTGGGTGCCCCTCCTAGTGCGAGGAGGTGCAAAGCTGCCTACAGACGCAATGTCATCATGTGAACCTCGATCACCTCTGCCACCTTAACCACCACTGCCCCGGGCGCCCACTGCTCTTGCAATTGATTTGCCCAAATTTCTCAGTCGCCGAGACATGGTTCCGCTCCGGTGAACTTAAGAGGTCGGGTTCTCCAACCACTCCACAAGGCCTAAGACACGGGCGCGCGAAAACACGATTCAAATCCTAGGACTTAGGAAAGAGAAGAGTAGAGGGGAATCGAGCACCTTACAACGCAACTTACCGATCCCTAGACGAAGGCCAACCCCACCGTGCGTGAAGAGGACGTCCCCTAGGCCTCTTCTGGTAGGGAAGAGGTGAGGACCATGCACAGATCGAGCCGTCCCTCGAGGATCCCCGCGGTGGGAATCGAAGAGGAGGACGAGGGGAAGCTGGAGATGGAGAGGATGGTCGCCGGAGTTCACCGGAGAAGCCGCACCGTCGAAGAAAAGGAGGGGTGGCGGCTTGGGATGAGGGGAAGAGGTAGGGGCAAATGAGGTGAGAGAGACGAGGCAGGTAGGTACGGTACGGTACAAGAAAAAACAGGCCGCGATCCAGCCATCGGACCGGGTCCGACGAAGCCATCTGCGTGTAAAACAGTGAACAGTGGACTCCATCGGACTGGGTCCGAAGACCGTCGGACTGGGTCCGACAGTAGCGATGCAAACGAGTACTTCGCCAAAAACAGGACTGAGTTCATTGGACTAGGTCGGATGACCGTCGGACTGGGTCCGACAGAGAGGCTAAGAACTGCCAGGACAGCCAGCCCATCGGACCGGGTCCAATGCTGGTCGGACTGGGTCTGATGGATTGAAAAGTCCGCCGAATTCAAGCCAACCAACACTGGACTTTATCCGAGAGACCGGACGGCCTCAACCCTCATAAGGCTTAAAATTTAATGCTTTTGAAGGGATTTTCTCCTATTTTGCTCAAGAACCAAGGAAATTCAAATTTTGGAGCAAATTTTAGAGCAATTTTGAAAAATTTAGTTTTGAAGAGATGAGATATACGCGATGAGTTCCAAATAAAATCCATATTCAAACCCAAATTTTGATCTTTGTGATCAAGAAAATGTATGGACCCAAAGTAGACTGTTTCACGGAAGCTCGGCCCCAGAACCCGCCCGAGCCCGGCCGAAAAAGCTGCCTACCCGACCGGCAGACGGCCGGGCTCGGCCTCATTCAGGCTCGGCTGGTCGGAGGGCCGGGCCCGGCCCAAGATTTTGTCGATTAAGCCATGGCTGGCCGGGCCATCGAGCCGGGCGGGCTCGGCCCGGCTTTTGAGCCCGACGCCTGGCCAGCCGGCTCGAGTCTGCTTTTTGGGACTGGCTTTTCGAGTTCGCCCAAGCCTTGCCCCGCAAATGAAAATGGCGTGTCTAACCCAAAGTATGTCTTGATAAAACAATTAATATGTCAATTCAAGCATATGGTCCATTTTAGAGTTTAAGCACAAGTTTTTTTATTTAATCCTTTAATCATGTTTTTAAACATTTTCAAGACTTTTGATGCAAGTATGAAATTTGATCAAAATGGTTTATTCAAATGAAGCATTCTCAAAGGGATAAGTGTTTTCGAATTTGAAGAATTTTGAAATGGTAAGAGGATAAGGGATATACTATGAGGCTCAAATTTGTTTTTGGTTTCAAATATAAGACAAATTGTGCTAACTCAAAACGAATTCATTTCTTCACAATAAAGGAGAGTTGTGAAATTATGAGATAAACTCACACTCCCCCTAAATGTGACACGAGTCAAGAGGCAATTGAAAGAATTCAAATAAGACCTAAAAACTAAATTTAAGGCCCTCCACGCGTTCGAGCTATCTAGTATGTTTAGTTCATTTCTTATTTTGCAAAACTGTGCCTCGTCCAACGGTTTGGTAAATATATCCGCTAATTGATCCTCCGTTCTCACGTAGGCAAGCATAACGTACGTCACCCTTGGCAACATGATCACGAATGAAGTGATGACGGATGTCGATGTGCTTGGTACGGAAATGTTGAACCGAATTATTAACAATTTTTACCGCACTTTGATTATCACAAAGAAGATGCACTTTTTTAAATTATAGCCCAAAGTCACTAAACATCCGTGTCATGTACAAGAGTTGAGCACAACAACTCCCCGCCGCCACATATTCCGCTTCCACGGTAGATAGCGCCACGGAATTTTGCTTTCTCGAAACCCATAACACGAGTGAGCGTCCTATTAAGTGACAACCCCCGAGGTGCTTTTGCGGTCAATTTTGCAACCGGCATAATCCGAGTCGGAATAGCCAATAAACTCAACACGCGCTTCCTTGGGATACCAAAGTCCTAGGCTAGGGGTGAAGTTTAAGTATCTCAAAATATGTTTTACGGCAACAAGATGGACTTCATTAGGGGAAGCTTGAAAACGAGCACACATGCACACACTAAACATAATATCGGGTCGAGATGCGGTGAGATAAAGAAGCGAACCGATCATGGAGCGATAGAGCTTTTGGTCCACGGGCTTCCCTCCTTCATTCAAATCTAGATGCCCATTTGTGGCCATAAGTGTTTTGATCGGCTTGCAATCTATCATCGAGAAGCGCTTGAGAAGATCCTTATTATATTTTTCTTGACACACAAAGGTCCTCTCTTTGAATTGCTTGATTTGAAATCCAAGAAAAAATATGAGCTCTCCAATCATCGACATCTCGAATTTCTTGGACATCATATTTCCAAAATCCATGCAAAGAGCTTGATTAGTCCATCCAAATATAATATCATCCACATAAATTTGACAAATGAATAAATCATTGTCAATAGTCATGAGGAACAAAGTGGAATCAATCGCACCCGTTTTGAATCCTTTTTGTAAAACGAAATCTCTAAGACGCTCATACCATGCTCTAGGAGCTTGTTTGAGACTGTAAAGCGCCTTAGTGAGCTTATAGACATAGTTAGGGTATTCAAGATTTTCAAAACCGAGCGATTGTTCAACAAACACAAACTTATTAAGAAAACCATTTAGAAAGGCACTCTTAACATCCATTTGGTAAAGAACAATATTATAGAGAGAGGCAAATGCCAAAAGTAACCGTATAGCTTCGAGTCGAGCTACCGGCGCATATGTTTCTCCATAATCAAGACCTTCAACTTGAGTGAACTCTTGCGCCACTAATCTTGCCTTGTTGCGAACCACTTCACCGTTTTCGGCTTACTTGTTGCGGAAAACCCATTTGGTGCCAATCACGTCGTGATCTCTTGGTCTCTCCACAAGCTCTCATACTTCATTGCGGGTGAAGTTGTTCAATTCTTCGTATATGACAATTATCCAATCCACATCCGCCAATGCCTCATCAATATTCCTAGACTCAACAACGGAAACAAAGGCGTGATGCTCACAATAGTTTGCGATATGAGAAAGAGTTCTTACGCCTTGATTGAGATTGCCGATAACTTGGTCGATGGGATGATCCTTGGCAATAGAACGATGTTGTTGGACAGGTATTTGTTGATCATCGTCTTCTTCTTGAGCTTGATCAATATGATCGATTTGAGTATCGTCCAATTCTCCTTATTTTGTCGTTGGAGAGGTGCGTTGAGCTTGTGATGAGGATCGATAGAGATGGAAGGTTCGTCTTCGTCTTCATCTTTTAGTTCCGGTGAGGGTCGAACTTCACCCACCTCCATCAAATTCGGTGAAGTCGCTCATCACCCAAATTGCTCACAACATCTCGCTCATCTTTTGAGCCTTTTGATTCATCAAATTTAACATCAAAGGCCTCTTCAACACTGCCGGAGGAGGAATTGTAAACACGAAAAGTTTTAAAGTGAGAAGAGTAACCTAGCATGATACCGATGTCACACCTCTTTTGGAACTTACCCAAATGAGTCCTCTTCCTATATATGTATACCTTGCACCCGTAGACTCGGAAATACGAAATGTTGGGTTTTCGTCCCACTAGGAGTTCATATGAGGTCTTGTGAAGGAGTCTATGGAGGTAGGGGCGGTTGATTGCATGACACGCCGTACTGATGGCTTCCACCTAAAATGCATGTGGCGTGCCGTACTCATCAAGCATCGTTCTCGCCATCTCGATTAATGTCCAGTTCTTTCTCTCCACTACTCCGTTTTGTTGAGGAGTATAGGCCGCCGAGAACTCATGCTTAATACCTAACTCATCGCAAAAATCTTCAATATTTGAGTCAGTGAACTCGGTGCCGTTATCACTTCTTATCTTCTTTATATAAGTGTCAAAATCGTTTTATGCTTTTAATGCAAATCGTTTGAAAACATCACCGGTAAAATTTTTGTTTGCAATGAAAAACGCCCAGTAAAACGAGAAAAATCATCAACGACAACAAGACAATAAGAATTACCTCCTATACTAGCATAGGTGGTTGGGCCAAACAAATCCATATGAAAAGTTCAAGTGGTCGAAATGATGATATAAACGCCTTCGAAGGATGAAGATTAGTCACTTGTTTACCGGCTTGGCAAGCACAACACAATCGATTTTTCTCAAATTTCACATCCATCACTCCAACAACTAGTTCGTGTTTAAAAATCTTTTTCAAAGTGCCCATTCCGACATATCCAAGACATCTATGCCATAACCAACCAAGTGAAGATTTGGCGAGAAGACAAGTCTTGGTTTCCAAAGAATCACGATTAGCGAAATCGACCAAATACAAGTTTGAAAATCATTTGCCCTCAAAAGCAACACTTTGATTAACCGAAGAAACGACACGAATGCCGCTACTAGAGAAATAACAATCAAAATCAAAATCACACACTTGAGCAACGGAGAGAAGATTAAAATTGCAAGCTTCAACCAAAAAACATTTGAGATGGATAGATCGTTGGATATGTCAATTTTACTTATACCGATTACCTTTTGCTTGGAGTTGTCCCCAAATGTGATCTTGTGGTCGGGGTCCTTCTCTTCTAGTGAGGTGAACATACGAGAGGAGCCGGTCATATGTTGAGTACAACCGCTATCGAAAATCCAATATCGACCACTGCTCTTATAGTTTACATACACACACGAAATTAATCTTGGGTTTTAAGTATCCAAGACTTCTTCTTGGGTCCTTTAGGGTTAGTCATCAAACACTTGGGCACCCAAATGGGTTTCACAGTTTTATCATCTTTGGGAGCACCGATGTACTTAGAAAAAGTGGAGCCGTTTCTTTTTAACAACATGAAGCTTGCATTTAAAACGTGAGTTTGAGACAAGAATTTGGATGATCTAGCTAAAGTGCAAGCAACGCTCAATGATCTTTGCCCTTATACAAATGACAATGAATGCTCTCCTTGATAAAAGTAAGCTTGGGCTTACCCCAACCGCCCTTGGGCAAATCCCCGGGATTGAACCCCAAACCATGCTTGTCCAATGTGTACCTCTGCTCTCGATGCACTTTGTCAAGGTTTGAACTCCCAACAATTAATTTAACCAATTTAGTCTCTAATTGCTCAATTCTATCTTTTAAAAATAAAATTTCCTTAACTAGCTCATTAGAACAAGAAGCAAAGCCACAAGTGCCCAAATTGCATATATTTTCAAACAAAAGTGTAGCACTAGTGGATGAAGAGCTAGTATTAGGAGTGATGATGGGTGACAAAGCCAAAGATGTGTCAAGAGACATGCTAACGGGCTCATTAATAGTGTCACTTAAATCACAAATCACATCAACATCGTATGTAACAATTGAGCAATCATTAATAGCATTGTCATGATTACACTTAACCATACCTTGATCATTTTCTAAAATTTCAAGTTGACAACTAAGAGCCTCATAATTATCTTCTAGAGACTCATGTTTCTCAAGCAAGGTTTCAAGTTCATTAGTAAGCTCTTTGTGCACTTTCATCAAACTTTTGCACTTAGATTTTTTTATTCTCTAGAGCGTTATTTGAATCTTCAATTAAACTAGTAAACTTAACTAGAGAGGTTTTTTTATTTGTTACCTTATCTTCCAAAACCATAAGACACATTGAGGGTGGAGATTTGTTGATGGCGACTCCAGAGACCTTGGCTATATGAGATTCATCCTCGGAGGTATCTGCCCAAGAGTCTTCATCATCGGTGATCCACTCCCCAACAATCTCATTTTGCTTATCGGCAATGAGGCAAAGTCTTTGTCTAGGGATAGCCGGTGGATCATTCTCCTTTACGACGAGTTCGGCTAAACCATGAGCTCTTGTGTCTTCTTCTTCATCAGATGACGAAGATGACGATGAAGGGCTTAAACATTCCTTCTTTTTTGACTTTTCAACTACAAGATCCTTCTTTTTGTCCTTAAATTTGTTCTCGCTCTTCCGGTAGTGTCTATGCTTCTTCTTCTCATCTTCATCTCCCTCTTGATCTTTAAATTTGTTTTTGCTCTTCTTATTCATGGGACAATCCGCGGACAAATGACCCTTCTCTCCACATTCATAGCATCGCATTTCGAAAATAGGTTTCATCATGATGATGAGCCTCCATTCCTAAAGGTCATTCTCTTGATCAACTTTCTCGAGCGCTTGACAAGAAGAGCTAACTCTTCTATCTCCGGAATCCCTTCATTGGAGCAATCATCATCACTTTCTTCAACCTTCTTCTTTTTGGCTTTGGCTTGAGCGAGAAGAGCAATGATCTTCTTAGCATGCGAAGCATCTTCATAACCGTTGATCCTCATCTCATTGTTGACGGTCCTTATTTGCAATATTTTATACGTTTGACCATCAACATATCTACAAAATAAAGGAATTCAAACTACATTGAGGCTAACCTTAATGAGTTCCACGAGTTTTGGTGTAGTCTTATGTTTTGCAGGCGTACACAAGAAAAGACGATTTATTGGCCGTATGCAAATCGGACGAAAGATGGAGTTTAAATTAAACATATTTTGAAAAGTCATCAAATGATAAAATGGACTGCACCATGATGAAGATCTTGTCGAGACGATCGAAATGCATATATTATTTGCTATATTTGGAGTTCGGATGAGGGAGAAATGAGCTCCGGAAGACGACGGACCAGATCGGACTCAAACCTTGGGCCGGCCGACCCAAGCCAGGTCGGCCGGTCCCTTCTTTTGGCCAATTTGCGTTGGTTTCTTCCCCACACGCCAAGCAACACACCTAGAGGCCATCCCAACCATCCACTCAAGTCGGTTTGACCCAGAAACATGGATTGCTTCACAAGAATGCATAGGATTCTAAAGGAACCCAATGCAACCGGTCTCCAACTGCCAAACCGACCTAGGGAGACGATCTACACCGCACAAGAAGCATCCCAGGCAATTTTGAGGGCCGGGATCCATCGAAGCCGGGCCGGCCAACCTGACCTAGGCCGACCCACCCCCGGGCTCGCCTTGGATTCTCCTTCGGAGGGGGTTGAGTGACACTTGTCCCAACACGTGGCACTCACTCACTCGCTCCGGCACACAATAAAAGGTGGTGTTCACCCTCATTTGTGATCATGGAGAAGAGGAGAAGAGAAGAAAACAACTCTATGTTGTCCACTTAGAAATGTAGAAGTAGGGAGAGAGGAGAGTTGAGTGTTGGGGAGACGCCGGAGGTGTCGGCTCTCTTCCACCTTATGCTCCGGAGCCGACTCGGGTGCGAGTTCAGCTTCGCTCCAATGTTCGGTAACACTTAGCTCAATTCTTTGTTGAATAAGCAAAGTTCTTTCATATACTTGATTACTCTGTTGGTATTAGGCCCGTACTATTTTTGAGTGCTAAGATCTTTGTGCTTAATTGTCCACCTAGAGATTAGTATAAGTGGTAGTAGGGGTGCGTATCGAAGTAACGTTCTTGGTACGTATTACTGCTAGGAACAAACGTGGTGTTTGGACTAGTTAGTAGCCGATAGGCACCTGCTACAACGGATGTGTGGTAGGTTATAGGTGGTGACAACCCTATTATCCGGATTAGACTTTGTGAAATCCATCCTATTAGTTGCAGATAGGGATGAAACGGATCGGATACGGATCGGAAACCACTCATATTGTATTTGATCCATTTAGTTTGATCGGATACGGATAGTACCAGATACAAATACGGATACGAATAATATCGGATACCTATACGGATCGGACAAGGATACTCTCTCGGATAATACGCGAAAACATATACTAAAGAAATAAGTATATCCAAATACATATAGTTATCCCTTTGTGAGTCAACTTTATGGCTCATAGTCATGAAAATGATGGTGTGTAAGTATCATACCCGATAAAGCAAAAAAATGTAAAATTACATGCATCTAGTTGTTATATGTGTTAGTCATTCATCCTATAGAAATATAATAGAGATAGTTTATAGATGGATTTAACTAATCGGATAATATCCATCGGATATTATCCAAGAAAAGCTCGGATAATATCCATCGGAAATTATTTGTATCCGTACCGTATCTGCCTTGTCGGATTCGGATATCCATAAAATTATCCGGCTCTATATTTTCGGATATTATTATGCCTCGGTCGGTCGGACGGTTAGAAATTATCCGTACCATTTTCATTCCTAGTTGCAGACTAGTTGAGCCTGAATCAGGACGATCATAATCATTCGGGATTCCAATTCAGGATAGTGGGTGGTAGTGAGTGCCTGAGCTCCGATACAGAGTAGCAATTGTGTGACAGTGATTTTGTATCTTTGGCTAAGTAAGAAACCGTAGAGCCTCTCAACCCGAAATATCTTATCCCACTCCCATCATTACCACCATTATCCATCCGGTCAAGTTAGATTCTAGACTAGAGCACTTCTCGTTCCTCTTGGAAATCGATACTTTGGAATACTGCTGGGTGAAAGCTACAGTGATATCCGTGCGCTTGCGGATTAATTCCAAAAGGCATAAGAATCGCCAACAAGCTTTTTGGCTCCGTTGCCGGGGAACAGTTGCTGTTCTAGTTTAGAACCCTGCTTGTCCACGTACCACCACATACGGACACCACTCCTATCTTTTAATTTTCGGTTCCAAAGGGGATGCCCTTCGGACCTCCACCATCTTCAGACCCTAACCATGCATATGGCTATGAATTTCGTCCAGAACTCATAGCCATGATTCGGGAAAAATCTTTTGCGGGGATCAAAGATGAAAATCCATACGACCACCTACGAGATCTTGAGCAAATATGTTCTACCATTTCTTTCCTGGGCATGTCCCCTGAAACCCTGAAATGGAAGCTTTTCCCATTCTCTTTACAGGGGTTAGCCAAATAGTGGTATTACTCTTGCGTAGGCGGTGTCTAAGAGAAAAATTTTGCTTTGCCTACTCCCCCTATCAAAAGTTTGCAATCTCCGAAGAAAGGTTGTAAGCTTTCGACAAGAAGAGAGAGAATCTTTGAATGATGCTTGGATTCGTCTTACAAAGTTAGTCCTGTTAGGCCCTGACCTAGGCATGCCAGAACTCATGCTCATGCAGCACTTTTATGGGGGTCTCACCCCTAAGAGTGCTAAATTCTTAGATATAACCTCTAGAGGAGCCTTTGTTTTCAAAACTGTGAATGAGGGAAAAGAAATTCTCAACAAAATTCCTGATACTTATGAGGAATCCCATGATCTCACAAAAGGCGTTCAAGCCATTCCCCAGGCCACCTCTGTCAAAACCCAAGATCCCCCATGCCGATCTGAAATAAGCCTTCCCGAACCATCTTACCCCTTAAACCCAAAGCTCTCCCATGAAGATCCCAAAGAAACTTTCAAATATTTGGGTCTTCAATCCTCGGACCACAGTCCATGGTGCACTCCACCCCATGTCTCTGACGGAAAATCTCAAGATGGTTTTCGGGCCCGTTCTCAAGAACATTGTGATTCGGGGCACTATGAGGGTAATCCTACCACCACCTTCCAATTTTCTGAACCCCTCATGGAAGAACCACTTCTCTATGGCCATTCTAAACCTAATAACTTAGGCAAATTTTGGCCTGAGGGCTTTCACCTGAAGAAGAAGAGGGTTACCTTGATGCTCACATCTCTCTGAGCGCCAAGAAAAATCCCGAATCTGCTCCCGAATGGTTCTATGATCTTGTTAAGGAGAAGGAAGAATACATCAAATGGTTCTTTGGTCCCGACGGGCATCCTGGCCTCGTTCAGGAGGAACTTCCTCATCGTGATTTGGGCGAGACTAAAAGCGTTCATAACAACAAGAGGAGTGTCGAAGAGGCTTGGGATAGTTTTGAGGGAATAGAGGTAACCCCAGAACGTCGTAGACAAAGATTTGAGGTAAAATGCATTTGGTCTAAGGACGTTCCTGAGATGCCAAGCGTAGAACCCGTAAAAAAAGGTTTTGTTAGTGAAAACGGAAGTTTCATTCTTGAGGAACCCCAAGCCCCATTCTTGCTAGACATGCCTTCCGATTCTGTGAGAGCCATATTCTACGAGACCATCAACCATCGTATGCTCTTAGGCAAAAACCTTTTTCACATGCTGGTTGTAGATGCGTTTGTGCATAATAAATATTGCAAATCTCGTAGTCTTGTTTGGCACAAATGTTGCAGCTAGAAAAACAGGACTGAATTGAAGACAATGGTGATGGAGGGAGCTACATCATCACACTAGCTGCATCGTGAAAAGCTCCCGGGGTCAAGCTGTCGATCCCGAACGCCGAGAGGTAAGTATTCTGGAACCCTTTTTTATTTACCTTGTTTCATTCAATAACCTAGAATTTTCATAAAAAAATTAAAAACAAAAAAAATCAATTAAGCATTAGTTTTTACTTTTAGAAAATAAAAGTGTTTTCCGAACTTGAAGCATGTGCTTAATTGTTTCACTTGTACACTAACCGGTATTATTCATGCTCACTCTCTCCTATGTGTTAATTTAAAAAAAAAAGTCTAGTGTGATGCCACCAATTCATGAAAAATGACAATGCACACTAGAGAAAATAAAATGAACACAACTTTGTCTCTCACATGTTAGTTGGCATAAATTTTATTCCTTAATAAGTACTCAATTCTTGTAGGATCAAATTTCAATTAGGGAGGATCCTACCTAAGTTGTTGACATTTGTGATATAGCAAGATAGAGGTTTATGCCCCTCTCCTTGATCCAGTTCAACTCGGAGGATTTTGATTTTTAACTAAAATAAAATCCCAACTCTGGATATTCCTTAGTGACTTATTACCTATTAGAGCCTAGGCATCCAACTTAATTAAATTCATGCCGTCTTTGGTTGTGTTGAGTTTTGTCAAAACTTGAGTCCTTAAGAAGTATTGCTCTTCAATACCGATCATTCTCCTTTCGCGTACCCTTTTTAGTTGCTAGCCTTTCCATGTCAGGTTATGCTGAACTCCACATCGGATTCAAGCATCCGCCTTGCCAGGCATTCCTCCCAAAAATCCAAAGCCAATTTCTATCCTTTTGCGTACCTTTGGAACATATCTACCAAATGGTCCATAGCAAAGAACTCCATTTCTTTTTGATCCCTTGAAAAAAAAAAGAACAGAGTAAGAGAGACATGGAGCTATTTCAAAAAAAAAAGAGAGAAATAGAAAGAAAAAAAGAAATAAAAGAGAGAAGGGTAGCTCCATGGTCTCAAAGGATTTCAAAATTTTAAAAGAGGGATTCATTAAAATAAGGAGTTGAAATAAAGACCATTGTCGGGGATAAAATTACGGCCCATTGCCATGGCCCACTCCCTGATGGCCCAATCGAACAGCCTACCAGGGGCCAGCTCCCTGGAAGGTTCTATCAGGCCCATGTGTATCCTGCCGAACAGTTTCTTGGTTGGCACGGTGCGTAATGGCCTATGATTCATGTTTGAGTCCGACTCGAACAAGAGTTCTCAGCAGCTACGTGAAGACCGGGACGTGGTTTCCTGATTGGATCGAGTCGTGATCCCCAAGATTAGGAGATTATCTTATCTACCGTAGGTTGTATTTGGCGTGTATGAGTTCATTGCGATCTCGTAGTTAGCCCGGCCCGATATTTCTCGGTAGATCGGTTTGCTCCGTACTATATAAACAGGGCCCGACGGCGTTTAGAGGGACCCCTGGCCAAGAGATTTTCGCATACTACTCGTCGAGACCTGCTGATCTCGCCGAGTTCCACCTTGTAATCCTCTTTGATATAAAGAAAGGCCGGCGTGGGGCTATTATCTCCCGAGAGGCTGAACCGGATAAAACCCCCATCTCTGCTCGTTGTCGTTAAGTGGTTGTTCGCGTGTCTCCTATCTCTTTCTTGAAGAACCTTGGTTGACTTGGGTCAATATCCCAACCGTCGACAGCTGGCGCCGTCCGTGGGGAGACGCAGATCGAGCATGTCCAACTCAGTCAGTGATACAGAGATACTTCCTGAGGGCTACGACTCAGAAGGACAGGATGTTTCATCCTCGCCGATTCGACGATCTATTCGGTCTCGAACACTTTCCGTATCTGGGATGGAGGTCTCCGCCTATATGGCAGAGATAGCCGCAGATCGCACTCTCGTCGTTGACGATGACTACGGAACCGATGATCTTTACGACGGTTTAGATCTATCGGATTCCAAGGCTATGTCGGTAGATTCTACCTGTGGAGACACAAATGATGACACCATCTAGCATACCTTCGCATGGCCCCGCAGCATTAACATGGCCGATGTAGGAACCTCGAGAATCTGCCGCGGGCCGTGGAGGTCGGGCGAGATCGGGCGAGTTAACTCGCTCGGCATCAAGACGAGATCGCCGGTCGCCGCGAGCAAGACGTCGTTCGCCGCAGACCTCGACGATTCCATCAATCGACCTTGGCACGGTTTAGCGATCGGTGTAAGCGGCGCGTCGCGACCCACCTCGCGTCTTGGCGCTAAGTCTCCGGCGAAGCTTCCCTGCTCGGTCAATTCCGCGTGACCGGACTCGGTCAGGCGAAACACGGATGGTTCGAGATCCCGGACCCATAGATCGAGTCGGAACGGCTCGAAGCTATAGCAACGGTCCTTAGATCCACCAATCAAGCCGATCTCGCCCGTATGGGCGTCTTTATGCGTCTAACCTAGAGCGGTGGTCAAGGCCTAAAGTCTCTAGGAGAAGTCAATAACTCCTCCAGCAACAGCAGCCCAAACCGCCGGAATGATTCGGAGAGCTCGATCGATCGCGTGACCCTCGTCACCATCGAAGGATCACCGCCCATGAGCAAGCTACCCGTGGTCGCCGCCGCCGCCGAGTCCTCGTAGTCATCGCGACCACGGGGCAAGCGCGCGCGATGATCACAGACGGTCCCTCGTGAGGCGCGTCGCCGCCACCACGAGGAAGGGCGTGGTGGATTGTCTCGGAGAGAGTTTCTCCGCATCGAATCATCCTGTTCAGCGGGAGTTCCTCTGCGCCGCAGACCAACGTCTTCTCAAGACTAGGTTCTGCGGGAAGGTGGCGGTCATATGCTTTGGGTCAGAGGGCTTTCTCGGCGAGCTTGGGCTGTTCGGTGGCCCTCAAAGTTCAAGCCGGTCACATGGAGAGGTACAATGGGACTCGTAACCCAGAGGAATTCCTTTCCATCTCACGCCACGCCATCATGGCGGCGGGGTGACGAGCTCGTTATGGCTAACTACCTCTCGATCGTCCTTGAGGGTCTTTGCTCGGGCGTGGTGTTCGGTCGGCAGGAGGGTTCCATCACTCATGGAACCAGCTTTGTGGCGCCTCGATCGCTAATTTCCAGAGCTATTACGTGCGTCAGGGCAAGGAGGATGATCTGCACGGATGATCCAGATGAGCAGGGAGACCTTCCGCAACCGTGAAGCGTTTCATTAAGATCCATAACACGATCCCGAACATCTCGGATGAATCATTGTCCGCGCCTTCAAAAACGGAGTCCGCGACGAGCGGCTCACCCAGGATCTCGAGATCAATGAGACCTGGACCGCCAACGACCTGTTCAAGGCGGCTGATCGCTATGCCAACGCGGCAGAGCGTGTTCAGTACAAAAAGGCGTTTGACAAGGGCGAGCTGCCCGCCCAACCTGGTGTGGATGAAAAGAAGAAGAGCAAGAAGAACCACGGTGACAAGAAGTCCCGAAGAAGAAAAATAAAGGTGATCACGAACAATACCGTCATTTGGTATAGATCGCGCACCTCCTCCCAAGGATGGGCAGAAGAAGCCCAACAATAACTACAAGGGCAAAAAGCCTGCTCAGGGAGGCGGACAAGGCAAGAAAGGTCCAAGCGACCGATTCTGCAAATTCCACCAACACTACGGGCACGACATACGCCATTGCAGAACTTGGGCCGCAAAGCTCGAAGATTTCTACAACGGCAAGGGCCCAATGCCCACCCCGCCGAACAAGGTGATGCTTAAGTAAGCGCCAAACCGACGATGGTGATCGGGAAGATGATGATGAATATCAAGAGCCCGTGAACCATATCGCCGTCATCTTCGGCGGCTCCTCGGCTTATACCTCTCGGCGCAGCCTCAAGGAAGCTGCTCGGGAGGTCCACAACGTCGAAAAGGCAAAACCTCAGCCCGAATCGATGAAGTGGACCGAGGTCCCCATCTCCTTCTCTCAGGAGGATTGCCCCACTGGGATGACCAAGCCTCAGCGGCTCCCTCTGGTGGTCGCCCCGACCATCAGCAACGCGAGAGTTGGCCGTGTACTCGTAGACGGCGGGAGCGCTTTGGACTTGCTTTCTGCTAAGGTCTTGGACGAGATGCAGATTCCTCGTTCTAAGCTGAAGGAAGTCGCAATGCCCTTCTACGGAATTGTTAGGGAGAAGGCATCAAGCCGTTAGGCGAGTTGTCCCGCCGATTACCTTCGAACCCAAGCAACTTCGGACGAGTTGATCACTTTCGGCGTGGTCGACTTCCCATCCGCGTATAACGCAATCTTGGGCGAGCCATCTCTTGGTAAGTTCATGGCCGTGTCCCATCATGGATACCATTGCGTCAAGATACCAGGTCCTAACGATGTAATCACGGTCAAGGGCAATTACAAAGCTTCTGCGGATTGCGACGAGCGATCCCTCGCCTGGTCGACCCGGCTTCCGCCGCAGCGTCTCAAGTTCCGCAGACCAAGTCTGACGCCCTAGGGTCTCCTTGACCGGGGAGAAACCAAGGAAGTTTCATTGTCCTTGATGATACTTCCAAGATACCACTTGGGGCCAATCTGGACCCCAAATAGAAAAGCGAGCTCATTGCCTTCTTAGAGCTAATGCGATGTGTTTGCCTAGGAGCCATCTGACATGCCCGGAATCCCAAGGGAGGTCATCGAGCACAAACTGGCTGTCCGGTCAGACAAAAAGCCTATTCGCCAGAAACTTGCCGCTTTTAATTCAAGCAGGGGATCATCAAAGATCGACAGCAAGCCTTTCATTGCCGGGTTCATCCGCGAGGTTGATCACACCGAGTGGTTAGCCAACCCTGTCATTGTAAAGAAGAAAGGCGGCAAGTGGAGGATGTGTGTCGATCATACGATCTGAGCAGCCGCTTGTCCTAAGGACAACTTCCGCGCCTCGTATTGACCACCGGTCAATGCATTGCGGATGCCTAGTCTTGAGTTTTTAGATGCTTACTCGGTTATTACCAAATAAGCATCTCCCGAGGATGAAGAGAAGATCGCCTTCATCATCTCCTTGACACTACGCTATCGACCATGTCTTTCGGTCTGCGCAAATCTTTGGTGCCACGTTCAAATAGCAATGGAAAGACCTTCCCGAGCAATGTGGAAAAACACGGAGGTCTATGTCGGCGACATAGTTGTAAAAGTAAGTTTGCTCGGATCATGTAAAAGACTGGCGAGACTTTTCGTAATCTCACGGGCATCGAATAAAATTAAATCCAGAGAAGTGTACCTTTCGTGTTCGATCCGGAATGTTGCTCGATTATGTTATTGGTTCGCAGAATTTACGCCAACCACGAAAAAATCGAGGCCATTGAAAATATGCAGGCTCCAACTACCGTAAAGGAGGTACTGAGTCTCACGGGCGGATGGTCGCTCTAAGCGATTTATTTCCGTCAAAGCGAACGCGGGCTGCCCTTCTTTAAGGCCTGCGCAAGCACAATGGTTTCAGTGGACGGAAGAAGCCGATAGATCCTTCAAGATCTGAAGTGATACTGTCCAATCCTCCGTCTTGACTACTGGCGGCATGGCGGCGGCTCTGCTTGTACCTAGGTTGCACGCCACAAGCGGTGGCGCGGTTTTGACGGTCGAAAGGAAGGCATCAATGACCAATCTATTACGTGGCGAGGTACTTCACGGATCAAAGGCGTTACCACGAGGTCGAAGCGCTCTCGCCTTGCTCATGTCCTCCGTGAAGCTTCGCCACTATTTCCGGGCATATCAAATCTGGTCCCGACCACGTTCCCTCTGGGAGAAATCCTCGAACAAGGAATCCGGCGGACGTATAGCTAAGTGGGCAATGGAACTAGCGAGTTTGATCGTCTTTATTTGCCCGAATCGCTATTAAGTCACAAGTCTTAGCTGACTTTGTCGCCGAATGGACTTGCCGCCCAAATCGAGTGAAGCTCCCGAGCAACTTTGATGAGCCTCCTTGGACCATGTTTTTGATGGCTCTCGCCTTTGGACACTCGGGGCTGGTTTCGTTATCATCTCCCTAATGGAGAGCAACTCCGATATTCTATCCAACTACACTTGCGCGACTAACAACGGCATGCGGTCTACGAAACCCACCTCGCGGGACTAAGGCGTGCAAGTCGCTCGGTGTTCAATGACTAACGTGAAGGAAATTCTGGCGGTCATCAACCGTGAACAAGGAGTATCGATCTTGCGATGACTCAATGGCGCGATACTTGGTTGAAGTGAGGAAGTTGGGCGGCACTTTCGATTTTTGAGGTGCTCTTCGTGCCGTGAAGGACAACTTCTGGCCGATCAACTATCCGAGTATGGATCCTCACGAGAATCTGCTCCGCAGGGTGCTCGTCGAGCACCTTCACAAGCCCTCAATCACGTCTCGGGACGAGGCAACGAAGGCAGTGGTCTTGTCTCCGTTATCGGCGGTGCGCAATTTGGACAACGCCATTTGTCCGGTACCTCGCAGATGGGACCTCGCCGACAACGGCCGGCGCTTCCGCTTATAAGGCGTCTTTGCTCCATACAAACTTGTGGGCGGCATCCTTTACCGTCGAGGTGCCACAGGAGTTCTCTCCAAGTGCATCTCGCGGCAGAGGGTGTGTTCCTTCTTAGGGACATACACGAGGTGCTGCGGCAACCACGCCTTCTTGTAACTCGTCGACAAAGCGTTTACGCATGGGCTATTATTAGCCCATCGCTGTTGTAAGATGCCCGGGATATCGTGACTAAGTGCAAGGCTTGCCAATTTCACGCCGGAAGGCACACAAGCCCGCCAAGAGCTCCAAACAATCCCCATCTTGGCCTTTTTCCACATGGGGTGCGGATCTTTCGGCCCATTCCTAAGGGTACAAGGGCTATACACACCGCTCGTCGCCATAGACACTTTTACAAAGTGGATTGAGGCAGAGCCCGTGTCGTCCCTTCACGCCAAAACGGCTGTGCGCTTCATCAAAAGCAACGTGGTCACGTGCTTTGGGATTCCCCACAAGTTGATCACGGATAACGGTACCCGATTGAGCGAGCTATTCCGGAATCTGCGAGCACCGGGCACCAAGGTCTGTTCGCCTACCGTGGCACATCCACGAACAGCGGAACGATCGGCGAGCTAACGGACGAGATAGTCGGGGTATTAAGCGGCGGTATTTGCTTGCTCTCGGCGAGCACAACAAGGCTGGGTTGATGAAGTTCCTTCCGTCCTCTGGGCGATTCGCTTTCTGACGGTAGGCGGCGATCGAAACTCCTTTCCAATTGGTCTATGGTGCGAAGCCATCACCGCACGAAATCGTACTCGGTTAGCCTCGCCGAGCTCGGTCAACTTAGTTGACGATGAGCAAGAGCGCGTCCTCGATCTCGATCTCCTCGAAGGCACACGCGACCGGGCACAAGTCAGAATGGCGCGCTACCAGCAAGATCTTCGCCGGTGCGCTGCCAAGTTAGTTCGACCAAGGGTTTTGAAGGCGGGCAACCTCGTTCTGCGCCGTGTCCAGAACCTGTCCAATGCCAACAAGTTAACTCCTCGTTGGGAGGGCCCGTTCACGGTCGTTTCCTTTTTCGCCGGGGCTGTTTCGCTGGCTATGGAGGACGGGAGAGAGCTGACCAGCACTTGGAACATCGACCAGCTTCGTAAGTTCTTTGTGTAGGTCTTCGTTTGTTTGCTTAGCCTCGCGTTTTTTGTTCAACTTCACGCCTTAGTTCGTTCAAGTCTCTCGGGCACCATGTAAAGTTCAATCCAATTCTTAAGTGAATTCTCGCGGCCTCTGTGCCTTTTTCACTTCTTGTCTTTTGAAGACTACCTCTTTCTCTCTGGTAACACTTGATGGCTGCCCGGTCTTGCGAACTCTTGGCCCCGCAATCTCAAGGATCGTTCCCTACCCGTATCTAGTTTCGATAAGCTCCTACACTCAGGGTTGCGTAACACGGCCTTTCCACCTTGCGGCTAAGTCTGCTCTCGTAAGCCCTCATGGCGAGAGACACTTCTTTGCGTGCACGACCACTTGGCAAAGTCTGCTCTCGTAAGCCCCCGCGGCAGAGGCACTTTCCTTGTTCGGTTACTCTCGGAACTGCCTAAATTACGTCAACGAGCAGATTATGGAATACATCGAGCAAGGTACGGGTGTCGCTCTTTCTCCCTACGCGTGCTCGAGTTATAGCTTAGGTTCTCGAGCATCGTGCATGCACGGGGGCTAGGGCGTCGCTCTTTCTCTTGTGCACTGTTCGAGTTCGCAAACTTAGGTGCTCGGCAACAGCAATGAAGTGGGAGTTAGGCAAAGCGCTCTACCGGTTTTCTTAAACTTCCTAGCTGCTTGTTAGCTTTTCTCTTAGTTTCTGCTCGTTCTTGTCTTTTCTTTGCTCTTTTTGCGGGAAAAAAAAAGGTAAAATACTTCATTGTATTACTCAAAAGTTTCAGTACAAGGCCCTTTAAGATTCTGACAGCGGTGCTACTTAGGAGCAAGCTGCTCCTTTAGCTCCTCGACTTCTAACTTGAGGCGCACGACTTCACCCTGAGCCTTGATTCCTTCCCGGGCTTCAGCTCGGAGGCGTTCGATCTCCTCCTTGCTCCGCTTGGCTTGCGCCGCAGCCTCTGCCCGGATGGCCTCGACCTCCTCGGTCTTGGCGCGCAGCTGATCGGTCAGAGCCTCGCTCTGGCTGACTCGCTGCTCGGCCGTCTTGAGCTGCTCGTCCGGCTCCTTGACCTTCTTCTGCGATGATCGCCCTCACGTCATCCCGCATCTCCTCGATCTCTTCTGTGAAGCCCACGGGGTCGAGATTTTGCTTGAGACCCGCGAAGTTTGCTCTTCCTTGGCGGTGGGCCTTAAGCTTCTTGGCTTCCGCCATGAGTGGTCCCGCCATGAGGCGCGTCGTGAGTTGCTCTTGAGCCACTTTGTCCGCCCGGCTTCTCTTCAGCGCCCCGACCTTCACGGCTTCTTGCAAGCTCCTCGGCTTCTTTAAGAGGGCCTCGGAGAACGCCTCTCTTTGGTCGGCTCGACCTTGAGCTTCTTCGCTTCGCCTTCAAATAAACCCGGCTTTGGGCGGCAGAGGGCTCTGCCCCGGGATCCCTCGACTGGAGATGCTCTCGGAGGGATGCCAGTACGGCGGCCCGTTCCACGGTGATTCCGTCCTCGAATTCCGCCATGGTATCCCTAAAGACCTGAGGGAGAAGATCAAGTTAAACACCTTGCGATAATACAGTTAAACTGAACAAGGTTTGGCCTTGGAGTTTACCTTGCCAAGCCGATGCTTCAAACCGCGGCGCAGGAGGTCCTCGAGGCCATGCGTCACGAAGCCCCGCTCGTGCGGGATGAGACGGGTGCGTTGTTCCCGTCGCTGCCTTGTTCGCTCCTTCTTCTTGCGGGGCGCGTTTGCTCGGGAGCGGGGCAACAGCGCGGCGCTTTCGTCTCGCGCTCCTCTCCTCTTCCTCTTTCTCTTCGCCTCAACGCCTTGGCGAGGCCGAGCCACTCTGCTGGTGGCGCCATTGTTCATGGGCGGGGCGACTTGCACGACTGCGCGGGGGCTTCTTCTTGCTCCTGGCGGTGGGGTTTCACCACTCGCCGAAAAATCCGTCGCCTCGGCGTGAGCTGCCCCGAGACGAAGTCCTGGCGAGACCAGTTGCTCGGTCCATACTGGCGACTTCGAACCATCATCTTGGCCCCGTGTCCGTGGCGCCCAGCGCTGCCTCTTCGCCTCCAAACCGCTCCACGCGTTTTTGGCGCGTCGAGTCGTCATGGAGCCTTGCGGGAGCGAGCTCCATGCCGCCATCTTGTCCTTGAGGCTTGCCCGGCCTTACGCCGTGATGCACCGTGTAGGTGCTCGGGCAGCAGCGACCGCTCGAGCGCCGTCTCGACGTCGTCTGTGGCGACCTCCTCTCGGGCAGCTAACGAAAAAGGGATGATCGTTAAGTCTAACGCGGTCAGAGGGTTGAAAGATTAAAAGATCTATTCCTACATACCTACCATGGAAGGCTTGATTCGATCTTCTTGTTTGGAATTTTCCGCCTCTTCCTCGGGGCTCCTTGGCGGCTTCTCGCTTTGGCCCTTAGGTGTTCTCGGCGATGTGCTCGGCTCCTAGTAAGTGAGCACTCCTCTCCTTGATGCAAGTTTTTCCTTGTCGTAACCTCCTCTTGAGCCTCCTCTACTCGGCGACTGTTGGAGCCGCGCCAAATGGCTTGGTGAGCTGCGAGTAACGCCTAAGCCGAGGGTCATGTTCTTTACCTCTTCGTCGCTTTACTCGGCGAGGGGAGGAGCTTAGTCTCTTCCACTGGGCGACCATGAGTCCGCTTGCTCTGTTCGGCACCCTCCGTCGCCATGGTGGTCTTTTCGATGTCTGGCGGCCGCCGTGTGTGGGCGAGCTCGCGTAGGCTCGGCCGCCACCTTGGGCTTTGTGGCGCCTTGGCCTTGCCCTTCTTCGCCTTCTCCTTCTCGGGCTCGAAAGTTCTTCCACGATCCCGCCAAGGATCAACTCATCTTCTGTGTGTTCGAGAAGCGAAGGTTAGTTTGAATAAGCGGTGCAAATCTGCGGCGCTTGAGCGAGGGTTTGAGCAACTCACCTCGGTACATGCGGACGAAACACGTTCCTCGGACGGTATAGGCTACCTCGCCGGTGACCTCGCTGTCCTTCTTTGCCACCTTCAAGATGGCGTCGACCGCTCGGTCACCCATGCGTCGGTGGATTTCTCTGCCGAACGAAAGGATCGTCGGTTCTGTTGGATAGAAGTCATCAAGTAAAGGTTGAGTCTTAAAGGCACTTACCGTGCTCTCCACGGAGATGTCTTCCCATCCCTCTATCTTGTAGAAGGATAGGGCCTTCTCCGCCAGACGGACCACATTGTTGTGTAGTCCGGATGATCTCCTGCCCGTGAGCCCAAGGCTCACGGGAGGCGATCTTCCTCGTCAAAAACCAGTTCTCGGCGGTCATCTCCGGCGAGGCATTGGCGTCCCTTCGCGGTGCCTTCCGGTGAAAACGAGCTTCTTGTCATTGCTTTGCTTCTTTGTAGAACCACCTCACCCCACGCGCCCATCGAGTCGGCGCGGTGGGCGAGGGTACGTCGTCGGCGATGGCCCGGAGCTTGAGGTAGTAGCACCCAGGCTGCGAGCGGCGGGCTGCTCCTCGTCAACTGTAATAGTGGAGGAACAGCCCACCGGTGGACCGATGCTCAGATAGCCCTCGCACAAAAAGTGCGAGACGGCCATCCGGAGGATGGAGTTCGGATTGAGGTTCGCCACCTCCAATCGCGATGTTCAAGAAGGCCTCGGCGAAGTCGCTCTGGAGACCTCAGCCCGAGCGGTCGAATCGCTCAAGTTGACAAACTCTCCTCGGCGGCTCGGAGTATCCTCCTCTCGAGCGACCTCCACTACCGGTGTCTCGTGGCCCTCCTCCTCCCGGACTTTCAGTCCTCCTCGGTCGGTGGTGCCGATGAATTTAGCCATGGCGGTTCCTGTATCGGACGAACAGTGGAGGTGGAGTTCGGCTCTTTGATCTTGGCGAGGTTGGAGTCGAGGGCTTGGAGAGGAAAGGCGTGAGAGCAGTGGTGGCAGCAGGCGGCTTAGGTGCTTTATAGTCCGTATAAGCGGCTCTGCAGCGGTTTTGTCCCGAGCGGCTAGTTTTACCGCAATGGCTAGGTAAAGCGGTGCTTTGTTTTCATTCTAGCAATGATAGGAAGTTCTGTTGGAGTGCGCTAGCGGCTATTTTTTCGATGGTTCCTTTGAAAGTCCGAGTAATCCGCTCGGGCGGTGTGATTCCTGTTCGACGCTTGAGAGTTGCTTTCGATCGGTCGGGTGCATTGACCCCGAACAAGTCTTGTTCGGTTGAACCATGACATGTTCGGTCGTTTGTTACATGTCTTTGTAGCAGCAAAATTTCCCTCTTCGTGACTTGGAGTCTCAAGAGGAAGACCCCACTCTAGTGAGTCCTTCCACTTGAGTCTCGGGGCTAGCTGTCGGGGATAGAATTACGGCCCATTGCCATGGCCCACTCCCTGACGGCCCAATCGAACACCTACCGGGGCCGGCTCCTGGAAGGTTCTATCGAGCCCATGTATCCTGCCAACAGGTTTCTTGGTTGTACGGTGCGTCTTGGCCTATGATTCATATTGAGTCCGACTCGAACAAGAGTTACGCATGGCTACGTGAAGACCGGACGTGGTTTCCCGGATTGGATCGAGAGTCGTGATCCCCAAGATTAGGAGATTATCTTATCTACCGTAGGTTGTATTTGGCGTGTATGAGTTCGTTATGCGATCTCGTAGTTAGCGACCCTATATTTCTCGGTAGATCGGTTTGCTCCGTACTATATAAACAGGGCCCGACGGCGTTTAGAGGGACCCCTGGCCAAGAGATTTTCGCATACTACTCGTCGAGACCTGCTGATCTCGCCAAGTTCCACCTTGTAATCCTCTTTGATATAAAGAAAGGCTGGACGTAGGACTATTATCTCTCGAGAGGCTGAACCGGGATAAAACCCCACATCTCTGTTCGTTCTTTGTTAAGTGGTTGTTCGGCGTGTCTCCTATCTCTTCCTTGAAGAACCTTGGTTGACTTGGGTCAATATCCCAACCGTTGACAACCATATTCCTCAAACACAAGATCCGATATGTTGGACTCATTAGTACCACATATCCTTGCACTTGTGTTTAATTCTATTCCTTTGGCGTGAGTCCATTATCTCCCTTACCCCTGAGCATTTATTCTCTTAATGATCGGAATTTGGAGTAGCACGATCTTCATTAGGATTAAGTTTTGACTCAACAATATACACATCCTTAGACTAGCAAACATTTGCCCCTACCATGAGCTCCACATAAGACTTAGTTTGTAGGGAGAAATTGGCCGCATGCCTTGGTAAGGAACCACCCATGAGCGACTAGAGAGTATCACTCGAGGAATAGAAATGAGTTGGGAATTCTTTGAAAACTTCTAAAAACCCTGAGTATGTCTGAGGATAAGAAGGGACTTATTACCTTAATCAAGTTATTCCATCTATCAACTTCTAAAGGTAAGGTCTTTAGCCACTTCAAAATCTCACAAGTACGAGAAACATTTTGGAATAACCTTTATGTTAGCTAATCATCTTGAGAAGTTGTGCATGAAGCCCACCTTAATCTTTTATTAACTCCTTGTTCATATTTCAATTCCTTTACTCGGGATGAGCAAAGATCTAGTGTGGGGGTGTGTTGATGGTCCTTATTTCCAATATTTTATACGTTTGACCGTCAACACATCTACAAAATAAAGGAATTCAAACTACATTGAAGCTAACCTTAATGAGTTCCACGAGTTTTGGTGTAGTCTTATGTTTTGCAGGCGTACACAAGAAAAGACGATTTATCGGCCGTATGCAAATCGGACGAAAGATGGAGTTTAAATTAAACATATTTTGAAAAGTCATCAAATGACAAAATGGACTGCACCATGATGAAGAGCTCGTCGAGATGATCGAAATGCATATATTATTTGCTATATTTGGACCTGAAGACGACAGACCAGACCGGACCCAAACCCTGGGCCGGCCGACCCAAGCCAGGTCGGCCGGTCCCTTCTTTTGGCCAATTTGCATCGGTTTCTTCCCCACACGCCAAGCAACACACCTAGAGGCCATCCCAATCATCCACACATGTCGGTTTGACCCAGAAACATGGATTGCTTAACAAGAATGCATAGGATTCTAAAGGAACCCAATGCTACCGGTCTCCAACCGCCAAACCAACCTAAGGAGACGATCTACACCGCACAAGAAGCATCCCAGGCGATTTTGAGGGCCAGGATCCACCGAAGCCGGGCCGGCCAACCTGACCTAGGCCGGCCGACCCACCCCCGGGCTCGCCTTGGATTCTCCTTCGGAGGGGGGTTGAGTGACACTTGTCCCAACACGTGGCACTCACTCACTCGCTCCGGCACACAATAAAAGGTGGTGTTCACCCTCATTTGTGATCATGGAGAAGAGGAGAAGAGAAGAAAACAACTCTATGTTGTCCACTTAGAAATGTAGAAGTAGGGAGAGAGGAGAGTTGAGTGTTGGGGAGACGCCGGAGGTGTCGGCTCTCTTCCACCTTATGCTCCGGAGCCGACTCGGGTGCGAGTTCAGCTTCGCTCCAATGTTTGGTAACACTTAGCTCAATTCCTTGTTGAATAAGCAAAGTTCTTTCATATACTTGATTACTCTGTTGGTATTAGGCCCGTACTATTCTTGAGTGCTAAGATCTTTGTGTTTAATTGTCCACCTAGAGATTAGCATAAGAGATAGTAGGGGTGCGTATCGAAGTAACGTTCTTGGTACGTATTACTACTAGGAACAAACGTGGTGTTTGGACTAGTTAGTAGCCGGTAGGCACCTGCTTCAACGGATGTGTGGTAGGTAATAGGTGGTGACAGTCCTATTATCCAGCTTAGACTTTGTGAAATCCGCCCCGTTAGTTGTAGACCAGTTGAGCCTAAATCAGAACGATCATAATCATTCGGGATTCCAATTCAGGATAGCGGGTGGTAGTGAGTGCCTGAGCTCCGATACAGAGTAGCAATTGTGTGACAGTGATTTTGTATCTTTGGCTAAGAAACCGTAGAGCCTCTCAACCCGAAATATCTTATCCCACTCCCATCATTACCACCATTATCCATCCGGTCAAGTTAGATTCTAGACTAGAACACTTCTCGTTCCTCGTGGAAATCGATACCTTGGAATACTCCCGGGTGAAAGCTACAGTGATATCCGTGCGCTTGCGGATTAATTCCAAAAGGCATAAGAATCGCCAACACTCATACGAGGCGAGCTTTCCGAAGAGCTTGGTTGGAATTTGAGTCTTCAGCTTTTTGCTACTATTTTTAAGCATAGTAACAAATGGGTTGAACTCGAATGGAACAATGTCGAGAATTTTTCGGCATATATCAGTATCCTCCATAGGCTTGCCACACATGCCGATGTCATTGATGATCGGGTTCAACCTAGAGAACATATCATTCACACTCTTATTAGGTAGCATCTTGAAATGATCAAATTCTCTTCTAGCGAGAGCTAATTTCCCATCTACAAGCTCCGAGCTATCAACATGAATTTCATTCAAAGTTTTTCAAATTTCACTAACTTTAGTGAGATTGCTAATGCGATTGAACACGTCAACACTAACATTAAAAAGTAAGGCATTTCTAGCTATGGCATTGTAACGCCGATACTTAATTTTGACGGGAGTGAGAGATAAGGGATTGACGGGAGCCGGATAGCCAGTCTCACAAGCAATCCAAACATCATAGCTAAGATCTTCTAGGTAACTTGCATTCTAATTTTCCAATGAGAGTAATTTGTTCCATCGAAAGTAAAAGCTTTTCCTATGTCAATCTTAGCCCCCTCGGTGACCATCTCCTAGCGGTAAAGTTACAACGGGAGAACTTATGCTCTGATACTTGAAAGGATTTCTAGAGCCTAGGGGAGGGGTAAATAGGCAATTTTTAATTTTCTTTTGGGTTATACTTGATTAAGCAACACAATTAATAGTGGCCCAATCCTAGATTATAGTGCCCTATTAAGCAGAAGCAAATAAAGCAACACGCACTAGTAATCTAGTCCATCTCAACAAAGCAATCAATCAAGATAGTTATACAAGCGAAAGATAAATGCGGAAATAAATGAGACGTAGGAGAAATGACACGGTATTTGTTTCATCGAAGTTCAGAGTCACGACTCTTACTCTCCGTTGAGGCTAGCCCTTGCATACAAGGGCTGGCTCCCTCTTGAGCCACACGCCTCACTTACTCCTCGGTAGTCGTTCCGCCGCTTCGGCAAGGTGGACTCTGTCACCTTTATAACGACTCGAGAGTAGCCACACACCAAGGCCTACTCCCAAGCCCACTCCTCCAATAAGAACACCGTTTTCAAGAGTAATAAGCCCCAATCGCCTCGATCATGCCAAATCGAAGAACTTTCATGAAGCTCGGTTTGGGGGAAGGTAGGTGGTTGATGAATTGGTGGAGGAATGGCTCTAGAACACCCCTAAGATGAGTAGATGTTGGCTATAGGTGAAGTGGAGCAACAAACGTCATAAATTTATACCCCCGGAGAGAAACTAGTCGCTAGAGCAAGGAAAACTCAAAAAACTAGCCGTTATAGTACCCGTTGGACCCGGTCCGATGGCTGCAACCACGTCTCAGAACAGCTGGCACACGTACTATCGGACCCGGTCCGATGGTGGTCGGACCTTGTCTGATGGAGGTTAAAGCACCGGAACAAGGTACTGCGGACCCAGTCCGACGACAGTCGGACCAGACTCAGTCCAACCAGCAACGGAAACACAATTCTAGGGTTTGGGCTCACTAGACCCTGTCCGATGGCGGTCGGACCCAGTCCGATTTGTACTGAAAGAGCATGGCTTGAATAATTTGAACTGGTTGGGATCTTTAGCTATTTGTGGATGGTTTGAGGGATAAGAGAAAGGGAGACTCGGCATGATTGAACCAATCAGACCCCTCTTGAAGCATGGGCGATAAAAGTAACACCTAGCTACTCCTAAACCTACACATGACCTCTTCGCTTGTCCGGTCATGCCTAGAACAACTTGAAGTAGCTCAAATAATCACCGAAGCCTTGCTAGGGGCACAAATATATACGTCATCAACGCCACTAAAATAATTAGGGCTCAATGATGCTCATAGCATTAATATCGCTAGTTTATCATACAGTGCATGATTGAATGGATATCCTTCTCAAAGAACATAGTGACATAGAGCTGAGCGATGATCTCATCACTCTAGGAGTATTGAAATCTCATAATGTGCTTCAGCCCATGGCACTCACATGCTTCCATCACCTCATCAAATATAGGGTCCTTAGCCTTAGCCATGTGGTCCCAATCGATCCACTGCATTAGAACAATCGAAGTCTTTTTTCCTAAGAATCATAGACTCATGGTAATCTTGTTGAAAGAAATTTTAGAACTTTGGGTTAGTGAATTCTTCCTTGTTGCAGTCCCTTGGGTTTTTGATCTTTTTCTTTCTGATTTCCTCAATTCTCACTCTATAGTTTATGACCCTTCTAGCATGAGCTGGATGAGTTGTAGGCTTTCTCAGACTGAATGGTCCTTTGACCTAAACTTCTGGATTCCCCTTAGCCTCTGGCTACTCAATTTCTTCTTTCAAATCCATAGAGGGGGAACGGAGGAGGCTAGCCTTTTTTTGACAACACCTTGATGAGGACAAGGATCAGAAGATGGATCAGCACGAGCCTTCTTCCTTTGCTCATAAAACATAGAAGGGGTTGAACTGACCGGAACACCAATGCCACTGCCACTGTCCATAGCCTGAGAATGCATCAACTAGGCTTTTTGACTCAATAGTATCCTAGATTACGTGAAATAAGAAGATGAAGTTTAGAGCTTGATTTGCATTAACTGTCAAATCTGGATAGTCTGGTGTCAGGAGCTAGACGGATAGTCTACAGTACCGAAGTATTCGGGTTCAGGCACCGGACAATCCAGTTCTGCTAGAAACCACATAACAAGTTCATACGTTCGATCCTCAAATTCACCACACAAGCTAGGTACATTTCAAGTGAATGATGTGAAGAAATACTAGGCATGCATCAATATAGTGAATCTTTTATGATTTTGCTAGGGTTATAAGGATTTAGAGAATAGAAATCCTAGATAACTCGAGAAAGGGCGTCCCAAGGATTGAGGAGAGGTAAAAGGAAAGAGGGCAGCGCGGAACCGATGGATTCCCTTCCCACGAGCATGCGCGGCGGCAAAGTCCGGCGAGGAAGTTAGGAGGTTGCCCAGATCGCCGTCGGGTGAGAGAGGAGGAGTGGGGTGTTGGTAAAAAGTGTGTGAAGGGATATAACTAGGTATTTACCATGAAGGTAAAAAGAAAATACCCAGTTCGGATATTCCAGACACAAGTTCGGAGTCTTAGGACCAGAAACAGAAACGGGAGATTTACTGGAATTTTGAGTGGAATGCAATTAATAGCCATAGACATTGACATAAAGTAAATAGGTAAGTTAAAGAACATTTCCTTCTATAAGTGGTTAGGTAGTGACAAATGGCAATGACAGCAATAACCACATATGAAGAGGAGTTAAAATCCATTTCCAAACAAATCAAAGACTTGAATTTAAAGATTTTCAATGAATATCCTTTCTAAATCCATTTTTCACACATCAAACAATTTATTGAGTGAGTCAAACCACATTTTGAGAATCGAGTATATTTAGCTTATTCCTTAACTCGCAAAATCTTTTCTAACTCCTTTATGCAATTCCAGTTTCTAAAAATCCAGAAAATGGATATACACCTACTGTATTTTTTGTATATTTTTTGCGTTTATTTTAAGTTGTAGTATTTATTGTTGTGTTTTTTCTCAATTTGTGTGCGCTAGATCGTGTGGGCATTGAAGGAGGTTGCCTTAACGCCGCCGACATCCCTAGAGATCATTCAATCCAAAACCAAGGCAAGTCTTTCATTAGAATCTCATTTTTTATAGATTTTGCCAAAATCGATATATTAATTAAAAAGACGTATGGTTAAATAGTTGTCTAGTGTATGCATCGGTTCGATATATGCACCCACCGAAATATCTTGAAACCTAAGATTAATTATTATATTATTACCTGCTACTTTAAAAAATTAGATGCTTAGTGTTGCTCAGTTAGGTAATCGCGGAGTAAATCCCACTTTCATTTATCATCAATCATGAGAATATGAGATTTTTATTATGAGACCAGAGAATTGATACATGGTGGGTTTTGTTCACTCTACAATTGAAATTTGACTCGGAGAGGGAGATCGGTGTCAACGCTCTGGTCCCCAAGGACCAAACCTTTTGATTACTTCACTAAGTTATCACCGTGCGACTGAATGTCTGTTATGGGATGTGGCTTAATCTAGAGGAGGAGTAATTTTGGTCTTGTTCCAGTCCTTGCACCTTGCATCTTCCCCGCTGTATTGCTAGATGGGAACTTTGGGGTACTTGTGGCCTTATTAGGTATAACTGTGGCAAGTTCGAGGTTATTCTTTTGATGGGTTTTGTTATGATGCTCTTTGACGGGAGGTATCATATCTTGTGGGTAAAGAGTACAACCTCTGCATTTTTTTTGTATGAGAGCAAATAAAGATGTATCACAAAACAGATGAATAAAAAAGCATTACACTTTTTTGGTTTTTGTCCCTATTTTTAATTTTGTTTTTAAAAATTATTTTTAATTCCTAAATATTTTTATGGGCCACTATCATGATATTATGGTTCCATTTTATAAAGCTTTGTTTTTTTGAGATTTATTAGTTGTCTAGAATGAAAGAAAAGAATAAATTAGGATTTTTTTGTTGGCTACAAAAGTTAGAATGAAAGAAAAGAATGAATTATTTTTTAATTCAACTACTTGTGAATATTAATCTTTTTTAAAAAATGACTAAATCTTTTTATAGATATCCACATCAAATTATGGTTGTACATGCTTTTAAAATATAATTATATTTCTAAAAGTTTGTTTTTATTTCTATAATTTCTTAGTTCTTTTATCAAATGTAACATCTCTAATGTTTAAATTTATTTATAAACCCTTAACATTAATTTTTTTTATTGCATTTTGAAAAGTTTCAGATTTTTTGGAATTTTTTTTTATGTGGGATGACATGACGCAACCAAGGAGTACCACGTGGTGCAACTATTGTGCGGCTAGTAGCTCTTTGTCATATATAATTATAAAAGTTTGTTTTGTTTATATAATTTCTAAATTATTTTATCAAATTTAACATCTCTAATGTTTAAATTTATTTATGAACCATTAACATTATTTTTTTATTTTGAAAAGTTTTAGATTTTTTGGATTTTTCTATGGGTGATGTGGCACTATGAGAAAGTACCACGTGGTGCAATTATGGAGCGGCTGGTAGCTCTTTGTTATATACTAGGAAGTTAACCGCGCCCATGGCGCGACGTGCTTTATGATGCTCTGTGATGTTCGTATATCTGAAATAAAAGCTATCGCGTCTTTCGTGTTAGGCAACAGTCATGAGTAAGGGCTATGAAAGGAAAGCAACATTATAAATAAAAAAGAATAGAGTAAATGAACATAGAAATCTGGTAAGACTGTATAACTGTGTTAGACGTAACTAGGTATCTTCTGTCTAAATGTTGAGACCTTCAAAAATACTGTTGATTCCCTTTGATCCGATGGAGGGGGAAATGCACAACAGGAATGAATAAAACGAACTTAACTATCATGCAGTTTTACTAAAAGTAAGAGCAATAGTGTTAAAACGGAAAATAGTGGAAAGAAGATTGGCCTCCCCGAAATGAATAACGATGGTATTTTTGTGCTCTAAAATTGTCTGGGGTGCGAATTCAACAATTTACAATTTTGAAAGAGTCATTATGTGTAAACTTTGTTGATTGATATAAACGTAGAGAGGATATAAGGAAGTTGACCAAGAAACTTCAATTTTATCGCAATATATTGTATTGAAAGAGCACTTGAAGGAAAGATGAATATTTATTTCCATTTTCTGTAGTGACCAAAAGACACAAAGATGCATCTCCGAAAAGTAGGTTATTTCTTTGTAGCATTTTATTTGTATTCAACCTGCGCATGATACTACTATGATACAAAAAAACATAGAACAAACACAAAGGATATTTTTAATTCATTTTTAAAGTAAATATTAGACTTCTTAGAATTTGCTATATCTTTTGTGTACCCTCACCACCATGATACTATGGCCCACCATTTTTCTTTTTTTGTGCCAAACCAAAAAAATAGTAGAAACAAACTTAGCAAAATAGAACCACATTTTCTTCTTTCGTCGAACACAAGTGTTCTTATTTTTTTTATTTAGTAGAATTTTCCCTTTTTTACTGTTTTTAATTTTTCTATTCATTTTATAGAAGTAAAAAAAATATAATGGCTAAATTCAGAACTGCATAAAAAATCTTAGCAAAATAGAACAACATTTTGTACTTTTGTGGAACACTAGTGTTTTTTATTTTTTTCTATGGAATGTTCCTTTTTGGTGTTTTTAACTTCTTCCTATTTTAAAATTCATTTTATAAAAGTCAAAAAATTATAATGGCTAAATTCATTTATAGGCCCTTACCATATTTTTTTCATCATTTTAGTTTTTTATTCCTTACATTTGTTTGAAATTTTTACGGTGACGTTCAATTGCATTTTTATTTATTTTTTAGGTTTCTAGAGTTTTGCAAGAATATTTTTTGAAATTTTCTAAAATTTTTATATTAATTTCACCATGCTTATTTTTTTCATTTAGCCTATTTTTAGTCTTCTATTTTTTACTTTTTTGTTGGGTTTTTTCGGTGACGTCAAATTGCATTTTTTATTTCTTTTATTTCTTTTTTAGATTTTTAGAGTTTTAATAATTTTTTTAGAAATTGTTTTCTAAAAGTTTTGTAATAATTTAACCATGTTTTTTTTAATTTTTTTTTTACATTTTTTGGGGTTTTTTACGGTGATGTTGATTTGTATTTTTTATTTATCTTTATGTTTTTAAAGTTTTGCAAGATTTTTTTTTTACATTTTTCTATTTTTCTATTATTTTGT